>JARJJI010000027.1:625000-1225000 GCA_029490765.1 Euthynnus affinis
ATTTGATGATCTATATGCAATTTCTCCTTCACTTCCTTTTTCCCATAGGCAATACTACATAAGTGAAATATTAATGCCGCAATACATTTACCAGAGAGCACCTGACACAGATATACATTTTCATGAATTTTTGACATGATATTTATTAGATAACTATCACTTCCTGTATCCATTATGTGATACTAGAGAACAACCACTAATAATATGTCATCTTGCTGTATATTGTGTATATAGACCACACCATATAAATTTCATGTAAATCGTATGACGTTTGTCACATAGTGATGACTTCCCATTGTCAATAGGTGGCGCTATGACTATGACTCAATATTGAAATGAAGATGTGTTCAGGCCTGCATGTTTCTCAAACATGAGAAATGTGGGGCAGATTTACCATCATAAAAGTGAAATTTGAAGTCTCTCGGGTTGAATGTCTTGGAGGAGTTCATTAAAATACCATGCCTGTCAAAGGCTTCGATGCAAATGCAAATTTGACTCAAAATGGTTGACTTGGAATTGTTGGGTGAATTTTTTTTTTTTTTTTTTAAAGATGTATTATGCCACCAATAATGAGAGCAATGAACCCACTAAATTTCATGAACATCAAAGAAACTTTATTCTTCCATGGCCTTGCATTTGGGGGCACTATGGAGCCCACTGACCATGCCCGAGCCCAAACACAGAATCACAAAACTGTGCAATTTTTGTTTTCAAGCATCTTAAGCCAATCCAAAAATTCAATGGCATACTATGATAATAATAATAATAATAATAATAATAATAATAATAATAATAATAATAATAGCAAAAATAAGGCCCCTGACACTTTTCTGTTTGGGCCCTAATTAAAGCTGCAAGCTGTAGATCTCTTAAACAGCTCTTAATTAGGATTAATTGTGTTGGGGGACTCTATGGAGCCCACGGGCAGGGACTGTAATGATTGACATTTGGCCGGTAATTAAATGGAATGTCTTATGATAAAATCTTGAAAAGAAAAAAATGTGCGTCACTGCGTCAAATTATCGTTATTTTTCTCTCACTATGTGAACCATTAGAGCGCTTGCCTTTAATTGGTTCCATTCAATGAAGCTTTAGCATTTAAATGAAATCATATTTTAATGTATATCAGACTCCTTCACAAATTGTTTCTGGTTTGTATACAGTTAACATTGATTTAAAAGGCTGAACGAGTTGGAAGGCTGTGAACGGAAGTTTTGGTGTTATGTCTAGTTGAGCTATTTGCCGCATTCTATTCTAACATTAGATTGCTACTTATGATAGGTGCATCTCCTACACAGGGCTTCACTTTAAAATAAAAGTTGAACATAACATCAAAACGATAACGTTACTTGAAGCAGAAGTGGAAGACCTACCGCCAGTCCAACTCTTGATATGTTCCACAAATAGAAACTGCAACCCGATTGCCATAAACCCCTTCATTTCCGCGTTGCGAATTCCTACTGGCGCTCTTAATGTTGTCGTGTTCCTAAAAATAACTTCCGTGGTGCGTCGTGTGTTTTAACTTGCCCAACCAATGGGGAAAGTGCACGACGGACGTTACGAAGAAGAAAACCTATCTGCAGATCTTTGTCACCATGGATGTATTAAGAGAACTGGATACCGGACTAAAAATGGCGCCCATTCAGTTGAATAGGAATTAGACAACTGAGCAGCCCATGAGCAGCCACACATACGCTTGGCGCATACTGTGTGTCACTACCCGATTTGCATCGCTACCCGATTTGCATCACGCATGCGCATCACTGCTCGATCGGCACCGCGCATGCGCAAAATATTTGACAGCTACGTACGGCAAATCCATTTGGACAAACAACACGAGTTGAGTTTTTCTGTCACTGATCGTTACCCAAACTACATCCAAGAAAATGAAGAGTTTTGAATATTTCCAATTTTTGAAAGATTTCATTGCCAACGGTACATTTCACCACAGTCTGTCCAGACTGGATCGAAGTGAAATGCGCCGTGCCGCATCGAACTTCATAATTAAAGGTAACGTTAACGTTGACTTAAGTCATTTTTCACAGTAACTTAGGTTAAGTTAACATTTTCCCGGGCAAATTAGAAGTTGTCGCGGTTTCGAGTCGGGTGTCCCAAGTCTCGACATATATCTGTAAAACCCAAAAATGTCCCGGTTTTCAACATTCAGTACCAAATTAAATAATAAAGATATTACTCATCTTTATACAGTCCATGTCTATGATATTACTATACTTGTTTTCAGTGCTTACATAGACGTGTATCATGATTTATCCTACTCATTAACCCAATTTATTGGCATTGCCATTTCACCTAAATTAACCCAATATGAAAACATAAACAATGCGCCACGCATCTGCATTCAACACTGGTTGGTGTGTAAGCGTGTCAGTCATTTAATTTGTGGTTGTCAAGGCTGTTGCTACGACGCTTGCAGCTCTTTATGAATGAAACTGTCTGTGTGCTAACGATTAGCTGTCACGCTGAACAGGGAGTCTGTATTTTCTAAAAAAAAAAAAAAAAAAAAAAAGTCACCTTACGTTAGTATTAAGGTTATTGGTTGCTGGGCTCTTTATTGTGTGTAGATGGCCGGTTGTTTTACATCGGGCCGAACCGACGCTACATGCGTTTGGTGGTGTTGACCGAGGAGGAGAAGAGGTCTGCCCTCCTAGAGTGCCACGATAACCCTGGAACCGGCAGCCATCATGGCTTGAGAGGCACCAGAAACAGGGTTATTGCTGGCTACTTCTGGTCAACCCTTAATAAAGACGTGACTGACTGGGTAAGTTATGATTGCACTTTGTCCTGTAGCATGTGATATGTATATTGATTTTTTCCTGGGGAAATAGTTTTGATTTGAGTTATACTAGGTTGCAGAACAGTCAGTTTATAATACATGGATTTTGCATGTGACATACATGACTTTAGAATTTAGATATTCAATAATTACAAGACAATAATTCATATTGTAATTATGAAAGAAAATTAACAAGTTATTTACTCTTGTCTCAGGTTAGATGTTGTCATCGCTGTCAGCTAAATGACCCCATCAAGATGCAGACACCAGCGTTGCACTCTATCAAGGTAGTGTATGCCAAACTTTGTCTGAACAAAGGGAAATGAGGTTAAATCAGTTAATAATAGGAAATATTTCCTCAGGTGAAAGAGGCTTGGGAGGTCGTTGGGTTAGACCTTATTGGCTCACTGCCTGAAACGGCTAGAAGGAATAAATATGTTATGACCATGACGGACCTCTGCACAAAGTGGGTTGTCGCTGAGCCTCTTACATGTAAGAGTGCCAGTGAGGTGTCTGCAGCCGTTGTGGGAAAAATGTTCACGTTTGGCATGGTCAGGAAAATCATCACTGACCAAGGCAAGGAGTTCGTCAATGAGGTACCATTAAAAACATGCTCTCTCCATAAAAATATAAACAATACTTACAATTATTACAATATACAGTACTAACCATTATAAAGGTATAGTTTGTTAATTTTAACATGGGTATCATTTTGTTGCATCTATCTTACCTTGTTTATGAATTATTATCTTTTTAACACATTGATAGCCTTCTTTCCTCTTGCTATTTTTGTCCCGTCTAAAATGATTCATTATTGTCAAAATCACTGTAACTATTCCTGTTACTGAACTATCCACAGTTAAATGAGAGAATCTTCCAGATTCTAAATATAAAGCATGCCGTCTCCAGTGCCTATCATCCCCAGACCAATGGGCAGGTAATGAAATTTTTCTTCTTTTTTTATGTAATTCATACCTGTCTTATGACTTTTGAAAGAAAAGAGATGCCTAAATATATTTTGTGAACTCTATTGGAATGTTAAGGATGAAAGAACAAATCAAAACATTAAGCGTGCTTTGAGGAAGTATGTCAACGAGACGCATAATGATTGGGACCTCCACCTACCTGCAGTTGTTTATGGTATAAACACGGCTTTGCAGGTGGGTGTTCATTTTCCTCTTGGTTTGTCATGTAATAATTTCTACTTTTGCATTAAATGCTAAATGAATTAATGCTGAACTTCTTTGTATCCAGGCTTCCACAAGGCACACACCATATTTTTTAATGTTCCACCGTCATCCTCATTTACCTGAGGTCATGAATGCTTGTCCCATGGGAGACGGTGTTGAGGTTGGAGATCCAGATGAGGACATTGACACCAGAGTGACAGAGATGAAGATGTTGAACGAGAAGGTCAGTGCCCTTTCAAAATACAACAAACATTGGATGTTTAATATAAAAGTTTTAAATGTAATTTTCTCTGTTGTTTGTAGGTTCTTCACAACATTGAGCAGGCACAAGAGAGGCAGCAAAAGTCGTATGGGAGCCGTAAGAGGAAAAGACTTTGCTCAGTAAATGTTGGTGACGATGTCCTCATCTCTGAAAATCCCAAAAAAGTGTGTCGGGGAGAGAAGCTGGCTTGCCATCACCAGGGGCCATTCACTGTTGCCAGCATCTCTTCAAAAGGTGTGGCCACTGTGGTGAAAGGCAATGGAAGACGGCAACAACTAAACATCTCACGGCTAAGACCGTACTACAGACGAGAAAGTAAGGTTTTTGTCTAAGCCTCTTTCCTGTTCAAATGTTGTTCCTGCTATGAAGGCTGCTGTGGTGCCAAGTCCAGCAATAGTCAGATTTGAAATTCCTATTACTGGTGGCAGTCACAAGTATTTTTGGGATTTTATCAGATGCTGGACTGACCAAGGTGGCATCTCTCCAAGACCACCAGTATTACACACCGGGGCAAGAAAAGGACCATCCATACGCTTGCTCAGGAGAGAAATGGGAGAAGGACTTGGGTCCTCTTCAGGATAAACTGGCAAGTGACATATCCATCTAATCATAATTACATGATTGACTAAAGCCAGCTCAGTGTATGTTTAGGGTGAGAGGGAGTTACTCAAGTGTTTGGATAACTTATGGCATAATACTGAATTCCATTTTAGCTGAAATATGTCCTGGATACAAGTGGTCCTGCGGGGGAAATAATCACCAGAGATGGGGATGTCTGCCTTATCCGTGAGGAATTCTGGTCTTTGGGTTTGAGCCGGTGCATGGATTCCAATGTGAGTATATTAATGTTGCTGTACCACTCACTCACTCACTTAGATCTCAAAGGAATATTACATTGAAGTTGTGTGTCTTGGTTAACTAATTAATTGTTTATTTTAAATACGTTTAGATTGGAAATGCCTGCCTGAAGATTATTGGAGAGGCTGCTCAGAGACATGTAATTTGTTTTAGTCCCATAAACGTCAGTGTATATGTTTTGTGTATGTTTATTTGCATAGAAGTAATGATCAAATTGCTCTGTACAGGGAAGAGAGGTTCACATTGTGGACATGTTTGTTGTGCCCACATGGAAAACAACTAATGTGGACCCCCTGGTTAGCCTGCCGGTGAGTTTTTGTGCAATACTCATACTTTTGTATATTTGTTCACAATTGAATGAAATTATTAATGCATGTATTTATATTCTTATAATACCAGGACAACATAGGCTCAAAGGATGCAATTTTGTTTCCTGCCTGGAGCAGACAACCAGATCGAGCAGATCACTACTTGCTATGTGTTGAGTGAAAATCAATACATTCAGACACATTGAATTTCTGTCATAAGAGAGTTATATGGTCAATATGTTGGCACTGTGGTCATGTAAAAATATGTCTGTTGCAGGTGTTAATGGTGGCAGAAAGAGAGATCTATTTTTTTGACTCTCTTCTCCCTGATGGTTTTGGAGATGAGGCGTACAGAACCATATTTAGGTCCATAAATAAGAAAAATAGTTGGTCCTGTTCTGTGGCCTATAACATTTTCTGTGGTTGTTTAGACTGTTGCTTTTCATGTCTAATAGTCGCATATTTTATGAGGAGCCTTGTTCTATGGCTACAGGTTTTGATATAAGCCTTGTTCTATGGCTACAGGTTTTGATATAAGCCTTGTTCTATGGCTACAGGTTTTGATATAAGCCTTGTTCTATGGCTACAGGTTTTGATATAAGCCTTGTTCTATGGCTACAGGTTTTGATATAAGCCTTGTTCTATGGCTACAGGTTTTGATATAAGCCTTGTTCTATGGCTACAGGTTTTGATAGGAGCCTTATTCTGTGGCTACAGGTTTTGATAGGAGCCTGGTTAAGGTGTGGCCTGGGGAAAGGGATTTACTTGTACAGCTGTTCCTGGGGCTATGAGGATTTTTTTTATTTTTAGACAAATTGCACGTTGACCAAGGACCTTGGACTGAGAAGACAGGCAGTGACTTTGACGTAAATGCTTTTAAAGCGTTATGTTGACTGAGTGTCAAACTAATGCACAGAGCAGTTTTCATCATGATCATTTTCTCAGTCACATTTACAGACTGCCACAGACATGTGACATTTCATTTTAATACTCTGATTCAAAGTATGACATTCAGTTTTGTGTTTTTCAGGGTTTTCCTCAACAAACTACTGGAAACCACTGTGGTGTCATCATGCTCATGGTAAACTTGTGCAATTTCCACACAATATTTTTCTGTTTGACAGAAGCCTTACTAATCGTTACTTTTTTCTACATTTCACAGTATGCCCTCTGCATCTGCACTGGCTGTCCATTTAACTTCTCGGAAGTAAGTTTAATTCATGTAACTTAGGTAAACAAAAAAAGTTGCATTGCAATTCACCAACTTTATATGTGCATTACAGAGTGACGTGCAGTCTATCCGCAAGTGGTGGTGTGTGCAGCTCATGGAGAGGTTCTCCATTGAAGGGTAGGATAAATTTTTAACAGGAAAACATTGGTCCGCTTCATGATGACACTACATTGAAAGTACTGTACTTTAATTATTCAAAAGGCATGGTCAACACTTTGCCAGTTTTCCATCAAGCATTTTGTTGCTGCATGTATTGACTTGTCCGTCTGTTGTTGTTACTCATGTATGGTAATGGCATACCAACAGCTGATGTTATTTGGTAATCCAAACCTCAGGTATTTTTCTTTGTTGAAGGAGGAGCCCTAAATCATCAGAGACCTCCACCTGGCTGTACAGTGGGTCCGCAGCAACTCGGAGGAGTTATTCACAGGAGAGGTGAAAGAACCGACCTTCCTGAGTCTGGAGGCAGAGGACCAGCAGAAGGCTTTGAGGGTGGTGCTGGAGGGGGAGGACCTTGAAACTAAGGACCCCTTCATGTTTGTCTTTGAAAAGATGGAGGACATGGAGGTTTTCCTCACAGCGTGTTGGGATCAGCAAGGCCTGAAAGATAACTCAACATGTATAAACCCTTACCCTCCCTTGTGGCTGGGCACTGATTAGGTGCCCCACACACTCACCCTCCCATGTGTCTGGACGCTAGAAAGGTGCCCCACACACTCACACACTCACTCTCCTATGTGGCTGGATGCTGGAAAGGTGCCCCACACACTCACTCTCCCATGTGGCTGGACACTGGAAAGGTGCCCCACACACTCACTTTCCCATGTGTCTGGACGCTAGAAAGGTGCCCCACACACTCACACACTCACTCTCCTATGTGGCTGGATGCTGGAAAGGTGCCCCACACACTCACTCTCCCATGTGGCTGGACACTGGAAAGGTGCCCCACACACTCACACACCATCACCTTATCTTTTATCCACTCATGGCCTGCACCTTGACATGGTGAGTGGGCTTACAACCAAGCCTGGCCACACCTTTTCAAACTGTCAACTATCTTAAAATTCTCCCTTTTAGATTTAGCTTTACTGTGCGACTTTGAAGTCACACCTGTGCATATTCTTTACCTTTAATTTCTATTCTTTAATTCTGTAATAGCACACTGGAAAACTGTCACTTATCTATAGTCTTTTCCACATAGTTCCTTGTAACTTGGATCAGGTACTGTTATTGATTTGAACTATTTACAAACAAAATCAAAACTACAGTGAACAATTACTCTTCAATACTTTATCTTTCAATATGTGTTGTCAGTAAATCTGTATCTGTATCCTCTGGTGTGCTGTTTGCATTTGAAATTTGCCAAAAATTTCTGGTCCAGCCAGCTGTTTGAAAGTGCAGATGTTTTTAGGATTATTTCTGAGGACCAACTGACTGAAAGAAAAATAGTTTGCAAGTTCAAAGGATGGTAAATGAGTCAATTTCAGGATTTACAGTTCAACAGTAAATTTAATTGATTTTCAAATGTTAATCACATTTAGACTAGTAGTTTGTAAACACTGTAAAAACACATTTTAAAACCATTCAGTTCATTGTGGATGATAGGGGAAAATCTTGTTTAAGAGACTCCACAGGCTCCAGTTGATGCCTACTTGAATATATGAAGTTTATTGAAAACATATATCTGAGCTCAGAGAAGCCTTTGGCACAGTGTACAAATGGATACAGTCATACTAAAAACTTAGCACAAACAGGAAAACAATCACTTCTTATAGAGTTACTCAGGTCATACCACCAAGCAGGGGAGAAAGAAGGACACTTGGTGTCAGAATGAACTCTAATTGGAAAAAATGCAGGCAGCTGTTACCCATCCAAAGTTACCAACTTATCTCCCAGCCCGGTGCCATGAAGCTAAAACATCTCTCGTATGAGACCTTGGAGGCCAGAGAAGAAAAAGAGCTCATAAGTTGAACATTTCCATAAATTGAACATCAAACATCTCTTCTTCACAAATTAACATTTTTTTGTTAATGGTAGCAGGTGGGTTTATGGTTAATTAGAATATTTTATTCCATGCACATGACACTAAGAAAATAACTATATGAGATAAATCTATATGCTGCACTAACATAACATGAAAAGTGTAAATTCAACATGCAGAGATATAATTATCTAGACTCATTTATTTCCACCCCAGATAGTGTGATTTTTTTTTTGTAGCATCCCTTTTAAGCCCACCAGGTAATAAATTAAAAAAATAAAAGGTAAATATACACATTTATTATCTATTTTACACACACACACATATATATATATATATATATATATAATGTTTTTTTTATATATATCCCGTTTCAGTGGCTGCAGGCCGGTGGTGGTGTTGGCAACGCGGGTGGCGGTGACCCCTTTTTGTGTGCCGTGGTTTTCCGGGATCGTGGGCGATTTCACAAAGTGTGTGTGTGTGTGTGACTGTCACGTGTGTCTGGGTGTTTAATTTACTTTTTTCTACTTTTTGGTTTGTTTAGTTGATCCCCATCCCTCACAAACGCTTGTTCCACCTGTAGGCCTCAGTCCCTGATTTAGTTTTTTCTCTTTTCTTTCTTTTTGGTGTGAATGTCATTTTAACATGTATACAATAAAGTGTACTATTTTTTTTTTTTTTACAAGTACTTGGAACTACTTCGTCTCTTGCCTTGAGTAAGTGAACCTGTGTCCTATCGATAATAGCAAATAATTCTTGGGGTGAAATTCCCAAGGTGGCGTTGTCTGGCAACCTAACTGAATTTGTGTGATTATAATCTCGTATGACAGCGGCAGCGACAATATAATATAATATAATATAATATAATATAATATAATATAATATAATATAATATAATATAATGCTCAAATAAAGCCGTTTACACTTGCGCATGAACAACGCAGATCAGGCGGTGACAAACTCAATTCTACTGTTTGTCAAACTGGAGTTGCCATACTTAGCTTTTCAAGATGGTGGACCTGTTGCGCATGCGTGATGAAAATCGGGTAGCAATCAGCAATGCAAATCTTTTTTTTTTTTTAAACATCTTTATTGATAACACAAGTATACACAAGACTGAGTACACATTGAGGAATTGGTGTATACAACATTAATACGCCAGGGGTTGACAGCAAAAACAGAAAAAATAAAAAATACACTTAAACAAATATATTGTAAAGCTTACATAAATCATATGTTTTAACAGCTTTTTTGTTATCGGAATCAGAGAGGGAGGATATATATTGTCAGATATATGTAAACAGTTCAAGGAAGTTTGGCCTTTTACCAGAAAATTTAGATTTGTGTATATAAAATTTTGATGATATAATTAACTAATTATGTAGAATTGAGACTAGTGTATTATTGTAACAGGGTCACAAAACCACAGCAACACAACCGCCTTCTCTGGAAACCTTTTTTACTGGGATCTGCAGTGACAAAGTGTACAGGGACAATAAACATCAGAACCCCTCGTTGACAGATGTCTCTCTCTCTCTGTTTCTCTCAGCTTCATCTCCGACTGAGACAGTATATACATTTTACACAGACCCACAAGTAACAACTTTATGGAAACAGCATAACTACATCAACCTGAGCAACAATGAACAAAGTGATCGTATAGTGGAATTTTAAGGCATACCTGCAGTGACAAAGTTTACAGGGACAATAAACATCAGAACCCCTCGTTGACAGATGTCTCTCTCTCTGGGGGTTTATAGAACAACATAAAATTAGTAAAATAAATAAATAAATAAAATCTGTCCCACACACTGTCTTTACACTACAGGACATAATGACATTTCAATATTTCAATTACAATACAAACAACCGTCTTTTATAACAAAAACTACATTTCCCATAATGCTTTGTTTATAAACGCGCGAACAGCGCAGCCCGCTAACATTGTTACCTTTGCCAAAAAGTCTGTTCACACAGAACACAGAAAAGTCACAAAATATCACATTCTACCATACTCTCAGTTCCCTGCATTCATATGTTAAACCGTTCCTGCACTTAGACCACAACAAACTAAACAATATATCTGGACGTTGCATCCACGTACCTGTTTCTCTCAGCTTCATCTCCGACTGAGAGAAACACAGATTGTTTCCGTAAACAACCGCGGACTGAGTTACTTCCGCCATTTTCCAAAATAAAAGAATTTCAAAATAAATTACAAAAAAAAAAATATTTGAAGTGACTCCCATAAGTTTTGTTATTTTTACATTAGCACCAACCAAAGACACATGACAAAATACAAGATATTAATCATTTTCTAAAAGTTTGCTGAAATAACAAAACCACATTGCTACACTATGTGTATTTCCACATTCAAACACACATTTAACATTAACTCACATGAATAACATGCCCCAATTATACGCCAATAACGTGTTTGGTCACGTTCTCAATTAAGCAGACCAACAATTAACTATATACAATTAACTGCCTTCTAACGGAAAGTGGAGAACAAAACAGCAGCAGCAGTTGCCAATTTAAAACGGCACACTTCAAACAAAGAACTATAAATGCTGTGATCTGGACATTTAGGGGGCAACAACTGCTCCTTGAGGGCCTGGAAATATGTCATACCCTTAGATGCCTTGTCTGGATGTATTTTATTCAGATGATCCTTTTAAATACCACAGTTTCATGGCTTCGTTCGAAAAAACCTGCTGGCAAGACAGGCACATCGGGAGATGGACATTTGTAGGTGAGGGAATAAACCCATAGTTAATATATTCAGTACTGTACTGTCTGCACTTTTTCTTGCTTTCCGCCATGTATTTTGATTTAGTTTTGATATTAAACTTTTTATACGTAATTGTGCTTGTGCGCATTTTGATTGGGTGTGGCATTTTAACCCGCAAATTCAGGTTCGATTCATAGGTTTGACTTCTGTCAACTGTCAGGAGCTGTCAATCAGAGTCGGTTGTCTTGGCAACCACGCAATGCATTATGGGAAGAAGGTAAGCAATAGGGCAACGCCATGTTGAGCGTCCACACAACTTATTTCATGTAAAAGCTATGTTTTTTTTCCCTCGTATAAATACTTACATTGTGATTAATAAGCATTTCTCCAGCCAAAAAAAAAAACCAAAAAAACGATGAGAAGTGAAAATACACTAAGGCCCCCATTTGTGTCTGAGAGCTGGGCTCTAGCCCAGAGAATATGCGCAGTAGTGTTCATCTCATCATGCCATGCAATTGGAAGTTTATTAACGTTAAAATGTTAGCCTAAATCACATTAGATTCTGCACACTCAATCCTAATTAAGTAAACTTTGTTTTAACTGTCTTTTTGGCATTTTTGAAATGAGCAATGGATTGTGTATGTGACATATAACTACAACCTGGCAGATAGACTTATATAGGGTTTAATTAATTTCTTACCTTTTTATATCGAAAGGCATATTGATATGAAATGTCTTATTTTTAAAAGATGCAGTAACGTGAAATTATGCATAATTTCCTGCATTATTACTTACGCTTCTATTTTTCACTGTTCTCCACAGCTATATACTACATTCAGGACTGGAGCTGGGCTCCTGGATGTATTATAAGGTATTCTTATGCATTCATGGTTGAGCTCCGACGGCATTCAACTTTTACAAGCCTACCTCACAATGCAACACTGTCCTCTCCTATGTGACATGCCCTGTCCCTCCAATTTGTGCTTGTCAGGATTAAGCGTTACTGTACTTCAGCATTAACTAATTTATAGTGGAGTATTTCAAGTAAATGATGTGTTGATTTGTCCATTTGTTTTACACTGTGCTATTTTGTCATTGATCATTTTAAGTCTTTTATTTTCTTATACCGCTTTGCTCCACCTAAGCTTTTCATCTTTCCTCGTATTTTATGTATTTGAAGTCATTGTTACATATTAAAATGTATTTAACATTGTAAAAGAAAAATAAAATAAAGGAAAAAATCAGAAGTTGACGCTCCCTTGTGACTATTTTCTGCCAAAGAGCCACAAATGAACATGCTTTTGAACTTTCATACATACTTTTGTAAATTAAATTAAATATTTTAAGGAAAGAAAATATTTATGATGAAAAAAAAAACAAACAATAAACAAAAGTATATAAACCCTATTAACAAAATGTGATCTCACATAAGATTTCCCTGGTCTATGAGCTGAATATAAAAACTTTAACAATAAAACCCACAATCAGGTAGGAAAAACTGCTGACTCCGATTAGATCAAACAAAAAACAAAAAATAATGATGAAAAACATTTTTAACGGCAGCTTTACCTTCCCCGATAGTGGGTTTTAAGGGTCTCAAAAACGTACAAAAACGTCCTGAAGAAGACTATTACAGGGGTAACGTTAGTAATGAAAAATTTATTAGCCCAACACAATCTGGCTTTCTCAAAGGTAGATCTATACCTAACAATATCTGCCTGGTTCTGGATCTTATTGAGTATAATCAATTAATTGAGGAGGATGCTCTTGTAGCCCAGTCTTAAAATATTTCATTTAAGACAGACAAATATGTAAATAATTAAATAAATAAGCTTTAATGTTTAAAAAACTCACTCTGATAAAAAAAACAAGTTCATTAAAAGAGTTAAATACATTTAAATAATTCAAATCATTATAAGCCGATTGATTAATCTTTGTCATATTGTTTGGTGTATTCATGTCACTGGAGAAAGTTTGGTTTATGTGCACACAGAAAACATGTTAGTGTACAACCTAGCCTTGCAGGGTATAAGGTTGAATATATTTGGTTTTATTCAATCACACTGGTTGTTTGTTCATTTTCTAGCCAGTAGGAGGTGTATAGAGGCGGAATGTAGAGGACACCCGTACTGTGTATAACAGGGCTCAGTCAGAGGTAAACAGCTAAGCTATAAAGACAGTGGAAACATGGTCGCAGTGTGTGGTGTTTATACGTGGATGGATGCAGAGTCTCATCAAGCTGTGTCAGACATCATATCGCTTGCTTGGACCCTTTTGGATGAGTAGATGTGCTTTGCGCCAGGGTTGCCTTAGTGAACCGTGTGTTGCCAGTACCTCCATTGTCATCGCTTCTCCCTCCTCTCATCATCTAGCCGGTTTCAGCCCTTTTGCCCCTTTACCCCCCTCCAAGACTTGTGAGTAACTAACTACTAACCAGTGCACCGTTTTTTAAATTTTTTTTATTGCTTGTTTGTACAAGTGAAGTGGCCATTTGTTTTATGTCTCCACGCTCCCAAGCAACGACCTGCAACTGTTTTTTTTTATTTTCCTTATTGAAAAGGGACATTATATTGTTGCAAGGTGTGTGTGTGAGTGTGAGCCCTTTAGCTAAGATAAAGGGTGTAACCATTGGTAAATCAGTAAGAATAATCATTTCTGAGAAAATTTGGTAGAACACACAATTATTATTACCGTATTGGCCCGAATATAAGACGGTGTTTTTTGCATTGAAATAAGACTGAAAAAGTGGGGGTCGTCTTACATTCGGGGTCTAGACATTATACCAATTCACAACGCTAGATGGCAACAGATATCTTTAAAGCGAGTGCTGAACTTAACTCCCCAGGCCAAAGCAAGCCCCCAGGGACAGCGCCGAGCGGTGATGCAAATTTGACATAGCTGCCAAACCGTGGTATGACAATGTCACGTGACGCTACTGGGCCCAAAAAGACTTTTTCCCATAAACTTACATTGTGAAAGAGACGTCCGTAAATCAGTGGATAATTTTTTTTGAGCATCACAACCCCCGGGAAATGACTCGTTTCACTGTCGGAATTTGATCCGTTCAGTCCGATCACATTTCAAAAGCCTAAAAGAGCCGCACGATTGAATTGTTATATCCCTATTCAAGTTAGCCGGAGGGCTAAACCGGAAGTAGCTGACTCGACCGGCGGAAGTTACCAGTGCGCATGTTCCACGGGCCCAGTGATCCCGGATAATCCGGGTACTCTCAGACCTGGAAGTCGATTTTTTTGGTATCATGCGCCACTGAGCAACTTTCATAGGAATGAACGAGGCCCCGCCTCCGACGCTGTATCCAGTTCTCTTAATACATCCATGGGCCAAAGCGAACCCGTCACGAAGAAGAAAAATAAAAATAGCGGTAGCACGAAGAAGAAAAATAAAAAATAGCGGTAAGAAAGACAGAAGAAAATAAGAGAAGAGATAACAGAAAATGGAGAAACGTAGCGACAATCTGGAGAAAAGTGGGTCGAAGATCGGCCAGGTTAACCGGTAGCTGAGGAGACGTTATGATGCAAACTTCAAGATGATGGTGATAAATGAGGCAGTCTTCAAACAATTGCAAAGCGGCTGTGAAATATGGTGTCACAGAGTGTAATGTACGGAGATGGAGAGCTCAAAAAGACCGCCTAAAAAATGCAAAATAACATGCTTTTTCTCTCGAATATATTGTTAGAATCATTTGTTTCAGATGTACTGTAATTATTTTCTGTATAAAAGTTAAATTTGGTGTTCAAAAAGTCTTTTTTCAAACTTGAGTCTTGAAAAAGAGGGGGTCGTCTTATAATCAGGGTCGTCTTATATTCGGGCCAATACGGTAATACTTTGGTTTTGGAAATAAATTCATTGATATAATAACAATGCTGTATACAGCTGTGTTTCTCTTCCAGAAGGTACATGTCCTAGATTTAATGTAGAATGGGGAATTAGACAAGGATGCAGCATCTCACCTCTTCTATTCATTACAGTCACAGAATTATTAGCGATAGCTGTAACAAATTAAAATATTGAAGGAACAACTTATAACAACTTGATTATGAGTCAGCTACCTGATGATACAACTGTATTCCTAAGAAATAAAGAACAAATACCATTAGCTTTAGAAATGATAGAGACATTTTCCAGAGCATCTGGTCTGAGATTTAATCTGAGTGTGAATTTATGAGTATTCATAATTGCCCTGACTCCTCAATATATAATATACCAGTCAAGGCTGAAGTAAAGTATCTAGGTATTTGGATTTCTAAAGACTCAGACACTAGTGTTAAAAAGAATATTCAAAAAAATGTTGACAAATGCAGTAGAACATTAAACAATTGGCTACAAAGGGATTTAACATTATTTGGTAGAACAATGTTAACTAAATTTGAATCGCTTTCTAGATTAATTTATCCTGCATATTCTTTAGCCATTTCTTAAAGACAAATTAAAGAGGTTCATAGAATAAACTTTATTTGGAGGAATAAACATCACTACATCAAAAAAGGGGACTTGTTGAAAGACTGTAAGGATGGCAATTGATTTTGAAATTATGAATGGAGTATTAAAAATTAAATGGTCCCAGTCCTTTTTAAAGAATGGAAATGGTATATGGTTTTCATTACCCTCATTTATATTCAATAAAATGGGTGGTATGTTTTTTTTCCCAGGTACTTCCAAATTTCCTGTAATATGTAGGAGGTGTGATTCAAATTTTGTTATAACTGAACATATTGAAAGAAATGAGTATGTCACTTTTGTATTTGTTCTTGTTTCAATTTTTTTAAAAAAGAAGAAAAAAGAGATTTGCATCACTACCCAATTTGCATCACACATGTGCAAGCAGGTCCACCTCATAGGGTCCACCATCTTGGACAACTTAGTACGGCAACACCAGTTGGACTAACAACAGTAGAATTCATCACTGCCTGATCTGCGTTGTTCATGCGCGAGTGTTAATGGCTTTATTTGAACATTATATTATATCATATATTATACAAAGACACATCTTTCATATCATCACAAATGATAATTTTCAACACCTTCCATTCAAATATGAAACATCAATAACAAACGGGGTTAGGGTTAAACAAAAAACAATGTAAACATCAATATGTACGAGGGAGATGTAAACTTAAACATATTTTGCAAATGATTTATTTTTATTACAAAGTAATTTCCTGATTATTTGAGAGGTCTTAATAGCTTTTTCATTCTTTGTTGTCTTGGAAATAGAGACAAAGAGTTGTAGTTCAATACAGAACAGACAGATATTAGATGTGATCTGAAGCACTCTAGCCATATGGATGAAATATTTGCTGACAGATAACATTCAAAGCATCGTTAGTAGTTGTGAGTCTGTATTCAGAAAAAAAATGTCAATGTGTCAGGAATTCCAACTCTTAGTTTGTTTTCATTTGGTTTTGTTGTCAGATTACATCACTAACTCTCTTGTCATTTCAGATCACGCCCCGTTCTCTACCCATGTAATCTGCTCACTACCTGCACCTGGTTCTCCCCGCCCATCTCCACACCTGTGGCTCATTATCCCATTTGGTCTTCAGTATATATACCAGTCCTTTTTCCCCAGCCCTCTGCCAGATTGTCTTGTGTTCCTGCCAAGCTATCCAGCGTTTTTCCCTTGTTCTGCCTGATTACCTGATTTTTTGACCCTGTCTGCCTGTCTTGGACTCTGGATTCCCTGCCTCCTCCCTGTCGGATTTGTTTGCTGGATTGTCTGATTCTCTGGTTTTCGACTCTGCCTGAACTATTAGTAAAGAGAACTTTGCCTACCACTCAATTGTCTCAGTTGTCGTGCATTTGGGTTCAAATTTGTACTGCTGACTCTTACACAATGTCTTCTAATACTGGCTTCAATTTGTTGACTATACTGTCCTTGCAATGAGTAGTCTCTATCCAAAGCTAGACAGTTAGCCAACAGTCTGCAGTCCTCCAATAAACACAAGGCGTAACTTCTCCTGTATGTTTAATGAAGATCCACATGTACTGTAAAACTGTGATAAAGCACAAAATACAAATCAAAATCTGAACAATATTCATTGCACTGACATAAATATGTAAGAAATAAAAATGCTACGACACCCGGCAAAACAGGCTAACAGATTACTAAGCTAAACTAGCCATCAATTAAGTCACTTCAAAACAAATACACAGCAAATGTGCGATGCATATAGTGCAAAAAGTGCAAAGAAAACACTAAAACATAATACTCATGGACAAATAGTGTCCAAGGCAACAATGTTGAAGGTAAATAGCTGCAGCAGCTGCTGGCACATGTGCTCTCTACTCTGTCTGGTTAACTCTGAAGGAAATTCCCTGGTTTAGCAATTGCTTCTGTTGAATAACCAAAAGGGGGCACTGTAGAACACAAATAACTACTTGCACTCAAACAGAGGGCAGAATATTGACCCTTTGATAAATTAACAGAGCAACATCAATCCAGAACTCCTGTGAGTAAATACATTCATAGAATAACAGAAATGGATTCAATTTCTGTTTTACAGAAAGGGTGTACTGGAGAAATATCTGATTTAAATTTATGCACTCATTTATTGCAAGGGTAGTATCTATGTGATTCCTTAATTAATGTGAATTTCTTTTGGAATGAGGACTTAACCTTAACTCCTAAGCTACACACACACACACACATTTCTATACTGACCGTCCTTGAAATCCAGCCAACCAAACTCCCCTCAGCAACCCAGCAACTACAGTGCCTGGAGAGGCATTAAAGAGTGACAGAGACAGAAGGCCAGAGAAGTTAACAGTACAGTACAGTACAGCACAGCAAACTTAGGAGCAAGGTGCTCTAGATAAGGCATCAGCCACGATATTTTCAGAGCCTTTGGGCGGCTGTGGCTCAGGAGGTAGAGCGGGTCGTTCTCTAATCGGAAGATTGGTGGTTCGATTCACGGCTCTTCCTGTCCACATGTCGATGTGTCCTTGGGCAAGACACTTAACCCCAAATTGCTCCTGATGGCTGTGCCATCAGAGTGTGAATGTGTATGAATGGTTAGTTTCCTCTGATGGGCAGGTTGGACCTTGTATGGTAGCCCCTGTACCCATTCAGCGTATGAATGTGTGTGAATGGGTGAATGTGATTTGTAATGTAAAAAGCGCTTTGAGTAGTCAGAAGACTAGAAAAGCGCTATACAAGTACAGTCCATTTACCATTTACCAATGTGGCGGACATCCGAACAGTAAGACTGTAAAAACAAAACCCACTGCATGAGCCTGCGATTTGGGCAAAGCAGTGAATGCAGGAACATTATTGGGTTATGGTCTGTATAAACCAGAGGAACTGAACTAGAGTCTACATAGACTTCAAAGTGTTGTAATGCCCAAATAAGAGCAAGTGTCTCTTTCACAATCACAGAGTAGTTCAATTGGAAGGAGTTAAATTTCTTTGAGTAAAAATTCACAGGACGTTCCACCCCACTGTCATCACTCTGACACAGAACAGCACCCGCTCCCACATCACTCGCATCCACATGCAGTGTGAAAGGTCGATCCACACATGGAGCTGCAAGAACAGGTGGTGAGCAAAGGACAGATTTTACATTTTCAAAAGCTTTTTGACAAGAAGGTGACCAAACAACATTCACCTTTCCTTTTAACAGGTCTGTCAGAGGCGCTACAACTGTTGAGAAGTTTCTAACTGCGGTAGTAACTAACAAGCCCCAGAAACCGCTGCAGTTCTTTCTTAGTTGTTGGCACTGGATACTTCTGGATTGCAGTTACTTTAGCTTGCACTGGATGCACAGTCCCCTGCCCAACAACTTTGCCAAGATATGGCAAAGACAACAAGAACAGTGGCCCTAGCAAACTCACACTTTGCTAAGTTAACTGTCAGTTTTGCATCCTTCAAACGGTCGAACAGCTTCCTGTCCATCAGCACATCTGTCCATCCCAGACACAACCATGTTCATGATACGCTGAAAAGTCGCCAGTGCATTGCGCAACCCAAAACTCATGACGATGTAAGAAAACAGACCAGAAGGAGTGATGAACGATGAGATTTCCCTGGCTTGTTTGGACAGAGGTACTTGCCAGTATCCCTTCAGCAAATCAAATTTGCTGACATAACGAGCTGAACCGACCTGATCCACACAATCTTCAATATGTGGCAGTGGGTAAGCATCTGGCTTAGTAACTCCATTTACTTTACGATAGTCTGTAAAAAATCTAGGACTCTTTGACTTATCGACCAACAAGCAAGGTGACGCCCAGCTTGAAGATGAGGGTTTGGCGATAACATTCTCAAGCATGTATTTTATCTCTGCATCCATCTCCTTCCACTTCTCTTCAGACACCCTGTAGAAATGTTGGCGAATCGGCTGTGCCCCACTTACTTCGATGTCATGTTCTATCAGGTGTGTATGGCCTGGTGTATCATTAAACAAACGCAGATAGTCATGAATGAGAACAGACAGCTCAGCACACTTCCCCTCAGACAAGTGCCCAAACAGAGACTCCAGAGTTTCAGAGTTTCTCAGCCAGCTATGCAACAAGCTCTCATCAGGTGATGTAATCCCATCATCCTCCTGCACAGAGGAGAAAACAGAACTTCCCACTGCTGCAGCTACTGAAACAGACTTAACAGGCTCCTTCTGCCCCTCACCATCAGATGCCACTGGTGACGCATGAGCATAGCATGGTTTCAGAAGGTTTACAAAGTTGAGTGGATTTCCTACGCCCTGGTGGTGACAACAGGTAATTCAAATTGGAAACCTGACGCAAAACTGACGTTGCTCAGTTTTATGGTCATAAAGGCGTTTCATCTTCTCCTGTGATATGACCAACCTCTCCTTAGCCATTTCCCCAGCTGCATACAGCCGATGTCGGAAGCCATTAACATAATCTACCAGGTTGCTAGGAGGTTCAGGTTGCACTACAGCATCCTGCAGCAGAGTGAGAGGTCCACGCACTGTGTGACTGAAAACAAGTTCATAGGGCCCATGCTTTCCTGCACCACCTCCCTAGCAGCTAACAACCATGGCAGCCCTTCTTCCCAATCCTGGTCCAACTCTACACAATAACTCCGCAACAGAGACTTAAGGGTTTGATGGAATCTCTCCAGAGCCCCTTGACTCGTGATAGGCACTAGCCTGGTTATGCTTAACCTGCAGCTGTTTCAGAACCTCAGCAAATAACCGAGATGAAAAATTGGAGCCCTGATCACTCTGTATCATCCTGGGAACCCCAAAGATCGAAATAAACACCAAGCGCTTTTACAACAGACTTATCAGTAATGGTACGCAGACTGACTCTGACTCAGAGAGGGATCAGCTCTCTGCTCCACTGCCAGGTCACTGCAAGAAACAGACAGAAGAGAATCAAGAATAGCAACAGAGAATGCCCCACTACCCTCTGCTCAATCCTGCTCAGGTGCAGGCTCAGACTCCACCTCTGCACGGTGCATGGCACGTGTGACTGCACAAGCTGTAAACACGTCAGGGAAGCACTGAGCACTTCCGTCTAGGTTCCCTTGAAACAGATGGAGAAGATGTTACACTAGGTGGCAGCGGACCATCGGCCCACACACGGCTACCAGCCAGATCGTTCCCCAGAATAATGTCCACACCCTCAATAGGAAGTGCAGGACGTACGCCCATGACATCCTTACCTCGGACCAAACCACAGTTTAGCACCAGTTTGTGCAGTGGAACAGGCAACACTGTTAAACCCATCCCCCGCATCAAAACAAAATCTCCGTGTCCGTTTTTTGAGAGAAAGGTAACACAGAACACACAATGTACGAGTCAAAAGCCCCAGTGTCTCATAATTTTTACCGGTACGGTGACATCACTCCCTACAAGAGACACCATCAGACACGAATGCAGAGAAGTCCAACTCCTCCAAACTGCATTTTGCTGCCGCTTCAACCTGTTGATGGAGAAATTACAGGACAGACAGATTTGACAGACACAGCACACGCTTATTATTCATTCACTGATTTTGTTCAAACTGTGAAGACAAAAAGAAAATTAAATAAAGTCCAAACTACGTCCTTCTGCTGTGTTTAAATGTACACAGTGGTAACTGCTTAGTGATTAAGGTACAGTTACAGTAATCAGCTGTTTATCAAAAAGCTCTGAGACACAGTCATTCATATACAACGTTTATGCTGTTTAAAAAAGTCGCGTATAGAAAACAAGCAGTCTGCCTACAGTATTCATCATGAGTCTCTTCATACATATGGAAAAATGTTTTGAACCACATAAATCTATGTTTGTAGGCTACTTTACTCCTGACTCTTACTGAAATCATGACGGAGACAGAAAGTCGTTTTCTCACGATGACAAACGTATTCTCCCCGAAATGTAAGACAATGGGTGGAGGTAAGTAAATTTCACCGCTTCATAAATGTGCACGCTGAATTTGAAACAGCTGTACTTTAGTTTGAAACAGTCATTAAAATCTGTATCTTTATATTCATGTAGGCTAATAAATATACAAATTCAATTCAATTCAATTTTATTTATATAGCGCCAAATCACAACACAAAGTCATGTCAGGGCACTTTTACATGGAGCAGGTCTAGACCACGCTCTTTAATTTACAGAAAGAGAAACCCAACAGTTCCCCCCATGAGCAAGCACTTGGCGACAGCGGAAAGGAAAAACTCCCCTTTAACGGGAAGAAACCTAAGGCAGACCCCGGCTCTGGGTGGGCAGCCATCTGCCTTGACCGGTTGGGTTAAGAGAGAGAGAGAGAGAGAAAGAGAGAGACAAGGGGGGGTGGGGGGGGGTTGTACACAGTGAAAGAGCAGCAACAACAACAACAATAGTCAGTAAGCAGCAGCAAGCAGCAGCAATAGCAGGAACAGCTAGCCGAGGGCAGAAGAAGGATGTCAGCACATCAGCATGGTTTATGGTTTATGGAGCTTCCTGTGGATCAGAAAGCACAAAGAACTCCGGGGAAGAAGTGAAGATGTCAATTAGATGGTATTCAGCATGACAAATAAAGAAAATGTTATAATAATCATCTGCTTATAGTGATATTTGACCCGGACAGACGTGATCATCATAAGTGGCTTCCACTGTACTTATATCCTTACTATGTACTTATGTACTTATATCCTGTACTTATATCCTTCTCCAGTTTACAGTTAATGTTTAACTTTCAGTGATGCTTGTAAATGGACATCAAAGAGGATGGTAATGTTGGAAAGTTCTATTTAATTGCTTACATCATAATTTTGAATATACATCTGATATTATCTAGCCTAGTGATAATATAACCAGTCACTGATCTGAATGCTCATTTATTAACAAATAAATAATAATACCTTTTCAGGTAGATTAACTGTCTCTTCCAGTTTTAGTTCGTAAGTATGATTTTTAATGTTTTTATAGATCTCACTGCAATCTTTTGAGACCCAACAAAGACCTTTTCACTGTTAATATTTGTCATTTTGATTGCTCTATATGAATGAGTGACATAAACAAAACCATCAGTTAGAATAGTGCCTATTTGTAGATAATTATTCTATACTGGCATGGGGTCCGGCTGTGGCTCTGGCGTGGGTTCAGGCGAGGACAGTGGCTGTGGTGGCAGCAGTGGCAGGAACATAGAATGATGCTGAGGAGCTTGGGGGCGCAGTGGCCCAGCGGCCCTCCATCAGCTTCGCCACCCAAGCCGGATCCTCATTATGTATAGACCGGAAAAAACGTTCCAGACGGTCATCGTTGTCCGAGTCGTTGGTATGAACAAGATAAACAAAATCTGGCCTGACCTCTGCTGGGTTCCTTGTTGGTCGGTTCATTCTGTCAGAACGAGGTGAAAAAGCTTCTCTTTCAAGCTGACACAAGCACACACATTTTCTTCAGAAAATGTAGCCTTTTATAGTTTTTTTTCTCTTTGTCTTGTTTTATCTTTAGAAGCCTGTCGCAAGAATCAAAATATGCTCCCCACAGAGGGTCTCAGGTCAGTGTTAAGCATTTGTTTTCAAAAAGATGTTTTAAAAAATCTGACGTCACCCCATTTTCCTTTTGGGAAAAAAAAAACAGGCATGTAATTCGTGAGTTATGTGTGAGTTATGATGCACAGTAGGATGGCTTATTGTCAGTAGGCCTACTTTTTGGGTAGTATTGTATGAATTCTAGTTCCAATTAAATTATATTTGAGAATATTGATAGAAAGTTGCAGTGTCACTGCAGCTCACCTAGATGTAAAGTTACAAGGTACAAATTGCATTTTGGTGACTGGAGATGATAATGTATGTTTAAGTTGAGAAAATACCCCTTTGTTGTGGAAATTTTTGCATGGCTCATTCAAGAACATACAGAGATGCAGGAGAGCATTGTTACTTGTTGAAGCAGTTGTAGACACTTTACAATCCATCACACAGTCAGTAACAATTACACAAATGTCCAAATACAAAAACACAAAACAAAAATATAATCATCTTGTATTTTTGGAGAGAAAGCATGTTCAGCTGACCCTTTCCCTAAAGATTATGAACACAAACCAGACAGCTTTATACCACTCCAGAAGCGAAACTAAAAACAGTCCCTAAATGGACACTTCCACTAACTGTTAAAAAACAAGTATGGTTATATGATCTCACAGAGATCTAATGGTCAGTCAGTGACTTCAAACAAGGGCACCCATCAAAGTTAGCTCATCTAGGTACCTCATGATCCAGACAGTCTCTAAAACAATAGGCTTAAAGCAAAGACATCTCTAGCTAACTCCAGAGGTCAGCACACAATCCTCAGGTAGAGACAAGTTCAAGAGTTCAACTAGCCCAGGAGTAGGATTTCTTATTTACAATGCCACAGTGAGATTACTGTCACTTTGAACATTGACCCCTTAGTTTGAGAACAATATTTATAACATAGAATATATGTACAAGAAATCAAATCAAATCATCATCCATCATCAAACATCAAATGATAACCACTATTTAAATCTCTCACACGTCAAAGCCACTTTACCCGTTTTTAACTGTGAGGTTAATTTATCTTTTTTTTTTTAAAGTATAAATACATCTTTTGTATAGTTTTATAATGAAGAATTTGTGAGGAATTATCCACTGCCTGACAAGGCACTATCCTGTTATAAAAACCACAGTTGCTATTGTAGGTTTGTGTGAGGTTATAGCATACATTGAAGTTGACAGCTTCCACTATTTATGCATAGTGGCACTAGTTGCTGGTTGCAATTTACAAAAAAAAGACTTCTGATACATCAGAAATTCAGATTTTAATTAATATTTTTGTCATAATGCAGGTGGATAGCAGAACCTCCGAATTTGCAGCACCTGAGGGGAGCACCTTAGTTCCAGATTCTGAAGACTCTGACTGTATCATTGTTTGATGATTCATCATTGTTTGTTCATCATTTGTTTTACTGAGTAAATAAATAAATGAATAAAAAAAAGGAAATTAGTTGAAAGACTTCTGAATACTTATGTATCATCAACCTTGTACATGTGTTCATGGTCACGTTGAGTAAATAATCAGTCATACTAGTAGCCACAGTGGTCCAGTTACCCAGGAATTTTGTGTCATAATGTTATCATTACCAATGTTAAAATGTTTTAATGGCATGTTACCTGAAAACATTTTTATATATTTTTAAAGCATGATATCCTACTCTAAAATTGTATGTAAATTGTAAAATGTTATCACCAATCATTTTAAGAAGGTTGTCACCAAACATTCTTAGGATGTTTTTAGAGAACGTTATAGGAACAAAAAAAAAAAACTTCCTGCTGAAAACATTAGAACATTACATGTAACATTTACAGAACGTTCTTAGAACCAAAAATTTCTAGCTGGGTGAGCATGTCTACATTACAATATTCAATCAGTGATGCAAACTGGCTCCATAGCGCCCCCTATAACACATTTCAGGAAAGTAGCCCCAGCTGCAAGTAAAATACGGGACAGAAGAAGTGGTGTTTATCTCCTTCTTGTATTTTCTGGAAACAGCCCAGTGTCGCGAAGTTGCTCAGAAACAGGACCCAGGCGCAGAGGTATCGTGAAATGCAAAAAATCCTTTATTTTAAAGCCCAAGGCAAGGCAAGGCAAGGCAAGGCAAGGCTAGGACTGTGACTGTGACTGTGACTGTGACTGTGACAAGGAACCAAAACCAAATGAACCAACAAAGACAGAACTGAAAACCAGGGATTAAATACACAGACAGAACTGACGAGGGAATGGGGAACAGGTGAGGGGGACAGGTGGAGACACTTGGGGTAATCACACAGACACATGAGGAAGGGCAAGTGACCAGAGACAAGGAGGGATAATTTTCAAAATAAAACAGGAAATGACAAGAAAAGACATGAAGACAGGACAAAAAACCCAACTAAACCTCACCACGGCGTGACACCCAGATCTGAAGAAATCTGTGTCCGTGACTCAAGCACTTCAACTGTGCCACGCCACAACGTGCGCTGGGGTGCGAGGGCCTGATCATTGCTGCTTGCAGCTTTCATATTATAATTATTATTTATTATATTCAAATATGACTCATTATAGACGAGGACCAAAAACACTTTTATTTGAACTGATGTAATTTCCAGAAGCTAGAGGGTGTTACCTTTCAAATGAAGCCTAATACATGCATTTTGGGCTCACAGTTATCCATTATAAGCTTTTCTATCTTATAATAAGCTTTTCTTGTATTGTTCAGGTTAAAACAATTCATTTCAAACAGTGTCCAATCCACAGGGTAATTTTAAAGCTCAAAGCCACTAGACAAAAAAAATAGATTCCTTCAGAAACCACTGTAAACCTGAACGTTCAAAATAATTGAATAGATTAAGTAGTCTGTAATTAAAGCTTTAAGGAAAGTTTTACTAACTTAAAAATGTCAAGTCAGTGTGTCATGTTCTTCCTTTTTGAGTAATTGTAACTAATAATTTTTGATTAAATAGAACTATATTCATGTTTAAGTAAAAATATCTCAAAAAGATAACTAGCCTTTAACTTGATAGAATTAATTAATCATAAAGATGATAAAAGCCCTGTCATTTCTATTGTTTCAAATGTTGGATTATTAAAAAAAAAACAAAACAAACAAAAAGAAAACTTAATATATAGCACAAGACACAAGAAAAATCTCAAAGTGCCCCCAAATAAGTGATCAATCATAGCAAATACATTGCAATCGTAGCATAGAGTAACAATTTGCTGGGCAAATGGTCCGAAATGCATTGAGTATTTATTGCTATTAATTATTTTTTACTGAAGTGTTGCGCTGTACGGATCATTAAAGCAAGGGTGGCGCTAATGCGCATAGGTGCTGATTCTTTAAAAAAACAAAAAACAAAGGACGAAGGAGAATTTTAAGCAGGAGCCAAGCCTGCCGCTGCACAAAGTCACTACTATTGAGGCAGCAGTCCGTCCTCATGGTAAGTTTTGAATGTTTATATTTATTCACTTTTACTTCTTTTATACATTTGCTAATGTGCTTGTCTTAGATAGTGTATACCATCTCCAAACCCTCGCCCTTCACTTGCCTATCACGGGGTGATTAGGTGTTAAAGGTCCAGTGTGTAACATATGGGGTATTTAGCGGCCTCTAACGGTGAGGTTCTCAATTGACACACTCCGCGGCTCCCCCCTCCCCTCCCTAAGACTACGGGGGCCTTCACGAACAAGAGGCTATTTGCTGAAGAGGACAGTTCCGAGCATCTCTAACAATTCAAGGGAAGCGGTGAAGCTGTATTTAGTTATTTAGTCTATAATACTAGAGGATATAGGTCGCAAGTAAGATAGCAATTATGAGTGCTTTACAAGCTAACATTAGCTACGTAATGCTAAACATTACAGTGGTATTTACATAGCAGCTTTCTGCTTTACATTACTGTAGTCTGTATAGTTTGATGTGTTATAGCAGTGCAATGTGAGTCAGTAGCCTCTTTTACAGCCCATTCAAAGCGGGAATACTGCTCCTTTAATCCGTCTCGCTGTTCTGTTTAGTCCGCATTCTGACCACATCAGGCGGTGCAGGGTAGAGCTGCTGGGTTGAGGAGGCGTGTGGGTGTGTTTGTGCTTTAGAAGCTAACAGCTGTAAAACAATTAGAAAATAATGTTTATTGATCTGATTCACGGCTTCTTCACTAACTGCTCAGCCTCTAGCTCACTCAGCTGCTCTCTCGTCTTTTTATTATGAGTCAGGAATAAAGTCTAACTTCACTTTTTACGTTATCAAACAAAGAGAAATGCCCTCCCCTCGGATTTACAGCTATAATGCATGTTCTCTGTATAAAAGAGGCTACTGAAAACATCAGCTAATGTGTTTATCAGAACTAACTTTACACCGTGTGTGCATGTGCTACTAAATGACAGATTAGCAGCAAACAATGAAAAAAAAAAAAAGCTATGAGAGAGCTCCTGCAGCAGCGATACATAGTGTTGCCTTTATCTTCATAACAGGAGTATTTCACCAAGTGCCATTAATGGTTGCAAGTACAGAGTTTTTCATTACAACCAAAGACAACAGAAGTTGATTTCACTGAATAGCTACTTGTCTCTGACTGAAAGTGTGTTAATGAAATAATCTGATCTAGTCTGTTGTTGGGGTGAAAATCAGCAGTTTCTGATAAACACATTAGATAGATATTATTAGATTATAATAGTAAGTTCATTCATGTGCTTTTTTTTCTCAGGCACTATGGTTCGGCATTATTCACCATGTCTGTGACATTCACACCCATCATATCAGAAGTATTGCAGACCAAGTCAGGAGAAGTCTGGGTAAGTGATAAACATCTGTTTTCCTATGTAGCATATTAACTTACCTGTAAGTCCTACTCTTGGTTAAATAGCATTATTTTCACGCTCAACTGTATAAAATGTATGAAATAGTAAATAAACTCTATGTGTCCCTGCAGCTGCTGCTCTACACACAGCTCCTGGAGCAGATGAGGAACAGCAGTGAATGATGGGTGTCGTTCCTGCTATGAGAGCATCTTCATCCAGAGCAGTAAACTGAATACCTTTGGTGTGGTTTAGGTTTGACCCTTGTCTGCTATTATATGTGCAGCAAATTGACTGCTTTTAGCTGAACAGACTAATGATTTGACAGCTTATTCTGTCTTTATCAGTCAACTCTGAAGAAAACAGAATAAATTGTAAAAATGTTTGTTTGAACAGTAAAAGATTGAAAAAGATGTCCAAAAATGTTTCTGTTAAATAAAAGATATTTATATCATAAATGTTATTCTTAGTGTTGTTTTTCATATTTTTATTTTGTTGTTCAAATTAGTAAATTGCAGTTTACATAACCTGAAGTGATGAAAATGAATCCATAACATGTTCTACAATGTCCTGTTCTGAGGATCAGTGATATTCAAACTTCACTACTGTTTCATGTTGCTTAATAATATATAAATAACGAAAATATAAATCAATAGTGGAAGTGGTAATGACAATATACTGACACTGCAGGGAAGTACTGTCATTGTATATCAAAGCAATTATCACAGCACATCTGATTAATATCTTTTATTTGGTAAACTTGCACATTTAAATTGAACAAATGAACCCTGGCTGCCTCTGAAACAGTTCACTGGTGAGCTGCTGTTCTCCAAGATCATCTCTTCAAGAAGTCTGAAAAAATAAAAACAGGAAAAACACAGATAAGGCTTAGTAAGTTATAAGTTTTGTGATATGTTGGAAATATGGTGATGGTAGTGCAGAATATGGATTGTAGGTTGTCCAGTGTTCCCAAACAAGTCTACAACAACATGATTTAAAAAAAAAAAAAAAAAGTCAAAATAGTGCTGCTCATTAGTGAACTATATCTTATTTACATAACGTTACTCATTCAGTAACATTAGTGTTGCTGATGTTTTCAGTAGCCTCTTTTATACAGAGAACACGCATTATAGCTGTAAATCCGAGGGGAGGGCATTTCTCTTTGTTTGATAACGTAAAAAGTGAAGTTAGACTTTATTCCTGACTCATAATAAAAAGACGAGAGAGCAGCTGAGTGAGCTAGAGGCTGAACTGTTAGTGAAGAAGCCAGTGAATCAGATCAATAAACATTATTTTCTAATTGTTTTACAGCTGTTAGCTTCTAAAGCACAAACACACCCACATGCCTCCTAACCCTGCACCGCCTGATTTGGTCTGAATACGGACTAAACAGAACAGCGAGGCGGATTACAGGCGCAGTATTCCCGCTTTGAACGGGCTGTAAAAGAGGCTACTGACTCACATTACACTGCTATAACACATCACACTATACAGACTACAGTAATGTAAAGCAGAAAGCTGCTATGTAAATACCACTGTGTTGTATTGGTATTTTAAATATAATATCGTGTAGAACGAGTAGTAATTTAATAAAATAATTGTATAAATAAGGTCACAAACCTCAGTCATTTCCCGTCGGAGGGTTTCCAGCTTCTTCCATTGCTGTCGCAGTCCCGGTGTTTGCTCTCCTCTCTAGCCTAGCCCTGCCTGCAGCAGCACCGCTAAGCAGCACAGTTAGCTCGCCCTCTCTCTCTCTCTCTCTCTAATCTCCGGTACTTGACTCTGCAAACGGATAACACAATTTGCAACGTTATCCTGCCAATGCTAACGTTATCTCGCTATCAATATGCCTAACATTAGAATAAAACAACCGTAAGTTTTGTTTAGCATTACGTAGCTAATGTTAGCTTGTAAAGCACTCATAATTGCTATCTTACTTAGGACCTATATCCTCTAGTATTGTAGACTAAATATGTCTTCACGCTTCCCTTGACTTGTTAGAAATGCTTGGAGCTGTCCTCTTCAGCAAATAGCCTCTTGTCCGTGAAGGCCACCGTAGTCTTAGGGAGGGGAGGGGGGAGCCGCGGAGTGCTTCGATCTAGAACTTCACCATTAGAGGCCGCTAAATACCCCATATATTACACACTGGACCTTTAAGTGTTCTGTTGGTAGCCACAAGTTAAGAGTGCATGAGTAGCGGAGGGGCGGGGATGTGAGTTTGTGTGCGCGCGTGAGTGAGTGAGAGAGACGGGAGTGGCAGCAGCTTCAGTTATCCCGGAGTTCAAGTGAGTTATTATTGTTGTTGTTTTGGCGTGGTTACGGCCAACAGTAACCCATCCTGTTCAGCTAAATAAACGGTACAGTGCCGAGCAGTTGCCTGTTATTTGAACACGTCCTGGCGGACGCTACATTTGGTGTCAGAAGTTAAACCGCCGGAGCTTCCGGCTACTCACCGTTAGCAGCTAATTGGACTCGGCTACCTGCTACAGTCTAGTGTGATGGCAGTGCTTATGGACAGTTGGCGTGCCGGTGAGCCTAATTGTGAGAACGAGTATGGCCGCACCTGGGAGCATGTCGCTCGCCTGAGACAGACGGTGAGGGACATGGCTGCTGCAGCCGGCTTTGACTCCCCAGGCATGGAGGTGCGCTCTGGAAATGGCAGCAACTGTGACCAGCTCCAAGTGAAAATGCCAAAATACTCCGGTAAGGCGAACTAGGAGGCCTACCATGCACAATTTGAACTGTTAGCACAGGCTGCAGGCTGGTCTGAAAAGAAAAAGGCGCTCCAGCTGGCCATGTGTCTTACTGAAGAAGCACTGACATGTTTGCTGCTCCTCAGCCCAGCTGAAAGTGCTGACTATGGAGCCTTAGTTGGGGCGCTGCAACAGCGGTTTGGACAATGCTGCCAGCCTGGTGTCCTGCGTTCGGAGCTGTCAAGCAGGCAGAGACAACCGGGTGAACCGCTCCGTGTATTGGCCAATGACATTGAGACCCTGGCGAGAAGAGCATATGCCCACATGCCTGCTGAGGTGCAGTGCGAGCTGGCAAGGGACCAGTTCATCCGAGCCATAACCCCAAGGCAGCTGCGCATCCAGACTCAACCGGCTCATCCCCGCACTCTGCAGGAGGCACTAGAGCTGGCATTGGAGAGAGAGGTCGTAGGAGGGCCGTCTGTACCTGACCTTACCGGGGGCAGCCATGTTGTGAGATCTGTGGTGCAGGAGTGCCCAGGCCAAGAGAAACCTGCTTGGGTGGCTGAGTTGACGGAAATGATCCGTGCTGTGTCGCTGCAACCACCACACAGCAACACCCGTCCTCGCAGAGGCCCCCCTGTTTGCTGGGTATGTGGCCAGGCTGGCCATATCAGTGTGCGGTGCCCCAAGCGTATCAATGTTCAGGGAAACGACCCAGGGTCTGTGTAAGCGGGACGGCACAGACCCCCGTCCCTTTGTCCCACCCTACCTCCTCCCTGGTGAACAGAGCCGAGAAGCTTGAACGGGGGAGCGAGACTCTGGACCCCCTGCAGATGGATGACACCACTGAGTCCGTGAGGGTGGTCGGTTGGACCCATGCAGGGGATTTTTGCCATGTCCCTGTCACGCTGGCAGGGGCTCCATGCACTGCCCTTGTTGACACTGGCTCCACCGCTACACTGTTGAGACCTGACATGGTCTGGTCCCAGTGGGAATACAGTTGATACCTACTGCTGTGAGGCTAAGGACTGTGACTGGTGAGTTAGCGCCTATGCTGGGGAGATGGGTGGTGGTTATTCGGGTGGGGGGGCTAGCAGTGACCTATAGGGTGTGGGTCGCGGCGGTGCAGGACCCCTGCATAATAGGGCTGGACTTTCTGCGGACTGCCCAGTGTGTTTTGGACCTGGGGAAAAACACACTGGCTTTCCCAGGGGGTCCCATAATCGCAATGGTACACCCTGCTCAAACTGTTGGACCACAGCTACCGACTGTGAGAACAGTGCACCTCTGGCCCCTACCCCCCATGCCACAGCTGATATACAGCCACCTGCCCCTGTCAAGCCACCAACAGCGGGAGGGCAGGTGGACAGACTGGCAGCAGTTAAAGAGATGTGGGAATGCAGCAGCGTTAACCTGGAACCTGATCAGTGGGAAGAGCTGTGGCAGCTATTGGCGGAATTTAAGGACATTTTTGCACTGTCAGAGGAAGAAGTGGGGCTGACGCACTTAGTGCAACACGAAATTGACACAGGGGACGCGCATCCCATTAAGACACGCCCACGGTGCCTTCCCCTGGCACATCAGTCAGCTGCAGACGATGCGATAGACGAGATGCTTGAGGCCGGCATCATCAAGTCCTCTGACAGCCCCTGGGCCTCAGGAGTTGTGATGGTCAACAAAAAAAGGAGTCCAAAAATGAGATGTGGACTACAGGCCGCTAAATAGCGTGACCAGGAAGGACTCATATCCGCTGCCCCGCATTGATGAGTGCCTCGACTTGGTGTCCGGGTCATCCTGGTTTTCCTGGGCAGGTGCCCCTCAGCCCCTCAGCCAGGCCAAAGACAGCTTTCTGTACGGGGAGGGGATTATGGCAGTTTAATGTCCTCTGCTTCGGCCTATGCAACGCACCAGCCACCTTTGAACGGCTGATGGAAAAGGTGTTAGCAGACATCCCCCTGGTCCACCGCAGCTCCTTTCAGACTGCCTTAGGGGCCCTGCGACGAGTTCTACAGCGGATAGCAGCTGCAGGACTGAAACTACACCCAGACAAGTGCTGCTTCATGAGAAAAGAACTGGAGTTTCCCCACAGAGTTGGGGAGGAGGGCATCAGCACTTTGGAGGAGAAAGTGCGGGCAGTGAAGGACTGGCCAGTCCCTGCTAATGTGAGAGAGCTGAAAAGCTTTCTTGGGCTGGCATCCTACTACAGGAGGTTTGTGCGTGGCTTCTCTTGTATAGCCGTCCCTCTGTTCCGCCTGCAACAGAAAGACTGTGATTTTGCCTGGACTTCTGACTGTGAACAAGCTTCAGCTCTTTGAAGAAGGCCTTGACAGAGTCTCCCATCCTCACCCCCCCCCAGACCCCAGTCTGCCTTTTGTACTGGATACTGACACCAGTGATGTTGGGATGGGGGCAGTGGGGACCGGAGGGAGAGAAGGTAATAGTGTACTTCAGTAAAACGTTCAACAAAGCTGAACGACACTACTGTGTGACACGCAGAGAACTCCTTGCTATTGTGAAAACAATAAGACACTTCAGGTACTACCTCTGCGGCCTTCCTTTCACAGTCCGAACTGACCATGCAGCCCTCCAATGGTTAATGTCCTTCAGGGAGCCAGAAGGGCAAATCGCACACTGGCTAGAGGAATTGGCACCGTACTTCTTTAAAGTGGAGTACAGGGCTGGAGCTCGCCATACCAACGCTAACGCCATGTCTCGGCGCCCCTGTGCTTCTGATGGCTGCTGGTACTGTGAAAGGAGAGAGGCTAGGGAGAAAGAGCTTGGTATGGAGGAAGAGCTTAATGGAAACAGACTGTTCTGTAGAGGTTCACAGGTTGTGGACTTAACTGAGTGGAAGGTACAGCAGGAAAGGGATGTTGACTTACAGCCTGTTTTGCAGTGGGTGGAGTCAGGACAAAAGCCGCAGTGGAATGAGGTTGCAGGGTGCTCACCTGCCACCAAAGGACTGGTCTCAAAATTTGAGGCTCTCCAAGTGAAGGATGGAGTGCTTCAGAGAGCCTGGAGAGAGCCAGCCACAGGAGAAGAGAGGTGGCAGGTAGTAGTCCCCAGGGCACTGAGAGAGTTGGTGCTAAAAGCCTCTCATGGCACAACTGGAGCAGGACACTTTGGGGTCTCCAAAACCCTTTGTCGACTCCGGCAGAGTTTCTACTGGGGTCAGCTCAGGAGAGACGTTGAGGACTTCTGCCGCCGCTGTGACCTCTGCACTGCACATAAAGGGCCCCCAGGGCAATCTCTATGTGTGACCGGCTGGGCATGCAAAAGACTCGAACTACACCTTTACACCCCCAGAGTGATGGACTAGTTGAACGGTTTAACCGAACTCTGGCGAAACAACTTGCAATCCTCCCTAAAGACCATCAGCGTGATTGGGACATGCACCTCCCCCTTGTCCTATTGGCATACAGGTCGGCTGTGCAAGATTCAACTTTATGCACACCTGCCCTGCTCATGTTAGGGCGAGAACTGCGCACGCCAGCAGAGATAGCTTTTGGCAGGCCCCCAGATGCTCCAGCAGCTCCTCCTGGCCCAGAGTACGCTAGGAGGCTTCAGGATCGTATGGAGTCAGCTCATGCCTTTGCCCGTAACCAACTGCAGAAGGCGGGTATGAGGCAGAAAAGAAACTATGACCTGAGGGCCAGAGGGGGAGACTTTAGGGCTGGGGACCTGGTGTGGGTGTACAGCCCACAGAGAAAGAAGGGCCGGTGCCCCAAGCTGGACTGTCACTGGGTGGGTCCCTGCGAGGTGTTGGAGAAGCTGGGGGAGGTAGTATATAGGGTCCAGCTGCTGCCTAGGGGGAGGCGGGTCGTTCTCCACAGAGATAGGTTGGCCCCGTATAGAGGTGACGCACGCCCTCATCAGCACTCTGCACCCTCTGCACATTCCCAAAAGAAGCAGACAGTAACACTCCTAGATTCTCTGGCTGTTTCCCCTACTGACCCCTCACATTTCCCCTCACATCCCCCTGCACACACCCCCACACCTCAAGACACAACTTCTGCTCATCAACTGGAGAGTCCAAGAGTGCAGGTGCAACCCACTTCAAGGCGGCCCCAGAGACAGAGAAAGCCCCCAGCCCACCTCAGAGACTTTGCATGCGACCCCTCGGGGCGAGGGACTTTGTAAGGGGGGGGGGGGGGGCAGTGTAGCGACCCTGTTAATGTTATTGTAATGTTAAGTGTTCTGTTGGTAGCCACAAGTTAAGAGTGCATGAGTAGGGGAGGGGCAGGGATGTGAGTGTGTGTGCGCGTGAGTGAGTGAGACGCGAGTGGCAGCAGCTTCAGTTATTCCGGAGTTCAAGTGAGTTATTATTGTTGTTGTTTTGGCGTGGTTACGGCCAACAGTAACCCATCCTGTTCAGCTAAATAAACGATACAGTGCCGAGCAGTTGCCTGTTATTTGAACACGTCCTGGCGGACGCTACAGTACTTTTAAATGATCTATTCAATTTTTACCAAGTCTGTTCTTTTAGATGTTTCTAAATATTACACACTGGACCTTTAAAGGGCTAGCATTAGACATTGACTAGCTAACGTTACGTAGTTGGTGCGACCACAACTAGCACACCTAGCGACCTAGCCAGCAGACCTATTTTTATACAGTCTACGCAGCAGTCTCACTGAGGAATTTGATGGATGAATCTAGCAACCAGTCTAAACACCCAAACAAACAGGGAAAGAGCGAGAGAGGGAGATAGGTAGAGAGAAGTTGTTGACAAGTCAAGATGGACTATGTGAAATGATGATGAAAAAATAGATATTATTTATTATTTTTCAAAATAAAATAAATCGTGTTCACAACGGATCATATTTAAAAGTAGGCTACTATACTTGCCAGTGTGTATAAATGATTAAGTGTAATGTTACTACTTATTGTTTTTAGAGGTGGTAACAGACATTTTATAATTGTGCTACAAAACTATCAACCTCTAGCACCAGTGCTATGAGCTAAGAAAAAGTTAACGTATAGCTCTCTACTACCTCCCTAACTGATATTGAAATATCTAATTTAATATTTGGCACTGCACAGTTTATATTTTACTTAACTTTGTATTTGCTTCCGAAAAAATGATTGGCCTAAAAATAAGTCAAAATTTCATTCAAGATTTGATTTAAAAACATGTTTAAAACTGAAAAGATCTATAGATCACTGAAAAGCAGTGATTTTAAGCAGTGTTAGCTGTAGTCCATGACCATGTTTTGTGGTTAAATAATAGTAATTAACTTGTTGTTAAATCGTAAGTATAAGCAGTTCTGTTGGTCTAATTTTTTTCTTTGCCTTTTAGATTGCTGGTTCCAAGATGATCTGAAAATGTGAGTTGTGCGCAGCTTCTTTCACCTCCAGAATACAGTTATTTAGACACTACAGACTGCACCATAGCAACTATTCCAGAATCAGCCCTCTTCCATGCCTATACATTGATTGCATTTGTACATTTCAGACATTTAATACACTGAGTACTCATTTGTCAAGAAGACTGAGAAGAACCTGCCAATCATTAGAAGGATGATGGAGACCACATTTCCTCTATAGTGATGTCCTGCCCAGGAGTTCAAGAACTCATGAGCCTCTGGCCTGCTCTCAAAATAGAGTCTGAGGTAATATAGATTAGCTATTTTAAAGTAAAAATTGTGATTCTTACTCACTTGGCTGCTGTCTGATTGCATTGCAAAGATGTGAACGCATTATTTGTGGCTATACTGTATGTTCTGATTGGACTATTTTGAAATCTGTTTTGTTCAGTAAATGCATCAGTATATACAATTCTGTTTTTATCTGAATAGCAAATGCACAATATCCACACCAAGCTGCTCTTTTATTGTGTACAACCCCCCCCCCCCCCCCCCTCTCTCTCAACCCAACCGGTCAAGGCAGATGGCCGCCCACCCAGAGCCTTTATGTTGTGATTTGGCGCTATATAAATAAAACTGAATTGAATTGAACTGAATTGAACCACTGTACTCCACGCCCTTCCTGTATATCTGCGCAAGGATGTTTCTGGATTTTTCAGAACCTGCACAGTGCACAGTCTCCTTAAGTCACTTACAGATTCTACTGTATACTATGTAAATATAATATACTAACATCTATTAGGACTTAGCTTTATTTCATCTACCCATACAATTTTCATGTATAGTCTTCTATTTTCCTCCTCACATCATATCTGTCTGTCTGTCCTGTCCGCACTTGGATTTTCTGTTAATGTGGCTTCATTCATTCATGTGTTCAGAACATTGAGATTGTGTTTTTCACCTCTTACAATCAGACCCAGATCTCCCTTGTAAAAGAGGTATTGGATTTCAATGGGACTTAGTTAAAAAAAAGATGTCTTAGTTTGTGATCTCTTTTACTTTCAGGAAGAATGTGATGAGCGAGAGACTGGTGATGTCGCTCTGGGCCTCCTTACAGTCATCAGTGATGGCACAGGTCCAGTTCACTACCACCTGGTGAGAATCTCTGTCATCAATGGAAGTGAGGGCGTGGTCATCCTCCCCAGACTTGGCAATGCCTTTCTGGTAATCTATGGACTGATATATGCACTACATCTGAGCTAGCAAAGCACTGACCAACACCTCTGAATTCACTCTAAAGATTTTGCTTGGTCTAGACAGTAGTAAACTATCGCCCATATTGCAGACCCTCAAGACTGACTTGACTATGTAGAAATTCTTCTTGAAAGAAGGCTGCAGGGTATAGCATATAGAAGACTAGTTCAAAGTTATCTCCTTTTGTATAAATAGTGCCTTGAAAAGTTACTACTCTGCAGGTGTGCCTTTGCATTTTGCATTAATATAATGCTAATGTTTTATATGTTTTTTCTCAGCGTATGTGGGCTGCACAAGATGACCCAAGTTTCACTGTGCTTTTGATGCTGGTTAATGTAAAACGTTTACATTTTACAGATTTAAGTGAAATTGTTGTTAACAGTCTGTAGATGTTTTGGAATTGCCCTGCTCTGTTTCTTTATTCAGGAATTAGCCAGTTTTTTGTTATAGCTGTAATGAAAGATAATTTCATTTTGGTATTATTTTAATTTTTTAAAAATTATATTGTGTTGTATTTATTTTAATTTATAAATGTTTATGCATTCTATTTTAAGCATTTCAGTGTGCTAAAGGGGAGCGGATTGGGCAGATACTGTTTTATAACAGATGTTTACATATATATTAAGTTAGTTAAACTCAATTTTATTGAGGCAATCAATTGCCACAAAAAAGTAAACAAACACAAAATATTTGAGTAATGTGTACTTAATACAGTGACAACACAAACTAATAAACATTGAGTCTGGTTAACATAAAATACATAAAATGGTGTGGTTCTGTACTTATTTTTTTTTTTTTTAGAGTTCTCTGAACTTATTTCAGTGGTTTTAAAAAAGTCATAATTACTGACAACAATTGAGTTGAGCTAAATGTGCACTTTAATTTAACTGTTATCAAAAAGTACAAGTAGCACTTCATTCAACCTTTAAAGTTCTGGATAATTTAGACTTTTAAGTTAATCAACTCAAAAAAAATTGTGGCAATTGATTGCTTCAATTTTTTTGAGTTCTGGAAACTTATTGGGGTTTACATTGTGTATCTTGAGACAGACATGAAGAATGTATGTATGAGGTGACAAGTTGTGGAAATTTCCTTTCCCATTAATGTATCACAGAAACACTTCAAAGCTCAGCAACCATTTCCAGCAAACACCTCACTATCAAACATACATTTCATCATTTCTTCTTGAAGCCTCCTTTATCCCACTTCTTTTTAAAATTCATTGATACACTTATGATCACTCACTTATTCTTCTAATCAGTCCTCCTCTCATTTTCTCTCCTCTCTCTCTGTTCACTAAGCTTTTAGAATGAGGGGGCGAGAAACCCCAAAGCATGAATCATTAAAAGATGTGAAGAGAAAAATAGATCACTGCAGATGCACCTGCAAAAATAACAGCATGCAATGAAGGGAGTTGGGGACAGAGAAGGGGGGGGGGGGGGGGGGTGGTAGTAGCATTTGGCTTCAATTCTCACAAGACAAAGGATCTGTCCTGTGCTTAACTGCAGCAATTCTGTCTATACATACCTTTAAAAGCAAGCCAGCATGAAATAGCCTGTTTACCATTTCTAGTTTGCTTGCTGACAGTGCAACACCTTTGTTGTTTTACTATTTAGGTTTATTGTCGCTTTTAACATGGTGCTGCATATACTTCATCATCTGAAAATCATTGTGCAGTTATCCATGGGATTTTTTTATTCATGATACTGTCAATAAATTATGGCAGAAAAGACAAAGAGCTTTATTTTTGGATTCTACATAGCAATGAGTAAACTGAATTTTTGGTAGGTCTACACTTTACACTCCTAAAACTAGGGCTGTAGTCTGCTGGTTGACTAGTTGATTAATTGGTCTAAATTCTCATTGGTCGAATACTTTCATAAGGAGAAAAGTGCTACATCAGCAGCTTTCCAGAATTAATCCATTATTTCCATTATCCATTATTTAAAACACCACCGTTGTTTTCACAACTTTGGGCAGACCGAGCAGCTAACATTAGCCATGCTAGTGGCTGAACTTGAGAAAAACCGGAATAACATCACGGCGGAGCTGACAAACCTGCTCACGACATCCCCGTCACCAATTCAGACAACACTGGAGGCTGTTAAACACAAAGTTGAGTTGTACGAGGTTCGTTTTAAAGAGGCGGAGGACACACTCACCGACCACAGCCGACACTCACCGACCCCTAACCCTAGCGAACCTGTACTCCTCGGAGGACCAACTTTCACAAGATTTGTTTGACTCATTCTTTAACAATCTAATTACCTATGCTGTCTGATGACGAATCTAAAGACTTGGAAGCCCCCATTACATTGGAAGAATTACATAGAGCAGTAAAACTAACCAATAGAGGGCGCTCACCAGGAATTGATGGTATTCCAGCTGAGTTGTATTTAGAATTATGGAATATTATAGGACCTATTTTGCTAGATACTATTAATTCAGCTTTAGAAAAGGGCTACTTCCACAAAGATATCAACACTGCACTTATTTCAGTGTTGCATAAGCAGGGAAAAGACCCCCAGAATTGTTCAAGCTACCGTCCGATATCACTGATTAACGCAGATATCAAAATTTATTCCAAAGTTATTGCTATGTGTCTGGATAAGGTTACTGGGAAATTAATCAACCAAGATCAGACGGGCTTTATTAAGGGACGGATGGCATCAGATAACATCTGCCATCTTTTGCATATTATCTTTGAAACCAAAAAGCTTGACTTACCCTGTGGACTGCTATTTCTTGACGCAGAAAAGGCGTTCGACCGCCTGGAATGGAGTTATCTGTGGAAGGTCCTGGAAAGATTCAAATTTGCGTAGCGTGAAATATTAGCCATATTAGCAGATTGTAGTTTCAGTTTGAGCATCTCTCGGAGCTGCTGGTCTGATAAGAGACAATAGGGAGGTGACGTGGTGCTAATAACCCAAAGATTTATTATCTTATTATTTTCTTTGGCAGTAAAGACAACGGACCGACAACTAAGGTATTTAGTGCTGGTGATGAGCTAAGGACAGTAAGTCAGAGTAATGAGTTAATGTGAAAGATAAACTGAGGAGAAGTCGGCTCATCACCCAGTTAATACAGTCTGTGAATATTTTTCAGTGCTCCATAATTTCATTGTTTGCTGCTAATCTGTCATTTAGTAGCACATGCACACACGGTGTAAAGTTAGTTCTGATAAACACATTAGATATATATTAATAGATTATAATAGTAAGTTCATTCATGTGCTTTTTTTTTTTTTTTTTTTTTTTTACATTTTTCTCAGGCACTATGGTTCGGCATTATTCACCATGTCTGTGACATTCACACCCATCATATCAGAAGTATTGCAGACCAAGTCAGGAGATTTCTGGGTAAGTGATAAACATCTGTTTTCCTATGTAGCATATTAACTTACCTGTAAGTCATACTCTTGGTTAAATAGCATTATTTTCACATGTACAACTGTATAAAATGTATGAAATAGTAAATGAACTCTTTGTGTCCCTGCAGCTGCTGCTCTACACAGCTCCTGGAGCAGATGAGGAACAGCAGTGAATGATGGGTGTCGTTCCTGCTATGAGAGCATCTTCATCCAGAGCAGTAAACTGAATACAAATTGACTGCTTTTAGTGTTCAAACAGACTAATGATTTGACAGCTTATTCTGTCTTTATCAGTTAACTCTGAAGAAAACAGAATAAACTGTAAAAATGTTTGTTTGGACAGTAAAAGGTTGAAAAAGATGTCCAAAAATGTTTCTGTTAAATAAAAGATATTTATATCATAAATGTTATTCTTAGTGTTGTTTTTCATATTTTTATTTTGTTGTTCAAACTAGTAAATTGCAGTTTACATACCTGAAGTGATGAAAATGAATCCATTACATGTTCTACAGTGCTATGTTCTGAGGATCAGTGGTATTCAAACTTCACTACTGTTTCATGTTGCTTAATAATATATAAATAACGAAAATATAAATCAATAGTGGAAGTGGTAATGACAATATACTGACAGGGAAGTACTGTCATTGTATATCAAAGCAATTATTACAGCACATCTGATTAATATCTTTTATTTGGTAAACTTGCACATTTAAATTGAACAAATGAATCCTGGCTGCCTCTAAACAGTTCACTGGTGAGCTGCTGTTCTCCTCCAAGATATCTCTTCAAGAAGTCTGAAAAAATAAAAACAGGAAAAACATAGATAAGGCTTAGTAAGTTATAAATTTCATGATATGTTGGAAATATGGTGATGGTAGTGCAGAATATGGATTGTAGGCTGTCCAGTGTTCCCAAACAAGTCTACAACAACATGATTTAAAAAAAAAAAAAAAAAAAGTCAAAATAGTGCTGCTCATTAGTGAACCATATCTTATTTATATACTCATTCAGTAACGTTAGTGTTGCTGATGTTTTCAGTAGCCTCTTTTATACAGAGAACATGCATTATAGCTGTAAATCCGAGGGGAGGACATTTCTCTTTGTTTGATAACGTAAAAAGTGAAGTTAGACTTTATTCCTGACTCATAATAAAAAGACGAGAGAGCAGCTGAGTGAGCTAGAGGCTGAGCAGTTAGTGAAGAAGCCGGTGAATCAGATCAATAAACGTTATTTTCTAATTGTTTTAAGCTGTTAGCTTCTAAAGCACAAACACACCCACACGCCTCCTAACCCTGCACCGCCTGATGTGGTCTAAATACGGACTAAACAGAACAGCGAGACGGATTACAGGCGCAGTATTCCCGCTTTGAACGGGCTGTAAAAGAGGCTACTGACTCACATTGCACTGCTATAACACATCACACTATACAGACTACAGTAACGTAAAGCAGAAAGCTGCTATGTAAATACCACTGTGTTGTATTGGTATTTTGAATATAATATCGCGTAGAACGAGTAGTAATTTAATAAAATAATTGTATAAATAACGTCACAAAGCTCAGTCGTTTCCCTTCGGAGGGTTTCCAGCTTCCTCCATTGCTGTTGCAGTCCCGGTGTTTGCTGTCCTCCCTAGCCTAGCCCTGCCTGCAGCAGCATGTTAAGCAGCACAGTTAGCTCGCCCTCTCCTCCCCCCTACGTAATGTTTAGCATTACGTAGCTAATGTTAGCTTGTAAAGCACTCATAATTGCTATCTTACTTGCGACCTATATCCTCTAGTATTATAGACTAAATAACTAAATACAGCTTCACCGCTTCCCTTGAATTGTTAGAGATGCTCGGAGCTGTCCTCTTCAGCAAATAGCCTCTTGTCCGTGAAGGCCCCCGTAGTCTTAGGGAGGGGAGGGGGGAGCCGCGGAGTGCTTCAATCTAGAACCTCACCGTTAGAGGCCGCTAAATACCCCATATATTACACACTGGACCTTTAAGACCTTTAAAATACTGGTTTGATCCAGAATTAGTTTCACCTTAGAAAACACTAGAACAGGAGCTAGTTCATCCTTTGAGGCTTCAGGATGTGGCTTTCTCTGGACTCAAACATAAGAAATGTTACATAGAATTTGGTCCAATAGTATCATACACAAGAAATATGTGGATTTCAAACCAAAATGGCATAAAGACACTCCTATTTGGCACAACACCAATATATTGACAGGTGGGGAACCATTCACCTCACAGCTATGGGCTCAGCATAGTATCTGGACATTGGGAGATATCTCGGGGCAAAACTCAATTTTAGATTTTCCTGATCTAATGTCACATTTTGGAATCCCAAGAAACTCACAGTTCCTTTACTTTAGGGAAAGGTCAGCTCTTAACTCACTCAAGGTTCCTTGGGGGTCAGAACTGAAGACTCATCCCATAGTATCTCTCATGGAAAAATCACCTCTTAAGAAAACTGTCTCCTTCATTTATAACAATCTCCTGTCATACACCTCTACTGAATTGCCTGGTTATAGTGCATGGGAGGCAGGTCTACCTCAGGCAACAGACACTATTGATTGGGAGGAAGTGTGGAATAATGTGTTTGGTCTTCCAAAAACCCAAACCACCAGCTAATCCACTACAAAATTTGCCATCGAACTTATTTAACACCACGTAAAAGACATCTATTGGGTTTAGCGCCTCATCCTTATTGTACATTTTGTAGTCAGGGTGTCTTGAGTACTCTAAGGCATGTGTTGTGGGAGTGTCCAGATGCGCAAAGGTTTTGGGTTAAAGTGGTGGATAAAATATCTGTCATTTTGGGTAGGAAGCTATTTACCTTTTTTTCTTTTTTTTCCCTTTTTTTTAAATTACTCCTGCTCATTCTAAAATAATCTCTGTGTGCTCCATGAGGAAAGGGGGGAGGGGGGTGGGGGGAGGGTGTTCAGTAGAATGTTGAAGCTGCAATGTTAATTGTGATTGCAGTACTGCAATGTTTAGATGGAACACATTGATATATTGTACCATATATTGTATTGAAAAATCTAAATAAAAAGTTGATTGTAATGTAGACATGCTCAGGCCTGGACTGTTATCAAACCTGTAAAGTTTCAGGCAGATCTGACAATGTTCACTGAAGTTATAGGAATTTCCACTGTAATGGCGAAACATCAAGACTCAACACCACGCCATGGCCAAACGCTTCAACATGAACTAAATCTTTTGATAACTTTTGATCATATACTAGTCTAGATGACACACACTTATTTTGAAGTCTTTACAATGAATTCTGTAGGAGTTCGTTAAAATACAAGATATGAAAAATGGCCGAAAAAAGGCGAAAACTGACCAGTTTTTCCAAGATGGTGGACTTCCTGTAGGACTTAAAATATGGCTCCAAGAGGCTTTTTTTGTGCGTCTTGACATGATACATGTCCTTTGTGAATTTCATTTTTCTATGTTAAACTGCAATGCAGGGCGTCAATTCTGAAATTTTCAAGGGGGCACTGTTGAGCCATATTGCCACACCCATTCAAATTATCTACATAGGATTTTAACTGGATGCCCTCCAGACATGTGTGTCAAGTTTTGTGACTGTAGAACCATCCCTTGTCCTTGAAAAACGACATCGTAATTCATGGCAGAAGGACTTGTCGCCATGGCAACGGCATTTGTTTTTGGGTCATGAGCTTCCAAATGTAGCCACGTCCTTACATCTTTGCTGAGTCAAAGTCAAAGAAAAGTAATAGCACACTTCTCCTTAAAGAGCTGAACATTTTGATATATGAATGGTGTCTGTAGCTCAAAGTATAGAGCAGTTGAAACTCGCCGAAAAATGTACGGAAGAATAATAATAATAACTAGAGATGCATTTCCTGCGGAAAATGCGTGTGAATGCTGAAAACTGAATGAATTGCAAAGCACTGCTGAAAATACTAAACACATCCCCATCTATACAAATAGATGCTTGTAGTATTCACGCTAATAAACTAGACAAACTATTTGTACCTAGGTTCACTGTAAACTCTGACTCAATGTCACTGTTAAGAAACAGAAAAATAACTTTATTTCAAGCTGAAGACTTTCTAACTATGTAACATCTGTTAGTCTGGTGGTTTAAAGTCAACACCAAGAACACATACTGCATGTAAACTGGACTCTCAGCTCTGTCACAGAAACTGTGCTGAGTTCAGACTGTTTACTTACAGCTCAGTCACTCAGACAAATAACCAAGCCTCCAACCCGCCTGTGAAACAGAAAACAAACCATAAACCTTTTCTAGACTTTCCAGATCTGAGTGAAATCCTACTGGGATCAACAGATATTTAGTCCGTTGGCAGCTTACTGTGCCTGCATGCTGCTGCCAGTCAGCAGCTAACAAGTAGAGCTAACTGCTAACAGCTGAAACCAACAAACTCCATAAATTCATTCAACAGCTCTGCCATCCACAGTCAAACTCATATGAATGCTAATTTAATGCAGAAGTACAGCTAAAATAAATACTAACAACCTAGCTGGTCCACTGTGTGGATAGCAAAACATCCTGGCGCAGACTATTTACTGGTGTTTACCAACCCGTTGGCGCTCTGAGCTGATGCGCCACAACACCAGATGAATCCAGAAAATCCGATCCCTAATTAGGCAGCCAAAGCAGCTCTGTCCATATTAAATAGTCATGGTTGGCTCACCTAACAAAACAGCTGTAAGTTAAGTGAGGGTAAAAAACTAAACAAAATATTTTCTGTTATTAAACTCTTACCTCTTACTAATAAAGCTATCTCTGTAACTGTACCATAACAACATTAATGCTTTTAACAGTTATGCTAGCGTTAGCAGCTATGCTAGCGTTAGCAGCTATGCTAGCGTTAGCACGTCGCTAATATTAGCTAGGTGACAATAAATGCCTTTGTTTTACCAGGAAGATGTTTTGCCCTTATCGTTTTGTTTGTATTGTATCTGAGAAACCAGTGTCATGTTACCATGTCATATAAAATGTCAAGCCTGTATTAGTAACTTTAAAAGCCTTATGAACAGGGAGAGGTAAACTCTGCTACTCACCACTGCAGCAGTCAGGTCAAAGTGGTTATCTCCGGTATTCGCGCAGTTAGATTTTGATGAGGCGTTTAAGGGCACTCGGAAATTATAGTGTCAACGTATGATGCTGATTTATTTATGACCACAAGGTGGCGCTATTGCTGCCATGAATCAGTATGTCGTGCAGATTCTCATGGAAAACCTGCCTATCAAGTTTCATTCCATTAACAACAACAGAATTGCTGAAATATCATGTTATAAGGTGACTTTAGCGCCCCCTGTGGGCAGAATTTTGTGAAATTTTACACACTTGTGTAAGGTCACGTTGTGTACAACATCCCCAAATTTGGTCACGATCCGATTCATTATTGAAGAGTTATCGGCCATTAAGTGCATTAGGCCACGCCTTCAAAAGTTTGTTAGCCAATAACAGACAAACGGTAAGTGATATCTCAAAACAAATGAATAAGTCTTGTTCAGGGTCCTCTAAATATGGTGTGTACCAAATTTGGTGAAGATTGGATGAAATATGAGCTGACAGGAGCAAAACATATGTTTATGAAAAAAAACAAAATGGCGGAAAATTTTTATAGACGCAAATGGGCGTGGCCTATATCATTCTAATCAGGGTCATCCAAGGAACATCCTGACCAAAAAGCTTTTTGATAGGACTTACCTTCATGAGTTATTAGCCAAAATGCAAAACATTTAATAACTGACCACATGGTGGCGCTATTGATACCATGTTTTAATATGTTAAGCATGTCCAGGTGGGACACCTGTATATCAAATATGAACATTCTAGCACTTTTAGTTTTTGAGATATTAGCTTTCAAAGAAATCCTCCCATAGACTGCCATTATAAATTTTAATATTTTTAAAAATTCATATAAAATCAATGGATTATGATAGAAAGCTGAAAAGTAATAGCACACTTCTCCTGAAAGAGCTGAACATTTTGATATATGAATGGTGTCTGTAGCTCAAAGTATAGAGCAGTTGAAACCCGCCGAAAAACGTACGGAAGAATAATAACTAGAAAATGCATTTCCTGCGGAAAATGCGTGTGAATGCTGACAGCTGAAATGTATTGCAAAACATTGCTGAACTTGCAGAAATCTGAAGTGATTTTTTTTTCTAAAAAAGCTGAATACAAGCATTAATATATTTAAAGAGCTCAATATTTTGATATTTGGTTGAAATAGTTGAAAGTATGAAAGAGGTGAAAGGTTGAACAAAACTGCATAAATGTACTTAAAGAGCTGAATATTTTGATATTTGAATGGTTGAAATAGCTGAATGTATCACAGAGTTGAATGGTTGTGAAAAACTGCATAAATGTACTTAAAGAGCTGAATGTTTTGATACTTGGTTAAAATAGTTGAAAGTATGAAAGAGGTGAAAATTTGAGCAAAACTGCATAAAAATAATTAAAGAGCTGAATATTTTGTTTATTATTGTCTTAATAAAGTACTTTGGCTTCTTATTTATTATGTTTTATGTTGCGTAATTGTAGCTGAGGAGGAGGAGGAGGAGGAGGAGGAGAGAATAGGTATGGAGAATAAAAGCTATTTCTGAAACAAAAAATAGCCTGCTATAATTGCTATGATGAGGAGTAGTTTCTCCCGCCACCCCACACACACGCAGACGATAGCCATTAGCCAATGACAAAGGTTTGACAACCAATGACGTCACACCGCGACCAGTGCCGCGAAATTTCAATTTCACAGAAAAAAAATATTTTTGCTTGTTGCTTTGTAATTATAAAAGAAATCTTGGACAATTTGTTGTTTTTCTTGAACGCTATTTTTTTGCATATTTACCTTCGTGTTTGGTGTCAAAATGCCGACATAGATTGGACTCTTTGACCACAGACACCGCCTCATAACACAAAAGACATACCAGTTTTTTTCCATGAAGCACAAACATGTAACCCTTTCTTGAAACAACATTCTGACTGCATCAGTTTTTCTCTTTCTGTACATCTTGGGTTCATTATTTATATTTCTCAATACCACCTCTTGGGAAAATCGCATTGATGTGGATACACTGAGGTCTAGTGGCGTAAGGGCGTAAGATAATCGGCATGCATTGTGGGAAATATAGTTTTCGGTCAATGCATGCTTTTGACTTTTTTTTTTTTTTTTTTTTTTTTTTACAATCAGACCTTTTTCTCTCCACATAAAATGACTTGGCAGGCCACATTTGTCCTACAGACCTTGACTTTGACACATTTTTCGTTGCAAATATAAGTGACAAGTCATTGCTTTGGTCCAACATTAGATTGACTTTATTTATTTTTTCCCCAAATGTCCACAAGATGTATTTCACAGTTCTGCATGTGCAACCCCACACAAGGCAGGGCTGTAACAGTGACAGTGTCTATGCATATTATAAATTTAATACAATTCATACAAAATAAACAGACATTGTTTGGATAGATGTCAGCGATCAAAAAAAAAAATCTTTTAAATTGTTGTATTGTTTTTCAGAGAAGCAGTCATTTTGTCCACCGTCATGTTACTGTTTGTTGAATCTGTTGTTTATCGACACAAGTTGACGGAGCACAGAGTCAACATGACCTTTGACATTTCCAGTGGCTGTAGAACTACTGCTTCCAGTTATCTGGTGGATGTGTTCTGGAGTTGTAAATGCGGGCACCAGGTGGTTTGGTTGACGAGGGATCTTGTACGAAGGACGTAAAATAGAAGTGTTACCTCGTTGTTTAGAGGGGAGCTTGATGTTGCACAGTTGGAGGCATTGTCACTCAGACATTGAGTGAAGGCTGATGTGCAGCATTGTGCATGGAGTCTTGCAGCAGTACATCTGATCACTTGACAAAGGATCAACAGTAGTTAGGCTCCACTGTAATGGATGCACAGATGGTGATGTGGAGGTAGGGGGATGGAGCTGGTCCTGACAAAAGAAAACAGAACGTTAATAAATTAAAGACTATGACATAAAACATATTCAAGAGTTACATAATACACAACAATCAAATACCCTCAACACTGCTGCAGGGCAGGAAACCATTTTCTGTCCAGTGCCATTTCACACAGAGACATTTTTGAGGTCAGCATGATCTTTTACATGTTTATCTCTCTGTGCAGTCCTGAGTGTCTCCACTGTGAAGTGGAGGGATCACAGTGGAGGAAGACCTGAAGAAAAACATTGATGTAAATGACAATATTACACTCCTAGCTGTAGCATTAAAGTCAAGAGCAACAACAGTGTCATCAAAACTGTTGAATATAAAACGAATGAACACACAACTAAAACAAAACATTAGAAAGCACAAATGACATTTTTAATTCAAAAATAAAACCTCCAATACCTTGTGCTCCACTGTGAAGAAACCTTGGCACTGGCAGGGGGAACACATGTGTTCCAGCAGTGATGGTGTGCTGTTGATTCACAGTTACACTGGTGCTGCAGGTCTGTGTCAGCATGACACTTTTTGGTTGTTATGAGACGAACCAGTGTCTCAGAGCCATAGAGGAGGTGAGGCAAAGACTGGCAGATGTTATTTCATCCTCTGCTTTGAAGAATGATTGAGGCTAGCAGGAAGTAGAACGTGTCTATCCAGTGGTGATGGGTGCAGTGTAGATTAACAGTTAAGCCATCACTGCAGCATCTGGTCTGTGGCAGCATAGTGTCCTGGTTGTTGTGAGCTAGTCCTCACAGTGCTGAAGGAGGTGAGGCGAAGGTGGGCAGGTGTCATCACAGTAGAACTGTGTCTCCCGTCCAGGAGAAAGTAACTTTAGAAAAGATATAGTCTCTGGCAAGGCCACCCACCCTGCCAGAGAGCATAACAGGAAATGGGTGGGGATGTGGGGTTTCAGCTGGTAGGTATAAGTACATCAGAAAGTATGTGTTACATCTAAAACACATACTTTCTGGTGTATTTCTGTTATAGTACATTTTAAAACTGTTTTAGCAGCTGTATACACTATTGTGCACAGCTGCTAAAACAGTTTTGGCCTGTGCATTTATCAACCCTGACCCAGACCCACCCTGATAAATGCACAGGCCGAAATATGTTGGAAATATAGCCCATAACAGTATAATTATCTGAAAAAAGTGCCGTTGTATTATCCAGTCCTCTCAAAATTTAAGATTACCAAACAAAATTTAATTTCCAAGAACCGCGTAGTTACCTAATAACACAACCTGATGCTCAGTATATTTCTGTCTTACCTGCTATTTTTAAGACCTGATGTAGGAGCTTAAACAGAAAACATGATTACGACAACTGTACCAGAATGGAGATATTGCTCTTTATCAGTGTGGTATTTTCTCATCAACAAAGAGGCCTTGTACGTCAATTTCTCTTTAGCACATTACAACAGTCATATTAAGTTTTGAGGAGGGGATCCTCTGGTCCACCCTCCCTCTCTTACAGCCTCGGAGAGGCTGAGGCAGCCTGGCAAGGTGCTGAAGCCAGGCTGCACAGAAGATACCCCTACTCTGTAATATGCTGTTCTTGATGTCATAATTGCACTTTAAATCATTCAGTGTTTTAAATCAAACCGTTATTAATATAAAATTCTTCTGTACTTTTTTACACAAAGTTCTAATAAACTATTTTCTATTGATCACTGCACTGAAAATATTTTTTCTTTCACAAGTCCTTGGCATTTTTCTTTATCTTAAAAACTCAGCTGACTTCTTTATGAACTGCTTGAGGACATTACACAGTATACAGGATTATGATAACTGTAATAAGTTTTCATGACACCAGAATAGAGACAATGCTGTGGTTGAGAGATGAAAATGAGATCCAGCAGTGTGTTCTTCTCTGTGGTTGCAGCAGTGATGAGTTGTACATACCCCCTAGACTGAAACAGCTCCAGTACTGGCTTGCTTGTGTTGGATAAGAGATTCTCGTTGAAATCGCCACAGACAATGATGGGGTGACAATCCATGATCTCCAGTGAGTCCAAAAGGCTTCTCAGGTTTGACAGGAATGATGTCAGGCTGTAGTCTGGAGGTCTGTACACAGCTGCAATCAATGCACTTACTGGGGCTTCAACCTTCAAAGCCACAAACTTGAGGTCAGTTACATTATGCATGTACTGTTTTTCACACACCTGAAAGTGGTTTTTCACATAAACAGCAACTCCACCACCTCCTCTTTTGGCCATTTGTGGAAAGTTTGTGTAGGACAGGTGTCTGTTGCGTTTGAACATATTGTAGCCTTCTAAGTGGAGACTCTGCAACAAAGGAGCGTTGTAGGTGAGTTTCTGTAAGACATAAAACATCTGAAAGACACAGCTCATGATGGCTCTTTATGTCATTGACATGAGATGGCAATCCTTCTGTGTTATGGTGAACAATGATCAGAGTGTCGTGTCTGCTCAACGTTTGTTTGATATGAAGAAGAGGCATCATGTCATCCAAGTTGACTTGTCTCATGGTCTGTAAGGCTATAGTGATTTCTGGGTTGGCATACATTTTACTCTCATCCATGTCCAGTAGGTGCAATCCACTGAGAGAGGTCACTCTACTTAGAGCTACATAAGCCATGCCAGGTTAAAAAATGTGCTTGAGTGACACTACAGCTGATGTTGTTGTCATACCTTGAACTTTATGAATTGTACATGCAAAGGCCAGCTTAATAGGAAACTGTCTGCGTACCACTCCTTTCTGTTTTAGATTCTCCTCCGCTCTCTCTATGTACACAAGATTGTCAGGTGCCCCTGGTACTCTGTTACTGCAATTCCTTCCAGCTGTTTCGTCATCCATCTTGAGCCCAAGCATAGTGACATGTGCAGATTCATGTTGTTCAGACGTTATTAACCTGATCAGAGTAGCAAATGAACCGTTCACTAATCCTCGAGAAACATCTATGTTTCTGGTGAGCATAACACGAGCACCTTCAGCAACTTGTAGTGTATCTGGTAACTCATTTCTGCCTCCTTTAAATGGTTGAGCTTGTCGTGACATTTTGCCATTTCGTGGGTCTTTCCTGTACTCATCAGCATCAATTTCAGTGATGTTCGAGTGAAGTTCAGTAATGTTGCTGAGTTGTGGGCAGCTACTTGTTTATTAGTTGCAAAAATGTGCAGGACATCAGTTGGACAAAGTGCTGGTTCAGTGACAGTTTGTGACAGCAAAGCTCTGTCTGCTTCAGACAGCTCATCTGATTTTCCTTTCACACGGATCCGGTTTAACATCTCTGCAAAGGCAACATCATCCTTCTGACGCATAATCTCAGTCAGACTGATTATCTGAAAGTGTTCTTGCCACAAGTCAATCTCATATGGCTCATGTACGCAGAGAGGTTTAGCCTGTCGCACTGGTGGCAACTGATAGAAGTCTCCAACAGCTATTACTGACATTCCTCCAAAGGGTCTCTGACTGCCTTTGATCTGTTTGAGTCTCGCATCAACATAGGCAAAAAGGGGTTTTGACACCATGGACACTTCATCGATGATAATGATCTCAGCATTGAAAAGCTCACACCTGACTTCATCCAATTTATTGCCAAGTCCTTGAAATGGAGGTTTAAGGCTTCTCGGTAGCTTGAGGAGAGAGTGCAGCGTTGTGCCTGAGATGTTAAAGGCTGCAGTTCCAGTGAAAGCAGTCAACAGGACAGTGGGTTTTGAAATGTCAGCATCATCAGCATGTCTTGGCAGTTTGCACAGTATCTTAGATGCCTCTGAGTAGATGCATTTGATAAGATGTGATTTCCCTGTTCCAGCACCGCCGTTTATGTAAAAGAAAAACTGATCTGGATTAAGACTACAGACTCGCTTTATGCACCAGTCTCGAACTGCGTAGAATACATAGGCTTGCTTCTGGTTCAGATTCTGAAACATTTGCCGTAACAGTACAGGATCTATTGCAGGAACCTCTCTGATAGCTCTACATTCTGTAACAGCATTACCCTGAAGACTGTAGTCTGGCACATTTTCTTGTTCATTCACACAGTCTGGTTCTCTTGCTTCAAGTTCTTCAATACACTCCAACCTCACCAGTTCAGATTCAGGTGCAAGGTTTGACCATTCATCAATCACACCTCTTTTCTGTTCATACTCCTCGACAGCGTCCTCAATCTGCTTGCTGTTTTTCTCATATTTCTCCATGTTTTGTTTGACAATGTGTTGCACAGACACAGGATGGTCATAACCTGCTAGTTGAGCTGTGCCAGCTTTGTAGAAGGACTCATATGTGGGGAAATACTGTCTTTTCAGTTCCTGGTCTGATCGGTATGGGAGGTAAAGTTTCAGCAATGTGCCATAATATTGCTCTGGATACTTTTTCTCTGAGGGTCGGTGAAATCTGATTATGGCAGGCTTATCATTAGTTCTCCTTTGAACAAATCCCATGTCATTTAACAGCGGAAAAACATTTCTGCCCTTTGTCTGTTCGCCATAGACAATCCTGCAAGTAGATGCAAAATCTGCCAAGCACATCTCCTCAAACTCTGGTGTTTCAGGTCTAGATTTGTATTTGTCAGTGTAAGATGTCATCCACACATTGTCACTCTCTGGCGCAGTGCTTTCCAGGTATGACAGTGGACGACTCATTCTTAGTGCATTGTCATCTGTCGGTATGAATATGACACCACGTGAACACTTCTTCGTATTTATCCCACATGCACGAGTCACACACTCCTGAGCACTGACCTCTCTCTTCTTTGAGTATGCCTGCATGATTTCCCTCATTTCATCACATTCATTGACATGGTCCATGTTGGAGTTCTGAATGACTGTTTTGAGGTACTCAGAAAGCCCCGCCTCCTTCTTTGTAATATAACCAGTCAGATAAAAAATTGCACCGTGTGCATTCAGTATAAATGAGACGTCGAGGTTACTGTTCCAGGCTTCAAGCAGATGGGGATTATATCCATTTACCCAGCAGTTCTTTGGATCACGCTTCAGTATCACTGCATCGGAGTTGTTTATCATACTCAAGCATTGCTCATACTCTTCAAATGTTAAATTACATCGAGCCAGAAGCTGCTCCAAACTCAGGGAGGCAGAGAAAGGTTCATTCAACAACTGGTTCAGCTGTCTGAGCTTTTGCTTTGCTTCTTCCACTTGTGGTTGATCATCGTGCTCACTGGGTCTTACTATCATTGTCTCTCTGGATGGTTGTTTGGGAAATCCAAATCTGCAACCAGAGCCAGGACTTTTGAAACATGTCCTTGAATGGTTTTTGCTGTGCATTTGTACCTCTGTGACTTTCTTGTACAGGTCAGGTTGTGTATGTGGGTCAGGCAGTTGAGCAGTGATGTATTTGGACACAAAATCACACACAGTCTGATCATCGTCTTCATCAAACACAGGTGCACCTTCTACCCATAAGAGGCAGTGTATGTGTGGGCTTCCTCTATGCTGAAACTCCACTCTGTAAAAGTAGTCAACAACTTTGCCGAGGGGTTGTGCAGGAGACAAGATCAAATCTCTGAATAACGCTTCAACACGTTTATCAAACATGCGCATTGCTGTGCAGTATGTCACACTTTTCTGACCAGTCAAGCCCTTCAAAATCGACTTCTTCACCCTGCTGAGCCTTTATTGCCTCGATTACTTCAGGCCAATGCATTTCAGCTGCAGAAAATGTACAAAAGAATGTAGGAGTTCCCAGCTGTCTCATCATGGCAAAAAGATCTTTTGTTGTTTTCTCCCAATAGGCTGGTGTACCTCTGAGTGGCTGCATGAATCTGACTGCATCTTTATTACGCACCAGTTTCTCAACCTCTTGTTTATCCTGCAACATTCCTGAAGTTATTTTGCGCCCATCTCTGGTCAGAGCTTTTCCTTTACGTAGTTGTATTGTCATGCTTGAAGTGGCTAAATGTATTTCAGTCACAAACTGTGCAAAGAACAAGTAATTTGTGTCTCTGGCAAAACGGTCATCAACACAGAAAAGCCTTGTTTTGAAATAACCACTGGGTGTCACTTTAATGCGTCTGTTTTCATCCAATGTGTTTTCACCCGTAGGGAACTGAACAGGGAAAGCCATGGCCTCCAGTTTAGGTGTTCTGAAAAAGCTGACTGGACTGTTTCTTTCAGCAGGGGCAACAGAGTAAATTCCTTCACTAAAACATAATATCTCCTCTGCAACATCAGGTGGCTGAAGGCATGATTCCAGAGCAAAACCGCCATTAGGCATGTCACCTTCCTGTTCTGAGTCATCTCTGTGTTCCTGTGGTTGACAATCATCACCAAGGAGCATGTCATTGTTTTGTTGTTCATTTTCAGGATCATGTTCTGACTCACACAGTGCATTACTCTCACACCTGTCAATTTACATAAAATCATCTTCATCATAATCATCATCATCCATTGTAATATCCACATCATCATCATCATCTTCCTCATCAGGAAGTGTTGGGTCACATAACTCAGCTTCATCTCTGATAGTTACATCCTCATACTGTGGGTGAATGTGTTTGAGTTTATGCAATGCCTGCACTAGTTTAGACCATGTGACAGTCTGGAACAGCTGATGACCTCTGTAGCACAACCGTCTCTTCAGTTTTACTCTCATGACTTGTGACTCGCTTCTCAGTCTGGGTAAAGCATGGACTGTTTCCTGCACCTCAGATGGGACACATACCACATTACCACGTATGGCTCTTTGTCTGCCTTTGGGGAGTGGAATAATCTTGGCAAATGGTATGCACTTGGCTATGAGATGTCTCTCCAAAATGTTGAGATCGGACAGTTCAGGTGGAATATCAGCAAGCTCCAAGTTGTTGGCTACAGCAAGGTTGGGCATGGCTCCATTTTTAAGATATGTATGGCAGGTGGAACAGATCCATTCTTTCCTCCTCTCATCAGGCACCTTGCACTGTTGTTCATTTCTGCACTCATCTCCACAAACATGAACATACTTCCCTGTCAGGCATGGTGCAACCACTTCTGGATTTTTAACATAATTTGACATTGTGCAGGGTCGTACTTGGTTTGGAAATGATGCCTTATGACACACAGCGCACACATAAGTGGGGCCAGCCTTAATTCTTAATCTGAAAACAGATATGGCCTCTTTGATCAAAGAGTTGTCACCCTCTCTGTCACTCTCACGGGTTTGTGCATTTATTCATCTGTACTTCCTTTTTATTTTCATTGCACACCTCATGTTATGCATACTCCTAAATGCAAGATTGTTCTTATACCTGTCTCGCATTTGTTGTTTCATGAGTTGTCTGTGTCTAACCCTGAATGCTTGATCATGTGCATAACGCTGAGTGACATAAGATCGTTGCCTCTGCCTGAATTCAGCATTTTCTCTGTATTGTTTGGTTATGTACCGTTTTTGTTTCTGCCGAAAGTCAACATTTTCTCTGTATTGTTTGGTTATGTACCGTTTTTGTTTCTGCCGAAAGTCAACATTTTCTCTGTATTGTTTGGTTATGTACTGTTTTTGTTTCTGCCGAAAGTCAACATTTTCTCTGTATTGTTTGGTTATGTACCGTTTTTGTTTCTGCCGAAAGTCAACATTTTCTCTGTATTGTTTGGTTATGTACCGTTTTTGTTTCTGCCGAAAGTCAACATTTTCTCTGTATTGTTTGGTTATGTACTGTTTTTGTTTCTGCCTGAAATCAGTATTGTTTCTGTACCAAGTTTTTAAATTGTTTCTTTTATTTTGTCTAAATTCAGAATTGTTTCGATAGTGGTTGGTGCTACATTTTTGTTTTTCTTGTCTGAATAGTTCATTAGAATATTTCCTGCTTGAGTAAGATATTTTCTTTGCTTTGTATGTTTCATCAGATGCATACTTTTCCTTTTCTTTCCTTTTTTGATTCTCCTTTCTTTGTGATGCCTTTTCAGAGAGCAATAGTCTCCTCTTATATTTCCCTCTTTGCTGTTTACTGAGTTTTGACAGTTTACAGGAGATGTCATGGAAGACTTTATCACTGGCCAGAATATTCATTATTGGAGCTGATAAGTTTGGTTCACTTTGAGGAGTATCATGTGATGTGAGAGAATTTGATGGTTCTGATTCAGTTTCCATCTCAGTAGATACTTCATGTACAATATTATTAGAGATATCAGCGACAACAGTGTTTATCTTAGGACCACTTAGACTTGATTCCCTTTGAAGAGCATCATCCAACAAAGTGGTTGATACAGCAGCAGTGTGTGCTGTAGGTTGACTCTCTGTGTCTGGGATAGTGTCATTCAGGTTAGCTGCATTCACAATGTAAAACTCCACAGGCACCAACTCATAAGTACAGGTAGACTGTGTTCCAAACATTTGGTGACACTTAATGATCCTGTCGATCATATCACTCAGTCGTGTGAATGTCAGCATTACAGCAGTACCGGCAAACAGTGAACTCAGGGGTAGGGGCAAACCATTAGCTCTTCTGGAGTGTGGATCAAAGAAGCCGTATCTACCCGATCTGGTTCTGAACACTGCGATACATAACCCAGCCATTATGAGCAATGCACACTGCACATCTGATAAGAGACAGCTCAGTCCAGCCTTTAGATCAAGGAAGCTTTGTGCAGATCCTGGTAAAGGTCCTCCTAATGTGCCATACCTGGAAGGTTGTGTCATGTCCACATTATATATGCATCTGCGTGCGTGAACCTCAGCAGGAAGCTCGTCAGCAGCCAAATGGATATTATTAGGAAACCTTTTCCTAGCCTCTTTATACATCACGTCACCTTTATCCAAAACAAGGTCAAGGTCTGCTGTGGTGATATTTTCGTTCTCATGAAGGAATGCAAGAAAGGCTAGTGAGTTACAGGTACACTGGTGATTTCTGGATTCCTGGCTGTATTTAAGAGAAGCTTGGCTGCGGGATGCACAAACTTGTGTTGCAGAAGGCTGATGTTCCACACAGGAAACATCACTGTGACATCCTCTCTTTACAACGTCAGCAAACGATACCTGTGATACATGTGAAACGCCACTTTGAGCTCCCTGGTTTACCTGGTACGCATTAGAAGGTCCTGCTACACAGGAAGCATCACTGTGACGTCCGCTCTTTACAGCGTCAGCATATGATACCTGTGCTACATACGATGCATCACGTTGAACTCCGTGTTTTACACTTTGCGCATGAGACACTGCAGGCATCACGACTTCTCCGCTGCTCTGAGGACCAACGTGTTCTGCTCGTTCTGTTGATGTTGCACAGTGAGTTTCAGTCAACTTCTGCCAGCGCTGGCTTGCAGCTTGAGACCTCTTACTCTTCCTTGGCATTGTTGTTGTGCTCCAAAACCACAAATGTTATTGTTGTTATCGTTAAATCGCACACAAGATATTAAACACAATACTATTGATGATTACCGTTAACGTAGCAGGATCAGACAAAAGATGAAACCTGTCTACTTTGGTAATGAAAAGCACTCGAAAAAATTAAATCACAGAAAATAATGTTTCAAGACTACTCAATTTACAATTATTTATGAAACGAACAGACCATTAACAGTTGTGAATCCTAGAAAATCCTTGTCAAGCCTGTGTAAATATAGTTAAAGGTTCACACTATTGAGAGCTTTGTGCTAATGTTCAATTTTTACTTTATTTGAGACACTATGGTAACTGTGATATGAATGACTTCTGCCAAATTCAGTGACAACAACCTCAACTCAATTCCTTAAACCGTATTATATAATATATTCAGGTTTATATCTAAAAACCACAACCACAAAACCCAGTCAGTGGATTTACTAAAGTAAATGAAACGTTAAACAATAAAGCACTTTATATACGTTTACTGATTCAATGCGAGTTGGTCTGTATATTTGTCGTTTATGCGTGAATTAGCAACAATCAATACGGTATCTAGTATGTTATAATAATCTAAAGTTGAGACACTAGAAAGGATCAATTGTCAATACCAATGCTACTTATGTTCAAATATTGAATATCCCACCACAGAATATACAATTTAGATATTTTCTACTAATACTCCAACACACAACCAGTAGTCTATTATCAGTTACGATCTATCCTGATCCTCAACTGTTTGCACTTACCAGCAGAGAATAATTTAATGCTATGGTGCTAGTATTTTCAGTGTTTGATAAATAATCAGTGTCTATGTCAAAGTTTGTATTCAAGATGAGGAACACAGTTGTTGTGGCAGTCTGATGAAGAAGATGAGCTTCTGGTAGCTGAAGAACGTTTGGTCTGCAGACAGGGAACAGCCAGGCCAAATAAATACAGCTCCTCCTTACAGATGTCTGTAATTTAATATCTGGTTAAACAACACAACACTTATATGCACTGAATGCAATGTGACTGTGTACAAATAAGAATTAGACTAAATAATGAATAATTATATAGTGGTAATACTTTAAATAAGTCAAGTAAACAAAAACTGACAAACCTTTAGGTTCAAACCTACAGAGCTCCACAGCAACAATTTGTATCAATTGCAGTTTATTTTTACAGTCAAATGTCTGTGTTATACAGTCATTTACTTCAGTTACAACAGAATAATTTGTATCTTGTCTTTGGAATTAACTTTTTTCAATTAATGTCCAAACCAATTTTGTCAAAAGAATATTCTTAATAATTTAGTTAATTTTAATTCGTTTAATTTATACAAATAAAATATATCAAAAGCTGACAAATGCTTTGAAAAATGAGACCAATTACAAAAATTAGGTTAATGTCAATTTTAAATATCAAATCACAGATCCCAACAAAAATCTGATCCAGTACTGGTAACTTGAACAGAGGTGAGCTTGAGAGCGGACAAGCTCTCAGATTGGCAGTCAATGAGATAGATCAAGTACTGGTAACTTGAACAGAGGTGAGCGTGAGAGCGGAGAAGCTCTCAGAGTTCCAACCAAACAGATCAAGTACTGGTAACTTGATGAGAAAAGAGCGTGAGAGCAGAGAAACTCTCAGAGTTCCAACCAAACAGATCAAGTACTGGTAACTTGATAATTTTCCATACAAATTAGGTCATCATAAAATTGTGTTTCCATAAAATTCAGGTAGCAGGATTTTTTTCAATTCAAGGTCACATAGAGCAGGATAGACTCAGAGGGATGAGAGGTAGAAATTTCCAGAATAAGACAGAGTGGATACAAAGAATAGGCCAGATAGAGCTTTATAGATAGATAGATAGATAGATAGAGAGGAGAGATGCTGGACAGCAGCACACCTGTAAGACAAAAGGAAAAGATCCATTAGACAGCTGTTTTGATACAAGAAAACCATTTAAATGAACGTCTACTCTAAAAGCTAAAAGCTTATTGAGGTCACATGAACAGAATGTAAAAACATGATGACAGTATACCACAGGTTATACTGCACAGATTGGTGTTAAAAAACAATGTTGTCATGAAATGTATCTGTTAATTAGGGTTAGATGTCTCATTGTTTCACTAAAACTTCACTACAGTGTGATACAGAAACTGCTGTATTCAAGTTTTCATTCATATGTGTGAGCTTACTGTCCAGTCACCACGGAGATGCCAACTGATATTCTGCAGTTAGAGACAGGAAGGAGGAGGCCAGAAGAAGTGGGGAGAGAGAAATAAATGTTGACTTTCTTCTCAGAAAACCAGAGTGTCACATCTCATTTAAATGAAGATCAAATAGTTTTTAGGCTGAGTAATCTATTGCTGAGTATGTAATGTATGGACTATTATTTGTTACTGACTTTGTAGCAAAATCACAATTCATGTGTGTGAACTTACACTTCACAGTCAGCAAGGAGTCACCAACGTTGATGGTCTGTAGTTACAGACAGGAAGGAAGAGGCCAGGAGGCATACAAGGAGGGTGAAAGGAGTGAAGGGGGGAGAGAGAAAGGAAGACATTTCCAGCTCAGTTAAGAAATTTCAGTCCTAAGTACTTTTCAGGTAGACAATTTATTTCCTTAATTATTATCAAAATCTCATTCATGATCCAGAATATTTCAGGAAGTTAGTGTTAAATAAACATCTTTAAATTGTTCAAGAGAAAATGATAAATAAATCACATACAGACATTCACATTAGGGCTGGGCAAAATCTCACATCATGATACAGGTCATTTCATATCCTAGCATGTTTTCTGTAAATTCAATGAATAAATATTTTAGATAAAATGAAAAAGGCCTATTTCTGAATACATATTGAATTATATCAGGCCTGGAATGAAGTCATTTTTGGGTAAGGACACTTTGGTCTTTGATGAATACAAATGTATTTGTATTCATTTGTAATTTATTATATGAGCATCAGGGCCAAAGCCAATAACAGTAAGTGATAATTACATTATCTAAGGACAAAATGGTATACAATCAATAATTAGTAGTTAGTGTATTTAAAAAAAGTTTTCAGAGTTTAGTAAAACTGAACACTGAATGTTTGACTTTTCCATAAAAATGTGAATAACTATATTAATTGTTATTGTTATAATTTAATGATCAAGTCTATGAATGGTTAAGGGTGATCAATATTAATCTAAACAAGTTTTAACATGTGTGCAACTATTAGCACTTAAGTCTGAGATCACAGGAGTCACAAAAATGACATAAAACACTTTTTACATGTTAAACATTAAACACACTGATGAGAAACTTGTCAATGGGTCAGATCTTTGTCAGTGCATATAACGTTAGTACCGATGTGAAACCGACTTCAACACGGAGTTTAGCATTATGGTTGTTTGTAGCATTAAATGTTAATAAACATTAATGTTGCTAGGCTAGCGAGATCTTGAAGTCTGTTTATAATGTGTGTGTTAGAGTCAGTCAGCACTAAAACTGTTTCCTTAGTCCAGTTTAACCTGCAGCAGTTGCTGAAGGATCGTGTTACGCGTTTTTCTGCCACGGAGGAAATAAATTCATGACGAGTGAAAACGTGTCTTCTAACTAACTGCCAGGGAAAATAACTGTTGGCCACTTCCAAGAGCCTGTGACTGAACATAATACACAACGTGTATTCATTCTTCGACTGTACAGTGTTTAGCTGCCTGTGCCTATCTAATAATGTCAGCTAGAGGGTAGCTGTTAATGTGTACCTTAAGGTTACACATGTATTTACTTACTCTTATTTGATTATTTCCTACTTTTGTTTTACAAGGCGTCTTCATTTGACGAAAGAGTGTGATATAAACGATACTGTCAAACGTCATATGCACAGCCCTAATTCACATAATAAAGAAAGAAAGAAGTCATGTATGAGTTTAAATAATATTCATAGGTTATAAACAGTCAAGTTATGTGGTCTATTGTTAATTTCAGTTACATTATGTCCATACTTACCAGCTAAAGCGCAGGTGTCAATCGTTTCTCTCTGTCTAAGAGAGAAAACAATAAGTTGTTGTCTTCTGTGTGATTAGAGAATTAAAACCAGCAGAAACAAAACAAAACACTCACAACATTCAGGTGAAATACTGCTCCATCTCAGCTCTCTGTATACTCGGCATTTATGCCCAAATACATAAAATAAAGTTTCTTTACCAGCGTTTCCCCTAGGTTGGGTGGTTTGGCCTGTTTATCTGTTTAGCTTAATTAGGCTAGGCTAACCCATTGTTGCTAACTTTGGAGCTAACCCCTTCACTGTTCCAGTAGTCGGGTAAACACCATACATGACTTTTCATGGTGTTGACCAGCTGCAGCATTTATTAACTGCCAGTAAAACTAACAAGTTAATACGAGGATAGTGAGTTGAGCTGAAACTTGTTTTATACTAAATTAACTATGTGTTTTGTGACAGTTAGCCTGGCAAAAGTTACCGTTAGCAGCTATGCTAGCGTTAGCACGTCGCTAATATTTGCTAGCCGAAAATAAACGGTTTGCTAAGGTTCACCAGGGAAATGTTTTGGCCGTATAAAGTTCGAATTCTGTTTGTGATTGTAATGTCACTGTTAAACCGTTATGAGCTCCATGACTACGTTATGACTGTAAAAGTTATGAGCTGTTGCGGACTCCGCTACTTACCACCAAAGGATCTCAGAGCGAATGGCGGCAATTTGTTTGCTGCTAGTAAGATGTCGAAGACGCGTTTAGAGGCAATGGGAAATTCGTGCGTCAAAGACTAAAGCTGTAAACATCAAGTTTCAAAAACTTAAAATCAGACACAAACAACTTCTTACAACTCAAAAACTAAAATATTTGATTGGTTGAAATAGCTAAAAGTATGAAAGAGGTGAAAGGTTGTGGAAAAACTGCATAGAAGTACTTAAAGAGCTGAATATTTTGGTATTTGTTTGAAATAGCTTAAAATATGAAAGAGGTGAAAGGTTGAACAAAACTGCATAAATGTACTTATAGAGCTGAATATTTTGATATTTGAATGGTTGAAATACTTGAAAGTATGAAAGAGGTGAGAGATTGTGGAAAATTGCATAAAAGTACTTGAAGAGCTGAATATTCTGATACTTGGTTGCCTTAGCTGAGAGTATGACAGAGTTGAAAGGTTATGAAAAAAACCCTGCATAAAAGTAATTAAAGAGCTGAATATTTTGATATTTGGTTGAAATTGTTAAACGTGTGAAACAGGTGAAAGGTTGAGCAAAACTGCATAAACATACTAAAAAGAGCAAAATATTTTTGATATTTGAGTACTTCTGTGAAATAAAACTTTTAGGAGTTAAACAGAACACAGTTTTTGTGTGGAATGAACCTTTTAGCCTCACAGCACAGCCCCAGGTTACCATGGTGACAGTGACCCCCCTGTGATTGATGGAAAATGGGGTGAGACAATCTCATCTCAGGCCAAAATCAGGCACGAACACCTTCCTATAACTCAAACTAAAAGTCACAGTGAAAAAATTTCTTCAGCGTGAGCGAGCCAAGACTTCAGCGGTGATTCTGATGTAGGATATATTTCTGTACAATTTAAAATGAAGGAGCTGTGACAGTTTATATTTGACCATCATCTCTGTTTTTGACAACGAATTTTAAATCTCAAATAACATTAGAGTGAATGGGGCTGCTGGACAGCACTCTCTGCGCTTTTGGGTGATTTACTCAAAAACCGTGAGTCCTGTCTTAATGAAGTCATACTGGATGAGAAAGGACAAGTTTGTCTACATTTCTGTCTAAAAATGTGCTTGTAGAGTGTAAGATGTGGAAGTAAGATCATAATGTTTGAAAGATTTTTGTTCAAATTTGAAGGCTGAACTGTTAGAGTGAGTGATGTCATCAGTGACATCACCCACTCTAAGTTTGAGAATTCCACGCAATACACACTAATGTAAAAGTCTGAGAAGGGCTGAAAATTTCATAAAATATAAACTGTGACTGTGTAAAAACCGTAAAAGATATGAAAAAGCTGAATACATGTTTAATAGTTGAAAGTCTCGTGACCCGTTTAAAGTTGAAACGAAGTCTCTAGCTGAAAGTATGTGGAAGTAGTTGAATGCCAAAGTGGAGTGGGTTGAAGAGGATTTTAAGCCTCTGTCCATTCATTTCAATGGCAGAAATTTTTTTGAATTTGTGTAATATTTTAAAAAGTATAAAAGGTATAAAAAAGAAAAATACAAGCATAAATGTCCTTAAAGAGCTGCACGTTTTGATATTTGAATGGTTGAAATGGTATGTATATATATATATATATATATGAAATGACACAGGCATCTATCAGAAGATAATAAGAGGATGTAAAAAAGGCATCGTGTGGAAATAAATATTTCTCAGCTTTTATTTTCCAGTCAAAATAATATGCTTGAATAAAAGTAACTTTAAGACAAAATTCGCGCAAGGGGTATGAATCATTTCAGACTTGACTGTATGTATATAGTCCAATAGATAGTAGAATATAGATATGAAGCAATATATACGTAGTTCTCCGGGTGTGTAATTTTAAGTCGGGTGTTTATATGAACAGTAAAAGAAGGTTTTTTTCTCATAGCGGACTTTTATTTGTAATAAAATAATCTGAATACTTCTTCAACCAACAGCATTACGTTACTACACTAACAGTATTTACAGCACGAAGGTCAGTTTTAATCTGTGATATCATCTACCTGTTTGGCCAGTGAGCCTCACTGCCGTTCAAATACACCAGACTCCTTTGACAGAAAGACTAAATTTACTTAGCAGAGCACAGATCTACCACACAGTCTCTTTTTTGGCGTTAATGTGAGGTACTTTGCTTCACGAAGGGATCTGATAACTTCTTCAACCGCTGAAACTCACCCAGTCACACACACAGACTGAGCAGCTAGCTGCGCTACAGCAGCACCTCCGTTACCTTACCATCTTAAATGTGTGTTTTTTTCAAAGGAGTCTGGCGCTGCTATATAGCGCGGCTATTTTCGGTTAACGTAAACAAAACGGATCTTACTTTTAAAGAGAGACGGTCTCATACAAATCATATTAATGATGTCCTCAAACACTTTTAACATCACTCTAAAAGTGACAGAAGCAAACTCAGCACTTTAATGGACGTTGACAGCACACTGAGTCACAGTTTAGCTATATGTATAGTGTTCTTGCTCAGTACCGACTGTATACTTTTTGTACATATTAATAATTTATTCCCAAAAATATGAGAGAATAATGTCTAGATTCAAGAATAATGTAGGCTAAAGCTACTAAGATAACAAAGTTGAAGAGAAAAATATCCACTTACCTCAATCAGATGACTGTTGACTTCGTGGTTGGTGCAGCTCCCTCTGATTAAGGCTGATTAGCTAGCACACAGCTCCGTGCACATAGCTTCGCACACACCGGGACACTCACACGCACGCCCGCAGGCACGCCCACACGCAACCCCACACACATACATGGAGATTTACTCTGCTCCCCATGGCAACCCGTGCATGTGTGCGTCCTCGTACGCGTGCGTGTGTGTTGGTGTGTAAATTTGTCAAAGTAGCTAAAAATGTTAGCTCCGTGAGCCTGTCAAAAAAGGCATTTTTGTGAAGGAACCGTAAATCCTATCAGAAATCTGAGCAGACTAGGAGCACCACAAGATCTTTATGCACAATACTGGTGATCTTCAAGTCCCTAGACTCAAAAATGTCGACAGGAGAGCGAGAGAAAAAAGGGTGTCAGTTCAACTTTCCTCCTGAAATCTCCTCCTTAATTAATATGGGAGTCTATGGGACAGTTGGCCGGTAAACCCTTCACAAAAGGGCTGACAGTTCAAATTCTGTTTGTGTCTGAGCTACGGTTGGCGATTTAAATGACAGAGCACAAGTGTGCCTACTACTGTGGAAAAAATTATTTGTGTAGACCAAAATATGTGGCTGAAAGGATGATTTATCCAGAAATTTTTCAGAAAAATTTGAATAGCTTCTTCCACTCTAAGCGATGACATCACGCACTCTAGCACTGAACATTCCAGCAATACACACAAATGTTAAACTCAAAATTTATCTAAAATTGCACATGAAACTTTAAAAGTCACAGATCAAAAAGTATAAAAGATATCAAAAAGTTGAATACAAGTTTAATAGCTGACAACTTTGTGAACATTTTAAAGTTTGAATGAAGTCTGTAGCTCAAAGTATGGCGAAGTAGTTGAAGCTTGAAATTGGCCCTAAAATGTGGACATTTTTTGACCCCTCCCCATTCATTTCCTATGGGAAATTTCTCGCAGTTTTTCAAATTTCAATATCTTCACCAAAAGTCATAGCACACCATTCCCGAACGAGCCGCACGTTTTGATGTATAATTCGCATGGGTTTTCTCAAAGCTGCGGGACTAGTTACCGAAATTTTGTACGGAAGAGGAATAATAAGAAGTGGAAGAAACATGACGAATAACAATAGTGACTCGGGCAAAGCTCGAGTCACTACGCTCCATTGCTGTTGCATAGCTATGGAGCGTAGTGACTCGTGCAATACCCCGTGTCACTAATAATAACTAAAGATAAATAAAGATTTGGATAACAATAATAATAATAAAGGTTTGGATAATTAGTGTGAATGCCTTGCAGCATTCACACTAATTATCCAAACCTTTATTATTATTCTTTTTCGGCGGGTTTCAACTGCTCTATACTTTGAGCTACAGACACCATCACCATCACACCACCTCAAAATGTTCAGCTCTTTAAGGAGAAGTGTGCTAATACTTTTCAGCTGTCTATCTTAATCCATTGATTTTATATGAATTTTTAAAAAATATTAAAATTTATAATGGCAGTCTATGGGAGGATTTCTTTGAAAGCTAATATCTCAAAAACTAAAAGTGCTAAAATGTTCATATTTGATATACAGGTGTCCCACCTGGACATGCTTAACATATTAAGACATGGTATCAATAGCGCCACCATGTGGTCAGTTATTTAATGTTTTGCGTTTTGGCTAATAACTCATGAACGGTAAGTCCTATCAAAAAGCTTTTTGGTCAGGATGTTCCTTGGATGACCCTGATTAGAATGATATAGGCCACGCCCATTTGCGTCTATAAAAATTTTCCGCCATTTTGTTTTTTTTCATAAACATGTTTTGCTCCTGTCGGCTCATATATCATCCATCCTTCACCAAACTTGGTACATACCATATTTAGAGGACCCTGAACAAGACTTATTTATTTGTTTTGAGATATCCCTTACCATTTGTCTGTTACTGGCTAACAAACTTTTGGAGGCGTGGCCTAATGCACTTAATGGCCGATAACCAAATTTGGGGATGTTGTACTCAACGTGACCTTACAGAAGTGCGTAAAATTTCACAAAATCCTGCCCACAGGGTGCGCTAAAGTCAACTTATAACATGATATTTCAGCAATTCTGTTGTCTTTAATGGAATGAAACTTGATAGGCAGGTTTTCCATGAGAATCTGCACGACATACTGAATCATGGCAGCAATAGTGCCACCTGGTGGTCATAAATAAATCAGCACCATACTACTTATTATCTACCAAATCTCCTAAATGTAACATGCCATGGTAATCACATTCTATTTATAATGATGGGAATCCTGAACAAGTGTTTAGTATTTTCAGCAGTGCTTTGCAATTCATTCAGTTTTCAGCATTCACACACATTTTCCGCAGGAAATGCATCTCTAGTTAACTAATCGCAGTAATGACAGATTAAATTGTTTAAAGGTCCAGTGTGTAATATATGGGCCTGTAGTCTCTGTAGTCTCCCAGAGACTACAGGGGCCTTCACGGACAAGAGGCTATTTGCTGAAGAGGACAGCTCCGAGCATCTCTAACAACTCAAGGGAAGCGGTGAAGCTGTATTTAGTTATTTAGTCTATAATACTAGAGGATATAGCAATAAGATAGCAATTATGAGTGCTTTACAAGCTAACATTGGCTACGTAATGCTAAACAAAACTTACCTGTATTTTATTCTAATGTTAGGCATATTGATAGTGAGATAACGTTAGCATTGGCAGGATAACGTTGCAAATTGTGTTATCCGTTTGCGGAGGGTTTGTGACGTTATTTATACAATTATTTTATTAAATTACTACTCACGATAATATATTCAAAATACCAATGCATACATAGCAGCTTTCTGCTTTACATTACTGTAGTCTGTATAGTTTGATGTGTTATAGCAGTGTAATGTGAGTCAGTAGCCTCTTTTACAGCCCGTTCAAAGCGGGAATACTGCACCTGTAATCCATCTCACTGTTCTGTTTAGTCTGCATTCAGACCACATCAGGCGGTGCAGGATAGAGCTGCTGGGTTGAGGAGGCGTGTGGGTGTGTTTGTGCTTTAGAAGCTAACAGCTGTAAAACAATTAGAAAATAACGTTTATTGATCTGATTCACCGGCTTCTTCACTAACTGCTCAGCCTCTAGCTCACTCAGCTGCTCTCTCGTCTTTTTATTATGAGTCAGGAATAAAGTCTAACTTCACTTTTTACGTTATCAAACAAAGAAAAATGCCCTCCCCTCGGATTTACAGCTATATGCATGTTCTCTGTATAAAAGAGGCTAAAGAAAACATCAGCAACACTAATGTTACTGAATGAGTATATAAATAAGATATAGTTCACTAATGAGCAGCACTATTTTGACTTTTTTTTTTTTACTTTTTTAAAAATAATGTTGTTGTAGACTTGTTTGGAAACATTGGACAGCCTACAATCCATATTCTGCACTACCATCACCATATTTCCAACATATCATGAAATTTATAATTTACTAAGCCTTATCTGTGTTTTTCCTGTTTTTATTTTTTCAGACTTCTTGAAGAGATGATCTTGGAGGAGAACAGCAGCTCACCAGTGAACTGTTTCAGAGGCAGCCAGGATTCATTTGTTCAATTTAAATGTGCAAGTTTATCAAATAAAAGATATTAATCAGATGTGCTGTCATAATTGCTTTGATATACAATGACAGTACTTCCCTGCAATGTCAGTATATTGTCATTACCACTTCCACTATTGATTTATATTTTCGTTATTTATATATTATTAAGCAACATGAAACAGTAGTGAAGTTTGAATACCACTGATCCTCAGAACAGGGCATTGTAGAACATGTCATGGATTCATTTTCATCACTTCAGGTATGTAAACTGCAATTTACTAGTTTGAACAACAAAATAAAAATATGAAAAACAACACTAAGAATAACATTTATGATATAAATATCTTTTATTTAACAGAAACATTTTTGGACATCTTTTTCAATCTTTTACTGTCCAAACAAACATTTTTACAGTTTATTCTGTTTTCTTCAGAGTTAACTGATAAAGACAGAATAAGCTGTCAAATCATTAGTCTGTTTGAACACTAAAAGCAGTCAATTTGTATTCAGTTTACTGCTCTGGATGAAGATGCTCTCATAGCAGGAACGACACCCATCATTCACTGCTGTTCCTCATCTGCTCCAGGAGCTGTGTAGAGCAGCAGCTGCAGGGACACAAAGAGTTCATTTACTATTTCATACATTTTACACAGTTGTACATGTGAAAATAATGCTATTTAACCAAGAGTATGACTTACAGGTAAGTTAATATGCTACATAGGAAAACAGATGTTTATCACTTACCCAGACTTCTCCTGACTTGGTCTGCAATACTTCTGATATGATGGGTGTGAATGTCACAGACATGGTGAATAATGCTGAACCATAGTGCCTGAGAAAAATGTAAAAAATAAAAATAAAAAAAGCATATGAATGAACTTACTATTATAATCTATTAATATCTATCTAATGTGTTTATCCGAAACTGCTGATTTTCATCCCAACAACAGACTAGATTATTTCATGAACACACTTTCAGTCAGAGACAAGTACTGTACTTTCCGGACTATAAGTTTTTTTCATAGTTTGACCGGGGGTGCGACTTATACTCTGGAGCGACTTATGTGTGAAATTATTAACACATTATTACCGGTATATCATTTCACGTGTTATTTTCACACTAAACCGCAAGAGAGCGCTCTAGGCTTGTGTTGATAATTTCAACATTGGCGGTAACTTTTAAAAACAACTGAGAAGGGCTTAACAAAAATGGCACCGAAAAGAAAATCATATTCTGCAGATTACAAGCTGCAAGTAGTAAAATATGCAGCCGAAAACGGTAATCGAGCAGCAGAAAGAAAGTTTGGAGTTAGCGAGAAACTTGTAAGGGACTGGCGAAAAGTGGAGGTTACTCTTACTGAAATGAAGAAAACAAAAAAAGCCAATCGCGGGCTAAAAGCTCTAGGTGGCCACAGCTAGAGGAATGAGTTCGCACATGGGAGCTTGAACAACGCGCTGCCGGGAGAGGCTTGTCAACAGTACAGTTGCGTCTCCAAGCCCGAGTATTTGCCAAGGAGATGAATATAAATGACTTTGCAGGAGGACCTTCTTGGTGTTATCGCTTCATCCAACGCAATCGCCTCTCTATCAGAGCAAGGACAACGATGTCCCAAAAACTGCCGGCAGACTTCCAAGTCAAGGCCGACAGTTTCAGTGAGTTCATTGGAAAGCATGTAAGTGAGCACAACGTGACACCGGATCATATTATTAACATGGACGAGGTCCCCCTCACATTTGACATTCCCATGGGCCGAAGTGTTGCAGAGAAAGGGCAAGAGAAATCACACTTCACAGTGGTGCTGGCATGTTGTGGAGATGGATCAAAATTGCCACCAATGGTCATTTTCGAACGAAAAACTATGCCAAAAATCCAATCCCCCTCAGTTGCAGTCGCCGTGAATGAGAAAGGGTGGATGGATCAAGAAATGATGAACTTATGGCTTACAAAGTGCTACACTAAGCGTCCGGATGGCTTCTTTCGAGCACGCAAAGCTCTGCTTGTGATGGATAGCATGCGAGCGCACATCACGCCACAATTCAAAGATAAATTAAAAATGTTCAACTCCATACCTGCCATCATCCCTGGCGGCTTAACCAAAATACTCCAGCCTCTTGATATCTCCGTGAATAGGAGCTTTAAGGCAGTCTTGCATAACCTGTGGGAGCAGTGGATGATGGATGGAGAGCACAGCTTCACCGCAACCGGGAGAATGCGTCGTGCAACTTTCCAGGATGTCATTGGATGGATCAACAAAAGCATGAACAACCGAAAACCATCTGTCAGGATTCTGAAAGGCTGGAATAATTGGAACTGCAACTGAGAATGAGTCTGACGTAAGCGACGTAGAAGAAGAAGCACCGCATCTTCTACCTCCGGAGTTAGCGGAGTTGTTTAAAAGTGACACCGAGGATGAAGATTTCATTGGATTTTAGTTATTGGGAGTGACACGGATGGTTTGGTAAACTTCTTAGCATGTTATTTATGCTATAGTTATCTGAATAACTCTTAATATGTTATGTTAACATATGATGAGGGTTCTGATGAGTTTATGTGTTTTGTGCTTAAAACTGCAGCAGCTTGGTACAAAAATGTTCAAAACAAGTTATGATATATAAAAAAATGTGCATGTGTGAAAAGGAGACGTTAATCTGTTATATAACAGAGGAGGGTATTGTAGCTTGTCACGCGAAGAGCACACGTGGCATGACAAGGGCAACGAGGAAACTGCCAAAAGCTTACAAGAAACAGGAGATAGAGATCATGGTAGGGGGCGGCCATAACGAACAAGAAGAGAAGCTCAAAACATGCAATTTGTAACCATATAAGGTATTAAAAATTGTATAGAAAAAGGTGGACTAGAGATAGGAAAAGGAAGACCAAATTAAGTATAAAACCCTAGACAACGAGCTGTAAGATCAGATCTCTCTTGGCGTTGTGCTGCACAGATTTATTCTGTGTAAGAGTGATCTCCGCTTTTTGCAAACTGCGCAATAAAAGCTTTTGATTCAACTATCGTCTTCTGAGTGTTCTTTTCTGCATCAACCAACTCGGGGAGGGAGACGTCAGGTCAACCTCAACACTGTCAGGGACCGGCAAGGATGGCAGGACACAGATGCAGAGTATCAATGTCTTTAATAATGAAACTCAAAATCACCACAAAGGGGAAAAACAAGGCGATGAAAAAGTTCTCAAAAAAACTGAAAATCACTCCAAAAAAGGGAGGAAAAATGGCAGGAACATAAAGACACAAAACCAACAAAAAACTACTCAACCTGGAGGGAACAAGGCAAGGCAAAAACTTGACTGTGGACAAGACGCAAGGCTGGTGAGGTCCATGAACAAGACACACTGGCACGAGACAAAGGGAGACGCAGACAATATATACACACACCGGGTAAGGGGAACAGGTGAAAACACTTAGGGTAATCAGACTGGGACACATGAGGAAGGGCAAGTGACCTGAAACGAGAGGAGAGTTAATTTTCAAAATAAAACAGGAACTGACAAGACAACATTGAGACGAGACAAAAAAAACCCCAAACTTGACCTCACCACGGTGTGACAGAACCCCCCCTTCTAGGGCCGACTCCTGACGGCCCAGGGCCCTCAGGGTGGTCCATATAGAATTCCTGGATCAGGGATGGGTCGTCTATGTGTCTCTGAGGAACCCACTGTCTCTCTTCTGGCCCATATCCCTCCCAGTCCACCAAAAATTGCTTTCCCCGGCCTCTGTTGCGTACAGCCAACAATTTCTTGACTCTATAGAGGAGGCCCCCATCAGCCGCCTCCAGTGGCGGTGGAGGATTGGTGGCCGGAACCATGGGGCTATCCATTGCAGGCTTGATCTGACTGACATGGAACGTGGGGTGAACGCGCAGGGACCTAGGCAGGCGCAGACGAACAGCTGCTGGACCGATGACCTTGGTGATGGGGAAGGGACCAACGAACCGTGGTGCCAACTTCTTGGAGGGGACCTTGAGATGAAGATCCTTGGCAGAGAGCCACACTCTCTGCCCAGGCCGATACTCAGGTGCGGGACAGCGTTTCCGATCGGCCGCCCTTTTGACCCTGTCCCCCTGCCGGGTGAGCACTTGACGGGCTGCGGTCCAGATGCGGCGGCAGCGACGAACCAGGGCATGGGCAGAGGGAACAGACACCTCCATCTCAGAGTCAGCAAAGACTGGAGGTTGGTAGCCATAGACACACTTGAAGGGGGAGAATCCTGTGGCAGAGGTGGGCAAAGAATTGTGGGCATATTCTACCCAGACCAGGTGAGTGCTCCATGTCGTTGGGCTCTGGGACACCAAACATCGGAGGCCAGTTTCCAGCTGCTGGTTGAGGCGCTCTGTCTGGCCATTGGCCTCTGGATGGTATCCTGAGGTCAGGCTGGCAGTGGCCCCGATGAGCCGGCAGAACTCCTTCCAGAACCGAGAGATGAACTGGGGCCCCCGGTCTGAAACAATGTCCTTAGGAAATCCATGAATCCTGAAAACATTCTGCATCATGAGTTCAGCAGTTTCTTTGGCTGAGGGCAGCTTGGGCAAGGCAATGAAATGTGCCATCTTAGAGAAACGGTCCACCACAGTGAGAATTGCGGTGTTACCTTTAGAGAGCGGGAGCCCCGTGACAAAGTCCATAGATATGTCAGACCACGGCCTGGAGGGAATTGGCAGCGGCTGCAGGAGTCCCACACGTGACCTGGAGGAAGTCTTGTTGCGAGCACAAACCGGACATGCACTGATGTATTCTCGGACCTCCACCTCCATGGAAGGCCACCAGAACCGTTGAGATATGGCAAACATGGTTCTCCGGACTCCCGGGTGGCAGGTGAGCAGCGAGGTGTGGGCCCAATGTATCACCTGTGGGCGCAGACTAACAGGGACAAACAGACGATTATCTGGGCACCCACTAGGTGGGGGCGTCTCACCATTCGCTTGCTCCACCTCTTGTTCTATCTGCCAAGATACCGCTCCGACCACACGGTTCAGTGGGAGGATGGGTTCAGGTACCTTGGCACCAGGCTCAGGGTCGTAGATCCGTGACAAGGCGTCTGGTTTGATGTTGCGGGACCCTGGCCTGTAAGACAAAGTGAAACAAAAACGGTTAAAGAACAGAGCCCACCTGGCACGAATTGAGTCTCTTGGCTTGTCTGATGTACTCAAGATTCTTATGGTCAGTCCAAACAATGAATGGATGTTGCGCCCCCTCCAGCCAGTGTCTCCATTCCTCCAACGCGACCTTGACAGCCAGCAGCTCCCGGTTGCCCACGTCATAATTCCTTTCCGCAGAGCTCAGGCGGCGGGACAGAAAGGCGCAGGGGTGCATCTTCCCATCCTCTTCGGATCGTTGAGACAGGATTGCCCCGATTCCTTCATTCGATGCATCCACCTCCACCACAAATTGGCGCTGTGGGTCTGGTAGAGTGAGGATGGGTGCAGATGTGAAGCGGTGCTTAAGGGCCTGGAACGCCTCCTCTGCCGCCGGAGACCAGTTGAAGCGAACCTGGGGAGAGGTCAGAGCATGGAGGGGAGCAGCTATAGCGCTAAACCCTCTAATAAACCGTCTGTAAAAGTTAGCAAATCCTAGAAACTGCTGGACCTTCTTACGGCTATCAGGCGTTGGCCACTCTGCGACCGCACTCACTTTAGCCGGGTCCATCTGCACTCTTCCAGGAGCCACAATGAAGCCCAGGAAGGAGATGGTGTCGGCATGAAATTCACTCTTTTCTGCTTTTACATACAAGTGATTGTCTAGGAGCCGCTGAAGGACCCGGCTAACATGGTACTTGTGTATGTCCAGGTTTGGTGAGTAGATCAGTATGTCATCCAAATAAACATAGACAAATTGGTCAAGAAAGTCCCTGAGTACATCATTGATCATGGCCTGAAAGACAGCAGGAGCATTTGTGAGACCGAAAGGCATGACCAGGTACTCATAGTGACCACTGGGGGTATTAAACCCGGTTTTCCACTCATCCCCCTCCCTGATCCGAATGAGATGATAAGCATTTCTCAAGTCTAATTTCGTGAAAATTTTGGCCTGCTGGAGCTGATCAAACACAGACGACATCAGGGGGAGTGGATAGCGATTCTTTATTGTGATGTCATTGAGGGGGCTGTAGTCAATACACGGTCTCAGGGATCCGTCTTTCTTACTCACAAAAAAGAATCCTGCTCCAGCAGGCGATGAAGACGGGCGAATGAGCCCCGCCTTCAGTGATGACTCAATGTAGTCTTTCATGGCTTGTCGTTCGGGCCCTGACACCGAATACAACCGCCCCTTGGGAATGGTGGATCCAGGAACGAGATTGATGGCACAATCATATGGTCGATGCGGAGGAAGTGATGTCGCCTTCACTTTATTAAAGACCTCCTTGAGATGGTGGTAGCAGGTGGGAACAGAGGTCAAATCCGGGTACTGGGATTCTGTGGCAAGGTGAGCAGAAACAGAGTTTATGGCAGTGGTAGTCATCCCCTGGATCCTAGACTGGAAACACTCTCTGCCACAATCCTCCCCCCACCCCAGAATCCTGCCTGTTGGCCAGTCTATGTGGGGGTTGTGGCGGGTGAGCCATGGATGTCCCAGTATCAGGGTGTGTGCAGGTGAGTGAAACAGGTAGAAGTTCATTAGTTCATTGTGATTGTCTATGGTAAGGGCAATAGGTTCTGTGATATGGGTGATCGTGAACAGCAGGTTACCATTAAGTGCTCTGGCTCTGATGGGATGAGAGATTGCTTCCGTTTTCACCCTCAACCTTTTGGCTAACCCCCAATCCATTAAGCTCTCATCCGCTCCTGAGTCAATTAGAACCTTCAGTTCAGTAACTGTGGTGTCGTGTGTTACCTTGATGGAGGTCAACCTGCGTGCAGTAGGGCCTGAGGTTGAGGGCTGGCTCACCACCCGAGCTGTCTTGGTAGGGCAGGTGGCCACTAGGTGTCCGGATTCTCCGCAGTAGAAGCATCGTCCTTCCTTGAAGCGCCGCTGACGTTCAGCCTGCGTCAGCTGGGCCCTGCCCAGCTGCATGGGTTCCTCACTCCACGCAGGAAGAGGAGGGTGAGGCTGTGCTGATGGTGATAGGCAGGGAGCAAATCCGGAGAAAGCTGGGGACTGCTGCAGGTGGTCCGACCTCTGCTGTTGGCCTCCCCTGGACACCTTGAATTCCCGAAGTCGGTTATCCGTCCGGATAGCGAGGGCGATGAGGGAGTCCAGGTCCGAGGGTAGGTCTAGGGGCAATAGTCGTTCCTGAACATGGCCTGCCAAGCCCTTCAGGAAGACATCATAGAGTGCCATTTCATTCCATCCACTCTCTGCAGCCAAGGTCCGGAAGCGTACTGCATAGTCAGAGACCGATTCTCCACCTTGCCTCAGCCCACTCAGTTCCCTTGCCTTCTCCCGTTCCGAGGAGACAGGGTCGAAGGTCTTACGGAGGGCCTCAGTGAAGTCCTTAAGGGAGTTGCAGATGGGAGAATCCCTCGCCCATTCAGCCCTGGCCCATGCTCTTGCCCTTTCCTTCAGGTAGGACATCATAAAACAGACCTTGGCTCGGTCTGTGGGGAATGCATGGGGTGAAAGTTCAAAATGCATTTCACAGTCTATAATAAAAAACTTACATTGTCCTGGGTCCCCTGAGAAATAGTCAGGAGGAGCCAACCGGGCTCCAGCTCCAGCGTAGGAAATGGGGGGAACCGGAACTGTTGGGGCAAGCTGAGGCTGGGGGACAGTGGGTGCAGTGTCTGGCTTATGCGGGTGACCCAGAAGCTGCTGCATCTGTTCAGCGAGCTGAGACATCCGAGTAGTCATTGTAGCCTTAAAGTCCTCCTGGCTATGGGCAAGGCCCTGAACGCCCTGGCTTAGCATGGCCATTTGTTCCTCGTGACACATGAGGCGTTTTCCCTGAGCACGAAGAGCTGAGGATAGCTGCTCAGACTCTGCTGCGTCCATTCTGGCCAGTGTGTACTGTCAGGGACCGGCAAGGATGGCAGGACACAGATGCAGAGTATCAATGTCTTTAATAATGAAACTCAAAATCACCACAAAGGGGAAAAACAAGGCGATGAAAAAGTTCTCAAAAAAACTGAAAATCACTCCAAAAAAGGGAGGAAAAATGGCAGGAACATAAAGACACAAAACCAACAAAAAACTACTCAACCTGGAGGGAACAAGGCAAGGCAAAAACTTGACTGTGGACAAGACGCAAGGCTGGTGAGGTCCATGAACAAGACACACTGGCACGAGACAAAGGGAGACGCAGACAATATATACACACACCGGGTAAGGGGAACAGGTGAAAACACTTAGGGTAATCAGACTGGGACACATGAGGAAGGGCAAGTGACCTGAAACGAGAGGAGAGTTAATTTTCAAAATAAAACAGGAACTGACAAGACAACATTGAGACGAGACAAAAAAAACCCCAAACTTGACCTCACCACGGTGTGACAAACACATACCAGGCACGTTCTCAGTTGTGTCATGTAACGTAAGCATACCGTACAATTATTCAGCCTGTTGTTGCCTCTATTCTATTTTTATTTTAAATTGCCTTTCAAGATGACATGTCTGTTCTTGGTGTTGGATTTTATTAAATAAATTTCCCCCAAAAATGCGACTTATATATGTTTTTTCCTTCTTTATTATGCATTTTATGGCTGGTGCGACTTGTACTCCAGAGCGACTTATAGTCCGGAAAATACGGTAGCTATTCAGTGAAATCAACTTCTGTTGTCTTTGGTTGTAATGAAAACCTCTGTACTTGCGGCTATTAATGGCACATGGTGAAATATTCCTGACCTATTATGAAAATAAAGGCAACACTATGTATCGATGCTGCGGGAGCTCTCTCATAGGGTGCATCCCAAGTCTCTTAAATTGCATCCACGTTTCCCTCACTTGCGTCTTTTCCTTGCGTCTTAGTCCCGCCCACCGAGGATGCGAGAAGAGACGCAAGGAAACCAAGCGAGGAGAGAGGAAACGAGGAGATTTGTTTTAAGAGACATGAGACGTGCTTTCCTCCGAAGCGTCATGTGAAGCGACGTCCGTTTCAGATGACGGCGATAGCTGATCACAGCTGGATCAGCTGTCAGTCGGTTTAACATCTGTAGAAACTTTTGATGGATTTGTGTCTGCACACATGTGGACTGTGTTAATACTAATAAAGGTTCACAGTTATCACCGCTAGAGCAGCTGTTTCCTCTCTGCAGCCTGTTACGTGTTTAACAAACACCTGAATAACAACCTGCATTCTGCATTTAAACTGAGTCCTGTTCAGAGGATCAGGAAACATTTCTACTCACAGAATGCGTTTATATTATTTATTGATTATCTGCATCTGTATCTTTTGATAATCCTGATAGTGAATTAATAATTCAATAACCCAGAATATAATAAGGGTGTGATCTGCCAAATATGTTTTTGGCAAAATGTTTCAGGGAAAGTTGAAATGATGTGACTCATATCAAACCCAACACTCAGGGTGGGTGTTTGCCTGTGAACGACAGTCGTTCTGCTCATTAGAGTCACTTGTTGTTGGTTTCGAGCAGCTTTTGTTCTTAAGTTTCCTGGGAATGGTGGAAAGAACGACTGTCATTCACAGGCAAACACCCATCATGCCTAACGACTGTAATCTGCCATTAGCCCCATCCACTCCTAACGACTGTCGTTCACAGGGATGACTCACTGACCAAAACAATGGTCAGGTGAAACTCCACTAACGAACTATTGTCTTAGGAGATAGTTTGGGCGGTCACTTTCACAGGGATAAATACCTGGGTCTATCTCCACTGTGTTGTCAGACTAGTGAGGACTAGTCAGGCCGATGCGTTACGAACTGATGAAGCCGCTTGGATAAGAGGCGAAACGTCTTCATAAGACAAATCTAAGTCCAGTTGCTTTGGAATCATTGTTGCCTAGAGATAAATATGACCTGGACAAATGAGAATATACACAGAAAGCTGTGGTAGCAATTAACGTTACATGTTCTCCAACATTGAAACGGGGAAAACTTACTTGTGTTGAACTATAAGCTAACTTTACACCGTGTGTGCATGTGCTACTAAATGACAGATTAGCAGCAAACAATGAAATTATGGAGCACTGAAAAATATTCACAGACTGTATTAACTGGGTGATGAGCCGACTTCTCCTCAATTTATCTTTCACATTAACTCATTACTCTGACTTACTGTCCTTAGCTCATCACCAGCACTAAATACCTTAGTTGTCGGTCCGTTGTCTTTACTGCCAAAGAAAATAATAAGATAATAAATCTTTAGGTTATTAGCACCACGTCACCTCCCTGTTCTCTTATCAGACCAGAAGCTCCGGGAGATGCTCAAACTGAAGTTACAATCTGCTAATATGGCTAATATTTCACGCTACGTGATGTTAGCGGTGTTTCTATCCAGGGAAACATATCTACTGCTAATAAACGCTGTACATCATCTAAGTTATAAAACCTTACCAGCGGAGTGAAATAAATATACATTACACTCTTACCTGTCCAGCAGAAAACAGGAAACTTCAGCATCAGTCTGCAAACATTTCTCTCATCACGGATTTCCATCCGGGTTTATCCTCTTTGTGTAGTTGCTAGTCCGTTTAGCTTCTTCTGTTTTCGTTCCAATGACGATGGCAATTTTCTAAATAAGTATCATCCTTCATTTATCAGGTTTTGGTTCCGAATCTTCTCACTTTACAAAATGTTTGGTCTGTTATTCTTTTTTCCCGTTTCGTTCCAAAGCCGGTGCATTTCCGGTAGTCCCACTGAATCTAAAACGTGTTTGTGTTAGTTTTTTCCGTTCAGCGCTACTGTAGAGACCAACATGTCAGCTCCCACGGAGGGCGATCCGCTCCTATGTAGATATAAATGCCTTATTTCTAAGGTAACAAAAGCATCACAATTATTATTTTCAGATGATTAGACACTAATTTTAATGTACTTTTAAATGATCTATTCAATTTTTACCAAGTCTGTTCTGTTAGATGTTTCTAAATATTACACACTGGACCTTTAATTATTTGACCAAATTGTGACAATACACAATACAAGTATTTAAACAGACATACAATAACAACGGATACACAGATCGACTTTCCTGCTTATATGATGACAGGAGGAACACATGAAGAAATAAATGAGGTGAAAACAATTATTAAACTTATGAAGGGAATAAATCTGCACAGCTTCTATATTCTTATATATATTCTTTAACATTTTTGAGATTACAGTGATCAAGTTTCCACATGGTCAACAATTAAAACTCCGCTGATTTGACCTGTTACTCCATGACTGAACAAAACGATTTTTCAAAAAAAACAAACGGGGATAAAACTGCAGCAAATGAATGAACAGGATCTTAAACTGGTGGTCTGTGGCTGACCACAGGAGGGTCTCAGGGTAGCAGGGGCCAGTATGTGCATTATGGATCATGCGCTTTCCCTTTGCGCACGAGAAGAGAAGCGCTCCCTCTTACTATTTGGCAAATGCGCCGTCATAATAGCAATCCGCCAAAGTACAAGCGCACCTGGCTCTTAAAGGGAATGGGAGATGACACTGTGATTGGTTTATTGCATGTTACGCCGAAAACACACCCATGATTAATTAGGAGACTACGTACAACTTCTTTAAACCATGTGCCAGGTGCATCGACCATTTTTCCGCTGTTAAAATAGCAAAAGTGGGTTTGGACACACCCTAAATGCAATTGTGCTATGCACTTTAGACCTTGCGCTTTAGATCGTCAAAATAGGGCCCCTCATGTTATGAAAAAGCCTAAATGCAAGATTGTTTTTATACCTGTCTCATTAGCTGCCTGTGTGTAACTCTAAATGCTTCATCATGGTAAATGGTCTGTACTTGTATAGCACTTTTCTAGTCTTCTGACTACTCAAAGCGCTTTTTACATTACAAATCACATTCACCCATTCACACGCTGAATGGGTACAGGGGCTACCATACAAGGTCCAACCTGCCTATCAGAGAAAACTAACCATTCATACACATTCACACTCTGATGGCACAGCCATCAGGAGCAATTTGGGGTTAAGTGTCTTGCCCAAGGACACATCGACATGTGGACAGGAAGAGCCAGGAATCGAACCACCAATCTTCTGATTAGAGAACGACCCGCTCTACCTCATGAGCCACAGCCGCCATCATGTGCATAATGATGGCAGATATAAGATCCCTTCTTTTCCCTGAAATCAACATTGCCTCTGTAACATTTTGTGATGTGCTGCTTGTGCCTCTGCCTGAAGTCAACATTGTCTCTGCAACGGTTGATAATGTGATGCTGGTGCCTCTGCCTGAACTCAACATTGTCTCTGTAACGGTTGATAATGTGCTGCTTGTGCCTCTTCCTGAAATCAGCATTATCTTTGTAACGTTTTATAATGTACTGTTGTTTTTTTGTTTATATTCATTGTTGTCTCTGTAACTCTTTTTAGCATTCTGTTTGTGGCTCACTTTCAATTTTGCATTAGAACGTCTGTATAGCATTTTAGAGTATGATTTTTTCTTTGCTTTGTATGTTTCATATGAAGCATATTTTTGCTTCTCTTTTCTCTTCTGATTGGCTTTTCTTTTTGATGCTTTTTCTGAGAGCATTAATCTCTGCTTAAATTTTTGCCATTGCTGTTTACTCAGTTTTGACAAATTACATGTAATTTCTCTTCAGTCATTAAGAGAGAGATCATGGACAACAGGGTCTATTTCCTGAGCTGTCAAATACGCTTGATTGTAAGTAGCATCATGTGATGAGAGTGGAATAAAGTTCACTTGGTAGGTGTGAAATTAACATTAACAGCCGTTAAAGAAGCAGTGTGGGTGAACAATCAGTGGCATTTTCCCTTAGAGTAGTTGAATTTGATTCCTGAGGAACATCATTCAACAGAATAGGTGATACAGTAGCAATGCAAGTTGTATGCCCATTGTCTGGATCTGAGATAGGATCGTTCAGGTTGGCCATGTTCACGTTGTAAAATTCCACACGCGTCAACTCATGTACAAGTAGACTGTGTTTCAAACATTTCATGACATTCCATGATCCTGTCAATCATATCACTCAGACATGTAAATGTCAGCATTACAGCAGTACCAGCACAGGGTGATCTCAGGGGTACAGGCAAACCATTAGCTGTTCTGGAGTGTGAATCAAAGGAACCATATCTGCCTCAGCGGTTTCTAAAAACTGCAATTTATAACCCTGTCATCATGAGCAATGCATACTGCACATCTGACAACAGACAGCTCAGTCCATGGCAGGACTGGAAGCAGGAAGGAAGCTTTGTACAAGGAAGCTTTGTACAGATCCTGGTAAAGGTCCTCCTAATGTGCCGTACCTGGAAGGTTGTGTCATGTCCGCATTATATATGTATCTGCGTGCCATAGCCTTAGCAGGAAGCTCGTCAGCAGCCAAATGGATATTATTAGGAAACCTTTTCCTGGCCACCCTTACCCAAAACAAGGTCAAGGTCTGCTCTGGTGATGTTTTCATTCTCATGAAGGAATGCAAGAAACGTTAGTGAGTTACTTTTACACTGGTGATTTTTGGACTCACCATATTTGAGAGAAGCCTGACTGCATGATGCAATAACATGTCTTACAGAAGGTTGATCTACCAGGTTAACATGGTCTGTAAAATAAGGTCCTGCTATAAAAGGAGCATCTGTTCTGGTCGTTGCTACCTCCCGCCATCAGGAGGCGCTATTGTGTTTTTGTGTTGCTTTACATGTTCAAAAGTAGACAAAAGAGTTAGAGGTCAGATACTAAGCCATGCTACATAAGACAGACATGTGCCTGAATCTGCATCCATCCATTTCTGTTGTTTAGGAAAAGCATTATCTGTGAGTATTGTTTACAGTTTTACAGTTTAAGTTCAGAAGTGTTTGCTTGTTACAGTAGACTATTTTTACATTAATGACAGCTGTGTCTATTTTTACTTTGTGATAAATATGTAGCTATTTTGTTTGTGAACATTTTACATGTTTAAAGAGGTAAATACACAGTACCTATTTAATTTATATGCATTTTGGGTTACATTATTACACATTTGTAAATATGTGTGCTGATGTCTGTTGATTTTACAATACAACTACAGTTATTTTTGTTTTATTATTTTCTTTTCAGTTTCACTCTGTTGTCAATTGAGGGTAACGTTAATAAAGAGCACAATACACCCGTCGAAGAGTTGTCAAAGAGTTTATCTGCCTGCTTAGCTGCATTAAGGTCAACCAGTGAGAGCAGAACAGCATCACTGTGACGTCCCCTCCTTACAATGTCAGCATATGAAACCTGTGGTGTATGTGACACATCACTTTGAATTCCATGGTTTACCTGGCAAACATTAGAAAGCCCAGATACACACTGAACATCACTGGAACACCCACTCTTAACAATGTCAGCATAAGACTCCCATGGCATACATGAAACATCATATAGACCTCCCTCTTTTACACATTTGTCTCTCCAGTGCTCTGAGAATCAAGACATTCTGCTTGTTCACTTGTTGCATGATCCTTTGATCCCTGCCAGCGCAAGTTTGCAGCTTGTGACCTTGGCATTGTTACGTTGTTCCAAAACCACAAATGTTACTTTTATTTGTATTTCACACAAGCCAGATAGAAACACAGTAATGTCCTTATACTGTAAAATTTTGTGTTAATGCAGAGGTTTAAATGTACTATTTATATTTTTGGGCATTTGACAGGGAAAAGATCAAGCTTCAGCTATGTGTGGTGTAACAGAAACAGATTTTTTTTAAAAACTCAGATTAAACTAGGTTATATAGATCAATTTACAAAACACACAGTATAGATACCCTCTTTGAAAATCCTTTCTCAATCCTGCAGACAATAGCCAAAGTTAAACTGAAATTCAAGGTACAGACACCAGAAAAAATTAATTATGCTAATTTTAAGATTTCAGTTCACACCAGGAAACAACTAACAGTGTTTTCTACTGCTGCTCCAATAGATGAACAATAGTCCAGTTTCAGCTATCAAATGGCTTTGACAATGATGACAGATAAGTGCGTCTGGTAGTACAACCACACAACGTCTTTATTATGCTCAGCCAGGTCTGTTGGGTCTGAAAGACAGGATTAATTACTCCAACAAATCCTTACACCTTTCCTTGTTGTTGATGGCATATTTATTATATTACATAAAGACTGACACAATAACAAAAAGCTTATATACACTCACTGATTCAAACAATGTAAGTGGATTTGTAGATATGGTACAATTTCTGAGTATAAATGAGAGTCAAACTAAATTTAACATATATTGTCTATTACTTTAACACTTCTGGTTCAGTAAGCAAAAAACACTTTCAAATGCCTTTATACTTGACTTCTTTTCTAGAATGAATATGATGTTTTCCAAAATGTAATTTATACCAACAATAAGGTCTTTCACAATCTGGAAGATGAAACTTTGAATTACAGATTATTTTACAGTACAATGTTTGTAATTAGTTTTTTGTCAATTTTTGTCAATCAACTTCAGTATGAATCTGTATGTTGCTCCAATATTGTTTTCAATCTTTGTAATGTTTTTTTCAATTCAATGTTCAAGCCAATTTGATTATTTATTTATTTACAATTTTTGCTTCAATTATTACTCTGGATAATCTTCTCACATAGAGTATAAATGTGTAATTTAAAAGAATAGATTTTTCCTCAATGGAAAGCTCAAAAGAACTGTGATACAGAGGGTAGATAATAGGTCAAGAGCAGAGAGACTCTCATAAAACCATTCAAAAACAGAGATCAGGTACCAGTAACCTGCAAACCAGACAATATTGGGTAAATAAAACAGGTAATCCAGCAAATGTTGCAACCAGGAAAATGTCTCCAAATCAATATCCAATAAATCCAGAATTAGAGGGCCAAAAAGATGTAAATCCAAATATAGTTTATTAGATTATACAGGACAGATAGAATACCAATAATTAGGATAGAACTTTATATATGGGACTAGAGAGATGCAAAACACAAAGAGTGGATAGTAAGGATAGGGAAGACGGATATATCTGTCAGGAGATGTAGAAAAGCTTTAAAGCAGGACACCTGTAAGACAAGAAGACATGCATTTAGACAAAACAAGAAGTCCAACTAAGTAACACCAAAGTGTTTTCTTTTAAAATATGACTACAGTAATTACATAAAATCTCTATGAATATTATTATCCAGTTTTTCCTAGATTTTCATGAAAAACATTGGTGTGATGGAATTTAGCTCCCATGTAAAGCTATTGCTCCTTTACACCCTACAATCCCATTTATGACTTGTATGAAGGCACTAGCCCCTGACTTTGTAATCCAAATACAGTATATCAAACTAATCCCCAAAAAGATCAAAAAAAGAAAATAATTCAGTAGTAATTAAACAAAAACAAAACACTATTGTATTAAATACAGTGTTTAATTAACACAGTTGTACATTGTTTGTTTTCTTACTTTCAGAAACCATGTGGCTCAAAACATTTAAATTTGATTTGGATGGATTTTTGATAAAACATTCACATTGAGAGATTGTATTAAGTTTCAGAAAACCCCAATATTGATTGCTTTTCAATATATATTAAAAAGGTCTAAGGAGGTCTAAGTTAAATAATATAATCTGTTAATTTCAGATCAGATTTGCCTATACTTACCAACAGAGTTCCGATGTAGATCGATATTCGTCTTTGTCTAAGTGAGTGAGAAAACAAGGAGTTAATATATTATTGTGTCTCTTGCACACTTTGCTATAAGTTTACAAATTGAATTCAACGACAAATATCAGCATCATATGATCAAAAGCAATATTTCAAGATTTGATTTTTAAAATAGTAAAAGTTACAAAAGATCACTGACATTCTTCATGCCACAAAGTCAAATAAAGCTTGTTTAACATATGAGAGGGTCAGCTTCAATTATATACAATCAAAAAGCCTGCTTCTTGATTGATTGATTGATATTTTATTAATCTCCGAAGGGAAATTCAAAATGTCCATAGCTCAATAAAACAAAAACAAAAACAATCCAAGTCAATTCAAGAGTTGAAGAGTCTGATTGCTGTGGGGACAAAGGACCTCCTAAATCTCTCTGTTCTGCAGGAAAGAGAGAGGAGCCGACTGCTGCAGCTACTCCTCTGTTGTTCCAGGAGGCTGTGGAGAGGGTTTGCTATTTTTCATTATAGCATTCAATTTGTTCAATATTCCTCTCTCCACCACCGATCTTAGAGGGTCCAGTCTCCTGCCCAGCACTGAGCCCGCTTTTTTGACCAGCTTGTCTAATCGCTTTGTGTTTTTGTCTATAAGACTGCCTCCCCAGCACACTGCAGCAAAAAAGAGTGCACTGGCCACCACCGTGTGATAGAAGATCATTATCTCCACACACACATCAAAGGACCTCAGTGACCGCAGGAAGAACAGCCGGCTCTGCCCCTTCCTGTAGAGAGGGTCGGTGTTAGGGGACCAGTCCAGCCTGTCATCAACAAGGACCCCTAGATATCTGTATGTTTGCACCACTTCAATGTCCACCCCACAGATTGTCACTGGCTCCAGAGGGGGCTTAGACCTGCGGAAATCCATGATCATTTCCTTCGTTTTTGAGGTGTTCAATTGAAGGCAATTTTGTCGACTCCATTCACTGAAGGCTGTTATTAGTTCCCTGTATTCGGATTCCTTGCCATTCCTGATACACGCCACAATAGCAGTGTCATCCGAGTATTTCTGGATGTGGCAGGACTCAGAGTTGTATTTGAAGTCCGAGGTATACAGTGTGAACAGGAATGGAGCCAGTACAGTCCCCTGTGGAGCCCCCGTGCTGCTCATTACTGTCCCCGAAACACAGTTCCCCAACCTGACAAACTGTGGCCTTTCTGTCAGGTGATCTGTGATCCAGGAAACAAGGGAGGAATCCACTCCCATCTCTCTGACCTTGTGTTTGAGTGTGATGGGTTGGTTGGAGTTAAATGCACTAGAAAAATCAAAAAACATGACTGTAACATAAGTGCCTGATTCCTCCAGATAAGAGAGCGCACAGTGGAGCATAGAGGACAGCATCAACAACTCCAATGTGTTCTCTATATGCAAACTACAGGGGATCAAGTTTGTCATCGACCTCTAGCTTCAGAAAATGAACAAGAAGATGCCCCAAGGTTTTCGCGATATGTGAAGTAAGGGCCACTGGTCTGTAGTCGTTGAGTTCAGATGGAAATTTTATTTTTGGTACTGGTACAATGCATGATATTTTCTGGTACAACTGCAGACTCAGGTTGAAGATCTTCTGTAGAGGTTGACACAGTTGGGCAGCACAGTCGTTGAGCAGCCTTGGGCACACACCATCAGGGCCAGCTGCCTTCCCAGAGCAAAGTCTCCCAAGCTCCAACTTCACTCCCATTCCAGTGACAGACGAGGGTGGAGGCACAGGTGTGACAACGGGAGTAGCTGCAGCAGTGGAGATGGACACGTGTAGGTGGAGGAGGGGGAGGAGGAGCAGGAGGAGGATGAGAAGGAGCTGTGTTGGAGAAACACTCGTGGAGGAGAAGAATTAGCCACGGTGGAGATGCATCCATGAAGAGGAGAAGGAGCAGCAGTGGAAGTGGGTGTGACCACAGTATCAAATCTATTGAAGAACTGGTTAAGTTCATTTGCTCTATCCACATCACCCACTATTGGCTGTCTTTTCTTTTTGTTGTAGCCAGAGATGGTGTTGATTCCTCTCCATAACTCCCGGATGTTGCTGTGTTGTAAATTTCTTTCAATTTTCTTTTTGTATTTGTGATGGCTGCACTCTCAGCCACACAACTGCATTGAGTTGATATCCTGTCTGGCACTCATTTTTGGTTTCTTTTACACTTATAGTACACCTTTTCCTTCAGTTAATTCTAATTACATTTCACATTGCATACAAATAAATAGCACACTGGATTTTGTTTCATTCATCATACTCATTTTATTATAGTTTTGACAGTACATTAGTTTTATTTGTAGTGTGCACATTTAGTTAAACTTATGTACAATTATTAGTTTAAGTTCTAATTTTTCTTTCATTTGAGTTACCAGAAGGGTGCTGCTCCATGGGGGACATCTGGCCGGGCCTGGGCAAAAGGATTTGCCCCAGGAAGTGAAGGACTAAAGTACAGGAAATGGTCAATTGGGACAGACCAACTCTGGTTGCTGCATGGGGGTGGATTGGTTGTAAATTTAGTTTTGTCTAGTTTAGTATTGTTTTTCTTTATTGAATATTTAGTTGGGTATTTGTGGTTTAGTTTATTTAGTTGAGTTAATTTGTTTTGGGGTTAATTCTGTTTTATTGTTTAGTTGGTAGGGTGTGTTTTATTTGTCAGTTACCCCTTTGTTTTGCCTTGGTCTGACCAACCAAGTATATAGGTTCCCTTTGTGTTTGGTTAGGTAGGTCTGTTTGTAGAATTAAGTTACCTTCTGTTGAGTTCTGTTTAGTTGACCTCTTTTATGGGCCCAACTTAATTTACTGTATTTTGTTATTTGTATTATTTTTGGCATTTTTTTGGGTAAATAAAACCCTCTTTTTTCCGGAACCACCTGTGTCTCCTTTGCCTGCCAGCTTGGTCCCTTACAGTATTCCACCTTTGCCATCTTCAATCTCCTCTTAAACTCATGTTGCATCTGTTTGAGCTGTTCTTTGTCACCGTTTCTAAAAGCTTCCTTTCTCTGGTTGAGGATCGTTTTTATGTCACTTGTGATCCAGGGTTTGTTATTGGGGAAACATCGTACAGTCTTTGTTGGTATGACTGTATCTCTACAGAAGTTTATATACTCAGTAAAACAGTCAACCTGACCATCAATGTCCAAACTGTTCCCGTCTGTTTCCAGCAACACATTCCAATCTGTGCATTCAAAGCAGTCCCTTAGAGCCTTACTAGCTTTAGGTGTCCATTTCCTGACTGTGAAGGTAGTTGTAGGCTGACTCATTACACAGGGCTTGTAGCAGGTCTGCAGAAAGACCAGGTTTTGATCTGACCGGCCCAGTGGTGGTAAGGCACTAGCTCTATAAGCGTCTTTGACATTGACATATAGCAAGTGTTTTACTTTCTCTGGTAGGACAATTAACAAACTGTGTAAAACCAGTCAGGTGGGAAGACAGTCTCACATGATTGAAATCTCCAGATATTAATATAAGTACCTCAGGATGTTTAGTCTGTATCCTGGCAACAGTTTCATGGAGAACGTCACATGAAACTTCAGCAGTTGCCTTGGGAGGAATGTACACAAGTATTGTTATGATTGACTGAATTCTCTTGGTCTCATACCAACTGCCAACAATTTAATATCTGGACAGCACATCCGCTCCTTGACATGTGAGGAATTAAACTATGTCTGATTCACAAATAAAGCCACTCCTCCTCCTTTCTTCTTTCCACTAGCTTTAGTTTCTCTGTCCATCCGTATTAGAGTGAAGCCAGGTAGTTCCAGGAATCAGAGATGTTTTGATTCAACCAGGTTTCAGTAAAACACATGAGGCTGCACTCACAGTATGTTTTCTGAGTCTTCACCAAAATCTCCAGCTCATCACTTTTGTTGGGCAGGGAGCTGACATTTCCCATAATGGCCGATGGCAGAAAGGGCTTATATCTCCATTTCCTGGCCTTCACCTTTGCCCCAGCATGGCAACCACGAAAATGCCTCTTTATCTCAGCTGGAATCCTCCAGACCTGCTCACTTCAAATGACAGAAGCTCCTCTCTAGAGTAAATAACTATTCTCCCCACAGCAGTATTCATCCTCAATTTACAAAAACAAAACAAAATACAAAAAATACAACAAAAATAAATAAATAAATCAAGTAAAAGTAACAAGCTAGCTGACTATGCTGCTGCTCCTGGCTGCGCATGATCTAAAATTTTGAATCTTACACACAGATATATAGAATAAAGATGGAAAACAACTGTACTTTAATTAACTTTTTTAAATTTCCCTGCTTTTTTGCAGACCTTTTGCTTTTATTTGAAGAACAATGGCCATAGACAGGAAACACAGGGTGAAAGAGAGATAGGCCTATGCCATTTGACAGAGGTCACACAATCAGGAATTAAACCATCCACACCACAGTTATCTGACATGGACCTGGCATTAGGCCAAATGAGTTCCCCTATGTTTCCCAGGTTGATCCTGGTTGACAGATGGTTGAAATGGTTAAACACAAACAGTTGTTTGTTGGTGGAAGTGAACTATTCAATGTAAAAAAAACAAACAAAAAAAACAATTCAATTAACATGGCTAGAATTATAGTACCAGTGATGCAAACATTAGCTCATGACATTAACACCGTACCTATTAACATGAGCTTAACGTCAATTTACACTTAGTTATGCTGCGAAGGGTAAAGTTTCTCATCCTTACATTAATATATGAACTCTGTATTAGTTGATGAACAATTATACTTTATTTTAAAATATACAACTTAAATTTTTACTTGTGAAAGTCAGGTCTGAGGTACCCTCAGAATTTTTGTAATCTAAATCAAAGAGCTTGAAAAAATAGACCAGTCATAACTCATCATAACAGTTTTAACATATATCATATCATGCCTCGATATGTTGTTACAAGCGTCTTCTCTTTCACAATGTAATTACATTTCAAATAAGACTTAAGTTTTTGAGATCTGAACCTTCATTGATAGGGAGTCCCTGTCCCGCTCTCTTTGACTGCAATATGGTCTGCAGGGTGTGTGTCTGACGGTGTAAGCAGCAAGGGATCATGGGAGTTGTTGTCTTCGTTGTTAGATAACCAGCTTCACCGGGTTATGATACGGGCCGTTAGCTGAGCTGCCGCTAACATTTGTTCGGTTTGTTTCTTTTATAACTTTACATCCAGACGTTTGTCCAGTTTCTCCTGTAAGCCGAATTATCCGCAGAGGTCTCCTCTTCTCCAAAATCAAAGGTACATGCAGATTAAAATCGTTAACATACTAATTAAAATTGCTTTACCTAAAAAAAATAGTGTTTCTCCTTTGAAGTTTGGTGATGGCCGGACATCAGATATGGGCTATTTGCTAAGCTGCTGACAACACTTGTTCGGTTTATAAATCATATAACTTCACATCCCGACGTTCGTCCGGTTTCTCCCATAAGCTGAATTATCCGCAGAGGTCTCATCCTCTCCAAAAACAAAAAGCTCTGAGCTTTGCTCTAGTTTGAGACAGATACACTTTCCTCATCAAAATGGAGATTTTTTCCCTCTTGCTTCTGTGGATGTTTGTACAGTCCAGTGGTTTAAGCTCATGGTGTTTCTTGATAGCTTTTGGACCAAAAGACTGTAAATTTGAATCCCTCTCAGAACATAACTGTGGAACACAAAAGTGGTTAGTTAATGTCACCATTGGTCAGCTTTCGGACCAAAAGACTGTGAGTTCAAATCCCTCTCAGGACAAGACTCAGGCGTGGATGCAGGACTTCACATGTGATTTCAATCATCTTAATCACACCGCTACTGACAAATGTCGTGCAATTCACAAACTAAACACCACAATCTGGCCTGGTATTGCTGCGTCATGTTAGCTTGAAGAATGTCTGTCTCCATAACATGAAAGAGCAGATTCACTTCCACCCATTGCTCATTTTAATCGTGCTACATTTTTCAAGTGTTCAGCTCCCATTAATGCAATTGAAATATGCTTTCATCAATAACACACAATTTCTACAGAAATTGCAATTTCTAGTTATTGTGTTCTTTGCTCTTTATTACATATAATTTCGCCGTTTTTCGTAGTAACTACTCCTACCTGAAACAGCTATTGCATGCTTTACATTTTGGGTTATAAGTCATATTCAAACAATATTTGTACAGTGTGTTCCTCGGATGGTACCAAGTAGACTGATATAGGCCACGCCCATTTGCGTCTAGAAATCTTTCCGCCATTTTGAATTTTTTTCAAAAATACATTTTCTGCTATTTTTGGTACATTTTTCATCCAATCTTCACAAAACTTGGAACACAGCTATTATCTTTGTTTTTTGGTATCACTTACCGTTTGTCTGTAATTGGTTACTAAACTTTTGGAGGCATGGCCTGATGCATTTAACGAGCAATAACTCTTCAATGCTGATTCAGATTGCCACAAAATTTGATAATCTTGTACATATGGTGACAGTGCACCATTATGTAAAATTTGATACTATTCTACCTACAGGGGGGACCACTGTAATATTATGACATGATATTTCTTCAGTTCTGTTGTTCAATGAAATGCAACTTGGTACACAAGTTCTCCATGTCATTGTGCACAACATAGTGAAACATGGAGCCAATAGCCCCACCTTGTGGCCAGTGAAATACCAACATACAACTTAAGTTCCATATTTCTTAATTTCAACCTTCCATGGTGACCAAATTCAGCAAAATTGTACAGATGGGGATACTGAACAAGTGTGTGGTATTGATACAATTCTACCTGTAGGTGGCACTACAAAATTTTGAATAATTGCTGCTCAAGCAGAAATTTGCAGTGAAGGTAGCAATAAGAGGAATAGCAGCAACCAGCAGTGGCAGCAGCTGCATCTGGCCATTTGTGGTGGATGCATCTGGCAGTTTGCAGCTCCCACACGCAATTTCCTATGAATCGCAAAATTTTCCAGTTATTATTATTCTTCCGTACATTTTTTGCAAGCTTTCAACTCCTCTATACTTTGAGCGACAGAAACCATTCATATATTAAAATGTTCCGCTCTTTAAGGAGAAGTGTGCTCTTACTTTTCAGCTTTCTATAATCCATTGATATATATATATATATATATATATATATATATATATATATATATATATATATATATATATGTATTTTAAAATATTAAAATTTAAAATTGAAGACAATGGGAGGATTTCTTTGAAATCTAATATCTCAAAAATTAAAAGTGCTGTTCATATTTGATGTACAGGTGCCCCATCTGGACATGCTTAACATATTAAACGATAGTATCAATAGTGCCACCATGTGGTCATGGTTATTGAATGTTTTGCATTTTGGCTAACAACTCATGAATTCCAGCCTATCTAAGCCTAGTCCTATTAAAAAACTTTTTGGACAGGATGTTCCTTGGATGATGCTGATTAGACTGATATAGGGCACACTCATTTGCGCCTATAACTTTTTTCAGCCATTTTGTTTTTTTGATAAACATCTGTTTTGCTTCTATTGGCACATATTTCATCCAATCTTCACCAAACTTGGTACATACCATATTTAGACGACCCCGAACCTCATCCATTTGTTTGTGGATATCGCTTAGGCTGCATTCACACCAAATCCGGCGGTGCAGCGAAAACGCTAGTCGTCCCATTCATTTTGAATGGGGGTAGTGTGGCTCGCCTGCGGCCATTTTCGCCGCTGCGGCGCCGCACCAGACTGCGGCCGGAAAAGTTGAGCCAGAGTCAACTTTTGGAAAACTGCAACCCAAGGTCACGCTGCGGTGGCCAATCATGTAGGTCGGTGATTAGACCGGAAAACGAAAGACCTGAAAGACGTTGTTTATTTAGCATGTAGCATTCCAGCGTTCCACTTTGGACCGAAGATGGTTGATATTACTTTATTACGAAGATGACACCACTGTGAGTAATTTCACAACTTTATATGAGAGCTTCTTCTTTTTCTTTGTCTTTTTCGTTTTTCGATGGTGGTTGGCAAACTACTTTCATGCGCATTACCGCCACCTTCTGGACCGGGAGCCACACGCCCACAAATCCGCAGTGACCTGCGGCGATTCGCCGCGCCGCCGGATTTGGTGTGAATGCAGCCTTACGGTTTGTCTGTTATTGGCTTGCAAACCTTTGGAGGCATGGCCTAATGCACTTAATGATCGATAACTCCTCAATACTGAATCAGATTGCGACCAAATTTGGGTATGTTGTACACAAGGTGACCTTACAGAAGTGTTGCATAAAATGCAATTGCATAAATAAAATGCAGTTGCATAAATTGCATAAAATGACAGGTTTCTCTGGGTTTGAAAATTATTGGAAACAATTTGGATAATGTAAGTACACAACTCAACAAAATATATGACATAGGTTTAGTTGATTTTAGACATTTTAATGAGAGATAGTTACAGATCATAGCTTTAACTACCCTTTGGTCATTAGGTATTGCAGTGGTTACATAGCCAAGTGTCGTCAGTGGTGTTGTCATAATCACTATCAGTCATGAAATTGACCAGCAACTGCCCTTTGATGACATGGATGACTGCTTCTATCTAGGAAGAATTTTTTTGGATAATGGTGGTGATGATGATGTTAAAAATGCAGCTAAGTTCCTTAAATTAAAATACATTTTTTATGTAAAATGTAGTATTTCATCTCATTTATGTGCATATGGAATATGGTGTAAATTTGGTGTGTTCATGAGTGCTTGGAGGGGGCAACAAGATTATACATACAGCACCCTAGAAATGGCCCTGTGCTTTTGCATTGATTTACACAGTCACACTGAACACATCAAACAAGCATTTTATATATTTCATTATGGATTCATAATTAACTGCAGTTCAATTATCATTGACAACTCAGCTTGTACTTTGTGGACAATTAGCATCCTGGAAATTGTTGCTACCTTCAGGCAATGATTTCATCATAGTATGAAAGTGATCTTTTCCAGTCACTGACTTTAGTGAGTCATAACTCATAAGAGCTTTTCATTGCGATTTTGTTTCCACTCTTTTTGTCCATATTCTGAATTTTCCCATCTTTCCCCTTGGTAAGCCTCCAATTTCCCAGAAGTCATGGCTTGTCACATCATCCTCTTCAAGAAAGGGACTTGGACAAAACACAATGAATGAACAGTCAAAGAGTTGCAGTGCGTTAATGAGAGGGGGATGTCAGAAGAGAGAGAGAAGCCAGTCCTGATGTGCTGTCACAGAGGATATTGTCAAGGCCTGATCAGCCTCCTCTCTGCAGGCAAGACACTCATAGAGACACACAAAGGCACACATTCAAGTCAAATAACATCCACAAGGCACATTGGGATGTGCGCAAAACAAGGGCACACACATCATTTCTGGATAAGTAGCAACTTGACTGAGTTGTGAGGATCCTAAGGGCCTGGCATGTCACCACGATCCATCATTCCTCACTTGCTGCTGCCACTGATGAGGTCATGGTCTTCAAAGCATCTTCTTAGCTCATGACAGATACGCTTCTTTGAAAGGAGCTGTCTTATTCAATTAAGCCTTTGTGACTGTTTCTAACTGACAACCAGAAATGATAAACATTTCTAAACTGCCATTTCTTCAGCAATGATACCCATGAAAGTACTCAAGTGACATCACCTGAGAAGCAGTCCAGGGTTAAGTTTGGGACTGTCATGCTGCAGTTAGCTTATAAATTAGCTGTAACTCACGGAATAAAATGTATAAATATTTTAAAATTTCTATATATGTGTGACAGGTTCTTCTGTGGACTTATGGTAGATGTCTATGGTGCAGAAAGACCAGCATGGCCACACAGCACTCGCTCTCACTCTGGCTCTTTAATCTGGTACAAAAATCAGCAACACATCACCGTCAACAATGTGTCATGCAACTGCAACTGCAAGCACCCAGGTCTCCAGCATGAAAGTATTTTTCTTTCTTGATTTTCACATAAGACTAATATAATATATCCTCACATTACAATGCTATCAGTCTTCTATTCCTTTACATTCCAGTGCAAAATATGTGATCGTATAGTGGCAACATTATATATGATTTTCTATTGTACCTAAGCAGTGAGAGCCATTTTCTTTTAATTTGACAATAAAAATTCTAGAACAACCTAAATGAACATTTTATCCATTGAAATTACAAAATATATATAGCGCAACACATTGTTTTACAAACCTAAAACAAACATTTTATCAACAATATGTAAAATCCACACTTAGCAAAAGCCTACCTGGTACAAAAATCAGCAACACATCACCATCAACAACGTGTCATGCAACTGCAAGCACCCAGGCCTGTGTCACAGAAAGTGGAAAGATGACCATCTCAAATAATTACATCAAAACGTTACGCCACAAAGCAGCCAGCACGTATGAGGCTAGCTAGCTAGCATTAGCACTATATGCTAATCAAAACACCACTCGTGGATAAAGTTACTATTCCTGCCTATAAACATCTGTAACTTTCTGACTACATCCTACTAGTGTTTATAGTCGGAGTGCATGCTACTGACTGTTGCAAAAACTATTTTAAAGCATTAAACACAGACACATTGTTTACAGCACTGCTCATGTGTACCCACCTCCAGCATGAAAGTATTTTTCTTTGCCGAGGCACGTACGGTGCGAAGAGAGGAACACTGTTATGCAGTTGCATTATCATTCCACCAGATGGCTCCAAAACTATGTATATATAATATCTATATTGATGAAATTCATACTAGGGGTTATTTTTTAACCCTGTTACATATGCAGTGTTTCCCCTAGGTTGAGTGGTTTGGCCTGGCAGGGGGATTAGCAGGCAGCTGTCACACCGCAGTGAGGTTAAGTTTGGGGTTCTTTGTCCTGTCTCAATGTTGTCTTGTCAGTTCCTGTTTTATTTTAAAAATTAACTCTCCTCTCGTTTCAGGTCACTTGCCCTTCCCCATGTGTCTCAGTCTGATTGTCCTAAGTGTTTTCACCTGTCCCCCTTACCCGGTGTATTTATAGTCTGCGTCTCCCTTTGTCTTGTGCCAGTGTGTTCGTCTTTATGGATCACATCAGCCTTGCTTCACAGCCACAGTTCTTGAACCTATTGCCTTGCCAAGTTTTTTTGTTCTTCTACCTCCATGCGTGAGTTTTTTGTTGTAAATTTCATATCATAGTTAAGTTCCATAGATTATAGTTTTCATAGCTCCTTTTGTTCCCTCCGTGTGGAGTGGTTTTTTGTTTGACTGTTCATAGGTTAGGGCCTCCAATTTTTGTGTTTTCTGTTTATTTTGCTTCTTTAATTTTCTGTTAGTTCCTCCATAGCTGGAGTGATTTTTGTTTAGTTAAATTTCTAGAGCCTGTTGTGTTTTCCTCCCTATTTTGTGGGGTGATTTTTATTTTGATAAATCTTAATAGCCTTGTTATATAATTTTCATAGCCTTTTTGTTTTTCCCGTCTTTGGAGATTTTAGAAGCCAAAAATAAAGACTATATTGAAACTCTGCATCTGCGTCCTGACGTCCTTGCCTGGTTGTGACAGCAGCTACACATTTTTCCGTTCTCCATTTGTCTGTTTAGCGTCAGGCTAGGGTAACCCATTTTTTCTAACTTCTGACCTAATACCTTCACTTTTCCAGCAGTTTGGGAAGTCTTTCTTGTGCTTCATAGTCTTTTCATGGTCTTGAAAAGCTGCAGTGTTAACTGACATACTGTAGTCTGTACTGTACATTTACTGCCAGACTGACTTACTGCTAACCTTTTCCTCTTCACTGTCATTTTTCTGACGCTTGTTCTCTTGCTTAACCACTCACTCGCTTGTGCTCTGCCCTATTCCTTAAAAGGAACTACGCTATCTGGTGTTTCCTAGGCAACGTCACAGATGTTGACTTACATTTCGAAACAGAGGCTCCCAAACACTATTTATTTGCAAATTAATGGATATTGGGCATTATTTTTGACATTTAAAAAAATATTTTTTGGCCTGGCAGCCCTCCAGGCCTGTAGCAGGGGAAACACTGTATTGATATGGATCATCACATATGTATGTATAGTATTCCAATCAGTGAACTAAAGCGTCCAGAAAAGTTAGTTTACTTTTCTCAATGAAGTACAGTATTAGGGTGCTTTCACACATAACCTGTTTGGTTCATTCAGCTGGTATGAAAGTTCTTAATCAAACCCAGGGCCATTCAAATAACTACTGTATGCAGCACACAAGTGAGGAGAATTTTCCTGATCAATCGGAAGGTGAAAAGCAGTTGAAATAGAAATGTTTTGAATATGTGTCCTACTTAATGTATTTTAGTGAGCAGCTATGCAGTAATCATTATGGTGCAAGACGTCTTGTTTTCATCATCACCCATGGCACTGGACTTCCTCACATAGGTCCACGCAGTGCCAATTATGCAGAAAGCAGGAAAAACTGTCCAATTATCCAGTCCTGTCCAGTTATTATATAAATTTAAGTTTACAGCTCTTGTTTGTTTGTAATAAACCTGTACGAATATAAAACTACCAGATGCATGTATCTTTTTGTCTTTCTTTTCTTGATCCAAACCAACTGCAACAAAATACAAGTGTGAAACAGGCCTTAAAGGAGACATATTTTGCACGTTTACAGATCTATATTTTTAAACCATGGCTTTACTGGTATGTCCTTATTTATCTTTACTGACCCTTTATACAGCCCCACAGTTAAGACTCCGTCTGAAACAGGCTGTCTTACGCCGTATTCAGACCAAATCAGGCAGTGCAGTGTTCAGCCGCAGAGGTGTGGGGGGATAGGGGGTATGTTTATTTGTGCTCTAGAACATAACTGCTGTGAAACAACCAGAAAATAATGTTCATTGATCTGATTCACCAGCTTTCTCACTACCAGCGCTCCCTCTCTTCATTCACTCTCTAGCTCGCTCAACCACAGCTACTCACTGCTAACATATTTGTGCTCCCTCATGGCAGAGTTTACAACTCTGATCTCCGGCTGTGATTGGCCAATGATTGGGAATCATTGGAAACTTACTGGGTGTTGCACACAAGGCAGAGCTGCCGATGCAGGTGTACAGTCAAAGCACCTCCAAGTCTGCCATCTATATTTGAGCTTGTTTTGGGAAACGACTGTGGATGAAAGGGTGAAAAACAAACACTAGCTGGATGCGGCCACCTAAGTTAACTTAGAAGTAATTTAACACAGTCGCTGTTCACTGTTCTGTATTCATAGTTAGGGTCTCAAATACATCTGTACATGTTTGAGCTGAAAGGGGAGTTTTTCCTTCCCACTGTCGCCAAGTGGTCTAGACCTGCTCCATGTAAAAGTGCCCTGAGATGACTTTGTGTTGTGATTTGGCGCTATATAAATAAAATTGAATTGAATTGAATTGAAAGCCAATCCGAAATATGAGAGTGGACAATGCAAAAAAACACATGGACCAACATTAGCAAGAACCTTAGCAACCAAAGATACGAAACAGACAGCCATTTATGGGCATTCAAAATCCCTGGCTTTTCAATCTTCTGATCTTCTGAGCCCGGGCCAGCAGAAGGTCAACTAACAAAAGAATGAGATAAAGTGACCATGGAAAGCAAGACCACTCACTGACTGTGATTGGATGTTATTCTTTAAGAAATGTGTAAACAAAACAGCAAGATCACCTATGTGCGTTGTCATGTCAAATGTAAGCTTCATTGGATCAATACTGACTAAAAATTCTTCTTACAAATTTCTTAGTGAATAGTGAATAGAAATGTAACACACTCTCCTCTCTTGTGCTGCTATCTGAAGCCTTTTAAAAAATGAGCATGCAATGTAACCCTGGCTTGGTAGCAGATGCTGGTGACATATGTCTTGAAAGTTAATGCCTTTCCTCCATAGTGATGGTGACAAAAGCTTTTCTAGACTACTGCTGGTAGAAATTAATAAAATTGGGCCCATTTCCAGTTTTCAGTTTGAAGCACATTATGTATTTACTTTTATCAGTCTTGAAATTGATTGATTTGACCCTCATGGCTTTTTGCTTTTTTGATAATAGTTTCTGCAGACAGCAACATACTGTCATGCCAATGTTAATTTCTTATTTACAGATAAATCCTACACAAAAACTACAGTGTGCAAAATAGCCAGCCGACACAAACATAGTAAATGCATTTTTCTCTTATCATGTCTGTGGTTGAAATAATAAGGCAAAGCGCTGTGGATTAAATAGTTGTTCCAATCAATAATGTTCAACTATGCCACCCAAGACACTCAAATTAAATGCTCAACTCCTAAGCTAAACAGCTCATGCAGGGTCGAATGAAACACAGGAAGAGTTTGTGATCCCACAATAAGAAAAATATTTATTAACAACTAGAAAATTCCTGCAGCAGAAATTTTGAGAGTGACACGGGCCGGTGCCGGTGGGTCATGTGTGAGGGAGCCCCAGCAGCTGATGGGGAACACTTATCAGGGAGGAGCTGATGGGATTTGTGTCATTGATGCTCTGTTATGATTTCAGTGGTATGGCCCTTAATTATTAGTGCTGATCAATAATTACACTTAGTGTGTTTGAAACATGAAAATATATAAAAACATATATATAATTCTAATAATACTATATATTACATTGACTTTTAAGTCATGATGTGGAGTCACAACATGTACATAATAAATATAATTTATGGGTTTTCTACATCATCAGGAGCACATCTGTACATTATGAATACATTTCTTAATACATTTCAAATATTGAAACAGAACACACCTTAGACCAACAGTTGTTTTTCATGTGTTTATTTATGACAATCTGCCCTTTCACCCTCAAATGTGATTAGAGAAACTGCCCCATAAAAACCTTTTACATGGACAAAATGAAAGAAACTTTGGGAGGAGCAGCAGAAGTAGGATGTCTCTTATTGGACAGACAGAGGGGAAATTTGGCTGCAGGGTGATCGTCTTGCATGTTCTCTGAAAATACACAAAAACAAAGAAATCAGTAAGACAGGCAACATTATGGTAGCATGAATTAACTCAATTTAAACTCATCCACATGGATACATTTGTAAATGCTCCTTATTTGTCTATATATATAAATATTCAACCAGCAAGTTTTTTTCTTGATGTGAAATGACACAGGCGTCTATCAGAAGATAATAAGAGGATGTAAAAGAGGCATCATTGTGGAAATAAATATTTCTCAGCTTTTATTTTCCAGTCAAAATCATATGCGTGAATAAAAGTAACTTTAAGACAAAATTTGCTGCAAAGGGTATGAATCATTTCAGGCTTGACTGTATGTATATAGTCCAATAGATATAATATAGATATGAAGCAATATATACGTAGTTCTCCGGGTGTGTAATTTTAAGTCGGGTGTTTATATGAAGAGTAAAAGAAGGTTTTTTTTATCTCACCGAAAAGGATTTCTCATAGTGGACTTTTACTTGTAAGAAAATAGTCTGAATACTTCTTCAACCAACAGCAGTTACTACACTAACAGTATTTACAGCACGAAGGTCAGTTTTAATCTGTGATGTCATCTACCTGTTTGGTCAGTGAGTCTCACTGCCGTTCAAATACACCAGACTCCTTTGACAGAAAGACTAAATTTACTTAGCAGAACACAGATCTACCACACAGTCTCTTTTTTGGCGTTAATGTGAGGTACTTTGCTTCACGAAGGGATCAGATAACTTCTTCAACCACTGAAACTCACCCAGTCACACACACAGACTAAGCAGCTAGCTGCGCTACAGCAGCACTTCCCGTTACCTTACCATCTTAAATGTGTGTGTTTTTTTTTTCAAAGGAGTCTGGCGCTGCTATATAGCGCGGCTATTTTCGGTTAACATAAACAAAACGGACCTTACTTTTCAACAGAGACGGTCTATCTTGATACAAATCATATTAATGATGTCCTCAAACACTTTTCACATCACTCTGAACGTGACAGAAGCAAACACAGCACTTTAATGGACGTTGACAGCACACTGAGTCACAGTTTAGCTAACTTATATGTATAGTGTTCTTGCTCATCACCGACTGTATACTTTTTGTACATATTAATAATTTATTCCCAAACATATGAGAGAATAATGTCTAGATTCAAGAATAATGTAGGCTAATGGCTTTTAAAAGGTCCAGTGTGTAATATTTAGAAACATATAAAAGAACAGACATGGTAAAAATTCATTATTTAAAAGTACATTTTAATTAGTGTCTAATCAGCTAAAAAATAATAATTGTGATGTTTGTGTTACCTTAGAAATAAACCATTTATATCTACACGGGAGCGGGTCGCCCTCCGTATGCAACTGCATAAAAAGGATAAACCCGGATGGAAATCCGTGATGAGAGAAATGTTTGCAGACTGACGCTGAAGTTTCCTGTTTACTGCTGGACAGGTAAGAGTGTAATGTATATTTATTTCACTCCGCTGGTAACGTTACATAACCTAGATGATGTACAGCGTTTATTAGCTGTAGGTACGTTTCATGGAAAGAAACGCTGCTAACGTTACGTAGCGTTAAATATTAGCCATATTAGCAGACTGTAGCCTCAGTTTGGGCCTCTCATGGCTGCTGGTCTGATAAGAGACAACAGGGAGGCGATGTGGTGCTAATAATCCAAAGATTTATTCATTTTCTGTGGCAGTAGGACAACATACGGTCCGATAACTAAGGTATTTAGTACTGGTGATGAGCTAAAGACAGTAAGCTAATGAGTTAGTGTGAACGATAAACTGAGGAGAAGTCTGCTCATCACCCAGTCAATACAGTCTGTGAATATTTTTCACAGTACTCCATAATTTCATTGTTTGCTGCTAATCTTATAATAGTAAGTTCGTTCATTTGTGTTGTTTTATTTTCCTCAGGCACTATGGGTTGGCATTATTCACCATGTCTGTGACATTCACACCCATCGTATTACAGACCAAGTCAGGAGAGGGCCAGGTAAGTGATACACATCTGTTTTCCTATGTAGCATATTAACTTACCTGTAAGTCCTAGTCTTGGTTAAATAGCATTATTTTCACATGTACAATTGTATAAAATGTATAACATAGTAAATGAATGTTCGGACCTTTTAGCCCTCCGAAAAGGCTTAGCAGGCAGCACACAAATTTTATAACTCGTGTTTTTATCTTTTATCTTCTTCTTGTTTATTTTATCAGATAACCACATAAACCTAAAACAATCAAAAGATACAAAAATTAAATGTAATCACATATTAATGAAATCCTTCAAACATATATTTTCACCTTTTTTACTAAACCACAATGAAATTCTTTAAATAATCAACCAAAATGATTTTTACAAATAAACCCAGCAGACCCAACTAACTAAAACTGCTGTGCCTCGATGTCGCTAAAAACGTAGCTAAAAGCTAGCAGATGTTAGGCAAGTGTGCTCTCTCATTTGAGGTTTACTACTTCTAATAATCAATTTCAAAGAACAAAGAAAAGTCTTACAAACACCAACACATGTATTTCTAATCTAAACATCCTTAGCAGGCTATTTTAATTAGCTTCAGCCACTTACCAATGGTCTGTGTGCTCCTGTCAGAGAACTTTCTGCACTGCGAGCTAGCTACTATAGTCAAGCAAAACCAGGAAACTACACTAACTCACAGACACTCTTTCAAAATAAAATGATGACAAAAAGGAAGTTTACATTATGATGATTTCTTCAAAATAAAGAACGATAATTGAAATATTTTCAAAAGTCTTGACAATGAACTCTGTGTGTCCCTGCAGCTGCTGCTCTACACAGCTCCTGGAGCAGATGAGGAACAGCAGTGCCAGTGAATGATGGGTGTCCTTCCTGCCATGAGAGCATCTTCATCCAAAGCAGTAAACTGAATATTTTTGGTGTGGTTTTGGTCTGACCCTTGTCTGCTATTATATGCGCAGCAATTTGACTGCTGGAAGGTGATCAGATAAATTTAATCACACTGCTTTTAGTGTTCGAACAGACCAATGATTTGACAGCTTATTCTGTCTTTATCAGTTAACTCTGAAGAAAACAGAATAAACTGTCAAAATGTTTGTGTTTGAACAGTAAAAGACGATAAAAAGATGTCCAAAAATGTTTCTGTTAAATAAAAGATATTTATATCATAAACGTTATTATTCTCAGTGTTGTTTTTCATTTTTATTTTGTTGTTCAAACTAGTGAATTATGGTTTACATAACATGAAGTGGTAATGGAAATGAATCCATAACATCTTCTACAATGCCCTGTTCTGAGGATCAGTAGTATTCAAACTTCACTATTGTTTATATAAATAATGAAAATATAAACCAATAGTGGAAGTGGTAATGACAATATACTGACACTGCAGGGAAGTACTGTTATAGTATAAGTATATATTAATATGTATATCAAAGCAATTATTACAGCACACCTGATTAATATATTTTATTTGGTAAACTTGCACATTTAAATTGTATAAACAAAAAGCATCATTAAGGCATCAGAAATGAACCCTGTCTGCCTCTGAAGCAATTCACCGGTTAGCTGCCAAGATCATCTCTTCAAGAAGTCTCTGAAAAAATGAAACACAGATAAGACTTTGTAAATTTTAAGTTTTATGATATGTTGGAAATATGGTGATGGTAGTGCAGACTATGGATTGTAGGCTGTCCAGTGTTCCCAAACATGACTACAGCAACATGATTTTTAAAAAAGTCAAAATAGTGCTGCTCATTAGTATTTCTACATCGTATTTATATAATCATTCAGTAACTTTAGCGTTGCTGATGTTTTCAGTTGCCTCTTTTATACAGAGAACCCGCATTATAGCTGTAAAGAGGATCCATGGGGACATTTCTCTTCGTTTGATAACGTTAAAAGTGAAGTTAGACTTTATTCCTGACTCATTTTAAAAAAGACGACAATAAGAGAGAGAGAGAGGGCAGCTGTGGCCGAGTGAGCTAGAGGCTGAGCTGTTAGTGAAGAGGCCGGTGAATCAGATCAATAAACATTATTTTCCGATGATTTTACAGCGTTAGCTTCTAAAACACAAACACACCCACACGCCTCCTCAACCCAGCAGCTATACAATGCACCGCCTGATTTGGTCTGAATACGGACTAAACAGAGAAGCGAGGCGGATTAGGCTGCATTCACACCAAATCCGGCGGTGCGGCGGAAATGCTAGTCGTCCCATTCATTTCGGATGGGGGTAGTGGTCGGACTGTGGCCGGAAAAGTTGAGCCAGAGTCAACTTTTGGAAAACTGCAACCCGACGTCACGTTGCGGTGGCCGACGTAGGTCGGTGATTAGACCGGAAGACGAAAGACCCGAAAGACATTGTTTATTTTGCATGTAGCATTGTAGCATTTCAGCATTCTACTTTGGACGGAAGATGGTTGATTGATATTACTTTATTATGAAGATGACGCCGCTGTAAGTAATTTCCCAACTTTATATGAGTGCTTCTTCTTTTTCTTTGTCTCTTTCGTTTTTTTATGGTGGTTGGCAAACTACTTTCATGCGTATTACTGCCACCTTCTGACCGGGAGCCACACTCCCACAAATCCGCACTGACCTGCGGCGTTTCGCCGCACCGCCGGATTTGGTGTGAATGCAGCCTTACAGGCGCAGTATTCCCACCTTGAACAGGCTGTAAAAGGGGCTACTGATTCACATTACACTGCTATAACACATCAAACTGTACAGACTACAGTAATGTAAAGCACAGAGCTGCTATGTAAATACCACTGTGTTGTATTGGTATGTTAAATATAGTAGCAATATAATAAATTAATTGTATAAATAACGTCACAAACCTCAGTCGCTTCCCTTCAGACGGTTTCCAGCTTCTTCCATTGCTGTCATGGTCTCGGTGTTTGCTGTCCTCCCTCGCCTGGCCCTGCCTGCAGTGGCCGCTAAGCAGCACCGCTAGCTCCCTCTTCCTCTCTAATCTCCGGTACATGACTCTGCAAACGCATAATAAAATATGTAACGTTATCCTGCCAATGCTAACGTTATCTCGCTATCAATAATGCTGAACAATAGAGTTAAATAACTTAAGTTTTGTTTAGCATTACGTAGCTAATGTTAGCTTGTAAAACACTCATAATTGCTATCTTACTTGCAAGCTATATCCTATAGTATTACAGACTAAATAACTAAATACATCCTCACCTCATAGCTTGACTTGTTAGAAATGCTTGGAATTGTCGTGGACTATGACGTCTTCAACAAATAGCTTCTTGTCCTTGAAGGCTACCATAGCTTCTGGAACTTCTCTAAAGTCTTAGGGAGGGGTGGGGGTAGCAGCGGAGTGCTTCAATCTAGAACATGGATGTATTATAAGAGCTCTTATAATACATGATCATGGTCTAACCTCACTGTTAGAGGTTGCTAAATACCCCATATATTACACACTGGACCTTTAAGGCCTTGATCCATTTTATTTTAAATGTATTATTTAAATCAATAAAATTCAATAACTCAAAACCACCTTCTTTTCTGGACCCTGAAAGTATCTCTTTTTTTTAGAAAGTGGTGTTTTTTTTTCCATATATTGAGTCTTGGACAAATACAGGCAGGATAAATTAGTCTCAAAATCCCTTCAGCCTTGGTTAAAAGAACTCTACCAAAAATAGAGAGATCACGTTGAAGCCACATATTCCTAACGTTTTTTTTTTTGTGTGTCTTTTTAAGTCTAGGAAGAAAGTTAAGTTGTTGTCTGACATATAACATATCTTTATTTACATCAATACGTAAATATTTGACAGGTTTTTTTCGCCAAAATGTTGCATATGCTTTCCTCATCTGTATCAATTAGGCTTAAAATTCCACATTTTCCTATGTTAAGATGCAGCCCGGAGACCCTTGAAAATTCACTAATTAGATGTATAGTTGGTTCAAGTAGATGTTTATCTTTTAGAAACAAAGCTGCATTATCTGCTAGTTGTGTAATTCTAATTTCCCTCTGAAATATAGTTAGACCATTTCCGGTTGCCGACAGTGTCTACTGATAGCGTTGTTGCTGCTCGCAATTCGCTTGTGCTACTTTATTGTTGTGAATTACCACTTACTATATTTGTAAATTTTGTGAATTTTCGCTAGTCCTGCATAAGCACTCTCACTGTGTTTTTTTTCTCTTAGCGACTTTTTTCTGCTAATCGCACAGCGGTTAGTTATTTGAGCTCAGCAACTAGCACTAGCACTAACAACCTTGTGAAACAGGATCAGTTCCATTTGTGTGAGCAGCACATTTAATGATTGCAAGCTGAGATGGGCGAAAAATAGCATCTAACAGGTCATTAACCAAAATGTGATGCTGTAGCGGTTTCCCAGAAGATGACACAAAACCTCTCATCTTCCATAAGTGGCCAAAATCATGAGCAAGCGCCAAATGCATATCGTGAGTCAGTGTAGACAGTAGCCACCTTACCAGAAGCAAGAATACAAGCCCTAGTTAGAGCATATAGTTCTGCTGCCTGAGCTGAAGTACCTGGAGGCAGTGCTTTTGCCTCTACTATTCCCCAGTCGTTTACTACTGCATAGCCCGCTAGACGTGTGCTATCAGATGGTCTGCTAGCTGAACCATCAGTGTAAAGAATCATATCAGAATTGGGTATTGGTGTCTGCAACAAGTCTGGCCTTGGGGATGTACACAGGTCAATAGTTGTGATGCAATCATGCTCATCATCTGTGTCAATCAATGGAAGAAGAGTGGCTGGATTCAATGGAGGTGAGCGCTTTAAGGTGATGTGTGATAGCCTGAACGACGTGCAGCTGTCATGTGTTGAGTAGCGGATGTGTTCAAGATATGAAGTACTGCATGTGGAACGTGCACAACACAGTCATGAGCCAGTACAATTGGAGAAGATTTCTCAATCATGATGGCAACAACGGCCACCGCTCATAAGCAACCTGGCATGCCAAGAACCACAGGGGTTAGTCGAGAGGAGTAGTATGCAACTGGACGGTAATGAGACCCATGTTTTTGCACGAGAATGCCTGTAGCAAAGCCATCTCGTTCATGTACATGCCGGAGCCAAGGTGAGAGCATGTTTCAGATCCTGAAAATCTTTGTTCATGTCCTCAGTCCAATGCACCTTGGGAGGAGCTGATTGCAGTGTGGCGTTTCACAAAACAGAGCATACTCAAAGATCCAATGTCTGCAATAATTTGCCATCCCCAAGAACGAGAGCATTTGTTTCTTGGTTGTGGGAGGAGGCATGTTAACCAGCAGTTCCAACCTCTCCGGTGACAACAGGCGCTGTCCATCTTTCAAAACATGACCCAAGTATGTCACCTCAGACCGACAAAATTGCAGTTTGGCAAGTGATGCTCTATGACCGCACACAGCTAGTCTCTGTAGGAGCAAGATGGAGTCCGTTCGACAAGCTTCCTGTGATGGTGAAACAATCAAGAGGTCATCTGCATACTGCAGGAGAGTGGAGCCCCCTGGAAAGTGGAGGTCATCCAAGTCCTGTTTCACTGCTGCTGCGTAAACTGTAGGACCCTCGACAAAACCCTGAGGCAAACGCTGCCAGGTGTACTGTTTTCCTTTGAATGTAAATGCAAACAGGTACTGGCTATCTGGATGCAACGGAATTGAGAAAAAAGCTGAACATAAATCAATGACTGTGTAGTGTGTTGAGTTGGATAATAGTGAAGCTAGAATCGAATTTGTGTCTGGCACAATTGGAGCTGTTGGTACAACAATGCTATTAATAGCTTGCAAATCTTGTACAAAATGCCATTCATCTGGGCAGTTTGCTTTTGGAATGGGCAAAATGGGTGTGTTGCATGGGCTAGTTGTTTGAACCAACACACCTTGATCCAATATAGACTGAATTACACCTTCAATACCAGCAATTGACTTGTGTGGCAAATTAAATTGCCTAACCATTGGTAGCTTAGCACAGGGTTTGAGTGTGACTTCGTGAGGTGGAACCGAATTTACAAAACCTACATGGTTTTTATGTTTTGCCCATAAAATAGATGGAACCTCGGAAAGCTCTGATGGAGGCCCATACTGTGTGGGGAGGGGTGGTTGTTGCAAAACAAACTTACTCTGAGGTAGCTGGATGTGCTCAGTTAAAGATAACATGTACAGCACAGCTCCTCTCAATGCCTGGCAATGTGCCACCATACCTTCAAGTTGTTGTGGGTCATAGCCAGGAGCGACAGCTACAGTGATGTATGGAAATGAATCTTTATTATTAACCAATTTACGCAGTGAGTCAGATAACTGAATTGGAATTGGACATCCCTGTGGACCAACAAACAATTATTGTTCACACTCCAACCCCTCTTGTGTATTCAAAAACACATCAGCTAATTGTTTGTACACCTCTGGGGGGTTAAATGCTGCTGTACAGTGACACTGTAGTACAGGCCTCATGGCAGACATCGGTGTTGAACATGCTGGTGAAATTTGGGCAATTTTTTGCATACTAGATACTGTGAAACTGGAATGCCATGTTAAAATCAGTCAATGTCCAACAATACAAACAATCAGCAATAGTCTTCAAAAACTGAAATGCATGAGCAGCCTCCACATCAGGTAGGCTTAAAAACAATCCGTCAGGTGTGCATTGAATGGTGGCATGTAATTTGCAAAGTAAATCTCGTCCCATGAGATTAATTGGGCTTTTCTCAGAAATCAGAAAAAAATGTTGCACATCTGAACCTTCAACAGTAATTTTAGCTCTCTGTGATCGTGGCTCAACAATAGGAATGCCAGAAACACCTACAGTGGTGACTAAATTTGGTGTTGGTGTAAATACATGCTCATCAGCTTTAACAGTGGAAATTGTGGCCCCAATTGTGGCCAGTCAACTCTACTACCATTTACTTCAACAGGTATTGTTGGATCTTCCATAGGGTATTTTGAAAGTCGAATTACAGCTGCTTGAATGGGAAATTGTTGTTCTGATCCTGCCCCTCTATGGCCTCCCTATGCTTGATTGTAATATTGTGCATAATTCGCATTACATGTTGAGGGGGGGTGGTGGTGGTAAAGCGGGCTTCGGACTCCGGCTATCTCAGCAGGAGTCCATGGTTTGCAGACAGCTGTGTTGCCAACTATGATTTTTGGAGCATTTATTGAGGCGGATGTAATGTTTGGAGGGGGCTCTAAAACGTCAGTTTTCGATTTCTTATGTCTTCTCAGATCTGATAGAGTCATTCTAGCTGTACCTTGTCTCTGAGTTTTGCTACCTGCAGTGCATTGTTTCTGTTTAATTTTGATTATTTCTGTAGCTCTGGTTTGCAATTCTGCTTCCAACATCGGCAAATGACATACTGTCACACATTTAACACAGTCTTCCACTGCTGCTGCTACACAATCTTTCACTATCACTATCCCAAGACGGATTCCCAAAACCAGGATTAACATTGTACTCAGCAATCTGAGGCTTATCTTTATCAAACGCACCTTCGTATGGCCACTCGCCATCTGTCCACTGATTCATAAGGGCAGAAAATGGGAACACAAAAGTCCATCCTTTCAGTCTACCAACAACTCCCACCGGAGATTGAGGAGAAACATTGCTCTATATTGTGCATCCGTGAGTGTGTGGGGGTTTGCTTCTGAAAACTTATTAATGGCAGATTGACCTTTCAGTTCAGAATTGGTGCATTTGTTTCCTGCTGAAACAGATTTATTCTTTCTCTTGTGTTTTGGTGAATGTATTAATTTTGTAGTAGATTGTGTTCTACTCACTGCTTTAGATGTGTTGTTGCCCATTTTAACACATTTACATTAAAACATCACACAAACGAACACATAAAAACACAAAACAGACACATCAAAACTTTTCCAGCATCAATCAAAGTTCTCTTTACACTTCTCTCCTTGGTGCAATAGCAGTGGTTTGAAGCCAAACCGACGAAACAACTGTTCGTCTTGTGTGTACACTATTTATTGTTTGAAAATTTTACTGGCGCCCGACTCTAGGACTTACAATCCCAAGTCTCAAAAACATTTCTCAAAGGACACAGAGTGGATGATCCCCGATCTTGGCTTAAATGAAGTAGGCCAAATCCTACCCCGAAAACGACTTTTCTACAATTTAAACCTCAGGTGGGTCCCCCTGTGCCGAACGTAGCCCGAAGCTAGCCCGGAAATCCCAGCCACTTTTGTGGCACTGCAGGAGTTAAGACACACTCAACTCTGCCTTTTTTCCTCTTCACAACCACATGCTCTGCACCTGCTTATCACTGCACAGTGTCAACACATTTTTTCTCTCATGTGTTTAGTTTCTTTTTTTTTTCTCAAACATCAGCTTTTTAACTTTTTGTTCACTTTCTGACCACATTTAAGGTGAACTTGATACACAGTTTCTTTGTGATTTTGTCAAACGCAGACATGGTAAGGCAGTTTTCAGGTTGAAGAAGAGAAGACCAGAGAGGCATCTGTTTGAAATTGTCTGGAACCACTTTAATGAAAGAAAACCTTGCAACCAACGACTCGAGGGACACTCCAAGTTGGTTGGACGGTGTCCCCAAACTCGTCTGACCCTGGCAGTCCAAAACCCAGCCTTTAAGCGAGCATTTTAGGTACCGAATCATAACTCTATGACCTCAATTCGTATCTTTGATTTTGTCTTGTCTCATCTGACGATGGCCTGCATTCTGAGAGAACAGAAGAATACAGCTTGACATTTTGTTGTCCTGGTCAGTTATGGATTATCCATAAAAATAATTCTCATATTTTCATAAAACTGGTGAGGATTGACTGTGAATCTAAATGGACATTTAGAACCCGTTCTGGGTTTAGAATCAGTGTCTGGGGGAAGCCTCACTTTTACCTGTATGGAGACTGAACTCTCCTTGGGTTAAGTGGAAGGATATCCTGGCCGGTTTTCCTGGGTATGTCGCTTTGCTGTGCAGACAGGCTACTCAGGTTTATGTTCATAAGAGTGAAACAGTCAATGTTAGCTGGTTGCCAAATTTAGGCTAGACTAATTTGTGATTATTCATAAAACTGGTGAAAGTTGATTGTGAATCTGAATGGACATTTAGAACCAATTTTGGTTTTGAAACCTTATCTCTGATGGAGTGATATCCTGGCCGGTTTTCCCGAGTATGCCGCTTTGCTATGCAGACAGACTACTCAGGTTTATGCTCATGAAGGTGAAGCAGCCAATGTTAACCAAATTTATAGTGGATTAGAATATTAATGTATATGTAGATAAATATACGTTAATATTTAGGAGATGAGTGGCTAAATCTGAAGCCATTCCCCCAAATTGACCCTAGCCATAAATTTAAAGGCATGTGATAACCAACAAAAACCAGCTTTTTCGTTCTATTTTGTTTCTCTTTCTATTATTGTTATATTTAAAATTGTAATCCCTGACTGAATAAAACATCACATAAAAGACACAGACCTAAGCTAGGGTTTTCCTTCACGAAGGACACCCTTTAGACCCCGAGAGATAAGCTTGCATGACACCCACACCACGGCCACACTACTGACAGCCACCAGGAACACTCACACCCCACATCCAGGGTAGGGAACTTTGATTAGGACCCCTCACCGGACCGACCCATAGTAGCCATAGACCCTCTGGTAGAAACTTTATAACTGTTGGGTTTCTTAGAGGGTACAACACTTGGAATAGTTAGTTCGAAAGAAGTTCCTGAGACATAGCCACCGAAGGCAGGTTTGCAGACGTGCGGATGGTGATTTTCCCAGAGTTAGAGGAACGCTCAGTGTGACCCCGTGGTAGGCCAGTGGTTTAAATCATATAGGAGGACCCTTAATTTTTCCAGCTCTGCTCCTCTCCCCTTCCTCGTGTTTAGCAGCTTTTTGCCATCCCGTCTGAGATACTGGCTCTTTTAGACAAAGATGCTTAGTGACAAGTGCTTCTGCTACCATTGAAACCTCCTTATCATTGGGGTATGCTTTGAAGCTATGCATTTTGGCAGCAAGGGTCTCAAGAATGTCATGCTTTTGTCCCCTGGACAACTTGAGAGTTTTCCCTGATCTGTCATATGTAGCCTTTCCATCACTGAGTAAGAATTTTACCTCATAGGAAAAAGTGAGCACTGGAAAAACATCCATCTGTTAACCCGGTCTGAAGTGATATTATCGTGTCATCTGATGCTACTGAACTGGCATCACTGATCACTTTCAGCACAGCCTTCTGTGGAAGTTCCTCAATGTCTAAAAGGGAACATAACTGTCCATCAAAATCTGGATCTTGGTATGATAGGCTAAAGTTGAAGTCTAGCTTAAACTTTTCTCTCATCATCGTTTTTAACTCAGCCACAGATTCTGGACATGATGATAGACTCATCTTCCTCGCAATGTCTGTGGAGGTATGGACATGAAGTAGGAAGTTTCGAACTGCCACTTCCTATTATTAAGAAGAAAAAGAGAGGATTGATGAGAACCATTGGACCCTCTGGTCCAGCCCCCACAGGGTTTTCACCTCTGCCGCCGGCCTCCCACCTGGCCCCCGGAGGGTTTCCGCCTGCACTGCCGGCCCCCTGCCTGGCCTCCAGAGGTGCTCCGCATCCGCCGCTGGCCTTCTGCTCATTCTTGTCTTGTCTTGTCTCCCTCCACCAAATATGTCATGTGTGATTAGGGACGTCTGGGATTCGTCCCTTGAGGGGGGAGGGGGGGGTTCTGTCACACCGTGGTGAAGTTTAGTTGGGTTTTTGTCCTGTCTCCATGTTTTGTCTCGTCACTTCCTGTTTTATTTTTAAAATTATTCCTCCTTTTTTCTGGTCATTTGCCCTCCCTCATGTGTCTGTCTGATTACCCCAAGTGTTTCCACCTGTTCCCCCCACTTGTTCCCCATTCCCTCGTCAGTTCTGTCCGTGTATTTAAGCCCTGGTTTTCAGTTTTTCTGTCAAAACCAAGGTGGAAGCAGGACCCAGGCGCAGAGGTGTCAGGTTAAAGTAAAGAGTTCTTCATTTTGAACGGCAAAAAAACTAGAAGCAAGGCAAGGCAAGGCAAGGCAAGGCTGTGACTGTGACCACAAGACTATGACAAGAGACCAGATCAAATGAACCGACAAGACAAAACTGAAAACCAGGGCTTAAATAGTGTCACTTGAGGCTTGTGTGTGTCAAATAATGGCGCACTGAGGTGATATGCCATCATGTGCTGATGCCTGGTTGCAAGAGTTTTCAAGACATTCTTGAAATTCTGTGTGTCATGTATCATCATTTTGTTTTCCCTCAAACCTTATGGTCCATAAGTGAACAAGAGGCACAAAACGCCTTGTCAGTTAAGGGTAGTGCTCAATGTAATGATGTTTAGGTAGGAGCTTAAAGTCCGGAAACATTGCTTGAAGACCCTGTCTGTGATCACTTGTCTTAATTTGCATGTACTGGATGGATTCTTCTGTGAAAGATGGGGACAACACTAGCTGCACAATTTCTTTCAGGTCCATCAATATGACCCAGGTTTCATCTCCTTCAGGAACTTTACTTCCCACCATAAGAGGCATGAACCTCAGCAGAGTGGAATTTTCATGTCCATTTCCACCAATGCTTAGTTTGGCTGCAAAATTCTTTGGGATTGGTTGTGGTTTATCAAACCTATCAGAGTGCTGATATGTAAATGTGCATATTTTTGTGTTAAGATATTCAAGAGTGAAATACTTAAGACGAATGTACAAGGCCAACTCAACTGGCACAATACCTTCCAAAAGGTCGTGAAGTATATCAGGTGGGAAACCAGGAATAGGATGAAAATGCTGTAGTGTCTTGCTGAGAGTGCCTTTAGACCAAAATGGAACGCATTTTCTCCTTGCATAACATTCTGCACATGGAAGTCATGGAAGGCCCTTGTTCTCATGCTAAACTCTCCTTCAGAAACCTTGGTGGACTGTATCTTGTCTGTAGTACAGCAACAAATCTGCAGACATAGTGTCCTCTGAAACACTGCACAAAGCCTGCCAGACCATGGGCAGCCAAATTATCAGCTGCAACACACATGATAGTGCCCTTTATGCAGTGACCAACAGGTTCAATAAAAATGCCATCCTACTCAAGTGTGTGCAAGTCTTTCAGCAGATCAGGTACTTTGCACAGCAGAGCTAGCTGTATGACATGAAGGCTTGACATGCTTACTGACAACAGTGGATTTTCTTTGAAAGGCATTCCATCTTCATGAGACATGTACATTCCAGGTGGTGATGGTTTAGTTTCTTTAATCTTGTCAAGATCTGTATTTTTAAACATTGTTTAAAGCATCTGTAGTATTGGAACATACACTCCTGTGTTTCTAATGGAATCCACGGCATACTGCAGTGGCATTACCAGAGGGTAGTAACTTACAAATGTTTTCCTCCACCTAGCACTGGACAGCTCTGCATCTTCAGCAGTAGCACTGACAAAAACATTACTTTTCATGACAGCTTCCACCAATTCATCAAGAAGGGCATCATTGATAGACTGACCATGCTGTCCTAAAACCTTGATGACAGAGACTCTGAATAGGTTGGCCGTCAGTTTCTGTCAAAACAATGTCTTAAAATCTGAGACCTCACAGTCTAGATGATTCCTACTTTTGTGAGCATTGAAGGAGGAATAGACATTAGTGTGATAGTGACAATTTTTGAATGGACAATCCACCATCTCATGTTGTTTTAAATGTGTCCTTAAATGACTGAGAAGAGTTTTGTCATTAAAAGGATCACAGACAAGTGACACACATCCTTCCTGATTGTCACTTTGCACAAGCATCTGAGTTTGTAACCGGGTTGAGGAGACTTTGCTATGATGTTGCAGCTGTGCCCTTTTATCAAAGACAGTAGCACAGAGTTTGCACCTCCAAGCCATTGGAAAACCCAAGTTACCCAAAATTCTATTTACAACTCTAATATATAGAGTGAGAACTGTTATGAGTGGAGCATTATAGATATACCAGATTGAAGAATCTTTATATCAGCCAGTCTTCAGTTGCTTCAATTTCAACCTGAAGAAAGAAGAGATTGAAAAGTGAGATAGGCTGTTATCTTTTTACAAAACCAGAGTAAAATATTAGAGAAGCATTGAACAATTGTCAGTTCAATTCAATTCAATTCAATTTTATTTATATAGCACCAAATCACAACACAAAGTAATCTCACTTTTACATGGAGCAGGTCTAGACCACGCTCTTTAATCTCTTTATTTTATCATAAAAAAAGCTCATGAAGTCGTTACTACTGAGAGCCATTGGAATACACGGATCAATAGAGTTATGACTCTTTGTCAGCCTGCCCAAGGTGCTGAAAAGAAACCTAGGGCTGTTTTTTATTTTCCTCAATTAATGCTGAGTAATAGGCAAAGATAAGATAAGAAGATAAGAATTCAGAGTACGGGCCAGGAGTAAGATGACTCTTACAGTTTTGTTTGAAAGAAAATGTTACATAAAAATAAATGGCATGTTTTACAAATGAGTTTGAAAAATCGGCATATCGGATATCAGCAAAAAATCCAATATCGTGCATCACTAGTCCTTTTATCACCAAAAAATAAAACAAACAAGGACGTTGGGTGTTTTTCTTTTTACTTATTATCACATGTTTTCGTCAACACTAATCTTTGGAGGTCAGGTTACTGCACACAGACCCAGGACACTGGGCTCTGACCATGACGGAGTTATTTCACACACAAATCATAAGTCTACATTTTATAATTATCTCGCCTTACAAAAATACATGACAGTAAAGCGTTATAGCATTGCATTGGGGTAAAACCTCAACGCAAACCATTGCCTTTACTGAAACATGCCCAAACATGCATGCCGATTAAAATGCAGTCGCATGCCACCATTTTATGGTTGAAAAAGAACCAGAAAACCTTAAAAGCCTGCACAATTAAATTGATGCATCACAAACGGTCCACCTCAATGGGGAAAAATTTGAATGTTAACGTTAACTTTTACTGGTTTCTACTTTTTAATCACTTTTCACTTTTAATTAGGCAGATATGATTAACACTTTTTCAACTGCATGAAGTAATTCTAAGACACACCAAATATTACTAAAGTTACGTTAATTAAACCCGACAAAATATGTCACCAAACTAATGAATATCTCAACAGATTGGAGCAACCAGGGAAAACATCGGTATGATGGCAGTGCAGCCAGCACGGTAACAGTTAGCAAAAATTAGCTGATCAGGTTGAGAAACTTGCTGCATGCCACAGCACGTGTCACTTAAAATATCTTCACCAGCAGTCCCACAGCAAGTTTACCAGTCTCCTTTTCTCTCGCTTCAACCTCTAAATATATCTAAATAACTCAAAAGCAAACTTCTCACCTGTGCCAGCCATAGATACAGCAGCAATTATTATGGTGGACATTTCCACTTTGGTGAAGAAGCACGTACGCATGTGCATGACATCATGCGGATACTGTCAAATTATTTGAGTACCATGAATGCATCTGAACCGGGGGGGGGTTTGGGGGGGGGGGGGGGTGATTGAAACAAACAGACAATATTGTATTACTCATGTTTAAGGTAGCGGAGCCCCCTTTTTTAATTCCCATGCTGCAATACAAACTTGATGCTTGCTCAGATATTAACCCCTCTGATCCCAAGTTACTGTAACATTTACACTCAATAGGCCAAACAACGAAGTACAGCCAATCCACAAGCAAAACTCATTTTGCTGTCTTGATTCTAAATCAACATCATTGTCATAAGACTAGTCGGCACTCATACCTGATGGTCAGAGCCGCACACAACAACCAAATAAGCGCAGCTGCGCAGTTAATGAACAATAACCAACACAGCAAAAAGTGAGTTATAAAACTGACTTACTTGCCGAAGTCCACGGTGGACTTAAGTTAGGGCAAGATGAAGACGGACACTCCGGGTCTGTTGTTAAGGCCAGGGGCACAGTGGAAGCTGGAGTCTGATTATTTATTTTTTTCTGTTTATCTGAAAAAAGTCTCTTCATTTTTATGTAGCCAGCGGGTTTGACAGGTGCCCGCCTTTAGATCGCAACGGTCATACATGACGTACTGGTAAACAATGCACTTGATAGGCACACTAATTTCCAATCAAAATGCAGCAGTAAGTGGCAGTTTTTTTTTTATCGGCAGCAGTTGATGAGAGTGGGTGAAGTTGTTGTCTCGTAATAACACAGACACAACTGTTTACAGCAGTTTTTACTCATATAAGAGATTTTGTCAGAGTACAAAAGTTACCCGGGCCATGGCCCCCCTGGCCCCCCCGGTTCCGCGGTCCATGTTGAGTACAATATATCATAATCATTAAAGTGGTTAAGGGCTGTACACTTAAAATTAGAAATTTGTACAAATAACTCAAACATTTTGCTGTGCATTAGCCGTTTTAAATTTTTGAGGTAATACAACTTATCTTATTTAATAAGCATATACTGTTCGGTTTTACAGTGCAGATATATATTGCAGACAAGAATTAGAAGTTAACCATAAATCTATCCTAGATTGTTGTGCAGCATTACACCAGGTAAACTCTTTACAGCTTGGGTTAAAAAAACGCCATGCATCTGTTACTGTCAGTTTCTCACTTAGATAAATTGTGGCTTAAAATTGTGAGTTTTGAGACAATCTTTCCAGTATTCTATCTATCAAATCATTTGGAGTGTTGGGACTGCATGTGGGCTACAGTTTACCACATGTTTCAAGACCCCAAGTAACCTGAGCCCTGGGTGTGAAGTCCCACACACGGATCCAGGTTATCCAGTTTCCCATCCTCCTCTTTTCTCCTCCAGCTGCTGGAGCAGCTCCTTGCTCTTTCTCCTGCTCACAGCAGACACATACAGCCTTTTCTTTATGGCAGAAGATGCGAGAGCCTACCTAAGACTCAGAAACTAAGTTTCCTTGTGCCAGCAGCTACCACACAAGTCTGCTGGCTAGTTTAACAAGAACAGGAGCCACAAAACAGAGTTAGCTCGCCACTCTAACTCTAACAAAGGAGTGACCTGGGCCCTCTGCACGACTGGAGTGCTGTCTCCCCAGCAACGCCTGCATCTTCAGCTTTAGAGCCAAAGCCTTCTCAGCCTGACTCATCACCAGCTAAGCAGCAGCACACCACATCTCTTTCCTTCATGGACAGGTAACAACTGGGCACAGCCTAGCAACACAGTAAAGCATAGCACGGCTAAGCAAGAATGTTTAACTTAATCAATGTACAGCACATGTATTGATTTGGCTAAGGTTATACATTGAATTGTTGTTGTGATGTCCTTGTTGTTCACAGTCAGGTTACAGCATAGCTACACCGCTAGGTTAATGTTTGCTTGCTTAACACAGGTTATATCCAGTAACTAGGTCTTGCATGCAACTAACCTCTTCTTAACCTGGCACCTTTAGCATTCACCAATTGGCCACACAGTTATAAGGTTTAAAACCTGGTTTTGCAAACTTTGGTTCAGGCAGCATATGTGGTTAAATAAATGCTTTTGGATATACCTGTTGTCTGTTTTACGGTTGTACAACAATGAGTTTTGCCAACCTCTGCTATGTAAAGAACTCCAAATCCTTCAACCAATTATCGACTGATATGGTGATTTTGTTTATAGTTAATCATTTATCAAAGTCCCAAATTCATAGATTTGTTAGTTTGAGATTGAATTGGCTATCCTTTTTCCCTGACTCCAGGGTGGTGCCGTTATTATTAATTCTTATTAATAATTTTATTGATTTTTGTAATAAGGGCCTCAGCGCTGACCAGCACGGAGCCCTCTTGTATTTGCAGTGATTATTATTCTGTATTATTAGGGCCAGAGCACCTACCGGTGCAAAGCCCTATTGTAATTCAAGGAATTCTTCTCTATTATTATTCTTCCGAAACAAACGCAGTTTTGAGGGCCTAAACGTGAACGAAAAGTTGTATAACTTTGCAGGAACATCAGAAGTGGTGAAAAATTTGATATTTTATGCGTCTTGCAAAAAGGCGGGGCAAAATGGCTCGATAGCACCCCCTAGAAAATTAGAAAAATTGAGCCCCTCGATACAGATTGTCGTAGGAAAATGAAATTCGGTTTGCATATGTATCATGACCAGACGCACCAAAAAGTCTCTTAGACACATACCCTAACTCCAACAGGAAGTCAGCCATTTTGTGTCTAAGTTGGTATTTTGACACCGATTTGGTCATTTCCAGCCCGCATACTCTAACAAACTCCTCCTAGAGATTTGACCTCAGCCACTTGAAATTCGGTCCGTATCATCTACAGGCATAGGAGTCATTGCCAAGGGGGCGTGGCCGGGGCGTGAATTTCGATCCTTCACCATGAAAACTGAAACGGTCATAACTCCTGTGTCAATACCGGATCTGAGTCATAGCGCCACCTACTGGCAACAAGAAGTAACATGTTTTACACTTTGACGCCCTATAGGGAGCGAGGTGATCGGATCCACCTCAAATTTACTCAGAATAGCCTCAAGACATTAGACTTTGTATATCCTGAATTTGGTGAGTTTTCAGAGTAAGGTGTTGCCGTGGCGAATTTCAATGTCTTGCCATGAAATTTCAAAGCCTTATAACTTGACTCCACGTGGTCTGATCTTTTCCACATTTCACATGCTTATTAAGAGTCCTGATCTGAACACATGTTCACTCTCATATTTAGCAAAAGTCATAGCACCACCTACTGGCAACAGGTAGTAACATGCGTCGTACTTTGTCTAATTACTCCTAGGAAATTTGGCTGATGCACCTGAAATTAAGTCAGCTAATTAACAAGACCTTGGTGATGTTACATTTGGCAGGTCATGACCCAAAACCGAACGCTGTTAGCATGGCGACAAATCCTTCGCCATGAAATATGATACTGGGGAGAAAGGATGGCTCTACAGTCACGAAACTTGACACACATGTCTGGAGGGACACCAGCTGGCAACAGGAAGTAACATGTGTTGTACTTCGTCTAATTACTCCTAAGAAATTTGGCCAATGCCAACAAGAATTTTGTGATGCAGTTCAGACCCAAAACCAAACACCGTTGCCATGGCGACAAATCCTTCACCATGAAGTACGATGTTGTTTTTCCAGGGACAAGGGATGGCTCTACAGTCACGAAACTTGACGCACATGCCTGGAGTGACTCCAGTTAAAATCCTATGTACTTAATTTGAATGGGCATGGCAATATGGCTCAACAGCCATAAAAAACCTGATGAGCCAGCCATAAAGAACAAAAAGAAGAGACACTCAGACCAATTCACAAAGGGTCTTAGGATCTGGGCTCTCCCTTCTAACCTAAACCCACATAAGAATTAAACCTAATAAAAAAACTAACCAAAAACAAAGCTACAAACTAATACAAGCACAAAACAGCTGCTGCCAAGGCTGGAAAATGGAGAAGAGAGAGACTGTGAGCCACATTCCTGCCCTCTTTATAGGTCCTCCCTCAATTACCAGAGCAGGGTCACCTAGGAGAGCAGAGCACAACACATGGTCAGAGGGATATCACAGGTTATACATATCCCATCCAACAGGGGGGTGAGTATGTAACACCCCCACCCTAAGTTCCTGAGGAACCCAGTGAGAGTATTCAAATACTGATTTTGGCATTGATTTCTGGCAACAATCAAAAATTTGGGTCAATCCTGACACAATCCTACTAACAATTGTCTTGAAATGCAATGCATCATCCTTCATTGGTACAGTAGGCTAGAACAGGCTTTGTGTGTGTATACATTATATACCAATAATGAATTGTCTGAGCTCTCTGTGACATAAAATACTGCCTTATGTGACTAGTAGTAATGTATAGTGATGACTTCATCCTGGCGTTGTGAACTGCATTTATTTAAATGAATATTATTTTCTCCAGATCTAAAGGCTACAGTAGAACTTTTGTTGATAAAACTAAATATATACTGTACCTGTAGTTTATTAACAAAATTACAAAACCAGTAAGTTTCATGTTCTAAATAAGGCGTTTGGGCTGATTGGGTCATTTCATTTTCAGAGTGTCAAATCAGTGCCAGTGGAATATAAGGCTCTGTCATAATATCACAATAATGCACATTTGCAAACAGGCTTTCAGGGACCCAGAATTCAGTCCACTGCATTAGGCAGGTCAATGAGAACAGAGCGCTTCAATTTCCTCTTATCTCCATAATTACACATAATCTTCTAGCCTGTCAGTATGCAAGATAAAAATAACAGGGTTTGATGGGTATCCTGCAGGGACAGAATGATTTAACTGGAAGGCTAGTTCTTTTAGATAAGGCACAACTCTTTAATCTAGCATTTAGGACATCTGTCACACGTAAATGAATCATCCCACAAGCACATTACTTGGCAGTCAGAGCAGAGGAACAATTCATGGAGGTACAGTACTTCCATGAAATAACTGACAACTTATTGTAACTTGCTTGCTTATTGTAAAATGTTGCAGTTTATTGTTGACTGTATGATGGTGAAGGGAGACATGATTTCCATTCACCTTCAATAGGTATAAATCTGGCTAACAGAACAGATACTGAAAAAAAAACAAACTAAAGCATGTTGCCTCCACAAATGTGCCGACAACATATTGTCAGAGAAACTTTCTTTTACTCATCATCTTGTTTAAAATGATAGACTATTCAGCAAGATGACGCAATGTAATCAAGTGTCGCCGCAGTGGTCAACAGAGTTATGCTAACACAATTTCAGTTAAGTTGCCAGACAACGCCACCTTGGGAATTTACTATTATCAATAGTACACAGGTTTGTTTACTAGAGACAAGAGAAAACGTAGTTCCAGATACTTACAAAATAGCACACTTTATTATCAGTTCAATTTAAAATGGCAATACATTCATAGTGGAAGGGGGGGGGGTACTTAATCAGAGGCTGAAGCCTGCTGGTGGAATAGGTGTTAGTGAGAGATGGGGATTTACCACGCAAAAATTGTAAAACTAAATTAAACACCCAGACACACATGACAGTCACACACAAACACACACACACATTTTGTGAAAATCATCCACGATCCCAGGGAAGCCACTGCACACAAAAGGGAGAGTCACCCCTACTCAGGTCACCAACACCACCACTGGTGGCCTGCAGCCACTGAAAAGGAATAAAAACCGAGTTACCACAATGAAGTAATGTGAAATGAAAAAAATGACTAGTCACAATAAATGCACCGAAACTAAATAAACTGAAATAAATAATGCAAAAACAGAATCCCTTAGCCACAAAACAGATAAATAAAAGGAACAGAATTAATCAAAACCAGAAAGTAAAGAAACCAGTGGGGGCTAAACTAAATGAATTAACCAAGATAAACAAAAGAATGACTCAAACTAAAAAGAGTAACTCAAACTAAATAAAAGAAGAATTCAAACTAAACACAAAAATAATTCAACTTAAAGCTGCAAGCAGCGATGGTCAAGCCCTTGCACCCCGGCGCACGTCGGAGCGTACTGCAGTCGAAGAGCCTCTGTCATGGGCATGTAGATGTTTTCACAGCCAGGCTATTTTCAGACAGAGCAAAGTGAGAAACATCACTTCCTTTATCCGCTCGTTTGCCTGCTGCTGGGGCTGCTTTTCTGAAATGTGTTATGGGGGCGCTATGGAGCCAGTTTGCAGCACTGATTGAATATTGTAATGTAGACATGCTCCGGCCTGCACTGTTATCAAACCTGTAATGTTTCAGGCAGATCCAACCATGTACACTAAAGTTATAGCAATTTCCTTTGTAATGGCAAAACATCAAAACTCAATGCCACACCACAGCCAAATGCTTCAATACAAACTAAATATTTTGATAACTTTTGATTATACACCAGTCTAGATGACACACACTGATTTTGAAGTCCTTACGATGAAATCTGTAGGAGTTTGTTAAAATACAAGGTAGGGGAAATGGTCGAAAAAAGGTGAAAATTGACCAGTTTTTCCAAAATGGCCGACTTCCTGTTGGAATTACCACATGGTTCCAAGAGGCTTTTTTATGCATCTTGACATGATACATGTGCCTTGTGAATTTCATTTTTCTATGTTAATCTAGTAGGCGGGGCTTCAACATTGAAATTTTAAAGGGGGCGCTGTCAAGCCATTTTGCCACGCCTATTCAAATTAACTACATAGGATTTTAGCTGGAGTCACTCCAGGCATGTGTGTCAAGTTTCGTGACTGTAGAGCCATCCCTTGTCCCTGAAAAACAACATCGTACTTCATGGTGAAGGATTTGTCGCCATGGCAACGGTGTTTGGTTTTGGGTCTGAACTGCATCACAAAATTCTTGTTGGCATTGGCCAAATTTCCTAGGAGTAATTAGACGAAGTACAACACATGTTACTTCCTGTTGCCAGTAGGTGGTGCTATGACTTTCGCGAAATATGAGCCTGTACGTGTGTTCAGACTCTTAATAAGCATGTGAAATATTGAAAAGATCAGACTGTGTGGAGTCAAGTTATGAGGGATTGAAATTTCTTCGCGAGGTGGATCAGATCACCGTGCTACCCACAGAGCGTCAAAGTGTAAGACATGTAACTTCTTTTGGGCCAAGATGAAAACAGAGTGAGATCAGCAGGTAGGTGGGGCTATGACTCAGATCCACTATTGACACACGGATGCATTCAAGCACAAAAGGTTTGGGTCCCATAACATCATTTATGCCGGAGTTACAGCCATTTCAAATTTCATGGCGAAGGATCGAAATTCGCTGCCCGGCCATATCCCCTTGGCAATGGCAAAAACTCACCGTTTTCATGACTTTTCATCTCCTATGTCTGTAGTTGATACTGATCAAATTTCAAGTTGCTGAGGTCAAATCTCTAGGTACATACTTTAACAAGCCCATACTTGTTAAAGTATGGGCTTGTTAGGGTATGGCTCCAAGAGACTTTGGTGCGTCTGGTCATGATAAACATGCCTACCAAATTTTGTTCTTCTACGATAATCTGTATTGAGGGGATCAATTTTCTTAATTTTCTAGGTGGCGCTGTTGAGACATTTTTTCACACATTTTTGCATGGCACTTACAATCTTTGATTTACACCAGAACTGATGTGCATGCCAATTTTGGTGAGTTTTTGCACATTTTGTACATGCGCATTTGAGTTATTCACGATCAAAGAGTTGTAATAATAATAATAATAATAATAATTATAATAATTTCTTTGGATACAAGAGGGCTTCGCACTGGTCAGTGCTCAGGCCCTAATAAAAGAGAATAATAATCGCTACAAATACAAGAGGGCTTCGCACTGGTCAGTGCTCAGGCCCTAATAAAAGAGAATAATAATCGCTACAAATACAAGAGGGCTTTGCACAGGTAGGTGCTCGGGCCCTAAAAAAGCCACACAGAGACATTTAACCACCAGAGATTAGCGACCAAAGACACACAGAGAGAGAAGCTGTATCTGACTCATGTTATCTGAAGTATTGTCATAACATCCATTTGTAGCTGTTGGTCATCTTGTTTGTTAGTTAACAGAACTTAATGGCTACTGCTTAACCAGTCTGATATCATTAGCAACAATGACAAACAAGCTAACTTTCCTGGTTGTTTCTCCACTTGCTTCTCTCTCCAGCCTCCCTGCAGAGTCCTGCTGCTGCGCTGCACAGTCCAGATAATTTCTCCCATTAGCTTAACAACAGTCCTTAACAGTCCTTCCATGGATGTATAAAGAGTTCTTCAGGCTGCTATAACAAGCCAGCTATTACATTGGCTAACAAGGAGCTATCTATGGCTGCTAACTCTGCCTTACAGTGGCGAGAAGAAGAAGAAAATCTGGAAACTATGATAGGACCAATTTGATGTCAATATTGCATTCTGGTTGTTGATTGGTAAGGGAGGAGCATCATTTTACATATCATGGCCAATCACAGATTAGCATGAAAAAAAAGAAACACATTGAGTGTAAGAGATCCTGTCCTGCAGAGGTCAGCAGGCACCCTTCCTCCCTTGTCCCCCCTCCACCTCCACGAATTGCGACCAATGTTCAGCACGCTAAATGATTAAGGACACAGGATAAGGGTAAAGATGTGCCAGTCTCATCTGAAGCTCACGTTAATCTGCTGTTGGCAGCAGAGTTTGTGTTGCATTAGCATTATTATGGTGTGTATCAGCTGGTTATGAGGTGTAGGTCTTTATTAATTTATTAATAGATTTAACTATATTAATTCCAACTTTAGGATTGGTTTAAATGACTGGCAGTGTGGCACTCTAGAGGGACATTTAAATTAGGTAACTGAGGTGTAATGAAAAACTGCAGGATTTGTGACTTGGATAATAAATATGTCGGCTCATGGTCAGGACAAGGTTTTCACTAATGTCATGATTCAGAAATGTGCACCTCAAGTTGTGGATTGATAACAGATCACAATATCCCTTTAATTTATTCCTGGGCTCTTCAGTGATGTCCTATCAATTCTCCTGTAACATGATCTAAGCTACAGATACATGCTGAATATCACTGTTTTTACTGTGGAGCAGTGGTTGGATCTCTGATGGCCAGATGTCCTGCTAATTCTTCCAGATGTTTCCTGGGCCTGATGCAGTGAGTCATAGGAAGCAACAATCTTCTCAGTATCTGCTCTCACCCATATTACTGCAACATCCTTGCAAGCTTTTTACAGCAATGCCAAAAAAGCAAGATGGATAGTGACATATGCTATTGAATAAACAAATATTTGAGTGTCAACATGCATTAGCACCATCATACACATAAACACACACACAAACAATTGAATATGTCACTGATGAGCACACTGTCAACTTATCAACATATGTTGTCTCCCTGGAGACTTATCCGAACCACAATCCGGACCCTTTATTTATTCAAACACTCACCATTCAGTCAAGTTTTAATCCTAAAACAAAACAGTTTGAATCCCAAGTTGGAAAGTGACTGTGTTAATATCTGTGGCCCCAAGATGTGATTCATGAAAGTACCCATAAGCACACAAATGCGCATATATGATCACATAAAGATCTATTTTTTGGTTGTTTGGAGGACTATAGACATCATTAAAAACCTAATATCATTTAAAGATGATTAATGATATACAGACTTGCTACATCATCGGTTATGTGATATGTAAATGACTGATTGCTGTGCTGTGCCACAGCTGAAGAAACTAAATCTGAATGTAAAAAATTTAATTAGACTTGATCTTGCTTCACAGCATTTTACAAACACTATTGTCTTAAAAGTAAATAGGTGTACTCTTTCATAAGTACAATTTGTTGTGTTTTAGACAATCACCTTCAATGGGTAGCAACTGACTTTTAAATGTGCTCCAGTGACAAAATGTCCCAATAATTTAATTGAAGTTTAATGTAGTACAATATGTGTGTGTTTGTTTCAATATGTACAATGTCATATTGTTATTTTTGCCAAGGTTATAAAGTTATTTATCAAATCTGTAACCCCAGATTTGATAAATCTGTGGCTGTGGCTCAGGAGGCAGAGCGGGTCGTTCTCTAATCGGAAGATTGGCGGTTCGATTCCTGGCTCTTCCTGTCCACATGTCGATGTGTCCTTGGGCAAGACACTTAACCCCAAATTGCTCCTGATGGCTGTGCCATCAGAGTGTGAATGTGTATGAATGGTTAGTTTCCTCTGATGGGCAGGTTGGACCTTGTATGGTAGCCCCTGTACCCATTCAGCGTATGAATGTGTGTGAATGGGTGAATATGATTTGTAATGTAAAAAGCGCTTTGAGTAGTCAGAAGACTAGAAAAGCGCTATACAAGTACAGTCCATTTACCATTTACCATATATATGGATGCATGGAGAGAGGGGATATACTATGGTGTCTATTTGATTAAGGAGACCTTTGACAAAGCAGCCAGTACAGCAGAATGACAGCTGAAGCTCTGTGGGTTTACACTGCGTAAAGCTCATCCTGAGGGACCAATGTCTAGTTGGAATTTCAAGCAGTGCGGAGCACTCTTGCTGTTGGAGAACTGACGAGATATGAGCCTTTTCAGGTCACTTACATATTCAGTGTAGGGCATGCAGATTGAGCAGTTCTTGTTTGTGGTGCATACCAAACAGTAGCCCAAAACCTATTCCCTTCAACTGATCAGCATAAAGACGCACAACAAAGTCGTAGACCTGGCGAGATGCTGTGCTGATTAAGAAAAAGGAAAATCTATCAGGCCTTGTAGTTCTTTTGAAAATGAATGTAATTGCAAAGTTGGTACTTTGAGCTTTCCAAAAATTCTCCTTCTACCTAACAGCAATTAGAACACTTTGTCCTGTTTTCCAAAATATACAGTAATTGCATCATCCGAATCACAAAACAAATGCCAAGTAATTTTGTGAAAGTGTAATTGGAAACCACAATTGTGGACATTGAAAAAAAGTCATTTTAAATTAACTCTAATAAGGCATTTTACTACTTTAGGTAGAATTATTTAAATGTTTAAACTAACAAACATTATCAGACAGTCAAGCATTTCATTATTTTTTTATTATGGCCATTTCTTTATAAAATCCTAAAATAACCCTACAGTATAAACTGCTGACCCTGCTCTTGAGAATTAAATACATGTCATTCCCTCATCATTTGACCACTTCAATAGACATATGAAATATTATTCTACAGGATCCTTACTGTTGGATTTAAGATTTTTTTCTGTGAAATTTTCATAAGTAATAATTATGTTACTAACACTTGACATAAGATCGAACTTTCAACACTTTCTTTTTTCAAAAGTTGTGTATAGTCTGTGAGATTTTCAGTATAATGGATACAATATGACAAGACACAGCAATAAGAGATACAACATTTAAAAGTGTCAGATAACTGATGCATGTGATGGGATTCAGTTTCTTCTACAACGGCCAGGAATGTTTTCATAGATTATGTGCAGCTCAATTAACAATGGTGTCCCCTTGTGAACATTCAGAGTGGGTGCCTGAGATAACACTTTCCATGATGTCTTGGGGGGAAAAAATTCAAGGACTGACAAGCTCAGCTTGTCATTCCCTGACTGAGGTGTATTGTTTTTTCCAATTGGTCTAAAAAAATTTTTTTTAATTTCCTCATCCAATAGAAGATGTGATATTGGAGGTGTCTCTCTTTTACATTTATCTGTGTATCAGTAACAATAAATACTGTGAACACAATAAAAAATCTTATGTTAAATAGAAATGGTTGGCAGATGCTACAATAGCTGCAACATACTTTGAAATGCTCTGTGTTCTGCCTCCTCCTATTTTGTAAATAAGAACAAGACAATCCCTTGAAATCCTTGTGCGCAGTTCCAAGTTGTTAATAAAAAATGACAGACACAAAAAAACCTTCTGTCACCATGTGCAGACTGGCATGAAGATGACGGAGAGAAGAACAATGCCAGCTACCCCCCCCCCCCCCCCCCCCCCACACACACACACACACACAAATTATTTAGCCTGGTGTGTTATGAATCTATTACAAATCCCTTTATAGCATGCTCAAGAAGAATAGCTTTATGTGATAAGGCTATCATGCTGTAGCAGATGCACAGCTTCAATGTGGGAGTGCATCCCTTGACAAGGCTTCCACAAGCTGGGTTCATTGACATTACTGCTCTGGGGACAGCCATGGAATCAGAGCTGTATGGCTGCTGCCTCGCTGGCCTCCCTTTGGCACTGCTATAAACACATCCAGGGGCCTTTCATCTGCAAGGTTAAGACAATACCCCAGCAACTTGAGGAAGCATCCAGGAAAGGGCAAATAAATGTGACTGTAAACATGCACAAAGAGAGATGCAATCAAAAATCTGCTGTTGCCATCAAGAGAACGATTGGTAATCGGCATTGGTGAAAATTAAGTAAGTATATTTTCTTAAAGAGGTCTTCCAGGCACATTATTGACATGTCAAAATACTTTCCTTTTCAAAAATAATTTGTGTCTGATATAGATTTTCCACAAAAATTCAATTACTGCAAAATTTTGCTTAAATAATATCTCCTCCTTCTAACTAATTGACAAATCCAGAATTTATAGTATAGATAGTTCACTTCAAAATAATAACTGCTAAACACAAGTTGTCTCCTACCTCACCAAAGAGTCCATACTGATAGTTTTCACACCACACTTGTGTAAGTTGTGGTGGTGCAAATCTGCAAAATCCTATGCTCATAGGTACACTCCTTATAACTCAGATTTTAGGTGAGGAGAGAAACGTTCCCCCTTCAGCAGATGAATATAAAAACAGCCTCCTTGTGCCAAACTCTACACATACATCACTCTGCACAGTGAAGGTCAAACATCAAGTAAAGGAACAAGAAGAAAAATTGGAGGGTTTTTACTGGAGGGTGACTTTGAAAACTGTATGTATAAGTTTTAAGAACTTTACTTGAATTTCTTTTTCATTTCACACATTACTTCCACTATACTACATTTTAGAGAGAACGACTGTACTTAACTACATGTATTTGTGAGTTGTACTAAGCACGTATTTCATTATGGATTGGGTTTTTACATACACAACATTGTACTCTTAAAACATGTTATGCACTACAGTTAAAATGACTCAAGTCAAGTCAAATTTATTTATATAGCACATTTCACACGCCAGGTGTTAATTCAATGTGCTTAAAAACAAGTGAAAAATACAAGATCATACATGACAAAAATATAACAATAATAATGCTGTTTCTAAAAAAAGAAGGTTTTACCCATTAACCAAACTAAAAGCTTGAGAAAAAAAGATTTTTTGTCTGCTTTTAAAGGAATACACTGTTGGAAAAGACCTGAGTTCATGTGGTAGAGAATTGCGAGAATTCCAAAGAGTAGGACCATAATGGCTGAAGGCACCATGAGCTGATTTAGTATTTATTCTTGGTATGGTGAGGAGACCTTTATTTGATGATCTCAAGAGTCTGTCTGGTGAGTATTCAGATGGCATGTCAACAACATAGGAGGGAGCTAGGCCGTCCATAGCTATAAAAACAATAAGTATTTTAAAATAAATTCTTTGCTTTACTGGGAGCCAGTGAACAGAAATTAAAACAATAGTGATGTGTTCACACCTTTTGGTTTTGGTTAATATTCTGGCTGTAGCATTCTGGATAAGCTGGAGTTTATCAAGCACTTGCCTTGCCAGTCCAGCAAAGAGTCCATTAAAATAGTCTTTTCGACTGGAAATGAATGCATGAACCAACTTTTCAGAATCTGACTGTGACAGGAGAGATCTAACTTTGGATATAATTCTGAAATGATAAAAAGCAGTCTTAGAGATACTGGAAATGTGCTTCAGAAAGATCAGCATCCAACATTACACCCAAGTTTTTGACATGCTCACAGAGTTTTACTGACAGGAGAATTAACAAAAGGTCCCCTCTAACTTCTGCAAGACAGGAAATTTACACATAAACACATTTTCCAACTCTGTAGCAGGTAAGCGTTACATCTTCAGTGAGTGAGTCTAGTGCAGTGGTTCTCAACCTTTTTTGAACAAATGCCCCCCTCACCTCATCATGAGACTCCTCTGCCCACCCCCCCCCAACCATGGGAAACCAACCAATTCAAAAGGACATATTTATTTGAAATGTCAAACTTGGAGCAGATGCGGAATTAACATACTTTACAAGCCTACAGAAAAGATGGCCATTTCTAATTTTAAGTCAGTGACATTGCACATTTTCCATAGGTGCATAAGGTTTCATTTGACTGTCTTTTTAGACAAGCAACAATTTTAATATATGGTAATCATTTTTTGTAGGCTTAAACTGCTGGGGTCAAAATGATCATAACGATAAAAAGGGTGAGGTGAGGGTATGATTAAAAACAATGAAGGAAAATGGTTTGAAAATAATGTATTATGTGTATTTACACATTCAAACACACATTTAACATTAACTCACGTGAACAACATGCCTCAATTGGCCAATAACGTGTTTGGTCATGCCCTCAATTAAGCAGACCAACAATTAACTATATACAATTAACTGCCTTCTAACGGGAAGTGGAGAACAAGACAGCAGTATCAGTTGCCAATTTGAAACGTTGCCTTGGCCTCCTCGTTGTTTTGGAGGTCAATAAGGCTTTCTTGGAGTGCCGTATCACAGCTGGATGCATCCATCTGGAATGGCTCCATTACCCATTCAGGGACAACCAGTTGTTCGAGGTCGCTGAAATGGATCTCCATGTTTGCTTTCACAGCCATCAAGTGCTCTGTATAACGAAGCAGATGGTTGTCTGACAGGTCATCCAGCACCTGAATGTAAGTACAAAAAAATATTCAAAAAATGAAAGCTATGCCTACTTTATTATAGCTAATATGATTGTTATTATTATTATTAATAATAATATATCACTATTACTACAATAAAAAATAATATTGATATTAATATAAATAATAATAATAAATCATTATTATTAAACCTTGGTAAGGTAAGGGAAGCTGTTCAGCTGATGTCTGCCCAAATTGTGCTGGTACAGGTCCAGTTTGGCAATTAAACTGCAGACAGTGGCCTCGGAGCCTCAGTGACACCTCATTCATCTTGCCAAAGAAGTCTGCAAGGTAGTGGATGTCATGACGGCTGGACCACAGCATACCCCTAAGCTCGGCATCCACTCTTTCGAGGAACTCCAGGACTGATGCGAATAATTCTCACAGCCTCGCCAGGCAGTTGCCTTTCGAGAGCCAGCGCACCTCTGTGTGCAGCAGCAGACGCTCAAAGGCCTCATTGTTTTCCCCACACAACTGCCTAAAGAGCCAGTCATTAAGGGCATGGGCCTTGATTTTATTTATGCCCTTGACTGCAATGTTCAGCGACTGGTGGAGGGACAGACTGATTGCCTTGGACGCGAGGTTGTGATGGTGCAGCACGTCTGTGGCACAGGCAAGGATGTTGCCAAACGGGATGGAATTGGCCTGGAGGTACTCATCCAAGGCGCTGAAGATGGTTTCTCCTCTTGTGTCAGTGGATAGATATTTTGCGAACGATAAGTCCTCAGACACATCCCTCCCAGACACATAACGGACATAGGCCATTAACATGGCATTGTTGTCTGCAGTAGTTGTCTCATCCAGCTGAATACTAAAATAGTTTTCTCACAGTGTGGCACACAGCTGCTGTTCAATAACCAGCGGCATCTCTTTGATTCTCCGCGCCACACTGTCATTACTGAGGGGAATGGCCTTGGGAATGCCAGGTCCCACTCCATGTCAGTGGAGATGGCCTCTTTAATTGCAGGGAGAACCAACCTCTCCCCCATGGTAAAAGGTGAGCCGGACTTCGCTATCAACAAAGGTATATTGTAGGAAGCAACTAACCCACTCTCGGACCTATCGATCTTCCGGGCAAATAGACAGGAGATGCTCCGTTTGGAGTGCTGCTCCTTGAGGGCCCATCTTAGCTTCACTGCATTGGCTTCCAGTAAAATCCAGAAAAGAATTTAAAATCCTTCTTCTTACTTACAAAGCTCTTAACAGTCAGGCACCATCTTATCTAAAAGGACTCTTGGTACCGTATTATCCCACTAGAGTGCTGCGCTCCCAGAATGCAGGTTCCTACAGTATTTAAAAGTAGAATGGGAGGCAGAGCCTTCAGCTATCAGGCTCCTCTCTTGTGGAACCACCTCCCAGTTTCAGTCCGAGGGGCAGACACCCTCTCTATGTTTAAGAGTAGGCTTAAAACTTTCCTTTTTGATAAAGCTTATAGTTAGGTCTGATCTGACTTGCCTTGGATCAGCCCTTAGTTATGCTGCTATAGGCCTAGACTGCCGGGGGACTTCCATTGATGCACTGAGCTCCTCTCTCCTCTCTTCCATCTCTATGTATTTTTATTACTATTAATGCATGTTACTAACTGCCCTCCGCAGCTTGTTGCTGCTTGCTGACTATTGTTGTTGTTGCCGTTTTCTTTCATTGTGTACAGCCCCCCCCCCTCTCTTTCTCTCTCTCTCAACCCAACCGGTCATGGCAGAAGGCCGCCCACCCAGAGCCAGGGTCTGCCTTAGGTTTCTTCCCATTAAAGGGGAGTTTTTCCTTCCCGCTGTCGAAAAAACCTGCTTGCAAATCAGGCACATCGGGAGATGGACATTTGTAGGTGAGGGAATAAACCCATAGTTAATATATTCAATATTGTACTGGCTGCACTTTCTTGCTTTCCGCCATGTTGTTTGATTTAGTTTTGATATTGAACTTTTTATATATAATTGTGCTTGTGTACATTTTGATTGGGTGTGGCATTTTAACCATGCGAATTCGGGTTCGATTTATAACGCCCCCCATTTGCGTCTAAGTGCCCCCCCTCTCAGGTAGATCATTCAAAACGCCCCCGACACTGTCCTAATGCCATCTGGGGGGCGGTACCACCCCCGTTGAGAAACACTAGTCTAGTGGCTAGTGACTGTTTTACCAAAATTACTTGGTCTCAGCAAAGATAAAATCTACCTATCTGAGAAACCAACAGCCACCCAACAGAATAAAGGTTTAAAAATGTGACCAAATAGTGTTTACTGCCTCAAGTGAATTAACTTATCCCTAGCCAGATCTATAATTAGAGGTAGCTAGTTTGCTAGCTAATGTTACATTGATCATACCTGTGTTGGGACACGGTAGGAGTGCATTTGGTTATTAGCAGAAATTCATAATTGTCATAGACAGTTATGAATTATGAAAAAATAGATTGTCAATGTTGATCAATAATTCTGGCATCAACTGTTAAAGCACCTCACTGAGGGTGAGAAGCACAGTTGATTAAGGGCAATAATTATGCAGGTAATAAAGATGCAGGCGTTGCTGGGGAGACAGCACTCCAGTCGTGTATAGGGCCCAGGTCACTCCTTTGTTAGAGTTAGCAGCAAGCTAACACTGTTCTGTGGCTCCTGTTCTTGTTAAACTAGCCAGTAGTAGTCTTAGGCAGGCTCTCACATCTTCTGCCATAAAGAAAAGACTGTGTGTGTCTGCTGTGAGCAGGCCACACAAGAGAGTGGAGAGCTGCTCCAGCAACTGCTGCTGGAGGTGTGAAAAAGCCGGGAGCTGCTCCGGCAGCTGGAGGAGTAAGAGAGGGGCAGCTGCTCCAGCAGCTGGAGGAGAAAAAGAGAAAGATAAGAGGGGAAACCCTGGTTTTGATAACCTGGATCCATGGGTGGGGCTTCACACTTTGTATATGAACCCCCAGGGCTCAGGTTTCTAGGACTCTTGAAACATGTGGTAAACTGTGGCCCACATGTAGTCCCATCATCATCATCTCAAAAAATACTCACCAAGGTTCATTTATTGGTCCAGCTTTCCACTGCTTGGCTCAATCAGTTGTTATTAGAAGTTCCCCATACCCAAATCTTGAAAACTGAGCTGAGAAATTCATGTTGGCTTTACAATGCTACTCGACATCTGTTTGAAATAGCATTAGTTCCGTGTCAGCTATGACAGCTTGTCAACATCAAGAGCTTTCAGCAGCTTAAGGTGAATCTTGGTATCTCTGGAACCATGCCACTTGGGAGCTTTTCAATTACCTCAGTGACCTCTGCCAGTGAAATGGGGAACCAATTCCTTTGAGCCCACCATCATGATAGCCTGTCTGCTGTGAATCCAGCAAGGGAAAGTTCCTCAAGAATCCTCAGTATCCATGATTCGCCAGACTGCTCAGTTTTTCTGTGAGGTTTTTGACTGGAAAAAAAAAAACTTATGAGAAAGAGAAACTCTGATGTAAAAGAATCGATATGTCATGATGAGAGAAACATTCATTATTGTAGGTGTCTCACTTTTAAATAAACCAATTCATTTGCAGTTATTCATGATAATAAGTTGTGGTTTTAATAATCAAGTCTTCAGTTGTAAGTGGTAATAAGCTGATAATAAATGAATTTTAGTCCACAACCTGACAACCCAAAGTTGTTCTTAGGAATGGCCTATAAAAGTAAAACACACAAAATAATTACTCAAGCCAGGAATAAAACTATTGGTTATCAACCTTTATAAAGAATGCCTTATTAGAAGTGGCACATTTTATTAGAATACAGTACACGTGGCATGGTTATTACCCCACATCATTGCAGCTTAAAAACATAATAACCATCTAATCAGTAAAAAACACATCCACATGGTTGTTATGCAATTAGACTGTGATGACATGTATTATCACTGATTTGTGCATTCATCCAATCTTCCTTATTCTTTAAACCATTCTTTATCTCGCTTTTGAGTCCTGCTTCCTTTAGACAGCGTGTTCTTTGCACTCTCACATCTTGTTCATTATCAGCCCACCCACTTCAGTAGGCTATCAGTAACTGGGTTGCATATGCCCTGGAGACGGGGCTTTGCAGAATCACAGAGCCCGAGGCGGTAATGCTGATGTGACGAGTTCACATACGAGAAACGTTCTGCCATGAAATCCCTCAAAACCGGCATGCTTGCTCTTTTCTAAGCAGAATCAGAGTGAACTGAAATAAACTGTAGAAGGTACAGTGTGTAGCTGTGGTTGGTTGTTTCTCTCATTTCATTCATACAGGAAAAAACACAAAGAAAACATGAAATAGGCCAGGTATTTCGTGCAGCGAAACAATCAAACATTTGCATACAATTCAAATCGAAAAAAGCTGATGGAATCATTGTCAAGTCGCTGCCACACTGACTGTGTGAAAAGAGCTGATTTGCTTGTGTGTTCGGGGGGTGGGGAGGTAGGCGAAAGACTGAAGATGATGATGATGATGTATTTGTGTGTGTGTGTGTGTGTGTGTGTGTGTGTTTGAGAGCGCGCGCGCGCGCGCGCGCGCGCGCGCGCGAGAGAGAGAGAGAGAGAGAGAGAGAGAGGCAGGTGGAAAGGGGAGGGGTCTGGGGTGGTCCAGACAGTCGTTCCTTGTGTACCTCACACGCTCGCAGCCTCTGCGCATCATTTAAGGGAAGCCCGGCTGTCGCTTTCCCCGGTTACTCTAACCGCCTGGCTGCCTAATAACAACACAACCGCTCCAGCGTTACTCCACCACTTTTTTGTCCTTTTCTCTCCGTGTCCAAACCGTTCAACGTAAACCGACGTCATATGGAAATTACGGGCCTTTACTCTCTGCTATCCGAGAAGAAACGCACGGTGGAAAACGTTCATGAGGACTAAAAGAAACCAGCCGTGATTCATGGACGTCCATCATGAAAATACTACAGCTACCAACAAGGTACAAAGGAAAGAAGTGTTAATATGCTCTACCACATTTGAAATTAGATGAATATAATGAAATTTTACGTTATATATTTTGTATAGAAAGGTTGTTGGACACTTGCTGGCTGGGTGGGATGTGTGTCATTTGTGCTGTGTTGTCTTATCGCACCATTGGTGAGAATGTCTGCATCGCGGAAAATCTCTGTCAGGAACCCGTTCACGCTGCAGTCTAGTCGGCTTTATCATTGCATTGAGCATTGATGTTGTCTATAACCACAAGTCATCCGTGATTATTTTGGTGGCCATAGAAGTCAGTATTTTCTATTGTTACAGCATAAAAGAAATGCTCTCTCTCTCTCTCTCTCTCTCTCTCTCTCTCTCTCTCTCTCTCTCTCTCTCTCTCTCTCTCTCTCTCTATGCATGTGATGTAGTCTCTCTATGCAGTCAGAGAGGACATAGATTTTTCAGCTCTTATAAAGCAAGTCTGGTGTTTAATCTTTTTAAGTAGTATTGTGTTACACTGTGCTTTTGAGAGAAAAGAGATACCCTGATGCATAATTTCTCTGTTGGACATTACAAATCTCATGTGTGGCCTCAAATGTGATGCTGGTGAGCCTTTATGTTACTTACACCATCAAAGCTCCCTGCACCAGGCCCCATTATATGATACTATTCAAAAAATCAATACTGAAATGGGACACATTTCAGTGTGATTATCTAATTTTTCACTTGCAGCATCATTTCCCCTTGACATGACATTGGCAGTGAAGCTTTCTGCTACTGTTTACCTTTCTGGACTGGCTAAGACTTCTTTTTCCCCTTGATGACCAGTGGAATACAGTACAATGGTTAGACTCTCTAATCAGGCCAGACAAGGTCCTTGAATTATATGTAGACATGTTGGAGTAGACAGAAAGTCAGGATGGATATGAGTACTGCAGTACAATTTAGTATAGTGCACTCTATGCACATTTTGTGTACATAAAGACAGGCAGTTTGACTAGAACAGTTTTTACTATTCAAACTATTTTGAACATTGGTACAAGTTAAAAAAAAAGTCTTGCCATTTTTAGATACTGTATATAGCCTGTTTTGTGCTTTGCACAGTGGTCTAGACTTGCAGACTGCCGTACATGTTTTGGCACTCAGTGTCATTTAGATGGATGGGAGCCAACAGTTAGGGGCTTATTCCTCTCCTCTTTACATTACAGAAATTAGGCTGTAATACAGAAACAGTAGACAAATTTAATTAATATCTCACCTGATTTGGTCTTATGGCATACAGCAAGGTTTTAAAAGGATATTCCGGCTGTTTTTGTAGTATATAATAACCCTCATCCCTGCCTATGCACCAAAGTGAATGAGAATATTGTCCCTTGGCCCTAGAGTAAAAACTAAAATGCAACCCACATTGTGCTGATTTTCAACCTACTGTTGACTCACCCACAGTTTAAAATCGATCACAATACAAGTTGATACACTATTAATTTGTAGACTCAAATGTGATTTTATTGCAATTTTCTCCATCTTTCTCCATTTTAATGTGTCATTGTGATATGAAATGTGAAGTATCAATTATCATTTTAGGGCTGTAAGTCATCTACTATGCATTGGTTTGGGTAAAAATGTATGAAAAGATAATTGCAAAACCTAATCTAAAACTAACAAAATAACACATACATGATTTCTTAGAATAAAGACAACAATTATTTGTTCACAGGGAGGACCTGGCATGGACCACTGTGTCTAAATGAAGTGGCTCAGCCATGCAATGTTCCTGGAAGGCAGTGATTCTGCTGGCCTTGGCCTCTATTGCCATCCAGTACACGGCCATCCGGACACTCACCTCCAAGCCTTTCCAGCTGTGCCCGTTGCCCAGCCCCCAGAACTGTGGTCTGGGGGGGCAGGAGACAGAACCTCCCTTTGAGCGGGGAGCAGCAGGCGGTGGAAGCTGTGATGACTACCCTTACTTTTCCATCAATGCCACCCGTAAAACGCACATCCTGGTCCTGGCCACCACCCGTAGTGGCTCCTCCTTTGTTGGCCAGCTGCTCAACCAGCACCAGGAGGTTTTCTACTTGTTTGAGCCTCTTTATCATGTTCAGACCACTCTGATCCCACGTCTGTCCCACAGCCGCAATGCTGCAGACCGTCGTGTGATGCTGGGTGCCAGTCGAGACCTCCTGCGAAGCCTGTATGGTTGCGACCTCTATTTCCTGGAGAGCTACATCAAGCCGACTCCCACCAACCACACCACTGATAAACTATTCCGCCGTGGTGCCAGCCGAGCGTTGTGCCAGCAACCTGTATGTGATGCCTTCGGTCCTGCTGATGTGAATGTGGAGGAGGGCGATTGTGTTAAGAAATGTGCATCTCTTAACATGACCTTAGCAACAGAAGCGTGTCGTGAGAAAAGGCATGTGGCAATCAAGATTGTCCGGGTGCCGGAAATTGGAGATCTCCGAGCCTTGGTGGAAGACCCACGGCTGAATATAAAAGTGATTCAACTCGTCAGAGACCCGCGTGGTATCCTGTCATCACGGATTGAGACGTTTAGGGATACATACCGTCTGTGGCGTATTTGGAGGGCCACAGGGCGAAGGCCCTATAATCTAGACTTGAGTCAGCTTGCAGTTGTCTGTGAAGACTTTCTCAGTTCTGTTTCAACTGGTCTCAGTCATCCCTACTGGCTGAAAGGGAAATACATGTTGGTTCGCTATGAGGATCTGGCTAGAAATCCACTTGTCAAGACAAAGGAGATCTATGACTATCTGGGGCTGCCTATGGATAAAAATGTGGAAGACTGGATACATGCAAACACTCGGGGCAGCAATGAGCCCTCAGCAAAACACAAGTTTGGTACAGTGAGAGACTCAGCAGCCAATGCAGAGAGTTGGCGTTTGAAACTGTCTTATGACATGGTAGAATACACACAGACTGTGTGTCAAAAAGTACTTCACCAGCTGGGATACAAGGCTGTGAAATCAGTAGAGGAACTGAAAAACATGTCCCTCTCACTGGTACAGGATAAAACTTTTGTACCTTTTTTGTAACAAAGATAGTTCTCTAATGACTATTTTTGATATATTTATAATTGTTGCCTTATAATTTCCTTAGTTTGTTGATTTTGATTCTGTCATTTTGTTTCTTCAAATTTGCACTAAACTTTAAAGATTTTGGAGGGAACTATGGATGATTCCCCAATGTTACAGAACAGCACACTTTAAACACAAAGTAATCAAACAAGCTAGTTTACAAATGTCTCATTTATTTAGTTTTTCCATGAATTGAACCATGACAAGGCACCATCATCATTAATTTTCTGTATGCAAGCTGTTGTTTCAACAAAAGTAAAATGTTGCCCTTCAAAAAATGGGACAGGAGATGGGAGAGGTCAACTAAAACAGACGTTTTTTAAACCTGTGATGGCAAATTTGGACTGTACAAGCCCTACTGTGCAATAAATACTGAATGTCGCAGTCAACCTTTACCACTATGACATTTCTATCTATGTGGGAAGAGAAGAGATACTTCTGACAGATGCCACATTGCAAAGGATAATTGCATAAAATTAATAGGCTCTCAAGTTAAAGGGACAGAATCCTACCGGAGGTCACAAGTGTTTCATCAGAGGATTTACAACTGTCTGTGATAGACAAACATATCACATTTTTCAAGATGATTAAAAACATGGATGTAGACATCATTTAGGTTCTAATTCAAGTAGACACTGAAGCTGATAAAGAACTGTATTTGTCAAGTTTATTTCCTTATTTTATATTTGTATTGTCTATTTATTTTAAATAATTCACAGATTGAAATTTACAATAGCCTCTTCTGTCTTAAAGTAAAAATGTTTACACCGCTGTAGTCCATAAATAATAAGACATTATCTCATCAGATAAATACTAAAGGATTTCCTTGCTTCTGTGACGACTGCTGCGTGATATACAGAGAAGGTATAAAAAAAACCCACCCTGAAACAAAAATAGTGTGTTTGTTCTCTCTGAAGTGCAATGATGCAGCTTTTTGACAGTTCATGTGGGGATGTTTATCCTCCACAGGAAAATGTCATAACTGAGGGGAATACTCTATGTCCTTGTAGAATAGGTTTCACTGCAAATCCCCATTTCCCAGGATGTGTGGATACTGTAGCTTATACAACACAACAACTGCATTTACAAAGTATGGCTGCATTAGATCACCTATAAAAGAGTATTACAGTAATAACACTCCATAATCTGGGACAAATCCTCTGATCATTTTAGTAGCAGTTGGCATGCTGTACAACCAGGCAATGTTAAAGGGTAAAAGGTCAAGGCTGAAATACAGTACAAACAATCATGTAAAATAATCTGCCCTTTTTCTACCCTACTGCTTATAATAATGCAGTTGACACATGGAACAAAATGGTTTCTTTTTTTGTTTTTTTAAATGTAGAAATATAATTTCTGAATGGAACCAGACTTTTGGGTTTATATGTTCCTTTTCATAACAACAGTCCTGAATTCCAGCACAAAATAATAAGATAATTGTCAGTATTATTTATTGTAAAATTAACCACATTAAACGCTAGATATAAATTAACTTTTGGACCATTACTGCTGCAAAAATAAATATAGATATCAGTCACCTAAAACTGGAATGAACAGCAATTTTCTTGTAAACATTCTAGCAGTGGCTAGTTTGCCAAACTGCCAAGTTTGACAAGTTAGGGTGCAGAATACAGTGATCATTTCATGCTTTCATGCACTGTATTTCTAAACCTCCTTTTTCATAGCAGCCTGAATTGAAAGTCAGTTTGCATTATGTAGCATGAAAAATGTCAAGGATGTTGACAAAACGCAGCTGCGCCTATAAAATGCAGAGTAAACACCTATCAGATTGATATTGGTAAACATCCTGAATTCATTTTGATGAATCCCACCAGAGGTCACGAGTGTTTCATCAGAGGATTTACAACCATCTGTAATAGACAAACATACACTAATGAGAGGTAATGCTGAAATCTTCATTATTGTGGGTATAGATTACATCACATTCTTAAAGACGATTAAAAACACAGACATTTACTATCATAAAGTGACAACTTTATGATAGTAAATTTTAGGAAACAAACATCTATTATTAGGGGTCCAAGCAGCAAAGCTGATGGAACCCTATTGTTTTTGTTTTCATTATTAGGGGTCCAAGCAGCAAGATTTCTCTGTTTATTTTCTCTGCTAAAAGTGTTTGTGCAGAAAAACAAAAAAACCTACAAGCACCAAAATTGGCAGGTGGGTTGCAAATTCTAGCCACTACTCAGGCACATGAAATGATACTCATGGACCTCAAGGTGGCGCTGTAATAATTAAGTTCATGTTCTCACAATTATCTTGGAAATGGCTTGGCCTAGAGTCAAAATTCTTTCATCATAATCGTCATCATCATCATGATTTTAATCTCTTAAGTCATCTAAAGCTTTGCTCCACTGGTCTTCTGCTCTAAAAATGCCAAATTTTGTGACTTTTTCTCAATTCTCTCAAAATCCTGTTTTCGACATCTTGTCAAATTGCTGGGCCAGTCATCTCAAATTTTAGTCAGAAACATCTGTGGACTTTGCTTTGGTTTTAAAAATTTTTAAATACATCATTCCATGTAGATTATACAAGCTAATCAATTGTTATCAAAATTGTCACCAAACTTCAAACTTCCAATCATTGTATAAAGTTTGGGCATGATTGGCTGATGGTCATGTTTTTTGCAATATTGTAGTTAAAACCTCCAAAAAGTTTAATTTCACTGTAGGTCCTAGAGAGCTGATTTTTTTCTGCACATCCACTGATATGTGACAAAAGTTTGCCTCACTGCAATCTATGGTCAATTCAGATGCTACCAAAAGATAGACACCACATGTTTCAGTTAGTGTTCAGATGTGTCAATGGTGAGTCTGAAATGATATTCAGTGTCTTACTGTAATTTGTACTATAAGCTAACAATTTCTTTTTCATCCAGTTTTTGAACAGATTTCATCAAAATCTTATAATACACCTGAGAAAAGCAGATTGATGTGTGATTTTTTTTCACAATTGTATCCCCAACATTGTGCAGTATGAGTCACCTCACTTGAGGATACAAAGGTCCTGGGTTCAAGTCCCAAGGTGATCAAGTGAATCCTTTGAATACTTGAACCTTGAATACTGTCAACTTCATTTCGCCTGCTCTTCAAGCTTTTCAAGCTCTCTTCTCTAAAACTGTGCATTGTTCTTGGACCCCAACAATTGCAGCTTTCACGATACAAAAACAAAACAAAATGAAAAATAATTCTAAGATTACCTATCTTTCCATAATGTATAGGTTGTAATTGCATTTAGTTAAGGTGTGACAATACTGTAGATCTCATAAATATACAGGTTATGATGATCAAAGTCTTGTCTGTCCTGAACAGCGATAAAAGTGTTAAAGTTTTACATTTTTTAATATTTTGTGTTAAAAAAATTTGACTTTCAATTTTCATTTCCATGAATGGCATCATTGCAGATAATTGTGCAGTTGAATAATATGATAATGTCAGTTGATTTCCATGCAATGACCGCTTGTTTACCCATAAAATATAAACCCTGTGAATGGAGCATCACACACCCGGGCTCATCAGTATTGGTGACCGGATGTCCATTGAGATGCAGAGCACAAACCTTTGATCCTCCTCTGTGCTGAGGCTGGAGGCAAGCTCTCTCTCTCCCTCCCTCTCTTCCTCTGTCCCTCTGCCTGTGCTTTCTCCATCATCCGCCTCTTTCTTTCTTACAGAGATCTCAGGGGATTGTTCCTTTCCTTCAGCTCTCAATCTCTGTTTTTCCCTTTACCTCTGAATCTTCTGGATGTGCTTGGCATATTTTTAATTTTACAACTAAAAAAAGCTGCATATCTGTGGCTTGTGAAGATGCCTATGATTTCTTTAGGATATTAGTAAAAAAAGCAAAATGAACTCACCAAAGAACCCTTCTAAGCTGTTGTTTGACAATATCTCAGTCTTTAACTCGTGCTGTTCCAGTAAATCTCTCTTTATAGGCTTTAATTGATTAATTAATGGATCTGCAATACCATCCCCTTGAAGCTAAAACTGTATGGTTTTCTATCCCATTTACTTATTCTAAAATATCACTGGAGAGTTTGTCAGTGTCCTGCAATTGAGTAATATTCTAGCTGACCATTCATATGAACCTCTCAATTAAACTCAACTAGGCTTCTTGCTTTTAATGCTCAGCTGTGACAGTTTGCTAGTAACGGTGCACTTCTTCCACATGCCTGATCCCCGCACACAGTTTGCAGCCTGCCTCCCATGTGTCGGTGTGTCTCTGTGCTCTCGCTGAGCTGCTCATGTTGTTTATTGTGTCCCAGGGCTGAACATATGGTTCACAAGCCCCTGGAAGAAAGTACAGCAAATCCCTCTCTCTCCCTGTCTCTCTCTCTCTCCCTTTTTTATTCTTATCCTCTCATAATGTGACCTTAATAATCTGACCCTATGTGACTGCATGACGGAGCAGAAAGATATTTCTCTGTGCCCGCTGTTTACTGAGCTGAGCTGACAGAACATGTCCTGGTAGCTAAAACTACTCGTTACTGAGCAAAGACTGCTGCCAGAATATTCTTGAAGAGTGAGCAATAAAGTGATCATTCTAACAAAAGGAAGCCTAGGATGAAAATTTGCACATAGTATTTCACTCGCCTTGCTTTTTTTGTCTTTGTTTGTGTGTGTGAATTTTGAGTGCGTGTAACTGCTTCTGTTCTGTTGCTTAGTGGGGTATAGTGTAGTTATGATGTGAAAGGCTCACTGAACTGAACAAATTGTATGAATTATGGCACATAAATGTGTCAGTGACACTGTTGCTGAGGTACTCTGTGGATATGTCATGCAAGTATTTCCATGTCCTGTATTGTCTTTGAGCCCCAACACTCCACCTTTGTGGATGATTTGCAATGGCGCCTGACTTTCTGAGCAGCAGGGATGATTCAATCAGTTGTTGCTCAGGTGAATGCTGACGTTCTTTTCAATAGAGCACTGTGAATGAGAGCAGTGCAATCAAAACTATTCATGTGAAAATCACGAGATTGTTTTGTTCGACTTTTCTACGAAGGTTATCCAAGTTGTTATTTGCTAGGCTTTGCCAGAAGTGATATGAGCAGCTTAATTGAAGCTGTCAGCAGGTCAGTGTAAGAGAGGCGTCACAACCAGGTCATTGTGTAGTTAAACATCCAAAGCGCCATGATAGGTTTAATGGGCAGAGCAGCTTTGAAATTAAATTTAAAAAATCAGTTTGGACTCTTATTTGTACCATCTCATTCTAACACACAGGACCAGTTAGCATCTGTTAATGCAACATTAAATGTTGCACAAAGCATGCTCCTGAAACATTTCCAAGCCTGAAATGAATATTAAACATACAAACTTGTAATATGATCTCTTTTTTTCAGATTTAAAACATTTAAGCATTACATTTTGCAGTGAGCATTAACTTATTTTTAAATAGTAAGTGGGGGGAAATGACACTGTCCCTTAAATGCTCTGAGCTACAGCTGCAACTGGCAAGCATAGGTTACTCTCTCTCTGTGTCTCTCTTTCTCTCTCACACACACACACGTACACACAAGCATTCACACTGAGGAGCCATTGATGGTTAATTCCCCTGTGGAAATGTGGGTATAGGTAAGTGAGAGGGTGTGTGTGTCTGAATGTGTATACATGCACGTAGTGTCAGACGGACTGGTCAGTGCAGCTTACGTCACTGTGGTCAGCTGTGGCTCTCTTTGCTTTGCTGCCGTTGCTCAAATTCTCCCCTTGGCTGGCCTGAAAAGCTGAAATGAAATTAGCACACACACGCAAGCAAACAAGTATGAGCAGTCATGAGCTAAAATTGAAACTCTGAGAGGTCTGGGAATAGAGGAAACATGGAAATATTTCAATTGACATTGTGTGACATTTGTGACTCACAGATATAAAGCTTGTAGATATGTGCATTTGTTACTAGCACAAGTTTGCAGAAACTAACCCTGGGCAGCATAGTATGCATATATATTCCTAGCCAAGGGTATAAATCCTGATCAAACTCCCAAATACCAAGCTCACATTTGTTTTCTCAGACATCTGGGCTGTAAATCACAGCTCCAAGGGTGCAGTGATGGAGTGGTGAATGAAGCAGTGATGTAGGTCTGAAATATATTATTACATGTAAAAAAAAATAGTTGTGTAATGGAACAGTCTTACATATAATCTATTTTTGAACATATTGCATATTTTTTCCTCCACATCTACATTTGGAGAAAGACCAAGAGCGTATTTCTCATGAATCCTTGCTGAGATGAGCACTTACAGGGATTTACTGACAATCTTGTGCATCCTGGCATATAGATATCTGCCTTGTCTTTGCATCAAAGCTCCTGCCAGGCATGTATGTCAGAGTTTCCATCAAAGAGGAGGTGCCCCCTGACATGTCTGGGATTCTGACGTACAACATATGTTCTGTTATTTCAGCTCTGGGGTAAGGGCTGGCACAAGTGTCCACTGTGTGTGTTTAATCTGCATTCAATATTCACTATAAATACAGCTTCATTTTATTCAGCATAGGCAACCTCTTATGACTTAAAGAGTGGCAAATCTTACACATTGGTCCTTTAAGGCTGTTCCAAATTAAAACATTTAAAAGCAAATTATAACATTACAGCTTAGTATATTATAAGCTTCAACAACCAGCAAATACATAACATCCCTATAATTTGGAAAAAGAAAAAAGAAACTTTCTGTGTTACGCCAGTTTCTCACAAGATTTACAGGATGCAGGACTACCATCTTATTAGCACTGTGTAACGCTGCATGACACAATTTATTTTTCCAAAATAATTCTTAAAAATACCTACAGTCTAATGGACTTAAATTTAGTGAGCAAAAGAAAGCAGCCACTTAAATCCGTTGATGAGAACTTGCATCTTACCCTTTTAATATAAGTTCTTCAACACTATTAAAGGTGTTTTTTATTCCCCACAGCCCAAGTTTACATACTCCAGAGATCTCCTAAACACACTTTTGTATCCATTAATGGTATCCCTCATTAATTTGCTCTCATGGTTAAATCTACTGCATAGCTGAAGAGCTAAAGGGAGACCAAGGCACGTTACATGTAGAACTTGGTAAGATTATCTGTTAAAAACCTGTTCAAAGTAGTGGCTTACTGTATATTATATGTGTATATATTTCCTGTGCCATTGGTCATAGGTAAGATACAGTGCAAAATCATGTTTTATGTCAATTATGTTTAGGAAATAATATAGACTTTATGGTAAACTTATACCTTCCAACTTTATCTTAAGAGCAAGCAGACCATTTAGGGTCTCCTATAACATTAACTGAGCTCAAGGAGGCCATCTTTGGTATGGAAAAAAGAACGTCCCAGGATGGGGTGGTATTCTCTGAGTTATACTATAACATTGAATGAACTTGAACAATACATGTTAAATATGATTCTAGGTGCAGTTGAAAAGTGCTCCCTTCTTGGCAGGGTCAACATGGCTTTATTTGCAGTCCCATCTAAACCTAATAGGGACCCCACTTTATGTAACAGCCATAAACCCTTAAGCATTTCATACGCCGAAGTAAAGCCTAAGCCAAAATCTTGGCCTCCATGTTCAAGACACATATGACCAAACTTGTGCATCATGAACAAACCGGTTTTTATAAAATCTCCTCTGACCAGAGACAATATTACAGATACAGAATATACAGATATACAGACACGTACATCAATCGATGTAGAAAAAGCTTTTGATCGGCTTGAGTGGCGATACCTATGGGAGGTGCTTGTGAAGTTTGGCTTTGGTAAGTGCTTCATTAAGCTGGTTAAGGTACTTTATATAAATCATTCAGCCATGGTGACTGCCAAAAACATCTTAACTACCCTAATCTACCCCATTTCTAGACACAAATAGAAGAGAATCTCGTTCACCCTCATCAGCTACAGGACCTTGTTTAATCTGCTCTGCCTTCTGAACTTGCAAAACGTCAGCCTCAGAAACGTCCGTTTTATTGTCAAAGTGGCTGCTAGTAGAAAATCACACTAAGACCTGCTTCAAATGGCACTCTCATAGTCCCAGATTTAATAACTTCAATCTTATTACAAGAGGGGCCCCTTTCCACTTTTCACAATGGTCTACAAAGATAATGGAACATGATCATCTAATGATTTGTGTTCTGTGTATAATGAGATGTAGCTTTAACAACTTCATTCATTTAATTCTCTACTAGATGTGAGAGATCAAACTAGAGGCTTAATATCTAGGATATATTTACTGCTGGTAGTCCATCGAATTTGGAGTAGGGATCTTGGTTGTTCTGGGGATGACATTTGCTGTTCATCAGTCTGGGATAATCTAGGCAGTACTTCCAAAATATCCCAACTACAAACTAATACATTTTAAATTTCTAAATAGGATGTATCTCACTCCCAGGAGGCTCCCTTTGATGAAGCTCATCGTGTACGTGTACGTGTATTGGACATGCCAGAGGTAGTGTATTTCTGGAAAATGGTAGCTACAGTGTTTTCTGACCTACTTGATATTAAATTGTTTGTCAAAAGCTGCCACTATTGATTGATACTTCCTCTTTAAATCTCTCATTTCATCAGACGTTTGCGCTTTTTGTTGGTCTGACGGCAGCAAAAATAATAGCTCTTTTTCCTCCTCATTTTCTCTCCCAGAACCATTGGCTAATATTGTTATTAGATATTGCTTATATGTAGATGTCAGTAGCAAGAATGCATTATGCCAAACAATCAACCATTAGTGCCTGGGCTTCCCTTATTGAGAAAGTGAAAGATGTTCTACACACACTAGGTCAAAGACTCTATACGATTATCATCATGCAAACAATACCAAACAGCATCACATTTCAGCATGCCTGTCATGTAATTGTTGGTATGTATTGTTGGGTAGCTGTGTGTAAATGTTGTTTGTTATCCTTGTTAAACAATAAAAAAGTTGATTAAAAAAATTGTCTAGAAAATTCAAAAGAGTCAATAAACTCCTCATACCTAATTTACAAAATAGGTAATTAATTCAACGCAATCCAAAATGAACCATGTTAACACTGTGGTGAATACAAACAAATCTTACTGGTCATAGTTAAAGAAAAGTGATGGTTTATTACAACATGGGTCTTATTTTTGTTGTTTTGGTCTTCATTTCTATCAGTCATTACAATACTATACTGACCAAAATCATTGCTGAGGTACAGAAACATGGCAACATCACTGAAACAAAGTCAAAACATGTCAAAAAATGATCAGCAACAGCTTTTCCTGAATATAAAACCAAAGCTGCAGCCAAATAAAAAAAAAAGTGAGTGCTTGTTTATGTTAATAATAATCTCTTATTTGCATAGGACAACTATGTTGGTGCACATCTATGGAAAGTACACAAACTCAAAGTTTAACATGGAATTTGGAGTGTGACTTTTAGTTTGGGTAACAAATGTGTTATTCACTTCAATTTTTGTGATTAATACAAGCATTTGTGTAGAACCTGTTTGATTGTCTATTGCTCATGTTCTGACCAATGTATTCATTGTAATGGTGAGGACAGCATCATACAGAAAGTTTAGGCTGTATAACCTAATATAAGCTAACGCATTATTTTGCTAGTTCATAAAAATGAAGAGCAGTCACAGAGGTACAGCAATGAAACAAGTGACCATGCATGAGGAAATAGAAAATAGAACTGCTGGTTGATGTAGAGATAATTCAGGCCAGAAAACATCATCTTCCACTCTACTTACTACCACCAGCTGCTTCTATACTGTTGGCACCAGGTAGGGCAGATCAATGGATCATGCTCATGCTCTGTGCCACTTTACACATTGTCATGATGGTACAAAACATTTCCAGATCCAATCTGCCACTGAGGCACCCCCCACCCCTTCCCCGAGAGGAAACTGGTGCCCTTGTGTGGTAGGTATGCATTTTCCATGGGCGAATATATGCCACCAAACCGAGCCCAAATATTCCAAACTTTATCAGATGCTCCTATGCCTTGAGTGAGGAAATTAGGTGATTTCTTTCACTGTGCAGCAAAGCTAATGCTTGGATATCCATAGGAGATGCATATTAATTTCCTTCAGTAGCATCAAGTGGAAAATAACCTAATATTATAAAGTTATATATATCTAATAATTCCACCAAATTTAACGATAAAAATAGGTAATTTGACCCTGCAATCCAGGATTATAGATAGTGGTGTTTCCTAATCCAGCACCCCTATAGGTTTTCCAAAACTGTTACAAATCACTATGAAAAAAATACTTAATGTTGTGAAAATGCTATGGTTAAGGTCTGGTTAGGTTTAAACACAAAAACCAATTGGATAGGTTATTGGAAAGATCATGGTTTGGTCATGATCTAAATGATCATTTTGTTAAGGTTAGATAAGCTTAAGGTTAGAAACATGGTGTGGGTTAAAGTTACTACTTTATTAAAGTCAGGCTACCATCGTTGCCATAGCTACAATAATAACCACAGGGTTAAGGTTCAGGTACGATCATAGTTACAATTTTTAAAAAACTGTCCCAACTCGCAGTTGGAAATGTGACAAAGCTGGCTCTAACTTTGTCTTGTCTGTTGCTTGGTGCTTGACAGGTAGCTTATAGCATTTTGAGGGCTTTTTCTGTTGAAAATTATCACTGCAATGATAAAAACATTGTTAGCAGATTACACCAAAATGGTAAAATTCCTGACCATAAAAGCAAAATGAGGAGCTGAAAGATACTAAAAAACTCCACAGAGCTACCCCTTTCACATACAGTCATGTGGTCTATTGTTTAACTAAAATATTGATGATAACAGCTTTAAGTTTTGTTAATACAATATGTTAATACTACATTAATTAGGACACTGTTACATTTTGTCTGGAATAGTTAATTTAGTCTTGAATCACAATTCCCTGGTGTTTGTCAATCACTGGTCTTTTCTTGCATTAGGGGGTCTTAGCCTTCAAGACAAACTAAAGAAATATTTCTCTTCACTCTTAACATTATTTAGTAACCAGAGTACACCTCACTTTCTTCTCCCTGTCTTGGATGTCTTGTCAGTGTGGAGCTGTGACTCAACCCTGACTCGACAGCAAAACAGAGGTTTTGAGCCCTTAAAATGCAAGTATTGTGTATGCCCAGTGGCAGTGTGTGCAAGAGCTGCACATACAACAGTAGCACTGTGTAAGTAACACTATTTGTATACTGTGATGTTGCATATGTAAATGTAGATATGGTGCTATTGTTATCCAAGCCAATCGGGGGTCACTAAAATTAATGTTGAGTCGGTGTGTACATTTGCTAAAACAATGTCGAACTTCATAGTTTTCTCTGGACCCCTGCCTAATCTGACCAGTGATGACATGTGTTAAAAGAATTCTGTCTTTTTAGTAAATCAGGAGACTGGATTTGAAAGAATCAAATGAGCATTTATTCTTGTATACAAGGAGACATTCAACAATGCAAACAAGTTACAGGGTTGAAGACCTGCCCTCAGAATGAGGCAAGCCTTTTTATGTGATCTATACATACATGGCATTCGTCACACTTTCCACACTGATATTAAGACATGTCTGGTTTGCTTCCTCGTTTTATAAGTGAATGTTTGTTTAGAGGAAGTGGTGTACTTTCCTCAGACAGTGCAATAAGTCAAAACTACTTTCACACTCTAAAGGCTGTAATAGGTCACAGCTAGTCTTCTACATGTAATAGGTCACAGCTAGTCTGGTACATGTAATAGGTCACAGTTAGTGCTCTTCTTTTAATTAAATGATATACATTATGACATAACCTCCCTAGTAATTTTCCTATCCCCATATATTGCAATTTCTATAACAACATGTATAGCCGCATGTCACAATTTAACCGTTGGCTGTCGAGGTGGTGTCCAGCAAACGATGTGGGCTTCATAGATAACTGGCAGACTTTCTGGGGAAACCTGGTCTGATTAGGAGAGACAGCATACATCCCACTTTGGATGGAGCTGCTCTCATATCAAAAAATATGGCTGAGTTTATAAGAAAACCAAAACCATGACAACCCAGAGTTGAGACCAGGAGGCAGAGTTGCACTCTTACATGCTTCTCTGTGCTTCCTTTAGAGTACCCACCCTAAACCACAGAGAGACTGTGTTCCCTGACAATTTAAATCAGTTAAATCGAAAATCAACAATAGACGAGTCAATCATAAAAATCAATTGCGCTATGCGCTTTAGACCCTGCGCTTTAGATCGTTAAAATAGGGCCCAAAGAGTCATCACTCTATTGATCCATGTATTCCATTGGCTCTCAGTAGTGATAACTTCATGAGCTTTTTTAATGATAAAATTCTAACAATTAGAGATAAAATTCAACAGCTTCTCCTCTCAACAGGCACGGATTTATCATGAGCCCTAGAAACAGCCACGAAACCTGACCTAAGTTTGGACTGTTTCTCTTAGATTGACCTTCCTGAATTAACCTCAATGATTTCTTCATCCAGACCTTTGAATTGTCTATTAGACCCCATCCCAACCAGGCTGCTTAAGGACTTCGTACTCTTAATTAGCACCTCCCTACTATATATGTATCTTTAGTAACTGGCTACATACTGCAGTCCTTTAAAGTAGCTGAAATTAAACCCTTCCTTAAGAAGCCTACTCTCGATTCAGGCATTTTAGCCAACTATAGACCTATATCTAACCTTCCTTTTTTCTCTAAGATCCTCAAGATACAGTCGCCAATCAGTTATGTGACTTTCTAGATATCAATCATTTATTTGAGGCTTTTCAGTCAGGATTTGACCTCCTGACTGCATCAGACAAATGACTTGTCTCTGTACTTGTCTTGTTAGACCTTAGTGCCGCATTTGACATTGTTGATCATCAAATCCTGTTACAGAGACTGGAACATTTCATTGGCATTAAAGGTACTGCATTATGCTGGTTTAAATCCTACTTATCAGATCGATTTCAGTTTGTACATGTTAATGATGAATCCTCCATAAAAGCAAAAGTTAGACATGGAGTTCCACAAGGTTCTGTTCTGGGACCTATACTATTCACTTTGTATATGCTACCTTTAGGGAATATTATTCGGAAACACTCCATAAATTTCCATTGTTATGCAGATGATACCCAAATATATTTATCAATGAAGCCTGATGAATCCAGTCAGTTTACTATACTCCAAGCATGCCTTAAGGAAATAAAGACATGGATGATCTGCAATTTTCTGCTGCTAAACTCAGATAAAACTGAAGTTATTGTGCTTGGTCCTAAACACCTTAGAAATACATTATCTAATGATTTAGCTAACCAAGATGGCATTACCCTGGCCTCCAGCACCACTGTAAGGAATCTGGGAGTTATCTTCAATCAGGATATGTCCTTTAATGCCCATATAAAACAAATTTCAAGGACTACCTTTTTTCACTTATGCAATATCGCTAAAATCAGACACATCCTTTCTCAACAAGATGCAGAAAAAATAGGCCATGCATTTGTTACTTCTAGGCTAGACTACTGCAACTCATTATTATCAGGCTGCCCTAACAAGTCTATAAAGACTCTGCAGCTGGTCCAGAATGCAGCTGCTCGTGTTCTGACTAAAACCAGAAAAAGAGATCATATTTCCTCCGTCTTAGCTTCACTGCATTGGCTTCCTGTAAATCAAGAATAGAATTTAAAATCCTTTGCTTACCTACAAAGCTCTTAATGGTCAGGCACCATCATATCTTAAAGGACTCATAGTACCAAATTATCCCACTAGAGCACTGTGCTCCCAGTATGCAGCACAGAACGGGAGCCAGAAATTGTATAATTATACTGTTACACAAAATCCAGCTTTATCCATTTCTGAATTAAATATTTATGTGTGTGTCAAAATTTGTGAGAGGACAATATTATATAATATTTTCCTTTGTTTTAGGAGAATTGTCACATACTTTTGAATTATTGAGATGTGCAAGATGGCAAGAATAAATCTGCTCTGCAGTTACTGTTCACCTACTGAAATGTCACAGGGCAGCGGATGAATTAAGATTTCAGTGATATTATGCTTTAATACCCCAGCCACAGATGCAGTCCTTCTCAAATCAGTTTGTTGTGGTTGCATTATTGGCAAACACAGAAATGGATTTGGGAGGGAAAGCCTGTTACATATATATCACGTGTAGACATATAGACACATAGAAAACATGATCAGTTCATAAAATCTCAATATTTGTAAAAGTACCAGCATGTAAAATTTATTCCAACTTGACAAGCCGCAGCATAAAAATTCTGCAAATATGTTGATACATCAGTAATAATACCATTGAATTTGAATTTGATTCATAATGTTAACACTTTGAAAAGGGACCACATAACACAGAGCTTACTTTTGATAAATTTTTCTGATAATACCTTGCTTGACTCTTACTTTTTAATATTTTTGCCATCTTTATGCAAGTAAAGGATCTCAATACTTTGTCCACTACTGCATCAGAGATACAGATGGCTGACAAATTAAAGGAAAAACCAGTGCAGGTCTGGAATCTTGACCCCTATAGTGAGGGGACCAGGCGACTCGGTTATGCTTTGGGGTCATTTTGCTTGCATGGTTTGGGTACACTTGTCCCCATAGAGGGAAGGTCACTGCAAATCAATACAAAATTATTCTGAGTCATCAGCTCTATCCTATGATGAAACATTTCTATACTGATGGGAGTTGTCTCTTCCAGGGTGAGAGTGTCCCCATCCATAGGGCATGAGGGGTCTCTGAACTGTTTGAAGGGAATGAAATTGATGTGAATCATATACTATGGCCTTTGCAATCACCAGATCTCAACCCAAGTGAGGGAGAATTGTGGACTGATTTTGGACCAGTATGTGATACAATGTTCTCCTCCACCGTCATCAAAACACCTTTTGGAAGAATCGTGTTCATCCCTCTAGTGGAGTCCCAGAGACTTGTAGAATCAATACCAAGGCACAGTGAAGCTGTTCTAGCGACACATGGTGACCCAACACATAACTAAGACACTTTATGTTGGTTTTTTCTTTAATTTGTCACCCATCTGTATGAGTGGGCTTTCTCAAGTCATCCTTTTATTTATAGAGCAGTAAACACACTCTTATTTATAGAGTGCAGTTCAGAGAGCTAACACAGCAGAGAACACAGAAGAAAAAAGTATACAGATGCATGAAAAAAAAATTTGACAAGTGAATCATATTTGATACGGTTTTTTTAGACTTCTACATCATCAGTTGGATATTTTTGTCCTGAAAAACCTGATATATGCAATCCGATACATGCAGTGCATGGATAATCCACCAGGGTGCAAAAGGCATGCAACAGAGGATCTTCAGTTGAGACGTCCAAAATGGACATTGTCAGTCAGTGACTCACATGTGGTTTTACATTGATATTTTTGCCAATTTTGAAAAAGTTAAGGTAAGAAAAAATTCAAATTGCTACTGATACTTCAAAAGGAATATTTGCATGATCGATGCAACGTATAATTACTTAATATTTTGTAACTTGTTTACTTATAATAAAAAAAAAAATAGTAAAATCATGTTGAAATCTGTGTATCAAAGTGGATACAGCAGGGAAATCCACCAGTTGTCATTTTATTGCATTCCATGCATTATAGATACCATAAAGTAACATACACTCTTTGATCATTTGTTTTTGGTGTCTGTTTTTAAATGTTAAAAAGCAGAGAGTTAAAGATGTCCTGAAGATGATTGGATGGTGATTCAAGTGACATGGCGTAATTAGGGGAAGATGATGATGATGAAGAGGAATGGATTCCAACTGTAGTGTGTGCTGAGGGAAATTCAGATAGTAGTGATGAGGAGGACACACTGCACAGGCAATCACTCCTCCAATGTTGATTGTGGAAAATGTAAAGTCCTTCTTAGCCTGAACAAGAACAGAAACAGTTTTCTTGCCTAGTTGGTGGGTTTGTCATTGCTGCATCAAGAAGCTTCAGTGTAGCAGCTACAGAATATGTATGACACAGGAAACTCAGAGTTTAAGGGATTAAAAATGTTTTGTTCTGTATTTGATTAAAATTAAATTAAAATTAAAATTAACATGTTGTGAGCAATAAATTGCAAAAAGTTCAATATGTATCAAATATGATACTAAACAAATGTCATATATGCAAAGAGTTATTTAATTTAATTTTTAAAAAATTGTCAGAAGGTCCAATAAACTCTCCATTTTCAAAGAATTAGAATTTTCTGGCAATTATTTGATAATTCAGGCTTTACAGGGTTAAGACTACATCTCATAGTCTTATTCAGCAGATGCAGTCTGCTCAGCTGACATTAAAAAAGCTAGCAAGCCATCCTTCAGTTGAGCATTTTTTTGTTGTCAAACTCCTGAAATGAACTTTAACCTTAAATATATTGAGGATGCTTCCATAACCAGGTAATTAATATGTACAAGGATTAGGATATATTAAATTGACAAGGAACTTCATATACTGTATATGCAAATAAGCAAGACTATGATTTAGATTTGTAAACAAACAGTAAGCATTTGTCAATTCTATAACTGTCACAGAATCAGTGCAAGTTGTGCCAGCATAATGTGGCCCAATTATTGGATCCATTTGAGATCCTGTCTGCAGTATCCTGGACCATCTGGACTGAAGCAGAAAAGCATAACTAATACTTATTTTAATTGTGCAAATTGCAATAATCAAAACAAGGTGTGGTCATTGCATGACTCTTAATAGATGTGAAAATATAAAATAAAATATCTGATCCTGGGTATGATTTTGACTCAGAAAAAAACAAACTTTCATAGCCTTGCATAATCTGTTCACATCACATTTTAAACCAAAATAAATTTTAAACAAGCCTGGTATTAAATAAGATCAGACATCAAAGACTGTCATACCCAAAGCCAGTTAAGGTTTAGTGTTTCCTAAGTGCAAAAAAGAAGAATGGACAATGTCTTTTGCAGACCCACTCCAGTCACAGCTGCTTTCCTTTATAGCCACTGCTTCCCCCATTTCCTATTTGCCTCTATCTTGTACAGAAAGAAGATTCAAATACCCCTAAGAATCAGCAGAGGAAAGTACTTTCCAGGGAGAAAATGTCATTTATCCAATGGTTAACAACCAAGAAGGCATTACTGTCTTGGGATGAAGCTGTGGAACAGTGGGCCTCGGGCTGTGCATAGCTGAACAGAAAATCTTGCATCATGCCTTTTTGCTGTAAAATAATTAAAAATTCATATCTATAATTACATAGAGCATACTTTTTCACCAGAAGAGCCATAGTACTGAGAAATGTTTGTGGTGTAAAATCAGCAATGCTCTTATAAGAGACATTTTTTAATATACTGAGAAATAACCTTCTTTGTCTTTCAGATATGAGGAGGCATTGTACTTTTAATTGATTATTTTCTTTGTGAAGGTTTTTTAAATGTCCCAGCAACATCTGTTCACAACTTATGTTAGTAAATGATGCTGTGCTGCTCATCACCAGTCTTTTTCAGCTAAAGGCGTAAAATAATATTTACTCAAATATTGTACTTAAGTACTTGTGTTTACATGCCACTTTGTCTCTGCTCCTGTATATTTCAGAGGAAAATAGAACTTTTTAATCCACTAAATTTATCTGACATCTATATTATCTTGTTACATTGCAGATTAAGATTTTACAATCCTATAAAATATGATGCGTTATACAGTAAATTAAACCACTAATAGGAAGCATTAGCTCCACTGTAGCAAGCTGCAACATTAAAATGCTGCATCATTAATAATATTTCAATAGTACAATATATTCTGTGATGATGTTACACTGACAGAGGTAATTTTGCCTGCTTAGTAATATTTACCAATTTTTTACTTTAGTAACATGTTATGGATATTTCCATAAGTAAGGGGTGACAAAGCTAGAAATGTCAAACTGTACCCTCTCTCTTCTCAAACAGAAGATAGAGGCATGTCTGTTTGCTAAGTGGAAGCCTCACAGGCAAACCAAGGTCAGAATCCAGGCCATTGCCAGACAAAACAAGACAAAGACCTGAGATACAACATAACTAGAGGTCACAGACTTATGATTTGGAAGTGATGAACCAATATCTCTGACTTGCTTAAAGGCTGGTCTTGGATTTTCAGAAGAAAGAAGAGTCGGAGACCATGTCCAGTTCGGACGTGGACTCTGTGGGCCCTATTTTAACGAAAGCGCAGGGTCTAAAGCGCATAGCGCAATTGCATTTAGGGTGTGTCCAAACCCACTTTTGCTATTTTAACGGCGGAAAAATGGTCGATGCGCCTGGCGCATGGTTCAAAGGGGTTGTACTTAGTCTCCTAATTAATCATGGGTGTGTTTTCGGCGTAACATGCAATAAACCACAGTGTCATCTCCCAGTCCCTTTAAGAGCCAGATGCGCTTGCTCTTTGGCGGATTGCTATTATGACGGCGCATCTGCTCGTGCGCAAAGGGAAAGCGCATGATCCATAACGCACACACTGGCCCCTGCTGACTCTGGACCCTCCTGTGGTCCACAGACCACCAGTTTAAGATCCTGTTCATTCATTTGCTTCAATTTAATCCTCGTTTGGTTTTTGAAAAATTGTTTTGTTCAGTCATAGAGTAACAGGTCAAATCAGTGGAGTTTTAATTGCTGAACGTGTGGAAACCTGATCACTGTAATCTCAAAAATGTTAAAGAATATATATAAGAATATAGAAGCTGTGCAGATTTATTCCCTTCGTTAGTTTAATAATTGTTTTCACCTCATTTATTTCATGTGTTCCTCCTGTCATCATGTATTGATGAAGCAGGAAAGTCTATCTGTGTCTGATCCGTTGTTGTCCGTCTGTTTAAATGCGTGGATTGTCATAATTTGGTCAAATAATTAAACAATTTAATCTGTCATTACTGCGATTAGTTAATTCTGATAAATATGATGACTGACATGTAATTTTTTAAATTATATTAATATACACAATAATAAAATTTCACCTTACCTTTTTTTTTCACCTTTACCTTTTACATGTGTATGCGCTGCTGTCCATCCTGTGTGTGTAACAGGCAGAGTGTATGTTGTTCACCTGCCTGTGTAGCTGCATATTACATAATGCTCCCTTAAAATAACAGTGAAACATTGTGCCATTGACTTTAGACCAGGTTTTTGTTGGTCAAAAGCGCAATCGCTCTCTGCTTCTTCAAGATAGCAATGCGCCAACAATGCGCCTAACCACACCTTATTTTTAAACCAACACGCCCATGGGCACACTAATGGGCGCAAGTGTTATTGCTATTTTAACAACGCGGGCGCTGGACAGGAAAATGACAACTGCGCCTGTCTTAAAATAGCAAAGAGACTTGCGCTGCTCGTAGCGACCTCTGCACGGGGTAAAAGATAGGGCCCTGAATTTTTCTCCCTTGGTCAAGGTCATTGAAGTATTCCCAGAAAATCAGCTAACTCCACTTTTGTTCTGCTTCAACCGAAACTGCCAACATCAGCTCAGAAAATCCACAACATAACATTTTTAATGCAGAGCTTGCAGAGTAATGGAATATTTGCCCATCTATTGTGGTTTGCAGGTGTTACTTTGACTGTAATTATGCAAAGTATACACACATAGCTGCTTAGCTGCATTACTTCATTTTTTAATTACAGAAAGTCATTTGATTCATTGTTCATAAAAGACTATTGATTAGTGGAGCTTAAAGATTTTTTTGGACAGAAAAGCTGTACAGTCAAACCTTTTGCCATGGTGATTTAGTGCCAACTTTAAACTCTGATTACATTGCCTGTTTGTATTTCCTCGTAAATTTAAGCTTATAAAGTTGACAGGGCAGTTTTCTTTGGGCTTCTGTATTTGGACTTTCCTATCTGACAGCATGGGTAGTATGTACTCTAAGATACTTTTGTCAATACACACAGTACCTGTGCAAGCTATAATTGTTGTGATAATTAGAGCTCAAGCTAAGACAACAGATGCACTTGTACAATCAATAAACACATTATACAGAACATTGATTCTACCATAATCATTGTCATTATTTTATGTTCTGAGCAGTCATGGTAAGACAGGATGGCAGTTGTACTGTATTCACTTTTTTTTTTTTTTTTTTTAACTTTTTTTCTTTCCTTAAAGGAGTAACATCATGCATCAAGAAGCAAAATTAAATTAAAGCTGCAAGCAGCATTGGATGGGCCTTCGCCCCGCACGCACACCAGGATGCGATGCCGTCCGAGGGCATTCAACACACTCTTGCAGATGTCTCTGAACCTGGTCTGAGGGGTGTGACTTGGCAGCCATACAAAGTGCAGTGCAGATAGGGGCATGTACAGTAAAGTTATAGCAACTTGCCCTGTCACAGCGAAACATCAAATGTGAACGGTGTGAGAATGACAATTTTTTGCAGAATGAGATGTGTGTGTGCCTCACAGCAGTGTCATCAACATTATGCAAGTATTGTGTGCCTTTACTGTAATCTGAATTAATATGTAGAACACTTGTGATGAGTTTTGTATGTAAAAGAAAGTCCATTTTTAAAAAAGTAAAGACTTTTAACCCACATCACCGGATAAAAGTTTGATTGAAATGTCAACTATGAAATGTGCAGAGACAATGAGATGTCATGAATCCAATGATGAAAATGATGAAAGTGGTGAGATTTATAGTTTAGATGGCAGACAACTAATTAGGCGACATAGCCAGAAATGTCGGATTGCATTGTAAGTTGAGACAAAGCAATTTAAAATTGTCATAAAATCTAAACGGTATGAGTTATTACAAAGTTTTTAACAACTTTTGTTAAGCACAGTCTAGTGAGTGAAGTATTAAAATCTGAAGCCAATAACATGAATGCCCTAGATTTTGTTTGGACCCAAAAAAATCTGACCTTTGTATGCCTTTTACGTATTTCCTGTTAGATTTTTGTAGGTCTTGAGGAGACGAACAATTTAGTGTTGGTTCCATCTGTCTATGACATCCCTACGGGCCTAGGTGGCACTATGGAGTACTTTCTGGGCATGGGGGGATAATTTTTACATATTATACATTTTTTTGCTGGACCTGATGTGCGTGCCAAAAATGGTGAGTTTTTGAGCATATTTAGGGGGTCAAATTCAGGGTTGAAGTGGCGTAATAAGAAAGAAAGAAAGAAGAAAGAAACACTCAAGGAACAAAAGAGTCTTCGCTCTGTTCCAGGGCTCAGGCCCTAATAAACTCTCCAGAGGTACTAATTTAGATTTAAATTCAGTATGAATAATACAGCATACTCATCATACTCATCATTCTCACCACTCACCACTATTTTGCCTGCTGCTGGGGCACCTGCGTTGAAATGCTGTAGGGGGCGCTATGGCTGAATATTGGCATGTAGACTATTCAGGCCGGGACTGTTATCAAACGTGAAATTTCAGGCAGATCTGATCATGTACACTAAAGTTATAGCATTTTCCTCTGTCATGACAAAACATCAAAACTCAACACCATGCCACGGCCACACGCTTCATCGATGACTAAAGCTTTCAATAACTTTTGATAATGAACTATTCTAGATGACACACACTGATTTTGAAGTTGTTACAATGAATTCTGTAGGAGGAGTTCATTAAAATACAAGGTATGAAAAATTACCTGTTTTTCCAAGATGGCCGACTTAGTGTCAGACTTGTAACATGGCTCCAAGAAGCTTTTTTGTGTGTCTTGACATCATACACATGCTTTGTGAATTTCACATTTCTATGTTAATCTGGAAAGCAGTACTTCAATTTTGAAATTTTCAAGGGGGCTGTTGAGCCATATTGCCATTCAAATGAACTACATTGGATTTTCGCTGGTGTCACTCCGGACATGTGTGTCAAGTTTTGTGACTCTAGAGCCATCCCTTGGCCCTGAAAAACAGCATTGTATTTCATGGCAAAGGATGTGTCGTCATGGTATGGGTCATGACCTGCTGAATGTAGCATCTTCTTACATCTTAGCTGAGTAAATTTGAGGTGCATTGGTCAAATTTACTAGGAGTAATTAGACAAAGTATGACACGTGATACTTCCTGTTGCCAGTAGGTGGCGCTATGACTCAGATCCAGTATTGACACATGGATATATTCAGGGTGGGACTCTTTTCAAGCACAAAAGGTTTGGGTCTCTTTGCATAATGTATGCCATAATTATGGCCGTTTCAATTTTCATGGCGAAGGATAGAAATTTGCTGCCCAGCTACGCCCCCTGGGAATGTTGCATGCTCACCATTTTAATAACTTTTCATCTCCAAAGTCTTTAGATGATACTGACTGAAGTTGAAGTTCCTGAGGTCAAATCTCTAGGAGGAGTTTGTTAAAGTATGCAGGCTACAAATTGCAAAAATCGCTTTTATGCAAAATGGCTGACTTCCTATTGGACTTAGGGTATGTGTGCAAGAGACTTTTTGGTGCGTCTGGTCATGATACATATGCATACCGAATTCCGTTCTTCTACAACAATCTGTATCGATTTCTGCTTGTCTAGGGGGTACTGTCGAGCCATTTCGGGCACATTTAGGCCCTCAAAAACGCGTTTCTTTTGGAGGAATAATAATAATTCATTCAGATCCGCACTGGTTGGTGCACAGGCCCTAATTATTGCACTTTTTTATAGTGTATTTTCAGTTACTTGGAGTGGAAGCGGAGTGTTGCAGAACCAGACCGCTGCAAAGCCACAAAAGTTGTATAGCACTTTTCTCGTCTTCTGACCACTCAAAGCGCTTTTTACATTACAAAGGGATGAAAATTTAAATTTTAAGCTGCAGCAATGATGTATAATGTAAAAGAAGTTGGTCTTAGTGATGAACCCACAGAGAATTATCACCATCTCTTCAGTTCCCCTCAGCTCTATGGAGAATTCTGGCATCTTTCAAGCTCATTGTTTTGGTCTTGCAGCCCACATATATACTGTTTTGATTTACTCTCACATCTTTCATCAAATCATCTAACCCCTTCATTCGGCACCAGGCAGCTGTTTCCAGTGAAACAACTTTGATAAACTCAACCTACCAAATACCATATTGCAAAGAACCAAGTGACATCTGGTGATCATAGCGAAACACTTGTACTTACATTCATCAGGTGGCCAGAGACACAGCTCCAAATGAATGCTAATGTTGCTCTGTGTCTGCTGTGTGTATAAATAAGCTTTTGGCTAACAGCTGTTTGCCATATCAAGTTTATTCAGTGATAATATGTTGATGTTGACTTTACAGCATGTTGCAATCTCCAAAAAAATGAGTTAATGAAAGTTTTAATCAACTTTTAACTCCTCAAAAATGATCTTGCCCCCTCATAGTAGGTCCCAACCCTCAAGTAGAAAAGTAGCTGTTAGACCTTTTCTGTCGAGGGGAGAAATGACAAGTAACATAATCAGGTGACCAAAAAACTGTACACAAAAACAACAAAAAGGAGGCAGCTAACCAATAGCAAAGTGGCAAATGCAGTATTTATTTACAAAAATGAGGAATAACATTAACCAGCAAATATAGTAAGAAAAAGGTGGAAGCAACTTAAGCGTCAGGGTCTCCAAGGCCAAAACAAAAACCAAAAGATCCCCAGTCTAACTAGAAAAGAAAAGTCTTGCTTGATCTACAGAATTAAAAAAAAAGACAATGCTAATGTGCCCTGACTAGCCACAAAACAGGAGAAAAGAGGGAGAAAAAAAAGGCAGAGAACCCCTACAATGCTTCCAGAAAGTCAGCCGGTTACACAGAGCGGTGTGCCGATAGCACCAGAGTACAAACAAAGGTTTCAATAGCACCAGCCCATCCAGCAGCTCAGTGGCAAAATGGCCGAAACACTGGTTCAAGGGGGTTGAAACAGTAGCCCATACAGCTTTATTTTTGCAATCCACTGTACTGATGCACTGGAACAGTACAGTATCACAGCACAGATATTGGATTTGTCTGTCTGAGGTCTCCCCACAAAGCTGAAATGTTGAAGCTGTGCTTTTTATCATCTATTTCTAAATGAATATAGCTTGAATTCAGTTGTCCAGAAATAGGTTCAACATATACAGTGCACACTTGCACACTTGTGCAGCCCTTTAACCCTAATCCAAATTCATAACTAGTAAAGGACATGTATATGTGGATTTGAACCTACACTGTCAGAAGGACAGTATATCTTTCAGCCTTTAATGATATATTTAGAAACATTAATGACAGGCACTTATAAACTACTTTTTTGTGGTATTTGAGTTCTTTCTTCACAGAGAGTGAGTGGTGATCTCCTCAGATGATATGCAAGACACAGCTTGCCACTGACATACAGGGAATTGGATGTCCCCGCAGAGCCTCGGACTGCATGTGCTTGACTGCACCCTTCTGACATCACCCATCATTCTTGTGTAGCTGGAGACCTCTTCTGCCCATCACCCTCTCCCTCTCTGCAATGTTTCTGGTAGAGTTTTGAAAGATGAGGGCTACCCTGGGGACAGCTCACCCTGCTGGGCAAAATTGCCAGTCCAAACCTTTTCTTACTCCGCTAAGAGAAGTGGAGCAGCAATGCACCTTGTCATAAACTTTAATAGATTAGTTTGGAGAGTAAAAAAACTACAAAGATGATAGGAGAGCCATTTGCCTTTTTCTTTCTTTCTTTTTTTTTTTTACTTAAATAACATTGTTGTCCCTTTACCCATTCTGTTATTTTTTCAAATTTTAAACACCATTCCTATAGATATCTCATCACACATATTCCTTTTTTTTACTCTTAACTGTCTTCTCTCTTGTTGTCTCCCCCTCCTATTTTTTGTAATTATTCATTTTTTACGCTTTTAAGACTGTGGATTGTAAAGCTCTTGCTGTGCTGAACAGCAGTGCAATTGGAGAGGGAAATAAAAATAGCCTGGCATGTCAGCAGGGGTTTATGATGGCCTCTTTTCCTCAAAGCTCCTATTAAGTTCTACCCTCACGTTATACAAAAGACTAATGGAGCAAAGCCTGTAAAGCTAGTTGAGGGGCTTCCATACAAGATTCCAAACTGCCCATCTGAGGACATCTTACCATTCACACATTCATACACTGATGGTAAAGCCATCAGGAGCAGTTGTCATAATGACTAGTGAAGAGGGAGGATTCGGTGGCAGACACAGACACAGACACATATTGTTCAAGGGAAACAATGAGGTTTATTAGTAGCGAGTGGAAGGCAGGGCATCTGGTGAGGTGGTCCATGGTGAGGGTAGGAAGTCCTGAGCAGAGTGGGTCCAGAAGGTGGGGGTCTGCTGGGGATGTCCCTGGAGGCTGGCAAGCTCAACGGGGCTGGGAGGGAATCCAGGGAAGTTCAATGGAGGCAGGAGGAGTGAGCGGGGATCTGGACAGAGAACACAAGGTAGGTATGGAGCATAAAGTCTTTTCCAACAGAGTACGAAGAAGGAGCTGAAACACAATACCACTATGGGTTATTGGACGATCTGGCATAGACTGGAGAGCTGCACCGAGGTCTCCATAGCAACCATGACAGCAGTATCTTTGACATGTGGACTGGGGGAACCGGAAATTGAACCGCAGATCTTCCAATTGATGGATGACCTACTCCACCTCCTGAGCCATAGCCACCCTAAAAAGGATGGGGAAAAAACATCAGAGGAAGAGTGACTTCTGCACTTTAGCAGTTTAGTTACAACAATAACAATTTAGTTATAGAGTTATGCAGCTATACTGTAACAACTATCCATAAACTAGTTTCACAGGCTCTCATTCACACCACTCTCTCATGACAGATCATTCTGTGGTTGAACTGATCAGGGATCAGATAAATTATATAACTTGATATGTCCTCTGTATGGTCATTTGTATTGACAGACCAAATGTAATTTAAACGCAACTGTAACCGCTATTATAACATTTACCATGAGACTACTTCCTTAGATTGTTTACTGATGTAGTTAGATTAGGAAGGAGCAAACATTATTATTTTATGAAGTACACCTTAGCCAGAATGCATCTCAAACACGATCAGATTTCAGTTTACCCTGAATGCTTCTTGGGTACATTTACAGTTGGCTTTTTTGAGACTGGAAGTAAAAGTTTATTTCTGCTTAGTGTAAAAAAAATCTGCATGTTTACAAGAAGGTCTGTATTTTTTCATTAGCAACCATCTTGCAGTTTTGGAAACAGACATGGCTTCAGACTTTTTCAAATGTACTTTTTTTGCGTTTGTTCACAAAAAACAATATCCTGTGAGTTTAAAACTTGAAAAACATTTTAAAGACAAAACTTTTTTTTTATAGTGACATTTTTATTCCATGATAAAAAGGAACAGCAAGACTATTGGTGACAGCAGTCCCCTGTGCTTAGAAATATACCTCCTCACTAACTAACACAGGCAGTTAATACTCCCTTGACCTGCTAACGAGCATCCCTATCACTCCTTCCTTGTAAATCTCTGAAGCCTCCACCCATTAGTAGCGACCCTTCCAACAGAGCTCCCAATATTCTGAAGGACAGGAGGCAGTGGCCAGAGCATGACCACACCAAAGCCTGGATTAGTTACTAATCCTTGGAGGTATTTCTCTCTCGCCTGCCACCCCCTGCTTTTCAGGAATCTGCTTGCTGCATGACTTAAATTTTCAAGGGAAGGGAGTTGAACACAGTGATGTGGGAGTCTGCAGAGGAAAGGATGGGAGTAAGAACTGGTTAGTGAAAACATTGGAGACTTATAGAGAAAATATGCAGTGCAATATCCTGTGGCATTCTATTCAGGATATTGTATCTGCTTGAAATCTTCATTCTCACTAATTTCACTGAACTCTTCCATCAGCAAATAATTTCACTATCCTGACAGTTTTTACAGTAATATTAGGATTACTGGCTAAATTGTGTACCTAGGCAATTGTATAAAAGCTTCTATTTAATACAAGACGTGAATCTTTTTAGCTCAAAGCTTGGATCTTGTGGTCCTAACTATCTGATGGTGCCAGCTGCAATCATTCATCTGCCATTTAGAATTCCCAGTCATCTACACTGCACGCATGTTTATGTTAAAAAGCCTACTTTATCCTGAATATGTTTTGTCAAAGTACCAGTGAAGAATGATAATTGGCTTAACAGGTAAGAAATCGATGAAGGACAGTTACTGTCCTTCATCGATTTCTTACATGTTAATTCTCCATGTGTTTAACTGAACATGTTCAAAGCCATCCCTTCACATAAAAATAACCACAATCCTTCTATCTTTAATTTGGGTTATAGACATATTCTGGTGGATATACGCCATTATACCCACATGTGAGTGCTTTATGTATTGTAAAAGACAAGCCCCTGCATTTTTCCTTATCACTGAATGTGTGTTAGCTTCACATGAGCCATGATTGACAGCCTTTGATGAGGGCACAATAATGACAATCATCAACACATAACCATCTCAATAATTACCATGTCATAATCACTGCCATCAAGGAATTCAACACTGGGCCCTCATTTGCAGAGGGTAAAATATTCATGCTCTTCTGGTGGAAACTGAGCAGCCTGAATTTTAAAATGATAACACGCTAAAATCTCTGGAGGAACGTGCAAAGGAGGAGCACTTCCAATCAGTAATTCTGTTTTTACTATAGTATAGTATCTGCAAATAATCTGTGGGTCCATGCCCTATTTTTTATCAAATAGACAATATGATTGCAGTCTCACTTGTACATTTGGTCAAATGACATCAGAAGGAATATCCATGAAAGGGAAATTTAAATCACATAATTGTCAGAAAGACAATTAAGTTGTGTATTTGTGAGGCCCTCTTATGTTTCAGCCCCTTCCTCTGTTTCTCCAGTAGAGTAGATTGGATTATACTGAGCAGAGGAAGTAGAATGAGTGTTGGATTGCTGCATTACATATGCCCTCCCAAGGAGGTGTGTGTGTGTGTGTGTGTGTGTATGAGAGAGAGAGAGAGAGAGAGAGAGAGAGAGAGAGAGAGAGAGAGAGAGAGAGAGAGAGAGAGAGAGGTCACTTGATGTTCAAACATCTCTGGGCAGTAGTGGGGTTCACATTGCTGACTGTTTGTAATAACTGTAGTCACATTTCTTACAACCACATTTCATGCTTTAGTGCGTGGATGACAACAGGCTTGTGTGTAACTTCATAGATGCAGTGATGGTGTAGATTCAGGATGACCTAATCTCACTCTATGGAGAGGAGATTTTTTATACTAATTTTTTAAAGGAAGCATGAACCCAAGTGGAGCATGAACCCTATACAAGTGACAATGGGAAAGTAGTAGACAAGGAGCAGCAGGGCAGCTGTTTTGCTGCAGCAAACTATAGCATATGGTCAAAAGTCTGTGGATGTCCGGTAAAGAGAAATCTTAATGCTACAAAAACAGTATATCAATCCTGTCTGCTATATAATATATTTATATACAACTAAATTACAACAGCAAACACATTTGGGAAAATGTAATGCTGGCTGAATTACATTTTCTCTCAACATATTGAGAAAATGTTGTTAATTAACATATTTTGCAAGTTACCAAAATGTTCATACTGAATAAATGAGTGAAATGTCCAGGGACAACATACCTTGTTCTTTTTTCCCACCAAAATATTTGATCTTGCAGTACATTATTTGCTAATAAAAACTCCAGCATCATTAAACTTAGGTTCTGGCAGCACTTGGTTATGGTTAGAGAAGGATCAAATTCTTGGTTTAATACCGAAAATAATCTGCAGAGACTTGAAGCAACATGTTTGTTGACATTTAAACAAAACAATAATCTTTCACTAACCTTAACCAAAGTGCTTTTGTTGCCTAATCCTAACCACACGCAGGACTCATGCCGGGAGTATGTTTGCCAATGCAATGTAATTTGGAAACAGTACAATTTAGTTGTATATAAATGTAATTTCTAGGAGACAGGGTCAGTGAAGGATATTTTTGTGGCAACAGTTTGGGGTTACCCCCTTCCATTCAAGCATGAAATGGAATGCCTCAATCTCATTAGGCACCTTTGGGATGAATTACAGCACTGACGTTGGGCCAGGCCTTATCATCCAACATCAGTGGCAGTTCTCACTAAAGCTCTTGAGGCTAAATGGGAGCAAATCCTTGCTGCACAAGATGAGTGTCTGTGGTTTTGTAATGAAATGTTGAACAATCACATATGGCTATAATTTTCAGGTGTTCACATACTTGTGGCCATACAGTGTACATTCTGCTGCTGTAAAGCAGTTGCTTTTTTCCTCTTGGTGCCTGATAACACCTAGCTACCAGCTTTCTTGGCTCACAGCCATTGCCACATCTGATTAATGCCTACCCACTCAGACCTCTCCTTTTCCTCCACTTGCTCTCTGCATCCACTACTGTTATTAATAGTGGGAGAGATTAGGCAGCTTGCAGTGGCCCATCTGCTGACCTGAGGTGCTCTACCACTGATTATCTAGAAACAGTTCCAGTGTTGAAGTGATTTTGGAAAGCTATGCATGGCAGTACTGCCCTTAGATATAACTATTACCAGGGACAAGGTGGTCAGATGTGGTCAATGTCTGCTATGTAAGAATCAGGAAAAGGCTGATATTTTGAAACAGATGCCAGAACACATTGTACACTATGTTTACAGAGACTAAAACAATAGCTTTCAGATGACAGGGAAAATTCTGAAAATACTTAAAATGAAAAGTCTCACACTGTTACTCTGTATTTTATCTGTGTTAAAATTTGCGGGGTGGAAATGTGACGTGATTCATTTACTCAAACTCCTCCTACAGATTTGACCTCAGCCACTTGAAATTTGATCCATATCATCTACAGTATCATCTACAGATCCCAAGAGACCCAAAGCTTTTGTGATTGATTAAGAGTCCCGCCCTGAACACGTCCATGTGACAATATTGGACCTGAGTCCTAGCGCCACCTACTGGCAACAGGAAGTTACATGTTTCACGCTCCGACGCCCTGTGGGCAGCACGGTGATTGAATCCAGCTCAAATTTACTGAGAATAGCCTCAAGACCTTGGAGATCCTATATTATGAAGTTGGTGACTTTTCGTTGAAAGGTGTTGCCATGGCGGCACGGCGAATTTCGATGTCTCGCCATGAAATTTCAAAGCCTCATAACTTGACTCCACGTTGTCTAATCTTTTTCAAATTTCACATGCTTGTTAAGAGTCCCGGTCTGAACACATGTTCAGTCTCATATTTAGCGAAAGTCATAGCGCCACCTACTGGCGACAGGAAGTAACATGTGTCGTACTTTGTCTAATTTCTCCTAGGAAATTTGGCCGATGCGCCTGAAATTTAGTCAGCTAATAAACAAGACCTTGGTGATGCTACATTTGGCAGCTCATGATCCAAAACTGAACGCTGTTACCATGGCGACAAATCCTTCGCCATGAAATAGAATACTGTTTTTCAGGGAGAAGGGATGGCTCTACATTCACAAAACTTGACACACATGTCCAGAGTGACATTAGCTAACATCCTATGTAGTTAATTTGAATGGGCGTGGCAATATGGCTCAAAAGCGCCCCCTTGAAAATTTCAAAAGTGAAGCCCCGCCTTCCAGATTAACGTAGAAAAATGAAATTCACAAGACATATGTATAAGCTGAAGATGCACAAAAAAGCCTCTTGGAGCCATCTTGTAATTACAACAGGAAGTCGGCCATCTTGGAAAAACTGGTCAATTTCACCCTTTTTTTGGCCATTTTTCTTACCTTGTATTTTAACGAACTCCTCTTACAGAATTCAATGTAAAGACTTCAAAATCAGTGTGTCATCTAGACTAGTGTATGATCGAAAGTTATTAAAAGATTTAGTTCATGTCGAAGCATTTGGCCGTGGCGTGGCGCTGAGTTTTGATGTTTCGTCATGACAGAGGAAATTGATATAACTTGAGTGTACATGGATGGATCTGCCTGAAACTTTAAAGATTTGATAGCAGTCCAGGCCTGAGCATGTCTACATTACAATATTCAATCAGTGATGCAAACTGGCTCCATAGCGCCCCCTACGGCATTTCATTGCAGCAGCTGGGCAAAATATTGGACAAACGATGTGATGTTTCTCTCCTTGCTCTGTCTGAAAACAGCCTGAGTCTGGAAACGTCTACACGTCCCTGACAAAAGCCCTTCGAGTGCACGCCACTCCGACATGCGCTGGGGTGCGAGGGCCCGATCATCGCTGGTTGCAGCTTTAATTAGGGCCCGAGCACCTACCGGTGCGAAGCCCTATTGTTCTTCTAGGAATTCTTCTCTATTATTATTATTCTTCCGAAACAAACGCGTTTTTGAGGGCCTAAACGTGCATGAAAAGTTTTTCAACTTTGCACAGACGTCAGAATTGGTGAAAAATTTGATATTTTAAGCGTCTCGCAAAAAGGCGGGGCAAAATGGCTCGATAGCGCCCCCTAGAAAATTTGAAAAATTGAGCCCCTCGATACAGATTGACGTAGGAGAACGAAATTCGGTATGCATATGTATCATGACCAGACACACCAAAAAGTCTCTTGGACACATACACTAACTCCAACAGGAAGTCGGCCATTTTGTGCCAAAGTTGCCATTTTGACACCGATTTGGTCATTTCCACCCCGCATATTTTAACGAACTCCTCCTAGAGATTTGACCTCAGCCACAAGGGATGGCTCTACAGTCACGAAACTTGACACACATGTCCAGAGTCACCTTATCTAAAATCCTATGTAGTTAATTTGAATGGGCGTGGCAATATGGCTCAAAAGCGCCCCCTTGAAAATTTCAAAAGTGAAGCCCCGCCTTCCAGATTAACGTAGAAAAATGAAATTCACAAGACATATGTATAAGCTGAAGATGCACAAAAAAGCCTCTCGGAGCCATCTTGTAATTACAACAGGAAGTCGGCCATCTTGGAAAAACTGGTCAATTTCACCCTTTTTTTGGCCATTTTTCTTACCTTGTATTTTAACGAACTCCTCTTACAGAATTCAATGTAAAGACTTCAAAATCAGTGTGTGTCATCTAGACTAGTGTATGATCGAAAGTTATTAAAAGATTTAGTTCATGTCGAAGCATTTGGCCGTGGCGTGGTGCTGAGTTTTGATGTTTCGTCATGACAGAGGAAATTGATATAACTTGAGTGTACATGGATGGATCTGCCTGAAACTTTAAAGATTTGATAGCAGTCCAGGCCTGAGCATGTCTACATTACAATATTCAATCAGTGATGCAAACTGGCTCCATAGCGCCCCCTACGGCATTTCATTGCAGCAGCTGGGCAAAATATTGGACAAACAATGTGATGTTTCTCTCCTTGCTCTGTCTGAAAACAGCCTGAGTCTGGAAACGTCTACACGTCCCTGACAAAAGCCCTTCGAGTGCACGCCACTCCGACATGCGCTGGGGTGCGAGGGCCCGATCATCGCTGGTTGCAGCTTTAATTAGGGCCCGAGCACCTACCGGTGCGAAGCCCTATTGTTCTTCTAGGAATTCTTCTCTATTATTATTATTCTTCCGAAACAAACGCGTTTTTGAGGGCCTAAACGTGCATGAAAAGTTTTTCAACTTTGCACAGACGTCAGAATTGGTGAAAAATTTGATATTTTAAGCGTCTCGCAAAAAGGCGGGGCAAAATGGCTCGATAGCGCCCCCTAGAAAATTTGAAAAATTGAGCCCCTCGATACAGATTGACGTAGGAGAACGACACACCAAAAAGTCTCTTGGACACATACACTAACTCCAACAGGAAGTCGGCCATTTTGTGCCAAAGTTGCCATTTTGACACCGATTTGGTCATTTCCACCCCGCATATTTTAACGTACTCCTCCTAGAGATTTGACCTCAGCCACAAGGGATGGCTCTACAGTCACGAAACTTGACACACATGTCCAGAGTCACCTTATCTAAAATCCTATGTAGTCAATTTGAATGGGCGTGGAAATACGGCTCAAGAGCGCCCCCTTGAAAATTTCAAAAGTGAAGCCCCGCCTTCCAGATTAACGTAGAAAAATGAAATTCACAAGGCACATGTATAAGCACAAAACGCACAAAAAATCCTCTTGGAGCCATCTTGTAATTACATTTGGCAGCTCATGACCCAAAACTGAACGCTGTTACCATGGCGACAAATCCTTCGCCAGGAAATACGATACTGTTTTTCAGGGAGAAGGGATGGCTCTACATTCACAAAACTTGACACACATGTCCAGAGTGACATTAGCTAACATCCTATGTAGTCAATTTGAATGGGGGTGGCAATATGGCTCAAGAGCGCCCCCTTGAAAATTTCAAAATTGAAGCCCCGCCTTCCAGATTAACGTAGAAAAATGAAATTCACAAGGCACATGTATAATGTCAAGACACACAAAAAAGCCTCTTGGAGCCATATCGTAAGTCCAACAGGAAGTCGGCCATCTTTGAAAAACTGGTCAATTTTCACCTTTTTTTGGTCATGTCGCTTATCTTGCATTTTAACGAACTCCTCCTACAGAATTCATCGTACGGACTTCAAAATCAGTGAGTGTCATCTAGACTAGTGTATGATCAAAAGTTATCAAAAGATTTAGTTCATGTCGAAGCGTTTGGCCATGGCGTGGCGTTGAGTTTTGATGTTTCGCCATGACAGAGGAAATTGATATAACTTGAGTGTACATGGTTGGATCTGCCTGAAACTTTACAGGTTGGCTAACAGTCCAGGCCTGAGCACGTCTACATTACAATATTCAATCAGTGATGCAAACTGGCTCCATTGCGCCCTCTACGGCATTTCAACGCAGCAGCCCCAGCAGCTGGGTAAAATAGTGGATAACGGATGTGATGTTTCTCTCCTTGCTCTGTCTGAAAACAGCCTCAGTCTGGAAACATCTACAAGTCAGATCTGCCTGAAGCTTTACAGGTTTGCTAACAGTCCAGGCCTGAGCATGTCTACATTATAATATTCAATCAGTGATGCAAACTGGCTCCATTGCACCCTCTACGGCATTTCAACGCAGCAGCCCCAGCAGCTGGGTAAAATAGTGGATAACGGATGTGATGTTTCTCTCCTTGCTCTGTCTGAAAACAGCCTCAGTCTGGAAACATCTACAAGTCAGATCTGCCTGAAGCTTTACAGGTTTGCTAACAGTCCAGGCCTGAGCATGTCTACATTATAATATTCAATCAGTGATGCAAACTGGCTCCAGCGTGCCCCCTATGGCATTTCAACGCAGCAGCCCCAGCAACTGGGTAAAATAGTGCATAAAGGATGTGATGTTTCTCTCCTTGCTCTGTCTGAAAACAGCCTGAGTTTGGAATCATCTACAAGTCACTGACAAAAGCCCTTCGACTGCGCGGCCTTCGACTGCGCGGCCTTCGACACGCGCCAGGGCGCGAGGGCCCGTTCATCGCTGCTTGCAGCTTTAAGCCGAGCACCTACCGGTGGGAAGCCCTATTGTAATTCAAGGAATTCTTCTCTATTATTATTAGGGCCCGAGCACCTACCGGTGCGAAGCCCTATTGTAATTCAAGGAATTCTTCTCTATTATTATTATTCTTCCGAAACAAATGCATTTTTGAGGTTCTAAACGTGCACGAAAAGTTGTTAAACTTTGCACAGACGTCAGAAGTGGTGAAAAATTTGATATTTTATGCGTCTCGCAAAAAGGCGAGGCAAAATGTCTCGATAGCGCCCCCTAGAAAATTAGGTAAATTGAGCCCCTCGATACAGATTGTCGTAGGAGAACGAAATTCGGTATGCATATGTATCATGACCAGACACACCAAAAAGTCTCTTGGACACATACCCTAACTCCAACAGGAAGTCGGCCATTTTGTGCCAAAGTTGCCATTTTGACCCCGATTTGGTCATTTCCACCCCGCATACTTTAACAAACTCCTCCTAGAGATTTGACCTCAGCCACTTGAAATTCAGTCCATATCATCTACAGGCATAGGAGATTAAAAGTTATTAAAACGGTGAGTTTTCGTCATTGCCAAGGGGGCGTGGCCGGGGGGCGAATTTCGATCCTTCGCCATGGAAATTGAAACGGCCATAACTCCGGCATACGTGATCCTAAGAGAGCCAAACCTTTTGCGCTTGATAAGAGTCCCACCCTGAACACATCCATGTGTCAATACTGGATATGCGTCATAGCGCCACCTACTGGCAACAGGAAGTAACATGTTTTACGCTCAGACGCCCTGTGGGCAGCACGGTGATCGAATCCAGTTCAAATTTACTTAGAATAGCCTCAAGACCTTGAAGATCCTATATTATGAAGTTGGTGACTTTTCGTCGAAAGGTGTTGCCATGGCGACGCGGCGAATTTCAATGTCTCGCCATGGAATTTGAAAGCCTTATAACTTGACTCCACATGGTCTGATCTTTTCCAAATTTCACATGCTTGTTGAGAGTCCTGGTCTGAACACATGTTCAGTCTCATCTTTAGCGAAAGTCATAGTGCCACCTACTGGCAACAGGAAGTAACATGCGTCGTACTTTGTCTAATTACTCCTAGGAAATTTGTCTGATGCACCTGAAATTAAGTCAGCTAATAAACAAGACCTTGGTGATGCTACACTTTGCAGCTCATGACCCAAAACTGAAAGCTGTTACCATGGCGACAAATCCTTTGCCATGACATACAATACTGTTTTTCAGGGACAAAGGATGGCTCTACAGTCACAAAACTTGACACACATGTCCAGAGTGACATTAGCTAAAATCCTATGTAGTTAATTTGAATGGGCGTTTCAATATGGCTCAACAGCGCCCCCTTGAAAATTTCAAAAGTGAAGCCCCGCCTTCCAGATTAACGTAGAAAAATGAAATTCACAAGGCACATGTATAAGCTCAAGACGCACAAAAAAGCCTCTTGGAGCCATATCGTAAGTCCAACAGGAAGTCAGCCATCTTTGAAAAACTGGTCAATTTTCGCCTTTTTTTGGCCATGTCACTTACCTTGTATTTTAATGAACTCCTCCTACAGAATTCATGGCAAGGACTTCAAAATCAGTGTGTGTCATCTAGACTAGTGTGTGATCAAAAGTTATCAAAAGATTGGGTGTCTGGTAACTGGATAAGTGGTGCACGGATTGGGTAAGGTTTTGAATGAAGCGGCTCTCCATACTCAAGACTTTGTACACTACAAACAAATCTTAAAAAGTAGTAGATAAAAAGCCAAGGGTTCACCATCACTGTAATATCCTAAAAATATATAGAATTTCCTCAATTTTGATAACTTTTATTTTACTCTGATGTTTGACTGATGATTAAAATTATTAATGATCTTTCACCCCCTCCTGTTAGAGGATGCCTGGCCTATCTTGGCAGTGCTGGTGGGACTACAGCATCTACCAGGGGTGACTGGATACCACTCAGACCACCAGCTCAGAAAGACAACCTTTGGTATATCTGCTTTCTTGGTTAAAGTGGTGGGGAAGTGGAATTCCACACCCATGAACATTAGAGACTCTGGAAGCTTTGTAGTGTTTAAAACCAGCCTCAAGCTTGGTCAAAGTCAGCACAAAAGTGTCACCACCAATGATTACCTCATATTTATTGTATTTGTCATACTGATTATATTTATTATCCTACACTGATGGCTTCTTATGCATTGTGTTGTTTTATGTAGTGTAATTGTGGTTCTGTGGTTGTTTTTCATCTACAAAAAGCAGGTGTAAATTAGCTCCTAGCTAACTCTGGTGCAGTTACTTTTAATTGTGCACTGTTCCTATAAAAAGAAACAATAAAACTTAACTAAAAAGAGAGGAAGAGAGAGAGAGAGAGACTTAGAAAGGAATGTGGGCTTATTTATACATTTATGATCCTAGAGGTAGTGTGAGTGAATAGAGGAAGGGAGGATGGCTCATTAGTTTATCTGTGGAGGTCAGGGGAACTCCAGGTTTATTGTTATAGTAATATATACCTAAATATAGAACATTACAGAACAATGTCACATACAGTGTCATTGTATTTAAAGCTTATGCTTTATTACAGATAAGCTAATGTTTCCACAAGTACTTGTTAGTGCTAACTTGGCAGTATGTTTGCTGATGTTTGGCTCTGCATGTGTCATTTGATAAATCTGCTGCCTCTCTGGCAATGAGAAGTGTTGGCTCCTCTTCCTGTTTTATCACTGGAGGCAGCTCCAACAGAAGGCCTGACATTGAAAATCCTCATAGAGAGGAAGTAAAACAAATTAGAATGTGTGAAAGAGAAGTGGGAAATGAACCATCACAACAAAGATAAGTTCTCATTATGGACAACTTATCCAGTTTTTGTTAATGTGCCTTTTACAAACTCAGATAGGGAGAATGAGTCTTATGTCAACTGTACTGGTTTAAACTAAATGTATGCATACGGAGAAAAAGAAAGTTTCAGGATTTTTATATTAATGATGTGAGTCATCCATGAAAGGAAGAGTAGCATATATTATTCAAGAGATTGTTTTGAAATTCTTGAGATGTGCACTTCTTGACTATTGTGTCTTAATTTGCAGAGACTCTTCAGACTTTTCTGCTTCCATAGATAGATAATACATAACAACTCAGCAGTCTAACAGTGTGAATAGACATACATGCATACAATGACAACTCTGTTTATAAATCAGAAACACTAAAATATTCATTCTATATCACCACAGAAACATTCAAGAACATTCTAAGACACTGGGATGTACTTTAACAGATTCTGACCTCAAATCTCCTGCATTTCAGGGTTTAATTTTCAATTAATGTGGGAAACCTTGATCCCTCTACTTACAAATTGTGTTTTTGTGTGTGTGTGTGTGTGTGTGTGTGTGTGTGTGTATAAACTCCTGGAAATGCAATTCACCTCCTCCAAGCAATGTAAAGTATAACAGCTGGGAGATGTAGTGACTGTAGTGTGTTCTCTTCCTTTGAACACCTTCAGGGAGAGGCAGTCAAGAAGTGTTTTTATTACATGTGCAAACTTAAAAAAGGTATCCTGTGGAGTTTCTGACCTCTAGCAGAGCAATGGATTTTTTAAAATTGCATCCAGGTTTTATTTGTCTTGTACTTGTGCACATGGACACATGCATGCAGGTAACACAATACACAGTCCTGCTTGGTTTCACACTATTCCAATGATCAACAGGTGGCTGTAGTATACTGAAAAATGTATCAATTTATAATTGAATGACATGGATTTCTAGCAGATTGATTTGATTTTGAAAACAGTCCTGTTGGAAAATATCGTATAGACCTCAGTCCAGTAAGAGTTCTTCTGGTTTAACTCCTATAATTCTTGTAGAGTTTATAGTCTTGCAGGACTGGTTCCAAAGTTCTAATTGGATCTTTCTTGTAAGGTTGTGGTGGATGGATGGGTCAGCAAAGCATGTGGCTTAGACATGGGAGATTGTTGTTTGTTCCGTTTCCTAATAAGAATTCATGTGTTGAAGAGAAGTACAGAAATGAACCTTTGCAGCAAAGATCAGTTCTTGAGATCACTTGTCCAGGTTTTCTTTTAAAGACTAGGGACTAAAGTGCTTTTTATATCTCAGATTGGTTGGGAGACTGAGGCTTATGTTTATATCACTGTAATGGCCAGTTTAGACCAAATATTCATGACAAGAGAAGTTAAAACGTGCCAGTTCACAGCAATGCAACTACACAAGACTGGGTATTGGTTACACAGCAACAACTCTCTGTACTTCTGCTCTAACTTCTGGCTTTCTCTTGTAGTGTCTCAAAATATATGAATATGGATTCTGATAGTGAGTCACATGCTTCAGTTGCAGTGTTAGTCTTGATGAGATTTTACAAATTGCAAATATTAAAAGGTCTTTTTCAAACAAATGAGAGGTGATCCTCTCTTTCTTCCCTCCAAAATTCTGCCATACTGACTTGACCGACTGACTTTGCTATGAGCTGATTGGCTGTTGAAACAGGTGTAACCTGCCACTGGTGACAAGCCAAGTAGCAGGTTACAGCACCAGCCAGCTTGAGTTGGGCTGAGATGAGCCAGTTAACACCACTGCAACTTTTTTCTGCAACGCTCTAAAACGGTTTTGTCTCATCATGAATCTTTGGTCTATACTGGCCTTAATGGTATAAACTAAATTTAGTTGCATGTGGAAGGGAGATTCTTTGAAAGAGTGTGGTTATGTGACTTTCTAGATAACAATAATTTATTTGAGGCCTTCCAGTCAGGATTTAGAGTGCATCATAGCACGGAGACAGCACTGGTGAAAGTTACAAATGACCTCCTGACTGCATCAGACAAAGGACTTGTCTCTGTACTTGTTAGACCTTGGTGCTGCATTTGACACTATTGATCATCAAATCCTATTGCAGAGATTGCAACATTTCATTGGCACTAAAGGAATGGCATCAAGCTGGTTTAAGTCCTTTTTATCAGATCAGTTTCAGTTTGTACATGTTAATAATGAATCCTCCATGAAGGCAAAAGTTAGACATGGAGTTCCACAAGGTTCTGTTCTTGGACCTATACTATTCACTTTGTATATGCTACCTTTAGGGAATATTATTTGGAAACACTCCAATTAATTTAAAAAATTTTCATTGTTATGCAGATGATCTTCAAATATATAAGCCTGGTGAATCCAATCAGTTAACTAGACTTCAAGCATGCCTTAAGGAAAAAAAGACCTGGATGAGCTGCAATTTTCTGCTACTAAACTCAACACCTAAACACCTCAGAAACACATTAACTAATGATTTAACTACTCTACCCCCCCCTTTCTCAACCCAACCACTCAAGGCAGATGGCCGCCCACCCAGAGCCGGGTTCTGCCTTAGGTTTCTTCCTGTTAGAGGGTAGTTTTTCCTTATCACTGTCGCTAAGTGCTTGCTCATGCGGGGGAATTGTGGGGTCTTTCTCTCTCTGTAAATTAAAGAGCATGGTCTAGAAGTGCTTCATGTAAAAGTGCCCTGAGATTACTTTGTGTTGTGATTTGGCATTATATAAAGAAACATGAATTGAATTGAAAAGAAAAAAAGTGGCAAAATTGGATATCGACAATGTCATCCATTGCAGAATTAACAGATATTTTTCAAGAAATTGTTTTAAAATTCAGATGTACACTCCTTCACTAGTCAACTCTGTCTTAAGTTTGCAGACTCTTCAGACTTTCCTGCTTGCACAGATAGATAATACATACAAATTCAACAGTCTAATAGTATGAATAGACATACATGTATACAATGACAATACTCTCAGTTTATAAATCACAACACCAAAATGTTCTTTCCTATGTTTCTGTCTGACTGTCAACATTGTTTTTTTTTTTTTGTTTTTTTTTACTATGATACCAATATTTCCTTAAGCAAGCAAGTAGTTCCACTTTGAAAAACCTGTTTGACTGTGAATCCAAAAAGAGCCAAACATCTTCCTAATTAATCCCATCTCTAAACAGGATTTTAGATATTGGATGGTTCTGTGAAACCCTGGACACTTTCAATAAGAACATTTTTAAAACACTTTTGACAGTATTTGCATGGCAACCATGGTATAGTCAAGAGAAAGAGTGTGGTTATGGCAAATCATATTTAGGCTATAATCTGAACATGTAACATCTGTAACAGCTGTCTTCACCAGTACAAATGAGTAGACATTGTAAGATAGGCAGGCAGAAGGACATTGAAATACTCAATTGTTATAATTACAAGCAGAATGATGAAACAAAAACTCTAGTAGCTTGGATCTCACACACGCAGCCTCTTTAGGTGGTCAAATGAGTCTTGTATTAGAGAGCATAAGATTGCTGAAGACTGTGTTCAGGTACATGGAAAAAAGCTTCATCCTGTTATCTTCTACATGCCCAAGCTGCTCATTACTCAGTGGCAGCTGAGCGGAAACAAATGCAATCTGTAGGGAAATGTATGCTGCTTACAGTATTGTCTGTGGGTAAAAGTGTAGTGTGTCTTCTGTGTGCTTATATTCACATCATAATGGTAGGTCAAAGAAAAGTGACACTGCAACTTGGAAGCATTCACATGTTTAACATGTAAGGTTCACATTCAAAATATTTTTTATCTTTGGGCTTAAATCAATAAGACATTACTGAATTTTCTTAAAATACACTGGTCAAAATTACTGTTAAAGTGTAATTTATATACTGTTCTATGTTAAACATAGTCAAAGTTTCAAAACATGGCTTCAGCCTGATCTGAGTGCTTTGCTGGCAAAGTTACCCCTACGTTCCCATTGAACTGACATTGATTTATTCACACATGCACACAAATGGCCATCAATACTGTAGCCTTTCTTGGTAAGATTATTCATGTTGTCAACTAGTATATTTCAGATCGGATTCCAGCTCAAAAATGTATCAATATATTTGAGAAATATCCATTTCAAGTAAAGTATAAGAGAAGGAAGTGAAATCCTATTACTACTGTTTGTTGATATAGCCTCCAGAACTGCTGGAAAAGAGTGGGCTCATCAGTAGGGGGGCCTTAAAGAGACATGAGATAAAATAGCCTGTTTCAGACAGTGCCTGAACTGAGAGGCTGCATAAAGAGCCATTATAGAATAAATATTTTCAGTGTTTTGAACTGTAAATCATGCAAAGATATTCCAGTTAAGTCTCAGAATATAAATATAGACCTGGATATGTGCATGATACATCCCCTTTAACTGTTATTTTTTTAATGTTACTGATATAATTTCAGTAACTACCTTACATTGAGTCTGCTGCACACTGAAATACAATGATTTAAATGCTTGTGAAACAGCTGTTATGTACAACCTATTTTACTGTCTTGCTTTCATTCTTCTCTGTTTCATTTTTATTACTTGTGTTGACTGACATCTACAATTTGTGACACTGACTGTGGAACATTTTGAGCATATATACACACACATTATTACATGTATTATCTTATGTCTAATTACCACTTTTTCACAGTCAGCAGGTTTTATTCAGGGTAAGTCCAATATAACGTGAATACTGTATTAGTGCCTGTGAACTGGTAATGCGCTAATACAAAGCAAAACACAATACAAGAGTCAAACAGAAAATCTCCAAAAGGGGCAAAGTAACAAAAGAAAACACAAAATCACCACGAATGGGAAAACTCACAAAAACAACTAGGATGACCAGGAGAAACTCAACTGGTAAGAAAACAAAAGACAAGCACTAAACAAAAAGTTCACCAGTGAAACTTGGACACAGGGAATAATCACAGGAGCTGAGTTCACACAGGTGGCAGGAGGAGGAAGAGGCAATAACATGGCGCCGAGAAGCACTAGGGGCTGGCTTAAATAGCCTGCTGATTGTTACTAGGTGCAGGTGTGGCTCATAGTCCCAGCTGGCCTGACAATCACCCCGCCCACCTGCACACAGCCTGGTAGGCCGTGACAAGAAGTCCCAGTTTCAAGTGATAATCCTCTCCTGGAAGTGTGTGTAAAAGGTTGTAGGAGTGGATTTATCAGACAAACAAAACAGTAAACCCCAAGAGAAATAAACATGAAATTGATTTTAAAAAATCTTATTATCAAGCTCTGAGAAAATGCAGAGTGGTGGAGGCGATTTTAATCATTTATCAAGTTGCCAGCAGAAATGCTGTTTTAGCATAATTCAACTAATCTGAATGAAGGCATTTAATAACTATGCTCTCTGAAAAAATATGAGCTGACAATCAAATGAATTTACTATGCAAGGTCAGTACAGATTTAAGCACCTGGGAATACCTGATGTTTATTTCAGCATCTGTATTACCTTTCAACTTATACTACCAGACAGTTGTATCACTAGGCCACATGCTTCCATTCTCTGTGTTCCAGAAATAATTGAGCCTTTCACCTTATACATCTGAAGGTGGAATTAGCAAACGTGAATAACAGAAATGTATCATGCCATAACAATAGTTTTTCAAGTGCCTCTGTAAGAAAATCATCATAAAGCAAACTAGTATTGCAATAAAGAGAAGATATACAGTAGATGGGAAATTAAACCAATTAAAGAAAAGACATGTGAAGGTTAGCTGGTTGATTTACTCATTTATGCAGCATTATATTTTGTAGGGCAAACCACACACACGTAAAGAATGATTTTATATATAAAAGAATTAATTTAACAATAATCCATAACAACTAATTGACATCATGTTAAGAAAATGTGGGGGAAAAAAACTATTTCACATAATATAGGCATTGATTTTCTTCCATTCAATTTAAGATATGGAATAATGGACTGAAATCCCTCCTATATAATTTGTTTATGCAAATGATCACTTTTAGCACTTTTTTCCCCTCCGGAACACATAGTAAGCTATGAAGCTGTGAAGCCGTTAAATTTAACATTAACAATGAAGAGAATGACAGCATACTGGGGAGTTTGGTCTAAAATAAAACTGCAGTTCATATGGATCAAACCTTTGAAAAACTCCTCATTGATTATCATTTATTTTTTAAAGTAATTTCTGATTTAATACATAATGCATTCATACTTAATTAACTTGCAAAGTTGATTCTTCACTAACTGATCAAAGCAAAGCTGATCCTGTGCATCCCACTTTCATGCCAAGGTTACATTGTTTGTACATGTGTCCATGCATATAGGGCTGGTCGATATGACCAAAATTTCATATCACGATATAAGTCAGTTCATATCATGATAACGATATATATCACGATATAGCACATTTTCTGTAAATTCAATGAATAAATATTCTATATAAGACAACCACATCGAAAAGGCCTATTTCTTATTGCATTTTGAATTATATCAGGCCTGGAATGAAGTCATTTTTAGGACAAGGCTACTTTGGCCTTTGATAAATACAAATTTATTTTGGCATCAAGGCCAAAATCAATGGTGCAATAACAATAAGTGATAATTACATTGTATGAGGACAAAACAGTACAATCAACAATTAGTCAGTGTATTGAAAAACAGTTCTGAGTTTATTAAAACTGAACACTGAATGTTTGAATTTTCCACAAAATGCTGTCTGAAAAAAAAAGTGAACTATTATATAAATGGGTATGGGTGATCAATATTAATCGAAACATGTGTGCAACTATTAGCATTTGAGTCTGAGATCACAGGAGTCACATAAATGACTTAAAACACTTTTTACATGTTAAACATTAAACACACTGATGAGGTCTTTGTCAGTGGATAAAACGTGAGCACCGATGTGAAACCGACTTCGACACGGACTTAAGCATTACGGGTTGTTTTTAGCATTAATGTTGCTAAGCTAGCGAGTGTCTTGAAGTCTGTTTATCAAGTGTGTGTTAGAGTCAGTCAGCACTAAAACTGTTTCCTTAGTCCGTTTTAACTTGCAGCAGTTGCTGAAGGATCGTGTAACGTGTTTTTCTGCCACAGAGGAAATCAATTCATGACGAGTGAAAACAAGTCAAAAGTGTCTTCAGACTGCAGAAAGGGAAAATATGAAACTGCCAGCTGAGTTAAAACTCAGACAGCTGACATAAGCAGTCTTATAAATACTAACTGCTAGAGAGAATAATATTTGACCACTTCCAAGAGCCTGTGACTGAACTTAAAACACAACGTGTATTAATTCTTAGACTGTACAGTGTTTAGCTGCCTGTGCCTATCACATAATGTTAGCTGGTAGCTAATGTAAGCTAGCGGGCTAGCTGTTACACACGTATTTGCGAGAATTCTTCCACTACTGTTGACATCCAGCGTGATGACATAGACACTGGGTAATAATCAGTCTGTTTATTTGCTTCGCCACATGTAGTTCTAAATTAGGAAATCCGCAAAGGGCACAACAGCCAAAACAAGGCACGTAAAACTGGCCGTGTGAGTAGTTACATTTTTAAAGGGCATTACGGCCACACAGCGGAACATTCACGGCACTGACCGTTTGGCCATGGTAACGTATAACTCCTGTTATGTACTCGACAAATAACAGGTAATTGCTCGTATTTGATTATTTTCTCCGTTTAGTTTACAAAACGTCGTCAAATGACAACAGCTACTGCTGTAAAGAGTGTGATTTGCGACACCACGATATAAACGATATAGAAAAAAATGAAAAGATATACATTTTTATATCGTCAAACAATATATATCGTCATATCGCCCTGCCCTACATGCATATGTATTACTATAATAATACATTTGAACAAACAAAACTTGCACATGCAAATGTGTCTGTTGTCAAGTCAGATGTACTAAGGGTTTTTACAAGCACATTTGCCTCTGTTTGCTTTATGGAATGAAAAGATACATATGAGATGATATCAGGGGAGAACAAACAATAACTTAAGCTCATGTGTGCACGTATGTGCAGGTTTGCGTGTATGTGGCTATGCAAACATGCAAATGTGAACGCTGCTGCAGATTTAGAGTGATGTAATACATTTGTCATTGAATCTGTGTATGCATCTAGTTTACATGACTGTATGTATGTATGAGTTTTGTGACTAGTATTAATCCATATCAATCATGCATGATTTCTCATCAATTATTTATTAAATAAGGTACTCAAAGTAATTTCTGAATGAAGTGGGTTTGAGAGATTTTATTCGGTATGATCATGAAATATAAAATTCAGGATAAAAATGATTTGTTTAAACTTTGTGTTAAAATGTTCCCCCACTTAGAGGACTGGTTTTCCTGCAGATCATTTTCAACTCACAGAAATGGTTTTCAGACAAACTGAGCATGGACTCACCAGAAAGTTGCAGTAGCCTAAGATGTAATGAAGGAGAGACCAGTCATACATGGAGAGTAAAGTTATGACATAAGACACCTTCAGATTCAGTATGGGACTATCTTTACATCAGCAGAAATGCAGTAAAGACAAGTCATGTTGAACAAATTGGCCATGTTCCTCTGTTCTTCCCTCTTCTTGATTTTCACTTAGGTGTGAATGTTTTTGTTGAATTAAATTGATCTGCCATATGAATTCATTTCAGAGAAATTTATTTTTGAAGTTTTCCTTCCCTCTGAACAGCAGCACATTACCATAATGCTTGGTGAACTGTTTCCATAGAAACAGTATTACTGAACATTCCTGTGTGATTCTGGTATTTTTGTAGTGTCTGAGTTTCATCGGTTAAAGCTAATTTTAGTTACAGATGAACCCGTAATTAACTGACATATTACATAATGTCAAATGGGATGTACATTTAATTCTATACATCTTTGCATTTGTACTTTAATTGTTACTGATCATTTCTGTCCAAGAATCTATAAGCTATGGCTTGTAAAACACATACACAATTAAACCAAACTAAACAAAAACACACCATATTTAACATGAAATAAGCCTCTTTTAGATAAACACTCACACTTGTGCAATCTAATGCAATCCAATACAACCACAGCCCTCTACAACCTCAATAATAAACATAAAGTAAAATTATCACCTTTCTGACAATGTCAACAAAAACTGAAAAATGAGAGCTTTGTCAAAGTAGAATTTATGGCAGAGCTGTTGTATTCAATTGCATTAGATAGCACATATGTTCCTAATAAAGTGGCTGATGAGTGTATATACAGTAGATAATCATTTTCTAATTTGTTGCTCCATTTTGTCTATGAAAACATACAAACCAAGGGGAAATGCCTTCCTAAATGGCCCCAAGCACCCACATAGATGTTTTCACTCTGAGTGATTACTCTCTTAGAATGCTGTTCAGTGGAAGTTTGCTGAGTTTGCCAAACTGCATTTAAAATAATAATAACACTTAAAATAATCATAAACATGTATTTTATCCAGCACTAACAGGTCCAACAGAAGTCAGAGAGCTGTTGATCAGACAGAACTATACACATCAAACATTCTCAGTAAGCAGTGTTGGGGTTAGTTTAGCTAGAGTACTTTTTTGTTGTAAAGAGTAACAAAACACATGAGTTTTGCAATTCAAATAATCAATTATTTTGTTACATTTTCAAATAAGCAATCCATTACTGTTAAAATATTGCCATATTCCTATGTTTATTTTATTGCCACAAAAGACTTTTCTGTTTATGCACCTATTCCTACATCTTGTCAGTGTGTCAGTGCACATGTGTAGCACGTAATTTTTTTTCCCACCCACTTTCTGCGAAGACCTGTCCCTACTCTAGGAGGGTGGGTCTTTGCAGAATGCGGGATAAAAAAATAAGGCAGCTCAGCTAGTGAGATGGCAGAGAGGACAGCCTTCACATCGTGGAAGTATTCAAAAAATAGCCCTAGGTTTCTTTTCAGCACCTTGGCCAGACTGACACAGAGTCATAACTCTATTGATCCACGTATCCCAATGACTCTCAGTAATAATGACTTCATGAACTTCTTTAATGATAAAATTGTAACAATTAGAGATAAAATTCAACAGTCTTTGCCCTCAACAGGCACTGATTTATCCATAAACTAGAGTGCTGCGCTCCCAGAATGCAGGTCTACTGGTGGTTCCTACAGTATTTAAAAGTAGAACGGGAGGCAGAGCCTTCAGCTATCAGGCTCCTCTCTTGTGGAACCATCTCCCTGTTTCGGTCCGAGGGGCAGACACCCTCTCTACGTTTAAGAGTAGGCTTCAAACTTTCCTTTTTGATAAAGCTTATAGTTAGGTCTGATCTGACTCGCCTTGGATCAGCCCTTAGTTATGCTGCTATAGGCCTAGACTGCCGGGGGACTTCCATTGATGCACTGAGCTCCTCTTTCTTCTCCTCCATCTCTATGTATTCTATTACTATTAATGCATGTTACTAACTTCACTTCTTCCCCGGAGTTCTTTGTGCTTTCTGATCCACAGGAAGCTCCATAAACCATAGACCATGCTGATGTGCTGACGTCCTTCTTCTGCCCTCGGCTAGCTGTTCCTGCTATTGCTGCTGCTTGCTGACTATTGTTGTTGTTGTTGCTGCTCTTTCATTGTGTACACCCCCCCCCCCCCCCCTTCTCTCTCTCCCTCTCTCTTTCTCTCTCTCAACCCAACCGGTCAAGGCAGATGGCCGCCCACCCAGAGCCGGGGTCTGCCTTAGGTTTCTTCTTGCTGTTGCCAAGTCCTTGCTCATGGGGGGAACTGTTGGGTTTCTCTTTCTGTAAATTAAAGAGTGTGGTCTAGACCTGCTCCATGTAAAAGTGCCCTGAGATGACTTTTTGTTGTGATTTGGCGCTATATAAATAAAATTGAATTGAACCTTAGAAGCAGCCATGAAACATGACATAAATTTGGATTGTTTTTCTCAAAATGACCTTCCTGAATTAACTTCAATGATTTCTTCATCCAAACCTTCTAATTGTCTCTTAGATCCCATCCCAACTAAACTGTTTAAGGATGTTTTACCCTTAATTAGCACCTCCCTACTAAATATGATCAATATGTCTTTAGTAACTGGCTATGAACCACAGTGCTTTAAAGTAGCTGTAATTAAACCTCTCCTTTAGGAACTTACTCTCGATTCAGACATCTTAGCCAACTATAGACCCATATATAACCTTCCATTTCTCTCTAAGATCCTTGAGAAAGCAGTCGCCAATCAGTTATGTGACTTTCTAGATGACAATAATTTATTTGAGGCTTTCCAGTCAGGATTTAGAGCGCATCATATCACAGAGACAGACAATTTCATTGGCATTAAAGGAACTGCAGTAAGCTGGTTTAAGTCCTATTTATCAGATCAATTTCAGTTTGTACATGTTAATGATGTATCCTCCATGAAGGCAAACATTAGACACGGAGTCCCACAAGATTCTGTTCTTGGACCTATACTATTCAATTTGTATATGCTATCTTTAGGGGATATTATTTGGAAACACTCCATAAATATTCAAATATATTTATCAATGAAGCCTGGTAAATCCAATCAGTTAACTAGACTCCAAGCATGCCTTAAGGAAATAAAGACATGGATGACCTGCAATTTTCTGCTACTGAACTCAGACAAAACTGAAGTTATTGTGCTTCGGCTTAAACACCTTAGAAAACACATTATCAAATGATTTAGCTAATCTAGATGGCTTTACCCTGGCCTCCAGCACCACCGCATGGAATCTGGGAGTTATATTTGATCAGGATATGTCCTTTTACTCCCACATAAAACACATTTCAAGGATATGTTGGGAAAGGATATGTCTAATTTTAGTGATATTGTGTAAGTGAAAAAAGGCAGTCCTTGAAATTTGTTAAAGGAAATATCCTGATCAAATATAACTCCTAGTGTACGGTTTTATTAAACTATCTACTCTATAATTTAATAACTCCCACCGTAAGGGGTGTTTTAACTGGCGAACAGTGTCTCACTCAGGCTCCGACAACTTCTTACTGTAGTTCACAGGTTTATTAACATAAGCAACTTCCACATACTATACTACCTAGGCTAGTACAATAGTGCCATTTGCCAAGAGCCAGGTAATCAACTGAAAAACAAATATAAAGAAATAACATAAATGACATGGCCTATATCAACTATAGAATCCGTATAAATGAACTTAATTACAGAATTACAGTATTTATCACACATTACAACCCACCAGCTCAGCTTCACCAGTCAAAACCATAACCACTTATGATATAATGGTCGTGCATGCGCAGTTAACCCAACGTACTCTTAGAGCTGTATATATTAATATTAACACCAGTAATAATGAACACTCAAATACAAATAATAACTTAAGAGTAACTACTAATATCACCTGAGGATATTATTTACAATGTAACAACTTTGAAATAGTGAAAATAAATTAACATGTTCTGCATAAAATAAGAGAACTGCACATCCATATTCCTTACGGTGGTGCTGGAGGCCAAGGTAATGCCATCTAAATTAGATAAATTGTTAGTTAATGTGTTTCTAAGGTGTTTAGGGCCAGCACAATAACTTCAGTTTTGTCCGAGTTTAGCAGCAGAAAATTGCAGGTCATCCAGGTTTTAATGTCTTTAAGGCATGCTTGGAGTCTAGTTAACTGATTGGATTCATCTGGCTTCATTTATAAATATATTTGGGTATCGTCTGCATAACAATGGAAATTCATGGAGTGTTTTCGAATAATATTCCCTAAAGGTAGCATATACAAAGTGAATAGTATAGGTTCCAGAACAGAACCTTGTGGAACTCTGTGTCTAACTTTTGCTTTTATGGAGGATTCATCATTAACATGTACAAACTGAAATCGATCTGATAAGTAGGATTTAAACCAGCATAATGCAGTACCTTTAATGCCAATGAAACGTTCCAGTCTCTGTAACAGGATTTGATGGTCAGCAGTGTCAAATACAGCACTAAGATCTAACAAGACAAGTACAGAGACATGTCCTTTGTCAATGCAGTCAGGAGGTCATTTGTGACTTTAACCAGTGCTGTCTCTGTGCTATGATGTGCTCTAAATCCAGACTGAAAAGCCTCAAATAAATTATTGTTATCTAGAAAGTCACATAACTGTTTAGCGACTGTTTTCTCAAGGATCTTAGACAGAAAAGGAAAGGTTAGATATGGGTCTATAGTTGGCTAAGATGTCAGAATCGAGAGTAGGCTTCTTAAGGAGGGGTTTAATTACAGCTGTTTTAAAGGACTGCGGTATATAGCCAGTTACCAAAGACATATTGATCATATTTAGTAGGGAGGTGCTAATTAAGGGGTAGGACATCCTTAAGCAGTTTAGTTGGGATGGTATCTAACAGACAATTCAATGGTTTTGATTAAGAAATAATAGAAGTTAATTCAGGAAGGACAATTTGAGAAAATCAGTCCAAAATTAAGTCAGGTTTTGTGGCTGTTTCTAGGGTTCTTGATAAATCTGTGCCTGTTGAGAGGAGAGACTGTTGAATTTTATCTCTAATTGTTAGAATTTTATCATTAAAAAAGCTCATGAAGTCGTTACTACTGAGAGCCATTGGAATACGTAGATCAATAGAGTTATGACTCTTTGTCAGCCTGGCCAAGGTGCTAAAAAGAAACCTAGGGCTGTTTTTATTTTCCTCAATTAATGCTGAGTAATAGGCAGCTCTGGCATTACAGAGGGCCTTCTTACAAGTCTTAAGATTTTCTAGCCAGACTATGCGTGATTCTTCTATTTTGATGGAACGCCAAGTCCTTTCAGATTTATGAGATAATTGTTTTAATTTGTGGGTTTTGGAGTTATACCAAGGAGCTAACCTCTCATGCTTTATTATCTTCCTTTTTAATGGAGTGATGGAATTGAGCGTTTGCTGTAGAGCACCTGCAGTACTGTCAACAAAATTATTTATTTGGGCGGGACTAAAATTATCATAAGAGTCTTCTGAGTAATTAATAAAAGGAATTGAATTCAGCACCAATGGCATTGTTTCCTTAAATTTATCCACAGCACTATCACTATCAAGTTCTAGAATTTGCACAGCCAGGAGCAGCAGCATAGTCAGATAGCTTGTTACTTTTACTTGATTTATTTATTTATTTTTGTTGTATTTTTTGTATTATGTCTTATTTTTTGTCAATCAAGGATGAATACTGCTGTGGGGAGAAGAGTTATTTACTCTAGAGAGGAGCTTCTGTCGTTTGAAGTGAGCAGGTCAGGAGGATATCATCCAATTCCAACTGAGATAAAGAGGCGTTTTCGTGGTTGCCATGCTGGTGCAAAGGTGAAGGCCAGGAAATGGAGATATAAGCCCTTTCTGCCATTGGTCATTATGGGAAATGTCAAATCCTTGCCCAACAAAAGTGATGAGCTGGAGATTTTGGAGAAGACTCAGAAAACATACCATGAGTGCAGCCTCATGTGTTTTACTGAAACCTGGTTGAATCAAAACATCTCTGTTTCCTGTGTGGAACTACCTGGCTTCACTCTAATACGGATGGACAGAGAAACTAAAGCTAGTGGAAAGAAGAAAGGAGGAGTGGCTTTATTTGTGAATCAGAGATGGTGTAATTCCTCACATATTACTGTCAAGGAGAGGATGTGCTGTCCAGATATTGAATTGTTGGTGGTTGGTATGAGACCATACTATGTACCAAGAGAATTCAGTCATATCATAACAATACTTGTGTACATTCCTCCCAAGGCAACTGCTGAAGTTCCATGTGAAATTCTTCATGAAACTGTTGCCAGGATACAGACTAAACATCCTGAGGCACTTGTATTAATATCTGGAGATTTCAATCATGTGAGACTGTTTTCCCACCTGACTGGATTTACCCAGTTTGTTAATTGTCCTACCAGAACAAGTAAAACACTTGATCTGCTATATGCTAATGTCAAAGATGCTTATAGAGCTACTGCTTTACCACCACTGGGCTGGTCAGATCACAACCTAGTTTTTCTGCAGACCTGCTACACGCCCTGTGTGTTGAGTCAGCCTACATCTACCATCACAATCAGGAAATGGACACCTGAAGCTAGTGAGGCTCTAATGGACTGCTTTGAATGCACAGATTGGAATGTGCTGCTGGAAACGGACAGGAACAGTTTGGACATTGATTTACATTGTTTTACTGAGTATATTAACTTCTATAGAGATACAGTCATACCAACAAAGACTCTACGATGTTTCCTCAATAACAAACCCTGGATCACTAGTGATATAAAAGCAATCCTCAACCAGAAAAAGGAAGCTTTTAGAACTGGTAACAAAGAACAGCTCAAACAGATGCAACATGTGTTGAAGAGGAGACTGAAGATGGCAAAGGTGGAATACAAAAAGAAAATTGAAAGAAATTTACAACACAGCAACATCCGGGAGTTATGGAGAGGAATCAACACCATCTCTGGCTACAACAAAAAGAAAAGACAGCCAATAGTGGGTGATGTGGATAGAGCAAATGAACTTAACCAGTTCTTCAACAGATTTGACACTGTGGTCACACCCACTTCCACTGCTGCTCCTTCTCCTCTTCATAGATGTATCTCCACCGTGGCTCCTTCTCTCTCCTTCTGCTTCCTTTTTCTCCAACACAACTCATCCTCATCCTCCTCCTCCTCCCCCTCCTCCACCTACACATGTGTCCATCTCCACTGCTGCAGATACTCCTGTTGTCACACCTCTGCCTCCTCCTCCTACATATGTGTCCATCTCCACTGATGCAGCTACTCCCCTTGTCACACCTGTGCCTCCACCCTTGTCTGTCACTGAAATGGTAGTGAAGTTGGAGCTTTGGAGACTTTGCTCTGGGAAGGCAGCTGGCCCAGATGGTGTGTGCCCAAGGCTGCTCAAAGACTGTGCTGCCCAACTTTGTCAACCTCTACAGAAGATCTTCAACCTGAGTCTGCAGTTGAGGAGGGTACCGGCTACATGGAAAACATCTTGCATTGTACCAGTACCAAAAATAAAATTTCCATCTGAACTCAATGACTACAGACCAGTGGTCCTGACTTCACATATCGTCAAAACATTGGAGCGTCTTCTTCTTTGTCTTCTGAAGCTAGAGGTCAATGACAATGATCACAGATTACCTGATCCCCTGCAGTTTGCATATAGGAGTTGATGAGCACATGGGAGTTGATGATGCTGTTCTCTATATGCTTCACCGTGCTCTCTCTTTTCTGGAGGAATCAGGCACTTATGTTAGAGTCATGTTTTTTGATTTTTCTATTGCATTTAACTCCATCCAACCCATCATACCCATAAGCTCAGAGAGATGGGAGTGGATTCCTCCCTTGTTTCCTGGATCACAGATTACCTGACAGAAAGGCCACAGTTTGTCAGGTTGGGGAACTGTGTTTCACGGAAAGTAATGAGCAGCACGGGGGCTCCACAGGGGACTGTACTGGCTCCATTCCTGTTCACACTGTATACCTCGGATTTCAAATACAACTCTGAGTCCTGCCACATCCAGAAATACTCGGATGACACTGCTATTGTGGCGTGTATCAGGAACGGCAAGGAATCCGAATACAGAGATCTAATAACAGCCTTCAGTGAATGGAGTTGACAAAATCGCCTTCAATTGAACACCTCAAAAACGAAGGAAATGATCGCGGATTTCCGCAGGTCTATGCCCCCTCTGGAGCCAGTGACAATCTGTGGGGTGGAAATAGAAGTGGTGCACTCCTACACATATCTAGGGGTCCTTGCTGATGACAGGCTGGACTGGTCCCCTAACATCGACGCTCTCTACAGGAAGGGACAGAGCCGACTGTTCTTCCTGCGGTCACTGAGGTCCTTTGGTGTGTGTGTGTGAGGAGATAATGACCATCTTCTATCACATGGTGGTGGCCAGTGCTCTCTTTTTGCTGCAGTGTGTTGGGGAGGCAGCCTTGCTGACAAAAACTCCAAGAGATTGGACAGACTGGTCAAAGAAGCAGGCTCAGTGCTGGGCAGGAGACTGGACCCTCTAAGATCGGTGGTGGAGAGAGGCACAGTGAAGAAACTGAATGCTATAATGAAAAATAGCAGACACCCTCTCCACAGTCTCCTGGAACAACAGAGGAGTGATTTAGGAGGTCCTTCATCCCCACTGCAATCAGACTCTTAAATTTGAACTTTTTTGTTTTTTATTGAGCTATGACATTTTTGAATTTCCCTTCAGGAATTAATAAAGTATCTATCTATCTATCTATCTATCTATCTATCTATCTATCTATCTATCTATCTATCTATCTATCTATCAGAAAGATATCTAGTGAAGACATTTTTGTCTAATGGTGTGTAATCTACCAATAAAAATTCAAAAGTTATCAGGTAATGGTCTGATAAAATGGGATTTTGAGAAAAAATTATCAAATGTTCAATTTCTATGCCATAAGTCAGCACAAGATCAATGGTGTGATTATGACAGTGAGTGGGTTTATTTACACACTGAGAGAAGCCAATTGAGTCTAATAATGAGATAAAGGCAGTGCTGAGACTATTATTATCAATGTCCACATGAATATTAAAGTCACCTGCTATAATTACTTTGTCTGTGCTAAGAACTAAGTTTGATAGAAACTCTGGGAATTCAGAGTACTGGCCAAGGGGACGGTAAGCTATAGCAAATATAGCTGGCTGTACAGTTTTCCAGGTTGGGTGAGAAATATAAAGAACAAGGCATTCAAAAGAATTATAATTAAATTTAAATTTAGGTCTAGGGCTGACAATAAGGCTGGAGTTGAAAATGGCTGCAACTATTTCGAGGAATGAGTATTAATATGACTGGGAGGAGTGGATTCGTTTAGGCTAACATATTCTTCTAACATATTCTTCATGACATAGCCAGGTTTCTGTAAGACAAAATAAATCAATATAATGGTCTGAGATTAGATCATTTACTAATAAAGCTTTGGAAGATAGTGATCTAATGTTTAAGAGACCGCATTTAATTTTTTTATTTTGTTGAACAGTTTCAGACTTAATGTTAATTTGTTTTAAATATCAATGACTGACTCGTCTATTGTTAGTTATAGATTTAATTGATTTAAATGGTCAGGGGACAGACACAGTCTCAATGTGATTTATGGTGGGTAACTGCTCTAATGGAAGCACAGAGAAGTGTGTAAGACTGCAACTCTGCCTCCTGGTCTCAACTCTGGGTTATCATGGTTTTGGTTTTCTTATAAATTCAGCCATACTTTTTAATATGAGAGCAACTCCATCCAAAGTGGGATGTATGCTGTCTCTCCTAATCAGACCAGGTTTTCCCCAGAAAGTCTGCCAATTGTCTATGAAGCCCACATTGTTTGCTGGACTCCACCTCAACAGCCAGCGGTTAACCTGTGACATGCGGCTATACATGTCATCACTGGTCAGATTAGGCAGGGGTCCAGAGAAAACTACGGAGCCTGACATTGTTTTGGCAAATGTGCACACCGACTCAACATTAATTTTAGTGATCTCTGATTGCAGCTTATCCATGTCGTTACCTCCGACATGGATAACGATAGTACCGTATCTACGTTTACTCTTAGTCAGCAGTTTTAAATTCGACTCTATGTCGCCCGCTCTGGCCCCAGGAATACACTTGACTATGGTTGCTGGTGTCGCTAACTTCATGTTACTGACTATGGAGCTGCCAATAACCAGAGTCTGTTTCTCAACAGGTGTGTCGCTGAGAGGGGAAAATCTGTTAGAAACGCGAACTGTGGGCTTCTGTTTAGGGCTATTCTTCCTTCAGACAGTCACCCAGCCAGAACCCTGTCTTCCTGGCTGCTCGGGAACTACCAGGGCAGTAGGGGCTACGCTAGTTTGGTCCGCACCAACTATCGGGGACTGGCTAACTACATTAGTTACTGATTGTTTGTTTGTTTCCATGGTGCAGAGCCGCGCCTCCAATTCACTAAGCCTCGCCTCCAGCACTGCAAATAAACTACATTTATTACATTTCCCATTATCATTAAAGGAGGCAGAGGACTAACTAAACATGAGACACACTGAACAAGAGAGAGCAGGTGAGCAAGAAGGAGAGAGAGAAGCCATTGCTAACTGTTTAGCCTAAGGTTTAGCAGTTAATGCTAGTGCTAGCTGCTGAGCTCAAATAACTAACCGTTGTGTGAACACAATGAGAGTGCTTATGTAGGACTAGCAAAAAATCACAAATACAGTAGGTGTTAATCCACAATAATATAGTAACACAAGCAATCTTGGCTTTGCTGCATTGGCTTCCTGTAAAATCAAGAATAGAATTTAAAATCCTTCTCACTTACAAAACCCTTAATGGTCAAGCACCATCATATCTTAAAGAGCTCATAGTACCGTATTATCCCACTAGAGCACTGAGCTCCCAGAATGCAGGCTTACTGGTGGTTCCTACAGTCTCTAAAAATAGAATAGGAGGCAGAGCCTTCAGCTATCAGGCTCCTCTCTTGTGGAACCATCTCCAGATTCGGTTCAAGGGGAAGGCACCCTCTCTACGTTTAAGAGTAGGCTTAAAACATTCCTTTTGATAAAGCTTATAGTTAGGTCTGACCAAGCTCGCCTTGGACCAGGCCTTAGTTATGCTACTATAGGCATCCTCTTCTGTCCTTCGCCAGCTGTTCCTGCTATTGCTGTGGTTTGTTGCTGATAGTCATGTACCTGTTGTTGTATGTTGTTGCGGTTCTGTTTCTCTGTGTGTCCCCCTCCCCCCTAACCCTAAACCCCACCCTCTTCTCTCTCTCTCTGAAACCAACTGGTCAAGGCAGATGGCCGCCCACCCAGAGCCAGGTTTTGCCTTAGGTTTCTTCCTGTTAAAGGGGAGTTTGTCCTTACCACTGTCGCCAAGTGCTGCTCATGGAGGGAATTGTTGGGTCTCTCTCTATTAATTACAATGATAATGGCTGCATTACATTTAAGGCTGTGGTTATTGTGGCCATTGGTTATTGCTACAATTCAGTGAGTGTCAGATTTACATTTTGTGGGAGAAGGCTTGTGTGTGTCTCATACCAAATAAAATTTGATGCAAACTACATTTTCTCTGTGCCCTCGACCTGGCTGCCCAAAAAGTGGCACTTTAATGTTCATAACATGCAAAATCATTGTGACTGGTTTCCAATATGGTTGGTGATACACTCCCTAAATTAAGTGAAAGCAAATAAATGTTTTATTCGACTCCACTTCCTGAAAATCAACTGGAAAGTGAAAAGGATGCAAGGTCAGGAATAAATCCACCATGTGATTTCCCTTTGGAAATATTTTTATTTGCTGAATTTCTGTGTATATGTTGCACTCACCAATCAAGGTTTGGTTTGTCCTTGAAAACTTAGAGCTGTTCTAAGATATGTAATGTAAGGCAGAGAGAGTTTCATATTAAATTTAATTCACTCCAAGGCAAAAGTGGCAATGCAGGGTTTTGCCAAACAAACTGTCTGTGAGTCTCCCACTGGCTCAAACAGGGACGTTTGAGAGACTTTGAGACAAGTATCTCCCTGTATTTCCATGGGAAAATACATTGAAATTTAGTCCCATAAACATAAATAAATAATAATTGATAACTTTTCTCTCATTTAACTGGTGTTCTTTTTAATGGCTTGTCATACAGTAATACACTATGACATGATACTTCAAATTGATATTTCCTAAAGTAAACATCAGTTCAATCAAAAATGAATTCTGGTTACTCCCCATGTATTTCCTTGATGTAAACCCAGACAGTCCAAAGCAAATAAAGCACAGCTGATCCCAGACCAGAAGGTGTGAGGACGTGTTCAACATGTCAAGCAAATGAAAAAGAATTCAGCTCTCTCCTATTTGACTACATCTAATACATCTGCTTCTCTGGTGCTTTTCTGAAATATCTTATAAATAAAAAGGCTGGGAATAGGAGAAGAGAGAAACTCTATTTGATATGTGCCACAGCAAAGATAACAAAGTTAATGAAGTTGGAGATAAGTAATTTAATTTCTCTGCCACCTCGGTGGGGAGAGATAAGAGCACGATAGATAGAAGGAAACTGTTAGCTGAAATTGAAGGAAAAGGACAATCCTTTAGTCCACATGAAAGAATATCTGATGGTCAATAATTAAAACTAATTTTGGAGATGATAAATATGGTTTCAAGTTGCAGTCTGATGCTTTAGTTCAGTTTGTGTGAATCACTGTTTATGTGTCCAACATTATGAGCATCAGCTTTGCCATACTCGAAACATAATGGTGGACCCCTCCAAAAAAAAAAAGAATGCAGATGAAATTAATGGGGACCAGAGGTATAACAATATACTCTGTATTTTTAGATACAAAAACATTACAGAGTGCATATTAATTAAACCTATAGCAGTGTGGTGGAGCAACATTTTTCAATAAGCAGATACAAAAAGAACTGAATCTTGGCTCAGATAGGCTGCTGGAGTGATATTTTCAAATTTTTTCACTGTCTCTTTTGGCCACAAGTAGTCAACAGACAAGCTCCCAGACTGACAACAAGTACCAACTCAGTGTGACAGTTTAGACCGACTGATTTCCAAACTTATTTTCCTCCCGACCCTCTTCTTTCTGCTCCTATCTCTCTACATTCATGAAGTCATGCCACTATGAAATTCCTCTCAACTTGAGCAGACATCTCTTCACTTCAAATTGTGGTGCCTGCCATAACTCAGCTTCTGTTTGTCTCCACTGGCATCTTCCCATTGATTTTGTTTGCAAATATCACTTTATGTTGAAAGATTTAACTGAGAGGCAGATTTCATCTCATTTGGTGCAGAAATTAGGGTTTGTGGTCAGCTTAGGTGTTTGCAGAATGTTAATCCAACCATGTTCATACACACCTTTGTGCTTTATCTTCATGAAAAAAAGAAATGATAGGCATGTTTGATATTTCAGTCTGGTCTATTGATTACATTTTGCAGTGATCAAACCAGATAGGTAAATATCAGGGGACCAAACTGTTTCTAAAGAATTTTAAAGATGCACAGCACAGTGTGAAATTGTGGCACATTTCAGGGTAGGACAATCTCTTCTTTCATTTCACAATAATAAATGTTCACTACAGCATACACTCAAGTGCTTTAAGCCAGCTACAAACATATGGAGATGTTAGCAAAGGGGGATATAACAAAGGGGCCATGTAAACCGCGGTGTGATTTCCTCTTCCATGGGTTTCTCACTGCATTTTGTCATGTTGAAGCTTGCCCAGCAATCAACCCAGTGCCACATAACTTCTTCCCAAAAATGACCTACTTACATGCCACCTTTTCTACTTTGATTTCCTTTTTTGTGTTCCCCATTTTGCTCCTCTTGGTATACACTAGTAACACAATTTTTCTTTGTGAGAAGAATTCTGCTTAAATCTGTAGAAAGAAGATAAAATATTAAATTTTCCATTCAGGGTTTTGGCTCTGAAAAATTGTTGACACTAACTATCTTCATACAACACAATATAAAGTAACTAAGGTTTTTTACATATTGTAGAATATAAAATACAAAAGAAAATGTATATATTTTCTTTTCAGTATTCTATTATAATAAATATATAATAATTTTCTTTTATTATACATATCCTGTAACAGCAGGACAGGTATCTTTCAATTGTATTATGTCTATTTTATTTAGCACAAGAACAGACCTTCATTGTCTTTTCTAAAACAGAATAGGTGATGTATACAGGAAGTATTCCAGTGCATGATGTCAATGAAGATGATGTATCAACATGTATTTTTCAGCAGTCCTCTTACATTCACTAGAGCTACTTCAACTATAAAGGTAAAATTCACTCTCTATTTTATTCATGTGTAGGTTTCTGGTAAAAGCAAGCAATGTGAAGTAATTATGGAAAATTGGACATGAAATTGTAACGTGAAAGTGAAAGGTAGAAAATGACTGCTCCATGTGCACATGCATGTGCAAGATCAATAAATCTGAGTGAAGTGATCGCTGAATGAACAAAGCATTTCATCTGACAGATTGATCAGAAATGCTGCATAGTCAGCTTTCTCTTGGGCTATTTGGATTCTTCAGCGAATGAACGAGTTTAGGAATACAGGCAAGGGTTGTATCAACTTATACAACCATGTGGTAAAGATATCTAATAATGGCAGCAGAGCAAATGGTGAATGGTTGATTAATTGTTGTTCCTTTTCATTTTTGCTGCTGAAAAGCAGATAACATTTGTAAAATGGAGGATCTAACTTTACAAATTTACAGCAGCAGTGAAAAGCAATGCAACTCATTTACTGGGCTGGTCTTCGTTACATGGCCATAGTCAATTTCAATTTCTACGTAGAAGAATTTGTAGGACAGGTATGAACCTGATAACAACTTAATCCTCTGAAACTGCTGTTGAGTGATATATATTTTTCCACAGCAACCAAGCAGAGTGTGACAGATGGAAATGTGGGCAAAAGGGGGTTGGAACAGCTTGCTACCCCACACTCTCACATACTTTCTCTCACTCTCTCAAGCATGCACACACACACAGAGAGAGAGAGAGAGAGAGAGAGAGAGAGAGAGAGAGAGAGAGAGAGAGAGAGAGAGAGAGAGAGAGAGAGAGAGAGAGAGAGAGAGAGAGAGTATGCTCTCCAGTCGGTAGGAAGTCCTGAAACTGTCTGCTGCTAGCCCATGAAATAAGCTGCTCCCACACTGTTCCACCATGTGCTTTAATTTTGGGCTTCAGTGGTCAGAACTTCATTCTGTGACCTGGTTTCTCTAAGGTGAACTTTAGAGGTGTGGTTTTCACCAGACTTGCTTTTGTGAAGTGTCTTTAAAAATAAAAGTAAAAATTCTGTTGATAACTACTTCTCAGTCATTTCAGGATTACAGGATGTTAATACTGAAGGAGTCCTAATGCTGTGATACAAGAGACTAATAAATAGAAGTTATGTTAAGTATGTTTTTCTCGCATCAAGCTGTCTTCCTCTGAACCAACGGCTTTTTGACAGTGAATGAGGTTTATTATGTACAGGACAGTGCTTGTCTGGTTCGTCTTTTCCGGTAGCTGGACTGAGAGGCAAAGGTTCAGGCAGTGACTTCAGTTTTTCTAACTGATACAGTTGTTCTGGGAATGTATTTAGGTGTCTTTTCCACCCTGGTGTGGCTTGGAGTACTGGAGAGATTGAATGGGAAACTAGGGTCATTTCTAGTTTACTTTGCCTGAGCACAAACAAATTTGACAAAGAAGATACATGATAGTCATCTTTGTACCGTGAGCCTTGCATGATCCAGTGCTCCCGTAGACTGAAAGGAAGCTTTTCGACTATGGGATTAACATCTCTTGCAGTGTCCAGATATGCCAGACCATGTAAGTATCCACCCGATTTAGCAGCACCTATCTCCAGTAACAAGTCACCTAATTCTCTGAGCTGTTGTGTGTCTTTGATTTTGATGAATGGGAAAGTCGTTTCAGTAGGGCATTTCAATCACCTCTGGGCATCCATAACATTCCTCCCAATACTGCAATATCACATTGACACCTGCTGTAGGGTTGCGAATGTACACTGACCTTATCCACTTTGCCTGTGCGGCTTACTCCATCCTGAGACATTTAACCAGGAGGTTGAGCTCTTTGTGGTCAGACAGATCCAGCTCCTTTGTAGAGCTTGGAAAGACGATTTCCATGCCCAGTAATTTTCTGGGTCATCGTCAAATGCAAGGAGCTTAGAATTCACCATCTCTTTTCTGACAAGATACTGGGCTAGGTCAGTAGTATGAGGAACTACAGGTGAATATTTCCTTGTGGAGAATGCATGAGAGACAGGTGGAGTTGGGTAGTGTCTGCTTTCAGTAGGGTTGTGCTCATCAAGATGACTTCCTTCCATATCTGCAGCTGCTTCGAATACTGCTGCCTCTGTATCTGTAAGTTCTGGGTTTTCTTGGGGCTTAGGTAACTTTGAATTGAAACATGAGCTATAACAGTCTGGGCTCCATGATATTACTCCCCCTTTAACCCAGTCAAAGTTAGTATTGTGTTTTATGAGCCAGGGATGACCCAACAAGGCCAAATGTGACATGGCAGGGAAGACATGAAAACTAAGAGTTTCTGTGTGATTATCAGGGAAGGTTAACCTTACTGACTGTGTGCGATGAGTGACTTTTCCAGGGGGGCTGCCATCAACAGCCTTAACTTCAAGGGGGACCTGTAAACGGAACTGACTCAGGCCCAGGTTCCTAGCAAAAGAGAGGTTAATTAAATTGGCATCTGAGCCAGAGTCAATGAAAATGGGAGCTGACATTAGCCTTGACCTTGTAATGTGCAGGATTATTGAGAATGAGGTTTTGGCTCACCCTTATGGGAGGATGACTGCTGTCCTTGGCACCTTTGACATGGCATTGCCTGACTTGGTGGCCCGGCTGACTGCAGTAGAAGCACCGGCCATCTCTCTGGCGGCGAAGGCGCTCCTTTGGGAGACGGGTGTTCCCTAACTGCATGGGCTCCTCTGTAGAAGCAGCAGGAGGGATGAGTGAAGAGGGTGGAGGACGGAGCCGGGTCGGCAGGTCTGCAGGATTGCGCCGCCATCCTCTCTGAAACAGTTTGTCGATCTTGATGGCGAGGGCAATGAGGGAGTCCAGGTCAGCTGGCAGATCTGAGGCCACCAGGTGATCCTTAATTCTATCTGAAAGTCCTTGAAAAAAAAAATGCATCAGCCAGGGCAGCATTGTTCCAGTCACTCTCAGAGGCAAGCGTGCGAAAGTCTATGGCAAAGTCGGCAACTCTGCGTTTACCTTGTTTCAGCTTGATGAGAGTCCGGGCTGCTTCTCGACCAGGTGAGGTGTGCTGGAATATCTGCTCAAGTGCTGTGGTAAAGTCTGCTAAAGAAGCACATGAAGCATAACTGCGACTCCATTCGGCTGTAGCCCAAGCCTCAGCCTGCCCTGAGAGGTGGGAGATGATGAAGGCGATCTTAGAGTGCTCGGTGGGAAACGCCTCAGCCTGCAGCAGTTCACACTGTGTTAGAAAGGGTCTGATGTCCCCTGACTCTCCTGAAAAACACTGTGGCCGTGACAGTTGAGGACATGATGCTGCAGCCACCACCAGCAGTGGATGAGGAACAGGCTTCGGCGCAGCTGCAGTGAGAACAGTCCTGTCCAGTCTCTCAATTAGAGCACTAACCTGTGAGCCCAGCTTCATTATCATGGAGTCCTGTCTCCAGGACATTTCTTGAAAGCTGGCATGCAGGGAAGCAAGCCCTTGCTCCTGCTGAGCTAGTCTCTGGTCTTGTACCCTTATGGTCTCACCAACTGGATCTGTGTCAGCTGTGTCCATTTCGTGGCCAGTTCGTTCTGTCATGAACAGAGGCGGAGGACACAAATGCTAGATCACAGAATCCAAGTCACAGGTTTATTAAAGCAAAGGTAACCAAGTCGGCAGGCAAAAATCAGGTCAAAAACTGGCAAGGTCGAAAAATACTACAAGAAGACAAGATGAATACAGCTGGGACATGAACACAAGAACAACGAACTGGCAGCAGGACAGTGAGAGACACAAGGCTAAATACATAAGGTAACGAGGGCAGATGGGAAACAGGTGGGGAGAACAATCAGGACACAGGTGAGACAGGACAGAGACAGGAAGTGAAGAAACCAAAAAGACAGGAAGTGAAGATACCAAAATAAAACAGGAAGTGAGCAAAAGGTGGCAGACATGACACTCGGGTTTTCAAGAATGAAGATGTCATTTCAATGTAGACACACATGGGGTCACTAGTCTGCCTGGTTCGTTGAGCCATCCACTGTCTGTCAAAAGAGCGACGAAGAAGACGAAGTAAAGCGGAAAAAAAGGGGGTGTTGTAGGGGGCGGGGGTCCATTTTGTGGGACCTTACTACGCATGACGTCACTGGGAATTCCCTTTGACACATTTATGATTTCTTTCTTTTTTCAGTCCCTTCTTATGAGGTTAGACAACAATGGCCAGAAAATTTGAGTTCGACATGTCTTTCTCTCATTTTATTCTTCACAGCAATGACAGGCGGTTACTTAAAAAGCGGTCATAATATGCAATCATCAGATGTTAGTGGAGATACAAGATACACAGCAATTATAAATCAATCCATTAATTAAAATGAGTCACGTTGAAAAAGGACAAATCCAGGTTTGTTAAGAAAAACGTGCAAGCCTGTAACCAATATATGTATGTTAAAGTAGAGAAAGGTTGTTCGAATTAAAATAGCTAATAGCATTGTAGGAAAGCAAAGATATGTTCATTAGAAACGTATTCGTGATATGTTACAAACAAACATAATCGTGGACAAAATACGTTTTCATAGAAACATAATTGAGAATGTAATTTAGTTGTGTGGGAACGTAATTTTGAGGAGACAGGGTTGGGTTGAAGCAGCAGTGTGCTGTTCACAGAGTTTTCTCTTTGTCTTTCCCGCTGTGTAAATGTCTTTTTACTGTTATTCTACCCTCACAAATGCATTACACTGCATAGCTAGACAGATAGCTAACGACTCAGTAGGCTGTACTTCATGTTGAGTGTGATTTACTGAAGCTTGATTTTTTTTGTAAAACTGCAAGCACAAACACAAGAAAAAAAATTATGACACACAGTTGCAATGAAATATTAGCAACAATATTACAACAATCGTCTTCTCCACAAGTTTCCAAGTGTGGTACGTAACAGTTAGCCTACACAACTTATACAGAAAAGCCAACATAAATTTACATTAATGTGTCAACTTAAAATGGAGCCTATGCTAAAGATTAGCTTAGCTTATTAGAACAACAGCTAGTTAGCTCTTTTCATAAACAACAACACATACTGTTAACAGGGTTTCTGAAGCACATGACTAAATTACAGACAGATCTACTCCAAGGATCAAATCAACAACTCTGTGGGGCTGCACGGACCTTGCGTGTGTGCTGTTTGGCTGTGCTGTGTAAACTAAAAAAAACAACATGGCGGATACAGCACCTTTGAAAACCTTAAAAAGCACAGTACATCAACCTGCCTGAAGGTGGCACTAATTTAATGGTAAATGGTAAAAGCAACAAACATTGACTGGTGTCAGGACAAAATAAGCTAAATCATTAGATAATGTATTTCTAAGGTGTTTAGGGACAAGCACAACAACTTCAGTTTTATCTGAGTTAGCAGCAGAAAATTGCAGGTCATCCATGTCTTTATGTCTTTAAGGGCATGCTTGGAGTCTAGTTAACTGATTGGATTCATCTGGCTTCATTGATAAATATATTTGGGTATCATCTGCATAACAATGGAAATTAATGGAGTGTTTCCCAAAAATATTCCCTGAAGGAAGCATATACAAAGTGAATAGTATTGGTCCCAGAAAAGAACCTTGTGGAACTCCATGTCTAACTTTTGCTTTTATGGAGGATTCATCATTAACATTACAAACTGAAATCGATCTGATAAATAGGATTTAAACCGGCTTAATAGAGTTCCTTTAATGTCAATGAAATGTTCCAGTCTCTGTAACAGGATTTGATGGTCAGCAGTGTCAAATGCGGCACAAAGATCTAACAAGTACAGAGACAAGTCCTTTGTCTGATACGGTCAGGAGGTCATTTGTGACTTTAACCAGTGCTGCAGTGTGTCTGTGCAATGATGCGCTCTAAATCCTGACTGAAAAGCCTCAAATAAATCATTGTTATCTAGAGAGTCACATAAAAGAAAGGTAAGGTTAGATATAGGTCTATAGATGGCTAAAATGTCTGAATCAAGAGTAGGCTTCTTAAGGAGGGGTTTAATTACAGCTACTTTAAAGGACTGCAGAACATAGCTGGTTACTAAAAACAGACTGATCATATTTAGTAGGGAGGTGCTAATTAAGGGTAAGACGTCCTTAAGCAGCCTAGTTGGGGTGGAGTGTAAGAGACAATTCGAAGGTTTGGATGAAGAAATCAGGTTAATTCAGGAATGTCAATCTGAGAGAAACACTCTAAACTTAGGTCAGGTTTCATGGCTGTTTCTAGGGTTCTTGATAAATCTGTGCCTGTTGAGGGGAGAGACTGTTGAATTTTATCTCTAATTGTTTTCTCTAATTTTATCATTAAAAAAGCTCATGAAGTTATTACTACTGAGAGTTATTGGAATACATGGATCAATAGAGTTATGACTCTTTGTCAGCCTGGCCAAGGTAATGAAAAGTAATCTAGAGCTATGTTTATTTTCCTCAATTAATGCTGAGTAATAGGCAGCTCTGGCATTAAAGAGGGCCTTCTTATAAGTTTTAAGATTTTCTAGCCAGACTAAATGAGATTCTTCTAGTTTGGTGGAACGCCACAGCCTTTCAGACTTATATGATAATTACTTTAATTTCCAGAGGTCCGTTTCACAAAGCAGGTTTATCGAGAACTCCGAGTTTGTTAACCCGCAAATGAGGGAAACTCAGAGTTTTCCGTTTCACAAAGGGAGGTAACTCAAACCAGAGAAAGAGGGGTAACTCTAGCCTGTTTCACAAAGAGGGGTAACTTAATCTCTCGGTCAGTTACTGTAGTAACAGACTCTGTGAAACTAACCAGGTCGGGACCAGGTTTTTATCAATGAACCTGGAGTTTCTCTCTGTCTCCACCCTCTTTCAGAGCCACACACTCCATTTGATTTCCTCATTCATTCGTCAGCAGGCGAGTTTTGGCGAGTTAAAAAAAATCATAAAAAAAAAAAAAATCAGAGTCAGTATATTATAAGTCCATTAGTCACAGTAGGTCGTGACTTTTTAGACTAACATCTCCTTTTGATAACGATCCCGTGGATGAAGGTGCAGCATTACTGCGCAAAGAATTAAATATTGGTCGGGAGATGTTATTAGACATAGATGTTTAGCATTTCCATACAATTATCTTTTAGAGCAGTACCGTTTCACGTCACAGTCCATCAACTATATAGACCTACACAACCTAATCCGTCTTTACATTTGCAACATTACCTATCATAGTCATGCACTCACATCCCAGCAGGTATTGTGTTGCTCTGCGTTTATTTGACTGTTTAAATTAAGTTTAAATAGTAAATTAATTATCTAAGAGAACATGACATATATGAGACATTTATGTGTGTGAAAGCAGCATTATGAAACAGCTGCACACTTAATATTTACCTTACAATGTAAAACGTGGTCAAAATGAGGTGACATGAGATTATGCCTAAGTCTTAACTGTTTGAACAATGTTTTTATATTTCATCCTAAACTGCTGCCAAGTGCGCTTCTCCTCCGCGGGATTGCACCTAAATGACAAATTAATAGGCTGACATTCAAGCAGTTTTCACTATAATATTATTGTGATTGCAAAGGACTAAATTTAAACATTTAAACTTACACACTGACCCGAGCAGCAATGTCTCTTTTGCAGCTGCAGCAGTGTTACTCTTCTTTCTGAAAACGTGTTCAAACCCAGTCTATGGTTCAAATTCGCCATATGAGCGCATTAAGATTTCTAATTCTGGTGGGGTAAAAAAACCCGCCCTCTGCGTCCCCGTTGCCATGGTGACTCGTCGAATCGGGGCTCCATTGATGCTGGCTTTTTATAGTTGTGGCGCACGCGCTTAACTCCAGGTGAAACTACTCCGAGTTGATTAAACTGACTCAAATCCGCTGTTCTGGAACCGAAAACTCAGCGTTTCCTATCTCAGAGTAGATCAACTCAGAGTTCAGTTCTAAACTCAGAGTCTGTTGAACCTGCTTTGTGAAACGGACCCCAGGTTTTGGAGTTATACCAAGGAGCTGACCTCTTATGTTTTATTATTTTCCTTTTTAAAGGAACGATGGAGAGCCTGCAGCACTGTCAACAAAATTATCAATTTGGGAGGGACTAAAATTCTCATAGGAGAGGAATTGCTTCCTTAAATTTAGCTACAGCACTATCAGATAGACATCTAGTGAAGACATTCTGTCTAATGGTGTGTAATCTACTAATAAGAATTCAAAAGTTATCAAGTAATGGTCTGATACAATGAGATTTTGTGGAAAATTGTCAAATGTTCAATTTCGAAGCTGTAAGAAGATACAAGATCAAGGGTGTGATTATGACAGTGAGTGGGTTTATTTACACACTGAGAGAAGCCAATTGAGTCTAATAATGAGATAAAGGCAGTGCTAAGACTATCATTATCGACGTCCACATGAATATTAAAGTCACCTACTATAATTACTTTGTCTGTACTGAGGGCTACGTTTGATAAAAAAAACCACAAAATTCAGATAAGAAATCAGAATACGGGCCAGGAGGATGGTACACTATAACAAATAGAACTGGCTGTATGGTTTTCCAGCTTAGGTGAGAGATATAAAGAACAACGCTTTCAAAAGAGTTATAATTAAATTTAGGTTTAGGGCTGACAATAAGGCTGAAGTTGAAAATGGCTGCAACTCCACCTCCTCGGCTGGTATCTCGAGGAATGGGAGTATTAATATGATTGAGAGGAGTGCATTCATTAAGGCTAACATATTCATCATGACATAGCCAGGTTTCAGTAAGACAAAATAAATCAATATGTTGGTCTGAGATTAGATCATGTACTAATAGAGCTTTAGATGTCATCTAATGTTTAAGAGACCACATTTCATTTTTTATTTTGTTGAACAGTTTCAGATGTAATGTTAATTTGTTTTAGATTTTTATGAATGACTTGTCTATTGTTTATTTTCGATTTAACTGATTTAAATGGTTGGGGGACAGACACAATCTCAATGTGGTTTAGGGTGGGTAACCTCTCTAATGGAAGCACAGAGAAGCATGTAAGACTGCAACTCTGCCTCAACTCTGGGTTGTCATGGTTTTGGTTTTCTTATAAACTCAGCCATATGTCTTGATATTAGAGTGGGTCCATCCAAAGTGGGATGTATGCTGTCTTTCCTAATCAGACCAGGTTTTCCCCAGAAAGTCTGCCAATTATCTGAGGCCTTCATCATTGCTGGACACCACATAGACAACGAGCAGTTAAACTGTGACATGTGGCTATACATGTCATCACTGGTCAGATTTGGCAGGGGCCCAGAGAAAACTTGTTTTTACAAATGTACACACCAACTCAACATTAATTTTTGTGACCTCCGATGTAGTCTGTTTTTAGTGAGTGTTAGAGTCAGTCAGCACTAAAACTGTTACGTCAATCAATTAACCTACAGTAGTTGCTGAGGGATCATGTAACATGTTTTTCTGCCACAGAGGAAATAAATTCATGATGAGTGAAAACGACTCCATCTTCCGACTGCAGAAACGGACTATATCAAACTGCCAGATAAGTTAGCACTGTCATAGACAGGTGACACAGGCAGTCTCAAAAACTAATTAAAGCTGCAAGCAGCGTTGGACGAGCCTGAGCCCCCTGCGCACGCCGGGACCCGGCGCCATGGCGTCCGTCGCACTCGCCGCCCGCGAGCCCGGTGCAAGGAGCGTGAGTCTTCAGCCAAGTGGAGTTCGGTGCAGACAGGAGCGTGTACAGCAAAGTCGTAGCAAACTCCCTGTTATGGCTAAACATGACATGTCAACGGTGTGAGAATGACAAATTTCTGCTGAAGGAGAAGTGTGTGTGGAAAGCTTCTGATAAGTTTGTGTGAAAAATAAATCAATTTTCTACTTTTCATCAGGTGCATTTTTAAAAAAGTAAAGACTTTTAAGCCACATGACCTGATAAAAGTTAATTTAAATATGTACAACATGACTTTTTTTCTCCTCTCAATATTACAGAACATGTATATAACCTCCACTGATACACACTATAACATATTACATATCCAAACATCACTCATAATTACATCACTGTCATTCACATTTCTCACATGTCTGACATGGCTGTCAAAAGAGATGAGAAAAAACATTATAACTACTAAGATACATATTCAGCTTATTTAATAAATGGACTGGACACACAGGTGGACTGTTAGACTGCTGCACACAGCGTGCTACTGTTGTGCCACTGTACTATCATACATTGAAATACACAGAAAGCTTCTGATAAGTTTGTGTGCAAAATAAATCAATTTTCTACTTTTCATCAGGTGCATTTTTAAGAAAGTAGACTTGTAAGCCACATGACCTGATAACAGTTAGATTGAAATGTGTACAACAAGTTAGCATCTTCATATCAGTTAGCTCTAATCCCCTGATTAACTACAACAATTAACACATAAACAACATCACTTACAAGAGAAAAGGAGACTTACTTATCAATTGACGCACACAAGCTGTCACTGTCCAAACACTGTCCAACGCGCTGAGTAAGGGGTTTAGATAAACACAGCTGCAGCTAGTTTAATTACAACTATCCAAAACACTCCGGTCTGATGCGGAGTTGTGATTGACAGGTAGGCGGGACTTACAGTTATTAACTGCAACGAAGAAAGAGCCTGCATATTAAACAATATGCAGGTGTGTGTGTGTGTGTGTGTGTGTGTATAACTGCAACGAAGAAAGAGCCTGCATATGAAACAATAGAGAAACACATCTAGCAGCCAGTCTGTATCTGTGTGTGTATGTGTGTGTGGGTGTCAGGTGTCGACTCCACCCCCTCATGCAAGGAGCTTGCCAGAGCGGGGATGAGAGAAGAGAAATGTTCTACTCCTGTTTTTGAAATGACACAGTAGCCTTGAATTTTGGCCATTTGGACTGAAAATACCCACTTTGGTAGATATATTCGTCGCGAATCCAATGGTCTAAATTGTTCTAAAAGTCTAAAAGTTGTGAGACTTACGGTTTAGACAATAGTCCTCTAATTGATCAATGTCAGCCTGCTAAGAAAATGGCTGTCCCATTGAAACCCATTATAATCTGAAAATCGCTCACCACGCTTGTAGGCCAATATTATGAAAACCGGACCTTCTATTACAAAGTTTTTCAGAACTTTTGTTCAAAAGACTCTACTGAGCGATATATTTCAATCTGAAGCCAAAAGCATGAGCGGTCTCAGAGGAGATAATGCTAGACGAGGGGGCAAATTTTCCAAAAAAAATTGGAATTTGTGCAATTCCTGTTGGATTTAGGTCTGGGGTGTCAGTGTATGATTTTTAGGTCTTGAGCAGACGAACAATTTGATGTTGGTTGCATTTCTCTACCTTCCTAAAGGCAGATACGGAAAATAGGTGGCGCTAGAGAGTAAATTTGGGGTGGGGGGAATCATTTTTACATATTATGAAATTTTTCGCCGGACCGAACGTCCCTGCCAAATTTGGTGACTTTTTGAGCATTTTTAGGGGGTCAAATTCAGGGGGAAAGTCGTGAGATAATAAAGAAACAAACAAACCAGTTACAATAGGGTCTTCGCCCTTTGGGCTCAGGCCCTAATTAAAGCTGCAAGCAGCGTTGGACGGGCCTGAGCCCCCCCCCCCCCGCGCACGCCGGGACCCGGGGCCACGGCGTCCCTCGCACTCACCGCCCGCGAGCCCGGTGCGAGGGGCGTGACTCTGCAGCCATGTGGAGTTCACTGCAGACAGGAGTGTGTACAGTGAAGTCGTAGCAAGCTCCCTGTCATGGCTAAACATGACATGTCAACGGTGTGAGAATGTCAGATTTCTGCTGAAGGAGAAGTGTGTATGGAAAGCTTCTGATAAGTTTGTGTGAAAAATAAATCAATTTTCAACTTTAATCAGGTGCATATTTTTTTTAAAGTAAAGACTTTTAAGCCTCATGACCTGATAAAAGTTGGATTTAAATGTGTACAATCAAGTGTGCAGAGGCAATATGAGAAACTGCAGGGAACAAACAGAAAAGTACTCATGTAATTGAATGGAGACTGTCACTGAAGTCCCATTGCATGTGTGTGTGTGTGTCTGTGTGTGTGTGTGGGAGCTGCTGTCACCTCCAGACTCCGCCCCCTCCTGCACATGCTGGCTGCAGCAGAGGGGACAGAAGAGAATAGGACTGCAAAATTATGGACTTCCTGTTGGATTTAGGTCTGGGGTGTCAGCGTATGATTTTTAGCTCTTGAGGAGAGGAACAATATGACGTTGGTTGCATTTCTCTGCGACATTCCTACGGGCCGTAGCGTCCAAAATGAAAACCTAAGCGAGATTCTCCCATTGACAACCATTATAAAACTCACCGACTTTGGAGGCTGATATTTTGAAAACCGGACCTGCTATTACAAAGTTTTCCAGAACTTTTGTTCAGACAATGTTAGAGAGCGATATATTACAATCTGAAGCCATGTCGCTGAGCGGTCTCGGAGGAGATAATGTTTAAGCGAAAAGTGACATTTTTGGACTCGTGTGTACTTCCTGTTGGATTTAGGTCTGGGGTGTCAATGTATGATTTGTAGGTCTTCAGCATGAGCAATTAGGCGTTGGTCCCATGTCTCTATGACATTCCTGTGGGCCGCAGTGGCCAAAAAACACCCCAAAGCACCCCAACTTTGGAGTCTGATATTTTGAAAACCGGACCTGCTATTACAGACTTTTTAATAACTTTTGTTCATCAAAGTGTAGAGAGCGATATATTAAAATCTCAAGCCATGGCGATGAGCGGTCTCGGAGGAGATAATGCTAGAAGATGTGCAAAATTTGCGACATTTTTGGAATTATTGGAATTCCTGTTGGATTTAGGTCTGGGGTGTCAGCGTATGATTTTTAGGTCTTGAGCAGACAAACAATTAGGCGTTGGTCCCGTGTCTCTATGACATTCCTAAAGGCAGATACGGAAACTAGGTGGCGCTAGAGAGCGAATTTGGGGTGGGGGGGCATAATTTTTACATATTATCGAATTTTTCGCTGGACCGGACGTCCCTGCCAAATTTGGTGAGTTTTTGAGCATTTTTAGGGGGTCAAATTCAAGTTGAAAGGCGTGTAAGGAGAAAGAAAGAAAGAAAGTAACGATCGAGCTATTACAGACTTTTTAATAACTTTTGTTCATCAAAGTGTAGAGAGCGATATATTAAAATCTCAAGCCATGGCGATGAGCGGTCTCGGAGGAGATAATGCTAGAAGATGTGCAAAATTTGCGACATTTTTGGAATTATCGGAATTCCTGTTGGATTTAGGTCTGGGGTGTCAGCGTATGATTTTTAGGTCTTGAGCAGACGAACAATTAGGCGTTGGTCCTGTGTCTCTATGACATTCCTAAAGGCAGATACGGAAACTAGGTGGCGCTAGAGAGCGAATTTAGGGTGGGGGGGCATAATTTTTACATATTATCGAATTTTTCGCCGGACCGGACGTCCCTGCCAAATTTGGTGAGTTTTTGAGCATTTTTAGGGGGTCAAATTCAAGTTGAAAGGCGTGTAAGGAGAAAGAAAGAAAGAAAGTAACGATCGAGTAACAATAGGGTCTTCGCCCTTTGGGCTCAGGCCCTAACTATAACTACCAGAGAGAATCATTTTTGACCATTTCCAAGAGCCTGTGACTGAACTTAAAACAAGTGTTAATTAAAACACAAAGTTAATTCTTAGACTGTATAGTGTTTAGCTGCCTGTGCTTATCACATAATGTTAGCTGGTAGCTACTGTAAGCTAGTGGGCTAGCTGTTAATGTGTACGTTGATGTTACACATATATTTGTGTGAGAAATCTTCCACTATTGATATTCAGCGTTATAATAGAGACACTGGGAAATGTAGAGTCTGTTTATTTGCTTCACAAACCCGCAAAGGGCACAACAGCCATTTCAAAACAGGGCACGCAAAACTGGCCATGTGAGAAGTTAAAATTTTAAAGAGCCTTACGGCCACACTGTGGGGCATCCATGGCACTGGCCGTTTGGCCATGGTATAATTCCTGCCCTACAGGTTGGACAAGCTCACCTTCAGTGATTTAGCCCTAGGGGCTAATCTGTCAAAATTTGTTTTTTGTCTTCCTCAAGCTTGGGTCCTCTACCAGAGGGTTGGCGGTTTGAGGGTTCTGCGCAGTATCTTAGCTGTTCCTTGGACTGCACTCTTCTGGACAGAGACCTCAGATGTTGTACCTGGAATCTGTTGGAACCACAGCCCCCAGTGCTTTGATTACCAATAGCAACACTGAGGATAGGCTAGGCCCTTCCCGGCATAATCATCACAGCATTCCATGTGCTGAGTTCTCGCTCATGGGGCTCCATGGAGCCTCACACAAGCCTCCTGCAGCTAGCATCCAGGTTAACAAGCTAGCATCTCAGTCCCACAACAGGGCTTGCACTGCTGTCCGTGGTTCATACTGCAAAATCACTGAGGTGAGGAGAGAGACATAAGGATAAGCATTATAAGCATAGTAACCTTGTCACCGTGAGAGCAATGTGATATGTTTCTGAAGTAATGAACTCAGATTGACCAATTAAAATGAGCTTTTGGCTTTGGGACTTATGTTGATTTTGTTAAAGTGAAAACTGGTACATCAGAATGTGGGACTCAGGGGCGGCTGTGGCTCAGGAGGTCCAAGATTGGGGAAGACAATTGTTTTTAAATCTTAACACTGAACCAGATGGAACCATTTTTCCTGTAAGGATGTATTGCATTAAGCACTAATTAGATCTGTGTTGCTTTCTGAATCAAATTGTATTGACTACATGTTCTGTTACTATGCAGTAAGGGTATGATATGTGCATTACATATAAAGCTGACAAAAGCTTTGTAAAACTCAGCTGTCAGCCCCTAAAGTTCATGACTTAACTCCTAACTCACAAGGCTCAATGGACATTTGTTTAAGGTCATGTTGGACCTAAATGTCTGGTTTTGTTTGTTACAAATGACAGGATCATTGGAAACATACTGCTGCTGCAAGTCCTTGAATGAGAAAAAAAAGGCACAGTGGGCCAACAGAGCATATAGATTCCTAACGGTTCACTGAAGCTATCAACTGCAACAGGGCTGTCTTGAGAGACAACAAAGAAAATCTCAGGCTATGGCTCACAGGAGAGCACCCCAAGATCCACAGAAAGATCCTACTGTGGGAAAGATGGGGAAACAGTCAGCCTTTTGTAGCTATACTCCCTGCAGAATCTGTTTCATAAAAAAGGGTAACTGAGAACTGACCTCTCACAAAAATCAACATGACACACACGTTATGGTGAAATGTGACAGTCATGTACATTTGGCCTCACCAAAGAATACTACAATCACCACACCACGATCCAATATTCAATGATGCATGGGTCGTCTGAGACAGAACCCCCAAAACCAAGTTGGTATGCTTTAAAGACCAGGAATGGGAGAATTCAGAGAGTGGACATTTTCCTTTGCTGTACTCCGCTGGTTCTTTGAATAGTTGGGATCCTCACTGCATGTTGATGCAAGCTACAATCTTTCAGTTGTTGGCCCTCAGCAATATTATTGCCACTGAGAGGTGGATTGAAATGTTGGAATACCACATTACCACTACCCCCAGAAGATTGATGTGCTGTGACAGCTTGCCACCCACTGCTCTCATCATGCAACTCCCCATTCCATTAGGAATGCAGTTGTCAGAACCACCACATAGGTTACAGAGGGACATCCTATCCAGCAGTAACCCTGTATCAAAACAAAAGAAGCCTTCCTGTTGTCAACACGCTGTCAGGTGATAATGGAGGGATTCTGGAAGTGGCAAGACTTATGATCTTAAAGGTGAAGTCATGTGAACAATCATCTCATGTGTGATGCACTTCCAGAACAAGAGTTGCTCCTCAACTTGCATCCTGTTTGACTTTGTATAATGATTAAGCTGATGCCTTAGTATACTAATATGTTCAAACAATAATTTAAAATCATTTTAAATTGTTCTGGAGGTGGAACCTAGCATGCTTCTCACCACACAAGTTTTTTTTTTCTGTTTTCTTATTTGTCCATTGTGTGACCTGAAATGAAGGCCACCTAAGAGGCCACTGTCATAATGTGTGATCATTTTTCCCACTTAATGATTCTACTTATTATTGTGTTTGTTTGCTGACATTACATGTTAAATACATGACAGTTAGCCAGTAAACCAGCATAAACAGCATTTTGACCTGTAGTAATAATTATGCTTGGTTTTGACTAGTTGGCTTTTTATTTAGGACAGTTTTTAAAGGGTAGCCTTTTTGAAATAAAACACACAGCTGTAAGTGACTGCACTCACACAAACTGTCAAAGCAGTCACAGGACACATTCCAATCCCTTCACAGTTTTATAAATCATATGCAGCCAAATCAGGATTTTAACTTTGCAATTAAAATGAATTGCTAAAGTAATCTCCTTCCATGAATACTAAGTGAGATTAGAGTGGATTATATTGGATTATGTCCATTGACCTGATTTACTGACTGACTGCCTCTTGTTATCCAAATCAGATTTGTAAATCTGACCTTCAGCGGTTGGATTAAGAGCTTCAGAGAAACTGTGACATGCAGCGAGATGCAAGTGTCTGTCAGTTTTAAATTCAGTGCATGCACAGAAAGAGTTTGCGGAGTGGAATGTATTACCGTTTTAATTTCCGACTGTCCCTGAATATAAATAAATAATTGGACAAACCCTCTCTGAATCACATATAATTGGTAAACACAGACATGCTGAGATTAAACAACTTCTATCTTTTAAGATCTGGGTCACAGTGATTAGTGCCAAAAACAAGAGGTCAGAATCCTCTGCTGATCTTTGGAAGCTTAAAAAACAGTGAAAACATCTACAATAGTTAACACTAAATACAATGATAAATTAATTATGCAATATTTTAATGGTAGTCTATAAACACTCAGTACATGTAGATTTAAGATATTTGTAGCTATTTCTGTCTGTAGCTTGAATTTAGGTTTGGTCTAATGGCGACTCTGCACACTTGCACTGTCCCAATACTATGTGTATGACAAAAACACTTATTTTTGACAAAATATGGTGCAGTGAGCCTTATGATAGTTGCAAACATAAGAAAATGTGGCTGTGTGTGACTGCAGTCTGGTATCTCGCCAAGTGTGTATGTAATACGGCATGTAATATGGTCTACGGTGTTAATGTCACATTTGCCGGAAATTGGCAAAAAATCTGACTTTTGTGTGTGTTTTGCGGATTTCCTGTTGGATTTAGATCTGAGGTGTTAGCGTATGATTTGTAGGTCTGGAGGAGATGAACAATTTAGTGTTGGTTCCATCTCTCTATGACATTCCTATGGGCCATAGAGACTGAAATAGACACCTAGGTGGCGCTATGGAGTACTTTCTGGGCATGGGGGGAGGGGAATTTTAACATATTATCCAAATTTTTACTCTACCTGATGTGCATAGCAAATTTTGTGAGTTTTTGAGAACGTTTAGGGGGTCAAATTAAGCATGGAAGTGGCGCCATAATAAAGAAGAATGAAACAAACAAACAAATGCTATGACGCGGCACTGTCCCGGGGCATCTGTCACATTCATACACACATACATATGATCAATATTATAACAACAACTTTGTGATGAACATGGCAATTTATTGTTCATGTGAATGTTTGGTGATTTCATTGAACAACAGACATCTGTTCTGAGTACATGTTTTTTTGTTATACATGTGGTTTTAAAAAAAGTTATTCAAGATAAACATTTATCAAACTGGTTTACCTACAATTCATTTAGTAGGAACAAAGTTGCAGACATGAATTCTTTTTCTGCTGACAAACTGCAATCTAAATGGATTACATTTACATTTTAATAAATCTATTTATTGTTACATAAATTGCTGAAGAGTAGAGTCAATATGAACTACTTCAGTGGAACACAATACCTATGGACTTATCTCAAAATCCATTGTGAGGGTTAGGAAGGTTGGGATGCTCTATTAAAGTAGCATCTTCAACCAGGACATTACTTGGAGAAAAACAAAGATCAGAGTTAAATAGCAAAGGTAACCAAAGTACTTTGTCAAGTGAAACGATTCTACAGACAGATATTATGCAAATAAGGGTTCAGAACTATGTTCCCTGCTGCAAGTTTTACACTGTAGAGTTTAAAGAGGATAGAGAGAGAGAAAACATGAGGTTGTGGGGACACAAAGGGGAGGAGAGAGCATGGAGAAATAACTTTTTTTTTTTTTTGGTAATAGTGTCCCATTTTGCAGATCAGGCAATAGTTCATACACATGAAGAAGAATACATATTTAAAACAACTGAAATTGAAGTTCATTTAGAGAATACAAAAATGTCAAGTACATTAGATTTTAGTAATTAAATAAAAAAATCCTTTCTGATATGTTTTAGCTACATGTCCATACAGGAATAAAGGAAACCAACAGCTAGCCGGTGGCAGGTGGAGTAACATCACCCTTGCTCAACTTTCAAGACAAAATTAATTTCTAAGCTAACCAAGCCAAGCAAAGTTAATTTATTTAGCACCTAACAAAACACAATTCATCGGTTATAGTCAAATAAATAACAACAAAGTGCTTCATAGTCAAATAAATAGGTTAATAAATAAATAAATCTAAAATCTCCATTTCATTATAATTTTCACATAAATACACACAATAAATATATAATTAAAAATCTCTTCACAATAGTACAAAGCTAAAATGTGTACACACAATGGACCAGTTGGAGTGGGACAGGCTCTACACTAAAAAGGAAAACATCCATAATGAAAGCCAGCCTACACACCTTAAATAATACACAAGTGACTTTGATATTATCATTAAAATCTCCCAATTGTGTTACTGATTGGATTTAACCAGTCAAGTAACTTCCCCACATTTTGTTTAAATAAAGAATTTGGATAACATGGTGGACGATAAACTACTGCCAATAATATGCTGAATTTGTTACACAGGCACACCAAACACTCCAGATTTAAATCGGGTACCTGCAGAATATCACAGTCCAAATTGTTTGGTGGCGACTTAAACTTTGAACGTTCATCAAATACACAGAGAAACTTTGGGCATTTATTGAAGGTTGTGGCTATTCAATCAAAAATGGAGGCATGCTATCCTAGCCTCCTTTATGGTGTCCTTGAAATAAATAGCCTTTTCCTGAAAATCCCTGATGATCAGTCAAGACAAAGTTCTAACTCGACTCAGAGCTACATACGCCTGCCCAGGTGCAAACACCTTCTTTAAAGACAAAAGCCTCATCTACAGTTAAGCCCTGGACATGCCCACGCCAACCTCAGAGGAAACTGTTTTCCTTCTCTGTAAGCCAATTTTAGTGTCATCAAACGTATAACATAATTTTTTTTAGTCTTTACCAAACTCCACATGTGCCACATGCTCCATTGACCAGACCGTCTTCAACATCCACATTCTTCCATAACATGACGTGCACATTCTTGGCCAAACACAAAGTCTGTTCTAAATGTGTCCTGTGCATTGTAATGACTTCCATATTCCAATTTCCCAGTCTTCTTGTTTGTTATGAAATCTTTAGCCTCAATTTGGATGTAATCAGGACACATGGCAACAACTTATTGAGATTGTGTTAATTTACTTGTATATCAGTTAGGAAAATATGCAAGGCTGAGCTCTCTTCCCCTGTCTCACGTGATCTTAACAACGTCACGCTGTAAAATGGAGGTTTTCTTGGAACGCACTCGTAACCTATTCAACAACTCTGAAAATGAACTATCCTTCTGGCCCTTTAACAGGAGGCAACTGATAAAAGTCACCAACAGCTATCACACCAGCATTACCAAATGGGGAAACGGTCTCCGAAACCACCACGTGTAATTTCATTGTTTGCGTTGAACAATGCCACAATCAACAAACTGCCGAATTAGTAAGACAAGCACTGCCATTTATTGTTTAGTGTAAAGGTAATAATGAAATGTATAAGCTCTCTGCTTAACAGTTAAACACAAGAAAACCAGATAAGGAATCAAGAGAGACGAGGAACAAAGGGCTGCGGGTGGCGCCAAATTATGAAACAAACAAAACATTTCCTAACTCAACTGACTCACTGACTCAGCACAGCTGAAAAATAGCTAAAATAAACTAAAAAAAACCCTACCTGGTTGCATTAATATTACCTGTCAAAATAAAACAAACTAGCAGCCACCTGTAAGACCTGACGTCTAACTAGACAATCAAATTACCGGGTGGTGCCTAAATAATGGATGTATGAACATAAACAACGTAAACCTACTGTCTGCTAAACTAGTGCCTCAGACTAGTTAACTTTATTTTACACTAACTGAAAGACCTGATAGCTAATCAAAGACAGAGATGATTGGGGCGCAAACAGAGGAGGTAGGAGGAAGGATTCCCACCTGATGACCCTAATCGACAGAGGAAAAGACTGCTCCTCAATATATAATAACAATATAAAAAGCTGTAACCATAATGTGTTCACAAGCACATCAATAATGCATTTTTTGATGAAGTTGCTAGATATTTTCGATGTGCCAGTTTACAGTGGCTTGTTTTTTTCCGCGTCAGTTATAGGCTATCTTTTTTGATTTATAAACTGCTGCTGCATGTCTCCCGTTCAAATGGACCAATTTGCTTTACAGTGCTAAATTACAACAGTAATATAAAACTTGTGGCCTAATCTAGTGTATGCTATATTATGTATTTTAATAAACACATTGCAAAATAAGGGAAAAACACTGAAATAATGGAGGAAACTTTTTTTAATTGACGCTGCGGTCCACCTTTGGCACATCTAATATAATAATAATAATAATAATAATAATAATAATAATAATAATAATTAAAGCTGCAAGCAGCGATGATCGGGCCCTTGCATACGTGGAGCTGGGCGCAGTCAAACTGCTTCAGTCTCAGACATGTAAATTTCTCTAGACCTGTGCTGATTTCAGACGGTGCAAAAAGGAGATTATTATCACTTCCTTTGTCCAATATTTTACCTGCTTCTGGGGCTGCTGCGTTGAGAATTCATAGGGGGCGCTATGGAGCCAGTTTGCATCACTGATTGAATATTGTAATGTAGACGTGGTCAGGCCTGGACTGTTTGCGAACCTGTAAAGGTTCAGGCAGATCCCACCATATACACTAATGTTATGGCAATGTCCTCTGTCATGGCGAAACATCAAGACTCAACGCCATGCCACGCCCATACGCTTCAATGTAAACTAAATCTTTTGATAACTTTTGATCATACGCTAGTCTAGATGACACACACTGATTTTGAAGTCCTTACGATGAATTTTGTAGGAGGAGTTCGTTGAAATACAAGGTATGCGAAATGGCCAAAAAAAGGCGAAAATTGACCAGTTTTTCCAAGATGGCCAACTTCCTGTTGGACTTACGATATGGCTCAAAGAGGCTTCTTTTTTTGTTTATTTTACACGTGTCTTGTGATTTTCATTTTTCTATGTTAATCTGGAAGGCAGGGCTTCAATTTTGAAATTTTCAAGGGGGCGCTCTGGAGCCAATTTGCCACACCCATTAGAATTAACTATATATATAAGAAAATAGTCTAAAAACTTCTTCAACCAACAGCATTACGTTACTACACTAACAGTATTTACAGCACGAAGGTCAGTTTTAATCTGTGATAACATCCACCTGTTTGGCCAGTGAACCTCACTGCCGTTCAAATACACCAGACTCCTTTGACAGAAAGACTAAATTTACTCACACGCATGCCCGCAGGCACGCCCACACGCAACCCCACACACATACACAGAGATTTACTCTGCTCTAACTATGCTAATCTGTGTTATATATGTGTTTTATCTGTATGTTGCAGAAAAGCCAGGCTATGCCTGCACTGTATTAATGCAGGATACACCCACAGGTAAGCAACCTCTAGCATATTACAGTACCAAACTTGACAACATTGAAATGGGACTGCCACCCTGTTACCAGGGGTTGGCAGCCGCTGCTTTTGCATTTCAAAAAGCATCAGCCATAACTATGGGACACCCCACCATTTTCTACACCTCACATCAACTACATGCTCTCATCACTAGCCCTAGATTTGTACTGACGCAAGCTAGGAAAACTGGCTATGAGGTAATCCTTGCAGCCCCAGAGCTAAACATTCAACGTTGTGCCACAGTCAATCCTGCCGCACGCATGGTGCTACCTGTAGAAGGAACACCACATGATTGTGTCCAGTCAACAGATGTGTTCTTACGGCCTCGACATGACTTACATAATCAACCCATACCAGCTGAGCTCACTCTTTTCGTAGACGGCTCCTGTTTTAGAGATAACACAGGCAATCACGCTGGTTATGCAATAGTACAATTGCACCCTGATGACACCTTTACTGAAGTCCAAACCATCAAGCTTGCTCAGCCCTGTTCTGCTCAATTGGCAGAAATCAAGGCTTTAACAGCAGCTTGTCATGTAGCAGCAGGTAAAACTTTAAACGTATACACAGACTCTCAACATGCCTATGCAGTATGCCACATCCATGGAGTCATTTGGAAACAAAGAGGTTTTCTAAGAGCTGATGGCTCTCCAGTAACTCATGGGGAAGCCATTTCAGCTGGTTACTCAGTATGGTTAAGACAGGGAGCTGTCAAGAACACTGGAGACGGCCCCTCCAAGGGACTATGGCGTAGTGTCCATGGCCATTTTGTCCTCCCTACGGCTTTGCTTCGCCCTGCTATTCATAGTGTGCATGGACAAGACCATTGCGCAAGGGGGGAAGTATTGAGGAGACTTCAAAAAGTTTGGTGGTCACCATTCTTTGCAGCCATGGTGGACTGTACATTGCAAGAATGAGAAGTATGTGCACACCACAATATAAGAAAGCACCCCTTGCACACATCCCACCACCAGAGGGCCCATTTTGCCATCTGATGCTAGACTATATAGACATGACAGAATGAATCAGAGGATTCAAATATATCTTGGTGGTAGTTGACATGTCTAGTAGATGAGTAGAGGCAGTCCCAACAAAAGGTCCAGACTATAGGTCTGTAGCAAAATTTCTATGCAAAGAAGTCTTTCCTAGGTTTGGATTACCAGACACCATCAATTCTGACAATGGACCTGCATTTGTGGCCTACACAGTGAAAATAGCTTTAAAGATGCTAGGAATTAAGCAGAAATTTGGATGTGTATACCACCCACAGTCCCAGGGAGCAGTAGAAAGAGCAAATGGTACATTAAAAGCAAAACTCAGAAAAATAGGGCAATCAGAGCTGACAGTCAGTACAAAGTTAACTGGGTAGATGCACTTCCTTTGGCTTTAATGTCTATGCGAACACAAGCTAACCGACTAACACACCTAACACCTCATGAAGCGCTTACAGGGAGACCGATGCTGGTTCCCTATAGTAGAGGTCCCTACTAGGGACCCGCGCTTGAACAGTGTGAAAGAGAACTAACATATTACTTGCAACATTTAACGCAAATACACAAGGCGGTGTTTCAACAGGTGAAAACAGTATCAGAAAACAAGGACGCAGAAATCTCAGAGCGGCAAAAGAGCATTGTGCCTGGAGAGTGGGTCAAACGAAAGTGGAACCAACCAAGATGGGAAGGACCATTTAAGGTGATCCTAGCTACTCCAACTGCACTGAAAGTAGAGGGTAAGAGATTTTGGTTCCATCTCAGTCATTGCTGCAGAGCCAGGGACCCAGGTGAGACAGGAAGAGAACAGCGTGACTTTGAACCAGAAAGGGACGGCCACGCCTCCCAACTGGAAGAAAGACAGCAATCCATACCCCAAGGAGAGAGGTGGTTGCAGAGGCAAAAACTAGTACATCCCTTTTGTGTGGCACGGGGAGAGGCTATTACCAAAAAGTTACTAGCACTAGACAAAGAAGTAAAACATAAAATTGGAAATTTGACCGCCAAACACCTAATAGCACCTGCCGCTAATACAAGCAACCTGGGGGAAATTACAAGTGCAAAAACCAAGGACGGGATATACTTAAAATATCGATGGCTAAGGATACGCGAACCATCGCTAATCCGTCCACGTTCCAGTGTTCAATGGCCCGCCTACCTGCCCTACTGGTTATTCAGCACTACAAGCGAGGCTGCAATACAATGTGAACAGCTAGTAATGGACAACTGGGCCATATTTGTAATTACTAACGACACTGTTCAGTATCAATGTACTCTCCCGACATTAAAAAATGGAACTAGGCCACTGGCGGATGTGTTTTGGATATGTAATGACAACCAACAAGTAAAGGTAACCCTACCAAAAAATTGGACTGGAATTTGTGCTCCTGTCATGTTAACAGGGCAGCTTACTGTATTTAGTGGATGGCCATATAAACAGAAAACTAGGATAAGACAGCAAATTCAAACACCATGGGAATCAGGCAATTCAATATATGTAGCTTGGAATCAGGAGCTGATCAGTATACCTGACGACCAGCGCGCCATAGGGGAAGAATGGATAAAATCTGGCCAAGGGACTGGGTGGATACCCATAGTAGGACCCATGATAAATGCTCAGTACATAGCGCGAAACAGACAATGGGTGAATTATTTATGGTACAATCAACAGCGATTTATCAACTGGACGGTGTCATGGAAGGTGTCAGCTTGCAACTCCATGCCACTGTTGGGACTCGCATAGGAGTGTGTTTGGTTATTAGCAATAATTCATAATTGCCATAGACAGTTATGAATTATAAAAAGAAAAGATTGTCAATGTTGATAATAACTCTGGCATCAACTGTTAAAGCACCTCACCGGGGGTGAGAAGCACAGTTGATTAAGGCAATAATTAGTAATTATCAAAGATAATCAATTAATTATTAAAAATTGAGAGTTATTAATACGAATTAACAAATACAGGGCACCACCCGGAAACCGGGACCAATGTCCAAACAGGGTAGTCTCATTAAAAGTAAATCTGGAACATCGATGTTCCAGATTAACTTTTAATGAGACTACCCTGTTTGGACAGATAACAAAGAAGGGTGAAGTCGAGCTTTGACTCCTTCAATCAGCCACCTTTTAACAATATGTTGCACAATAATCACAGAAGGACTTCTCTTCAAAGACAAAACAGTATTTATTAAACTTAGCAAAATCAACAAAGTCAATAAATACTATAGTTAATAAACGACTAGTCTAGATCTAAACTACGCTATATGCAAGTGTAAACACATGTATGAGAAGGTGTGTGTGTGTGTGTGTGTGTGAAGAAGAAAGAAAAGAGGTGTGGATGCCAAGATGGCGTCTTGGCCTGACGTGGTGACGTCAGCGGTCTGCGACGGGACGTGACTATGGGAGGAAGTCACGTCACACCACGCGAGAACCGGATGGCGGAAAAATGGCGTGTTTTGGTCAACACTAGCAAGATGGCGCCGCCTGGCGGTCAGCGTCTTGCAGTCACCAAATTCCGTTAAAAATACATGTGTCTGATGGCGGATAAGGAAGGACAAGTCGTGCTTGTTCGACGTTATCTGACCATCAGATGTGCCACGAGGTGTCGGTGCGTGTATGTGTGTGTGCGTGTTAGTCGCAAGAGAGAGGAGGGAAGAAGAGGAAGCAATCGTGAGGAGCATGAAGCGGTTACTTTGTCCACAGAGAGTGTGTACGGACGACTGTCTGAGACATACGTTGTCTGGTTCTGACCGACAAAGCAACTTTCTCTCACTCACGGTGGCACAAACACAGAAAATAGTCCAGAGCGGGACAAACACAAACAACAGTCTAGCGTGGTGAACACTACTAAACAGGCAGCAAACTTCACATACTCCTAAGAGTAGGCACAACAAAAGGACACAGTCCGTTAAGTCACAAGAATTATAGTTATAAAACTGAGAAGCTTTATGCTACACGACAGCACTGTTGCTGTCGAACACACACAATAAACACTGCCTCTGCCCAGACTTATGCCTCTTACGTGGTTGCTGCGGAGAGCGAGCAGGGTGTGTGTGTGTGACACTTGTTGTAAGTCAGCCAGTTTTTAAAGGGGCAGTGTCGTCACAGCTGCATCTGCAGGACCCTCCGCTGTGAAGGAGCGTCTCTGCCAGTGAGCAGCGATCCCCTGCTGAGGTGTGAAAACCGTGAAGCTTGCTGGGAAATGTAGTCTGAAATGGACTCCCATTGTCTTTAACAGCATTTGGCGCTCTTCCTTTGTCTCAGGGAGACAAATGAACATGCGGTCAGGCTTTTCATGTTACATGTAGGTCCTCTCTGTGTGTCCACATGGTGCAGGCCCCAACACCACCACCAAAATGGCCTTACAAAATAGATTTGCCATAGATTGGTTGATGGCTGAGGAGAATGGTGTTTGTAGTCATTTCGGGGATGAATGCTGCACTGTCATACCCACAGTAACTGGGGAAGACGGTAACTTGACAAAATTGTTGGACAAACTGAGACCTTTGCATGATGAACATGTGACTCTCAACTCTAATTGGAACACAAAATCTCAAACTCTCTCCGATATGGGAATGGTTACGCTCACTCTCATGGAAAAAGATCTTACAGATGATTGGCATGTTATTAGGAGGTTTCCTATTAGTAGTAGCAGTAATAATGTGTTGCATAATTCCAATAATCTCAGCAATGATCAAAAAAGCCACGGCCTGGATCCCGAGACAATTCCCCTTACAAGTCCAAGGACAGTTAACTCTGACCCCAATCTCAGATATGAGCGAAAATGTGTACGAGAACGAGACGATGAGTGAAAATATGATATACCCGATCTAAAACTTAAAGGTCCAGTGTGTAATATTTAGAAACATCTAAAAGAACAGACTTGGTCAAAATTGAATAGATCATTTAAAAGTACATTAAAATTTGTGTCTAATCATCTGAAAATAATAATTGTGATGCTTTTGTTACCTTAGAAATAAGGCATTTATATCTACATAGGAGCGGGTCGCCCTCCGTGGGAGCTGACATGTTGGTCTCGACAGTAGCGCTGAATGGAAAAAACTAACACAAACACGTTTTAGATTCAGTGGGACTACCGGAAATGCACCGGCTTTGGAACGAAACGGGAAAAAAGAATAACAGACCAAACATTTTGTATCGTGAGAAGATTCGGAACCAAAACCTGATAAATGAAGGATGATACTTATTTAGAAAATTGCCATCGTCATTGGAACGAAAACAGAAGAAGATAAACGGACTAGCAACTACACAAAGCATGGATGTATTAAGAGAACTGGATACAGCGTCAGAGGCGGGGCCTCGTTCAGTCCTATGAAAGTTGCTCAGTGGCGCATGATACCAAAAAAATCGTCTGAGAGTACCCGGATTATCCGGGATCACTGGGCCCGTGGAACATGCGCACTGGTAACTTCCGCCGGTCGAGTCGGCTACTTCCAGTTTAGCCCTCCGGCTAACTTGAATAGGGATATAACAATTCAATCGTGTGGCTCTCTTAGGCTTTTGAAATGTGATTGGACTGAACGGATCAAATTCCGACAGTGAAACGAGTCATTTCGCGGGGGTTGTGATGCTCAAAAAAAATTATCCACTGATTTATGGATGTCTCTTTCACAATGTAAGTCTATGGGAAAAAGTTTTTTTGGGCCCAGTAGCGTCACGTGACATTGTCATACCACGGTTTGGCCGCTATGTCAAATTTGCATCACCGCTCGGCGCTGTCCCTGGGGGCTTGACACAAAGAGGATAAACCCGGATGGAAAGCCGTGATGAGAGAAATGTTTGCAGACTGATGCTGAAGTTTCCTGATTTCTGCTGGACAGGTAAGAATGTAATGTAAATTTATTTCACTCCGCTGGTAATGTTTTATAACTTAGATGATGTACAATATGTATTAGCAGTAGATATGTTTAGATAGAAACACCGCTAACGTTACATAGTGTGAAATATTAGCCATATTAGCAGATTGTAGCTTCAGTTTGAGCATCTCTCAGAGCTGCTGGTCTGATAAGAGACAACAGGGAGGTGACATGGTGCTAATCACCCAAAGATTTATTATCTTATTATTTTCTTTGGCAGTAAAGACAACGGACTGATAACTAAGGTATTTAGTGCTGGTGATGAGCTAAGGACAGTAAGTCAGAGTAATGAGTTAATGTGAAAGATAAACTGAAGAGAAGTCGGCTCACCACCCAGTTAATACAGTCTGTGAATATTTTTCAGTGCTCCATAATTTCATTGTTTGCTGCTAATCTGTCATTTAGTAGCACATGTACACATGGTGTAAAGTTAGCTTATAGTTCAACACAAGTAAGTTTTCCCCGTTTAAATGTTGGAGTACATGTAACGTTAATTGCTACCACAGCTTTAATTTTACATTTATCAGTCAGAAGTATTTTAGGATGTAGCATAATGTATTACAGGTTATGTGACTGTGTCACGTATCTCTTCACGTAACTATTGTCTTGATGTTACTGCTGTTTCTGCAGCTATGAGAGAGCTCCTGCAGCATCGATACATACTGTTGCCTTTATCTTCATAATAGGTCAGGAATATTTCACCATGTGCCATTAATAGCTGTAGGTACAGAGGTTTCCATTACAACCAAAGACAACAGAAGTTGATTTCACTGAATAGCTACTTGTCTCTGACTGAAAGTGTGTTCATGAAATAATCTGATCTAGTCTGTTGTTGGGATGAAAATCAGCAGTTTCTGATAAACACATTAGATAGATATTATTAGATTATAATAGTAAGTTAATTCATGTGGGGTTTTTTTTATTTTTCATTTTTTACATTTTTCTCAAGCACTATGGTTCGGCATTATTCACCATGTCTGTGACATTCACACCCATCATATCAGAAGTATTGCAGACCAAGTCAGGAGAAGTCTGGGTAAGTGATAAACATCTGTTTTCCTATGTAGCATATTAACTTACCTGTAAGTCATACTCTTGGTTAAAAAGCATTATTTTCACATGTACAACTGTATAAAATGTATGAAATAGTAAATGAACTCTTTGTGTCCCTGCAGCTGCTGCTCCTGGAGCAGATGAGGAACAGCAGTGAATCATGGGTGTCGACTGAATATAAATTTTACTGCTTTTAGTGTTCAAACAGACTAATGATTTGACAGCTTATTCTGTCAGTCAACTCTGAAGAAAACAGAATAAACTGTAAAAATGTTTGTTTGGACAGTAAAAGATTGAAAAAGATGTCCAAAAATGTTTCTGTTAAATAAAAGATATTTATATCATAAATATTATTCTTAGTGTTGTTTTTCATATTTTTATTTTGTTGTTCAAACTAGTAAATTGCAGTTTACATACCTGAAGTGATGAAAATGAATCCATAACATGTTCTACAATGCCCTGTTCTGAGGATCAGTGGTATTCAAACTTCACTACTGTTTCATGTTGCTTAATAATATATAAATAACGAAAATACAAATCAATAGTGGAAGTAGTAATGACAATATACTGACAGGGAAGTACTGTCATTGTATATCAAAGCAATTATTACAGCACATCTGATTATCTTTTATTTGGTAAACTTGCACATTTAAATTGAACAAATGAATCCTGGCTGCCTCTGAAACAGTTCACTGGTGAGCTGCTGTTCTCCTCCAAGATCTCTCTTCAAGAAGTCTGAAAAATAAAAACAGGAAAAACATAGATAAGGCTTAGTAAGTTATAAATTTCATGATATGTTGAAAATATGGTGATGGTAGTGCAGAATATGGATTGTAGGCTGTCCAGTGTTCCCAAACAAGTCTACAACAACATGATTTAAAAAAAAAAAAAAAAAAAAAGTCAAAATAGTGCTGCTCATTAGTGAACTATATCTTATTTATATACTCATTCAGTAATGTTAGTGTTGCTGATGTTTTCAGTAGCTACTTTTATACAGAGAACACACATTATAGCTGTAAATCTGAGGGGAGGACATTTCTCTTTGTTTGAAAACGTAAAAAGTGAAGTTAGACTTTATTCCTGACTCATAATAAAAAGACGAGAGAGCAGCTGAGTGAGCTAGAGGCTGAGCAGTTCGTGAAGAAGCCGGTGAATCAGATCAATAAACGTTATTTATTGTTTTACAGCTGTTAGCTTCTAAAGCACAAACACACCCACACGCCTCCTCAACCCAGCAGCTCTACCCTGCACCGCCTGATGTGGTCAGAATGCAGACTAAACAGAACAGCGAGACGGATTACAGGCGCAGTATTCTCGCTTTGAACGGGCTGTAAAAGAGGCTACTGACTCACATTACACTGCTACAACACATCAAACTATACAGTCTACAGTAATGTAAAGCAGAAAGCTGCTATGTAAATACCACTGTGTTGTATTGGTATTTTGAATATAATATCGTGTAGAACGAGTAGTAATTTAATAAAATAATTGTATAAATAACGTCACAAACCTCAGTCGTTTCCCTTCGGAGGGTTTCCAGCTTCTTCCATTGCTGTCACAGTCCCGGTGTTTGCTGTCCTCCCTAGCCTAGCCCTGCCTGCAGCAGCACGTTAAAGGTATAATATGTAATTATTCCACATTAAAATGTTTAAAAACAACTAGACCTATGTTATATATGTTGTTGAGTTGTGTACTTACATTATCCCCAATGTTTCCGACAATTTTCAAACCCAGAGAAATCTATAATTTAATAAAAGTAACAAACTGTTTCAGATAGACAAATGTTAGCAACAGCTCGGCTAACAGCTCCTCCAGGAAACAAACAGCTGCAGAAATTTTTTAGTAGTATTTTTTAACTATTTTAATCTGCGTGTACGTTTGATTTTGGAGAAGAGGAGACTTCTGTGGATAATTTGGCTCCCAGCAGAAACCTGACAAACATCTGGAACTTATATGAGAAAAAGCCGAACAAGTGCTAGCAGTAGCTCGGTAGCTGTCTGGTGGTCACCAAACATTGTTGGAGAAACACTTTTTAAGGTAAGACAGCTTTAATTAATATTTTAACGTTTTTATTCTGCGTGTACGTTTGTTTTTGGAGAAGAGGAGACTTCTGCGGATAATTCGGCTGCCGGGAGAAACCGGACGAACGTCTGAATGTAAAGTTATAAGAGAGATAAACCGCTAAAGTGTTAGCAGCAGCTCAGCTAACAGCCTGTATCTGACATCCATGGGTCGCCGCACATCGTCGGAGAAACACCGATTTCTTAGATAAAACTGCTTTATTCATTGTTTTTACCTGTAATCAGCGGGTCCGTTTGTTCTGGAGAGGAGGAGACCTCTGCGGATAGTTCGACTCCTGGTAAAAACATCCTGAACCATGAACTTCGGAGTAATCGTATCCCGGTGAAGCTGATTATTTAACAACGAAGACAACAACTCCCATGATCCCTTGCTACTTCACACCGTCATCACATGCCATCTTTTGTTATTGTTTTGATTGAGAGACCCCTAGCGGCTGAAATTACATATTGTGCATTTAAGCAGCACAGTTATCTCGCCCTCTTCCCCTCTCTCTCTCTCTCTCTCTAATCTCTGGTACTTGACTCTGCAAACGGATAGCACAATTTGCAACGTTATCCTGCCAATGCTAACGTTATCTTGCTATCAATATGCCTAACATTAGAATAAAATACAGGTAAGTTTTGTTTAGCATTACGTAGCTAATGTTAGCTTGTAAAGCACTCATAATTGCTATCTTACTTGCGACCTATATCCTCTAGTATTATAGACTAAATTAGAGATGCTCGGAGTTTTCCTCTTCAGCAAATAGCCTCTTGTCCGTGAAGGCCCCCGTAGTCTTAGGGAGAGGAGGGGGGGAGCCGCGGAGTGCTTCAATCTAGAACCTCACCGTTAGAGGCCGCTAAATACCCCATATATTACACACTGGACCTTTAAAGAGAATAATCATGACTAAAAGATGAAGAAGAGGAAAAACTAAATCACAACAGACACGTCAATATCAGAGTTACAACTCATTTTACAAAGCTTCCCCTTTGGGCCCATAGACATAACAAGATCACATACACATCTATACTTCACTCAGGAGTCTCTGCATTCAAAAGAATTTTCCTTGGTAAAGCGACCATATCAAGTGTATATGCAGTCAATTCAGAAAATAGCATGGGCTATAAAAACATATCATTTGGGCCAGGGCATAGTGATGGACTGAAACAAAATCACCCTAGATTATCATTATGTTATAGCATCTCTTACACATGACGGAAGACAAGTCATGCCACTTTGCACTAAATACACGTTTAACATGACATCCCTGCTCTACGGCACAGACCTGCTATTTAGCACACACATATTTTTGCAACGATATGGAAAGGGAGGCTTAGAACGATGGTCAAGAGAATATGAAAGGCAGCTTCAGGAGTTATGGGAATAGTGGATCCGAGGCAGTAACAGTGAGATGGTAAAAAGAAAAAAAGGGGACAGATTGCATAATATGGCTAACTAAGTACTCCACTCCTATAATAACCTGTCTAACCTAAAAGAAAAGAACATGGCCAAACCCTGGTGGAACCAGACCTGGTACGGACCTTTCAACTGGCCAGCCCTGCCTAATGCTGGGCCAACTTGGGCCCCTATGCAGTCACCAGCCCCAACAATGCCACCAACCTCAGGCCAAATGGAGACACAGAGCCACCCTGGACCAAAGACCGACCTGGCCACATCAACCATCCCTGCATGTGACCTTACAAGTGACCCCAGGAGGCAAAATGATCTGTGACAGACAACTGCTACAACATGGAACATTCCAGACCACCATGCATCGTATGTACCAGTAACCTCTCCATGGTGGTGGCCCTCTACTGTACACAAAGTACATGGGTTGAAGTGCTGAACCACCACCAAGACTCATCTCATGTATTTCTAGTGTACTGATGATTTCTGAACAAGTATAATCATTGCACCCCACGATTTATGACATATATTACTGACACTTTTCCTACTATGTACACGCATTATTGTATTGCGCTAAAGAAACTAGACAAATGTGTTTGAACCTCACTGTTTTGTGGGTGCACGCTTAAGATGTAATATGATGATACCTACCCAAACGTACTAATGTATAGTTGTGGCCTTAAGGCCACAAAGGGGGGAAATGTAGTGTAATATCATGTGCAAGACAGTGATGTGCTAAGATAAAAAGGCCTTGCTGCTGAGTAACTTGCTTGATGTAAGTTGTTTAGGCAGGGTTGTGTAGACATTGGTCACCATGATGCCTTTCGTCAACTATACTAAAAGTAATCATGTTATGTATATCTCACACTGATTTGTAGAAATTATAGGAGGCTGTGCATTATGAGGCACTGGTTTTGCAGATTATGCATTATGAGACCCATGGTGCTGCAGGTGGGGCATTGTGAGACAATGTACTAATTGATAAGACTGATTTTGTGATTTTCTTGTCTGTTGTAGATGTGCAAGACATATTGGAAGACGCCCCTTGAGGACAATGTTTTGCTAATTTCCTTTATTTAAAACTTTTATAAAAACGTGCACTTCTTGAAATAAAGTAAAAATAAAAAGTTTGGCTGTACTTAAAGATCAGATTGCAGGTTGGAGACCCCTGTGAATCAATGTTTAGGAAAATAATATAGGAACTGAATTTTCATTGAAATACACATAAATATACACTACAGCAGAGATACTCATTGCGCGGCTCGTGAGCCACATGTGGCTCCTCAAGCTTTAATTGGCGGCTCGCAAGCTTATAACAATATAGTAACACAGCCAATACATTTTTTTCAAATGTGCCACATAAACATACAGTGAACACTGCAACACAAACATCTGCATTACACCAGTATAAATTAAGGTTTAATTAATGGTGTTTCATAAAGGGGGCACTGTCACACCTGGCAACGCAACCCTAACAACAGTAGGCTATTGTTTATGAGACCGTCTCACTTGACTGCTGTGCACATGCAAGAAACAATGAATTCCAGAATGTGATGCAAAGGGTTGTGCATGTGGTCAATTACATTGTTTCAAAAGCACTAAACCACAGACAGTTCAGACAGTTAATTCAAGACTATGACACAGAGTACAGCGATTAAGTGTTGCACAGTGAAGTAAGATGGTTGTCCCGTGGAAAGGTGCTGGAGCGGTTCCTGAGCCTCCTTCCTGAAATCAACACTTCCTTTGACAGCAAGGTGAAACACCAGCCAGAGTCGAAAGACCCATACTGGATCATACAGCTGGCTCTCCTTGCTGACATTACCTGTCTCCTGAACTCTCTCAACTTGCAGCTCCAAGGGAGAGACAAGCTTCCAAGTGACATGATGAGGGCAGTCAGAGCATTCCAAAACAAAATAACTGCTCTGTGGATACCTGACAGAGAACTCATCCACTTCCCAAAACTCAGAACAACAGCCAGAAGTGACCCATCTCTGCAGCAGCATTTCAGCTTCACAGGATTTGTTGAAGTTCTGGAGGAGCTGAAGAGTGAGCTTGAATCCAGATTCAGTGATGTGACTGAACATAAGGACATTTTCAATTTTATTGAAAATCCCTTCCATGTGGATGTGTCCTCTCTCACCCCAACCATCACACAGCTCTGCCCTGGTAATCATGCTGCTCTGGAGAGTGACAAAATTGAGCTGCAAACAAATACCATTCTCCAGGTTGAACTCAGAACAGGTGTTGGTCACTTCTGGAGTTTGGTTTCTGAAACAGACTTCCCCACTTTGAAATCATTTGCACAGAAAGTGTCTTTCTTCATGAGCACATACACCTGTGAGTCAACATTTTCAACCATGAACACTATCAAGAGGAAACATAGAAACCGACTGACCCATGCTCATCTTGAATGCCTCACTATGATTGCAACAAGTACAAATACAACATAAAGAAAGTAAAGGACATGCATGCTGGCTTCCGCTCATCCCAGTATTAAGGTAAATATGGTCTTAATTGAAGATGTATTGGCTGTGTTTCTTTTTTGTGGTATGTCCAATTTATATGTAGAAATGCGCATTTGCAAAGGTGACTCGGTACAGTATGTTGTCGTATAAGTGGCTCTTGATTTTGCTCTGCCAATGTGGCTCTTGGGAAAAAAATAGTGAGTATCACTGCACTACAGCGACCTGTTTGTGAGCTGTTTTTGTGAGAGAATTTTACTTCCGCATCTGAAAAAGCTGAACTGGAAGTGACATAGCGGGAGGGAGCGCGGTGAATTCGAACAATAGGAAAAATAAAAAAAATAATGGATCTTAGTGTTAGTTGTGACACTGAAGAGGTTATTAATGTATATTCTTATCAGTATGACGGGCCACAGCCTTATAATTACGAACCTGTACGTACAAGCGACCAGGAACAGACCAGGGTCAGAAGGAATAATGGTCAGAGGAGAGAGATTCAGTTGTGGTGTGAGGAGAACCAGTGGAGGACTGGGCAGGTGTCATGTTCAGTGACCAGGGTTAGCTTGTAGATATGTAACGTTATACATACGCATCTATGAACGTTAGCATTAGCAAGCGTTATCACACAACAACACTGTGATCACATCACAACACTGTAAACTTTGCATTCACGTATCGCGCTATAAATGGTAATGATCGTCTAATACCAGCGGAGTATTGATACTTACCCATCAGTCGTATTTCGTACTGCCTAATATAACCCTGTACTATGTTGTATAGAGCTTTACCATTACTGCAGGAGAGAGAGATAAACAGCTTCCTGATGAATGCTTTATTTGATAGGTACTTGTGTGGGAAATGTCAGCCAATGGCCTCAGCTGAGGAGAGAATGTGCTGCAGTGAGGTGGATGCGTTCTGGGCCCTGGTGGAGAGTCTCACCCCCAGACCCGATATATAATGCCTGACACTGCACCCTGGCTTTGAAGCAAGCTGTCTTTGTGCTTCAGATAGCCTACATGAGCTTCAGACAGGAGCATGGCCCTCTCCAGGCCAGCAGACATGAACATGTTTAGGGCAAAAAATATCTATTATCCTGAGTTCTTTGAATTGTCTGATTTTCTATACAATTAGAATAAGAGCCTTTTGGACCAAGATAATGTAGATATTGATGCTGAGTGTTCAGCAGATTTATAAACCTAGAAGTCATCACTTTTAAATCATACACTTGACCTTTTATGTTAAATTGAGCTTTATTACATATATATACACATTTGAAATGCAACAATAATAATAAATAGTACAACTAAGTATTTATATGTAGATGAATAGCAAATTGGAGACAATATTAAAACAATCTTAATAATTTTGTTTCTCTATTACAAGTTGCCCATACTGAGGTCATCACTACCTGTACACTTTTAATAACACAATAATAATAAGACAACAATATTGATATTGTGTCCCTATCCCCAGGCAATATCGCTATACAGCCTACAGGCAAGTTGTCCGCTGGGCCTATGGCATTCTGGGCAGGCACATAAGGAAGCCCTTACCTTCCTATGTTGTTTCTGCCATCAGAAAACAGTTTATAAAACAGTTTAATAAAATTTAAAAAAAAAAATCACAATCTAAGTGTCTTACTGTATAAAAACTTAAGAAATTTAGATCAGATATATATCAAACAATCTCTGCATTAATGATTAAGTCTGCAGACACAGCAGCCTAAGGCTAGTAACAAACATGTCCTATATATATATCAATCTAGGCTATATACAGATATAGATAGATAAATATAAAGATACATAAACTATTTATGTATTTATATTAATGTATTTATTTGTTCAATAATTGCAGATAAGAAAATAAGGCACATTCTGTAAAACAACAAAAACTCAATACATAAAATTCAACCTTTTTAAAATATGTATGTGGATATATCAAATGTATATCATTGAAAGAAAAATATGCCAAGTGACCCATTTAAAGCTACAACGCACTCAGAATGGATATTTCCAACTAAAGCTGTCTCAGTTCTCAATTAGATATTTCATTTCTAGAAAATGTTATAATGTGCATTTGGATGTACATCAAAATACACATATAGAAAGTCATAACATATGTGTATTTGAGTATAATGAGCATAAATAAACAGTAAATAAGGTCAAAAATTCTTTCATGCAATACTGAGAAAACTTGAAAAACAAAAGGAAAGAATGAGTCATTTGAACATTAATGTCCTGTGCTAAATCGTGATTGCTGTGCAAGGTACAGGCCAACTGCCTCATCCTTGTTGATGTTCTGGAAGGATCTGGAAAGGGGGGCAGGTGTAGAAGAAAACAGCACAGCACTGTGCTCTCGTAGAGCCTGTGGTGACCTGGTGTCACCACAGGTCAACAACAAGTGACTCTAACGAACAGAACGACTGTCATTCACAGGCAAACGCACATCATGCCTAACGACTGTAATCTGCCAGTAGCCCCATTTACTCCGAACGACTGTCGTTCACGGGGAGGACTCACAGGCCAAAACAACAGTCAGGTGAAACTCCACTACCGAACTATTGTCTTAGAAAATGGTTGGACGGTCACTTTCGCAGAGATAAATACCTGGGTCTATCTCCACTGTGTGTCAGATTAGTGAGGACTAGTCAGACCGATGCGTTACGAACCAATGAAGCCGCTTGGATAAGAGGCGAAACGTCTTCAATAGACAAATCTAAGTCCAGTTGCCTTGGAATCAGTGTTGCCTAGAGATAAATATGACCTGGACAAATGAGAATATACACAGACTGACCTGGAGTATTCCACTCTCAGAGACTCCATGAGGGCCGATGAATATGCTGGAGGAAGGAAAGCAATGTTTACATCACAGTCATTGTCATTACTGTTGACTCAGACTGACTCACATAATAAATATTTAGTGCCTGACTGAACCTGCTAACCGTACGATGGCCTCTCCTTCACAGGACGGACTACCCAGCCACCTTTGCAGAACCTTGGGTAGCGAATCGCATAATATACCTCACCATCACTGGTTCGAGCAGCTTCTCTGCTGCCATTGTTGTTAAAATGCCGAGCTGCCAAGAGAAGCCTGTTGAAAAAGTAGAATGTGCCTGTCACAAGTTATACACATGTAAATAAATCCAGAAGTAAAAATAACATATAGAAAATTTGTAAAACTTTTTCTTGTGAAGTGTGTTGAAGCAACACTGTGACTAAAAAGTGCCATTATCCATTGACAGGACAGAATATTAAAACTAAATAAATACTAGGTAATAACAGTAATTTATAAATGTAACAATATCATGTTCTATTGCAATGTTTCACTGTGGACATCGTCATATGCCAATTCTATAGACATCATCAGTGTTACTGAGAGGTGTTTTGTCGTGTCCAATTTTTTGGTTTGGGCTGCTGTGTTAGACTGCATTAGTTTTAGCCATACTCATTCTTTGATCATCACATATTTACCCGCTGTACATCCCAAGGAAGGAGAACCCAGTGTCCTTTGGCGCAAAGCTGAGGCCATTGGCAGGATGAGGGAGTGAAATGCCTCCAGAGAAAAGGTCTGATGCTGTGGGGACAACTGTCGGACATCCTTCACCAGTGCTGTTCTAGTAGCTATATATATATATATACACAGTTTATAAAATAACACACTGTATGTTCCTCGTCAGATGTTTCACTCATTCCCTCCTCTGGGATCCATGACACATCACCAGCTTCATGTATGAAAACAGAGGAGGATTCATCATCGCTGTGTACAGGACTGGCCAGTGGAGTTGGTGTTTGTTTCTCAAACCTTTCTGTCTGAGTCGCCACACTGACCATCTTGGGCTGTACCTGGACAGCTAGGGAAAAACATAGATAAAGAGGTATAACTTTTATAAATGTGTAACATCATACATTCAGTGGCCACTTTAAGAGGTGCACCTGTACAATTTAATGTGGCATGTAGAGCTAATTCTAGATGTAAGAGTAATGTTACACTACCTGATGAACGATAAGAAGGCTTGAGATTACACTGTGAGCCAGTGAAGCCAGTGAAGCACAGATGGTTGAGGAGCCAGTGGAGAGAGGACCTCTTCCTCTGGGTCTACATGCACTGCAGCAAAGGCTGTAGGTACATCTGTAGTATCCTCCAAATCCTTATAAACACACAAACATTACACCACAGGAAAATAAGTTGAAAATTTATTAGATGTCACATGAAACAAAGTCACTGAGTTGTAACTAGATTTCAGGGTTCTAATGTTAACAAACTTAGGTTACCAATTATGCCTTCTCATATGTAAACAGTATATTAGCAAAATGCATTGGTAACGCTAGCTAACGTTAGCCATTATGCCTTATTAGCTGAGGGGTGTTTACAAGCTAGCTAAGTTGCCACACAACAATTAACAGGTATCATACGTTACGTCTCATTATTCAAAACCTACTTTGACCAATTTGGGAGTTGGCAAACGTAAGAAAACAATACTTAGGGTGCAAAGTTGAAGTTTACGTCGAGCTGAATCTCTGATGGATCCGTAACCATTTACGTTAGCCCGCCAGCGGCTGAACCAGAAGCTGCTGCTGATGGCGGGCCTGATAAAGCCGCTGTGTGAACTGAAGGAACCACGCCAGCATTGAGTCTCACCCACTCCTGGCATCGGCATCCTATCCGGAACTCCATCATATCGTTGGGGTAATAATCCTCCGATTTAAAATGAGCTCCACAAATTACGCCGTTTTTTGTAACAGATGCCGAAGTGAAGTACCGCCTCTTCACCTGTACAAAACGCACCCAGGCACGAAAGAGAGCTCCGCTCTTTTTCCTGTTAGGAAAACGGTGGACCCGATGTCCTGACAGATTGGAGTTTGTGCAACCAGCACAAACACAATAATTTACCATGATGATGATGATAAATAAATGCAATGTATAACTACTGAAAACAGACCAACTCACTACGACACGACCGCTCAGACTCACTACTACCTACGACTGCGCAGTAAGATGGGGCTGAGCTGTGGAGACAGTCTCCCTCCCGCTACGTCATATGACGCGGTGTTCGAAAAAAAGCATTTTTAGGAGCTTTGCTCAAATTGGCCACTTTTTCCTCTGAATACATGCCCTTATGTCTTGTAAAACATGTTAAATCCTACACTAACTTCTCACATAGTCATTCTCACACAAGTTGAAGTCCACCAAGCAACACTGCTTTGCTCCATGGGTTTGCCTGGCCATGGGTTTGCCTGGCCGAGAGTGTCACTGCTACCAAAATTTTAAGTGTACCTGAATAACAACATACCATCTGGAGTTAGAAATATCAGAAGTCTTTATGAACAATAAATATTCAAACTTTTTACATACATAAGTTGTCTTTGGAAATTACTGTATGTATATGTATAAATGCTTGTGTGAACTTGTGGATGGTTAAAATGCTATAATAATCATAGAAATCATGTTTGTGTGTCGGAATGTATGTTTTCATGTTCCTGTAGGAAAGAGAAACAAAGAACATCTGTTTAAGTGAAACAGATCTGTCATGTCTGTTTGGGTATAATCATGTAGAGTAGTAAAAACAACTCTAGTCTGAAGCATTCGCCCCACTGTTCAGGGCTCACCCTTCTACAGCAGCTTGTATATCTTTATTGAATGTGAGTGTGCCATACTCTGAATATTAAAGAAAGCGTGACTACATCGAGAGCTGTCTCTTTCCTCACTGAAGTCAAGTGCAAGAGGTAAATTGCTGCAACAATTTGGGGGCTCGTCTGGGATGCCAATCTCATTCACTCCTTTAACTGTTCTCCAAAGAAATCAAATCTGCACAGCTGGTGAGGGGACTACAAGTTGCCTAAGACATAGGAAGTAAACATCCCCTTAAAAAGGCTTATAAATCATTCTGGGGTGAGCAAAAACTGTCACCTTTGAAACGATGCTTGGCAGACTAATGAACCCCAACACAAAGCTTTGAGCCCAGAGAGAGTGGAAGATGTGATGCTTAGTTACTGTGCAACTGAACAATGTTAAGCTCTATCCACACACGTGAAAACATTACTCCAACAACCAACCAACGAAGGGGCATCTGCACAATCTCCAACCAGGAGATCACACATTCACATTCTGCTGACCACACCTGCAGCCATCAAGGTAGAGGGATGAAGCTGCTAGATCTATGCCAGCCACTGCAGGAAGGTGCCACCGCTGGAGGAAGGAAAGGCTGAGAGAGCAGTGTCACCCAGCTCAGACCAGGAAGAGATTTAGCTGATAAGGTGCAACCTAGGATGAGAAGCAGATGTGGCAATTCCCACTGAGATTTCAAAACCTAAAGGGAACCAGTTATTGCTAAGCAGTTCAATAGGAGAAATGACTCTCTCAACAGTAAGTTAAGTTAAGTAGGATTGACGAGTAGACACCCTTGAGTGAAGGGTTTAAGATCATCAAAGACATCTGACATGTCATCAGGTTACTTGCCATCAAATCAAGTGATCATTTTATATTTTGATTTAATTTGATCATCATCATTAATCATGCTTCTTGCTTGTGCAGTCTGTCAGTGAAGCTGCAGTGCAGGTCAACTGATGTGTGTTTTACTTGTTTTACTACTTTGCATGCCTCCTAGTATCGCCTCTCTGAGGCCTCCTCTTCTCCAAACAATGAGATCAGAAAAGCTAGGTATGTAGTGAGAGGTGATGAAGCAGGGATGACACACCCCAAAATCTCCACATGCATGCCATGTGTTGCCTTGTGGGGCTCACAACACACCCTGGATTGGGAGTGGTTCAGTATTAGAGAAATCTCAACATTCCTATGAACATACCTTGTTCACCTATAATCAACTCAAACTGTTCATTGGTAAGGGAATTGTTGGCCTGGCCAACGGTGCTCATGAAATTCCCAGTGCTGGTGGTGGCCTCGCTCACCGACTTTCCCAGTCTGTTTCCAAGATGGCGGTTCTCAGCAGTTGGACAGGGTGCAGTGCCAGCGAATTTACCAACCCACATGGGTGGTGGTGGTGTGTCTTCAAGCTCAGGTCCTCTACCAGATGCAAGTTTGAGGGTTCTGTGCAGCATCTTAGCTGTTCCTAGTACTGCACTCTTCTGAACAGAGACCTCAGATGTTGTACCTGGAATCTGCTGAAGCCATTCTCCCAGTTTGTGGGTCACAGCCCCCAGTGCTCCAATTACCACTGGCACCACTGTTGCCTTTACCCTTCTCTAGCTCCTCTTTCAGCCCTTGGCATTTTTCAATCTTCTTGTGTTCCTTCTTCCTCACGTTGCTGTCACTTGGGATTGCTACGTCTATCACTACTGCCTTCTACTGTTGTTTGTCGATCAACATGATGTCCAGTTGGTTCGCCATCACCAGTTTGTCAGTCTGGCTCTGGAAGTCCCACAGGATCTTGGCTTGGTCATTCTCAACCACTTTAGGAGGTGTCTTCCATTGTGGTCTTGGGACCTCCAACCCATACTCAATATAAGAGCTGTCTCTTTCCTCATTGAATTCAATTGCAAGAAGTAAATTTCCGTGACAAACTGTAACAGGACATTTGAAAATTAAATTTGGTCTGTCATCCTTTACTCTACCTTGCAAATGAAAGTTAAATGAAAGTATAACAGTGCTGTTTCCAGTCTGTGAGAAGAGATAACTATGAAGCTCATTGGTTTTTACAGTGAAGTGTGGGAATTTTCTAGGCAGTTGAACTTCCAGTGAACCGGAATGATTTTGGCACTGGGTCACACGTCTGACTCCCTGGGCAGTTTGCTATCAATAAACTAGTTTGAGACACACCTCACACAACTTCTGCAATGGCTTTTTGGACTGTGGAGGCATGGAGGCATTGAGCAGACAGACAAGCACCGCCTGTGAGCTTAAAGAGCCACTAGTGTGATCAGATGAGCCCTATAAGGTGTCTTCCACCATACAGAATGTGAATAGTCATAACAGCCGCTACACGTTGCCTCAACTGCAGTCTGCACCCCTAACCCCCCCCCCCCCCCCCCCCCCCCCCCCCCCCCCCCTCCAATCACAGTTATGTCTCTGGACCCCCTTTGTGGTATGTTGGAAATTGACCGGGAGATGATAATGACAGACTGGGTTGGAAAGAGGAATTAAAAAGAGGAGGCAGAGAATAACAGGAAAGATTTCTCTGATAGAAAAGAAGCAGTCAGGTGCATGTTAGAAATGGAAAAGATATCAGGGGGAAGGAGCTGTGTTTGCATGATAATCCAATCAAGCTGGTAGAATGTGGCTCAGCTCATAAAATCCTCCGTCTCTTCTGTAAGAGACTGCTGCAGAGCAGGCAAGCTACCAACAAGGCCTTTGGAGATTAAAATGTGTATATGTGCACATGTGTGAATAATGCAAGCCCATATTTTATGCATACCTAACTGCACACTTATTTTGTGTGCACACTTATTTGTACTGTATGTGCGTATATGTGTGTGTGTGTGTGTGTGTGTGTGTCTATGTATCGTGTCTAAGAGACAGCATCCAGACAGGAAATTGTTGCTCATATCAGTGGCCAGCCAGTTGCTTTGGTGAAGAAGGAGGACAGGGTGAGAGAGCTAGGCGATGCACAGCTGCCTTGTTGTCCCCTTAGCTCTGAATTTTGGCAGCCCATCAGAGGCAAACAGATAAGGCCTCACACATGCTTCATGTTTGGTGAACTGGCAGTGGGCTGTTCAGAGACAGATGCTGTGGCCCCATGGGAGGAGTGGACATCACACTTTCCATCTTCTGTCCTTCTCCATTTCCTACGGCAGGATACTGATTTACACAGGGGTAGCATCTAAATTTTATGAATAATGCATCTCTCCCTTTTTTCCTATCATGCCCCCCCCCCCCCCCCCAATATCCCTGTAACAAATACTCCACAGGAAAAGAAAATCAAGCTCCAACAATAACATGAGGTGAAGTCAGACATGTAGGCCAGAAGTAGAGAATGGATGAGCGCCAGACTCACCGCAATTTAAACTAATGACTTTATTACTTAATTTTAATGGTGAGAGTGTAGTGCCATCCATTTTGTAACAAATGCAAAATTAGTGGAATAAAAAAACAGTTGTTGTCACGTAAGGGACATTTTGTAATATCAAAACTCAACCTTGGCTTTGCTGAAAAGAATCATATCCTTTTTTATATTATTCTGTGCTCTTGAGATAATATTCCCACACCAATTATAAGGAAGAAAAAAATGTGCTCTGTTCCATTACTTCAAAAGTCACCCTTCCATCTTTAAATGTGCTGCATTACCTCTCAGAAAGTAGTCAACTCCCCATTGAGCTTTTTTCCAGGTTTTATGTGTTAAAGCCTATGTTGAACATGGAAAGTTATTTTTTTTAAATGGCTGAACTTAACAGAATTTCCCATGCCAAACTGGATATTTAATTTCCAAATTAAAAGGAATAAAAAGCTAAAATGCTGTACACATTCATTGTCTTCTTGCCAGTGACTTTTGAATATAAACTACTGCTAACGTGCATCAAGATTCATTTATAAGCTCTTGAGTCTTGAGTGCCAACTTGAATAAATCATCCATAGACATTTTAAATGATGAACGTGAAGAAGCTTGCAAGGAAAATTAAAGCTGCAAGCAGCATTGGATGGACCTTCGCCCTTGCCGAATGACTTATGTCAAAAGCATATACATGTCTCCATACCTGGGCTGACAGATGTGAGATTTGCCACCCTTCCCTTTCTGCCTCATTCTCCCTGGCTAACCGGTAGGTAGGAAGAGGTAAGACTTGTAGTTTAGATGGCAGACAGTAATTATGAGAGAAAGTCTATGCTCAGAGAATGCCTCTCCCACTGAAATACATTGTAAGTAGAAATGTCGCACAGCAACTTTGAGGGCTCATAATATGAAAACTGTTAGTTAAAAGTTTTTAATAATTTTTGTTCAGCATGAGCATGTCTGTAGGAGACGAAAGGTTTAGTGTTGGTTCCATCTCTCTACAACATACCTATGGGCCATAGCGGTCGAATTAGATACATGGTAAATGGACCATACTTGTATAGTCCTTTCTAGTCCCTTTCTAGTCTTCTGACCACTCAAAGCACTTTTTACATTACAAATCACTTCACCCATTCACACACATTCGTACGCTGAATGGGTACAGGGGCTACCATGCAAGGTCCAAACCTGCCCATCAGAGGAAACTAACCATTCATACACATTCACACTCTGATGGCACCATCAGGAGCAATTTGGGGTTAAGTGTCTTGCCCAAGGACACATCAACATGCGGACAGGAAGAGCCGGGAATTGAACTGCCAATCTTCCAATTAGAGGACGACCCGTTCTACCTCATGAGCCACAGCCGCCTCCTAGCCGCCTATTACCTAATACCTAGATGGTATTAGGTAATTAGGTTTAATTAGGGCCTGAGCACTGGAACAGTGCAAAGACCGCATTGTTCCCCGTCCATTTGTTTCTTTCTTTCTTTCTTATACCGCAACTTCAACGCTTAATTTGACCCCCTAAACACACTCAAAAACTCACCCAATTTGGCATGCACATCAGGTCCGGCGAGAAATTTGATAATATGTAAAAATTACCCCCCCCAATGCCCAGAACTCTATAGCACCACCTAGGGATCTAATCCATCTGCTATGGCACATAGGAATGTTGTAGAGAGATGCAACTATTGTTATTGTTCGTCTCCTCCAGACCTATAACTCATATGCTGACACCCCAGACCTAAATCCAACAGGAAATCCGCAATTCATTCATGAAAATTTTTTTTTTGGCCATTTTGGGGTCAAAACACAATCTATCTTGGCTTCAGACTTTCACACATGACTCATGAAACTGTGCTGAACAAAAGTTATTAAAAACTTTGTAATAACTATGTTAATACAAATATATATATACTAATAATATGAAAAAAATCAGGTCAAAAAACAGGCAAGGTCAAAAATACTATGAAAAGACAGAAGAAAGGCTGGGACGTGGACACTGTGACGACCCCTCCACTCCACTAGGTGCTCCTGTGTTTTCTGTGTACTGGTGTCCACTTTGTGTTGCAGGATCCGGGGCAGGGCGGCGGATCGTCTTCGCAGTGATGGGCCACACCTGGGCCCAGTGTGGTTTCATTATAAAGCCTTCTTGCAGACCCTCGCTCTCTCTCTCTTCTCCTCCAGCGGGCTTCCTCCACGCGGGCGCGGTTGTTTTCGTTCACATATACACATCCATACACGCATACACCACTGATTACTGACATCCATGTTGTTTTTGTTCATATGTGGTATTTTTTGTAAATAAAACATTTGTAAATGGTAACCCTCGTCCAGACTCCCATATTTTGTTGCAGCCTATGAGCTGGGCTGTGACATATGGGGGCTCCTTTAAGCTTTATTGACCCGGGGTTGGTGTGACGTCGGAGATCAGCTGTAACGTAGTAAGTTGTGTGACTCGTTTTATGAATGAAGCGCCAGGTATGAGTTCGTTCATTTTTTGTGAATGAGTTGCGCAGTCTGTTGTTGGGAGCCGTTGTCTGTCCCTGGTTAGGCATAAGAGCGTTTTCCCTTTTGGAATTCGTTTGAGGGGTGTTAGTGTGGTGGGAACGTGGCTGGAGCAGTTGTCCCGGGGGCACAGCCGGGGCTGCAGGGGAGTCACCATTTTTTATGGTTACTTTACCGGGCTATCGGGCTTTAGTGCATAAATACCCGCCACAAGTAACACTTGAAGACTAGGGGGGTAGCTTAGTTAGATCCTGGTAGGCAGTTAGGGGGACGGGGCTGCAGTGATGTTTGGCTGTGTCGGGGCTGTGTGAGCTCATGGGGCTGCGTACCAGTTGAACTTGGTTTTGTGTATCAGCAGTGTGGTGGCTGTGCTGTGTGTACGTCATGGCTAGTGTGGAAGATTTTTTGAGAGCTCCGTCAGAGGAATTATTAGAGCGCTGTTCAAGGGAGCAGTTGTTAAAAATCGCCAAGCATTTTAGTCTGGAAGTCGGAGATAAGAGGATGAAGGAGAACATTAAAACCATTAACCCGGCTGAACTTGGAGTGTTTGCACCAAAGTTGCAGGCTGCTGGTCCAGGGCCGGAAGTTTTAGATGCACCTGGTACTGGTGAGACTTGGCTAACTTTTGAGCAGAGGAAGGAGTTGCTTCTGTTACAGACGGAAAGGGAAAAGCTGGCTGTGGAGAAGTTGGCGAGGGAGGCTGAAATCAAAAGGCTGGAAGTGGAGGAGCGCAGGTTGAGTTTGAGTGCTTCTGGTACGGGTGCAGGCCGTGCTGCACCTAGTAGATCTGTTGCTCCTGTTTCTTTTGATGTAGCCAGTAATTTGCGTTTGGTTCCTCTTTTTAGTGAGCGTGACCCAGATACCTTTTTCTCTTTTTGAGCGGGTAGCTGAGAGTAGAGAGTGGTCAGACTCTGACCGCACACTACTTTTACAGTGTGTGCTGACGGGAAAGGCACAGGAAGCATACTCTGCTCTCACTGTGGCTGAGAGTAAGGTTTATGCAACGGTCAAGGCTGCGGTCTTGAGGGCTTACGAGTTGGTGCCTGAGGCATACCGTCAGAGGTTTCGGTCATGGGAGAAGTCTGGGAAGTTGAGTTCGCCAGGGAGCTGGTGACTCACTTCAGTCGGTGGTGTGCTGCATTGAAAGTTGATACTTATGACGCTCTATGTGATCTTGTCGTGTTGGAGCAGTTTAAAAATTCTGTTCCCGGTCACATTGCTGTCTATATTAACGAACATAAGGTGCAGACTGCTGCGGAAGCTGCTAAGCTGGCAGATGAGTATGTGCTTATGCACAGGGGTGACCGTGAGTATCAAGCTCATGATGACAGTTGCAGGTGTCGTGCCTCCGGTAGATGGGAGGAAAGCTAATCCTCGTCTGAGTGGGCCAGAACGGGCTGCACGGGGTCTGATGCAGGTTGACTTGACGAAGACAGGTAACTACTGCAGAGGCAGAGGACATTGGAAAGCTGACTGTCCTAAGCGGGGTAACAGGGGAACGCAGGGCAAGTCTGCAGCGTGTGCTGTGTCTGTCAAATCTGTCTGTCCTGTAATTTCTCCCCGTCAACAGGTTGAAGCTGGGGCAAAACGCCGGTTGGAGGAGTCAGACTTTTCAGCATTCGTGTCTGATGGCTGCGTGTCTCTTGTGGGAAGTGACGTCACCGTGCCTGTAAAGTGTCTCTCAGAAGAGAGACACTGGGGCTTTTGACTCGTACATTGTGAGTTCTGTGTTGCCTTTCTCTCAAAAAATGGACACGGACATTTTGTTTTGATGCGGGGGATGGGTTTAACAGTGTTGCCTGTTCCACTGCACAAACTGGTGCTAAACTGTGGTTTGGTCCGAGGTGAGGTCGCCATGGGTGTACGTCCTGCACTTCCTATTGAGGGAGTGGACATCATTCTGGGGAACGATCTGGCAGGTAGCCGTGTGTGGGCCGATGGTCTGCCGCCACCTAGAGTAACGTCTTCTCCATCTGTTTCAGGGAACCTAGACAAAAGTGCTCAGTGCTTCCCTGATGTGTTTACAGCTTGTGCAGTCAGAGTTGGAGTCTGAGCCTGCACCTGAGCAGAATGAAGCAGAGGATAGTGGGGCATTCTCTATTGCTATTCCTGACTCTCTTCTGTCTGTTGCTCGCAGTGACCTAGCAGCAGAGCAGAGAGCTTATCCCTCTCTAAGGCAGTTGTTTGAGGCAGTGATCACTGCTGATGAGGAAAAGAGTGCTGCAAATGGCTACATACTGCAGAAGGAATTGTTGGTGAGGAAATGGGTGCCACATGGGGAGAACTTTGTTGGTAGTCCGTTTTTTCAAATTGTCATTCCTTCCAAGTTCCGTGAACAAGTGCTGAAAACTTCACATGATCAGTCAGGGCATCTGGGGGTCTGTAAGACGTATGATTACATCTTGCGTTATTTCTTTTGGCCTCGTTTGAAAAGGGATGTGTCCAGATACATCAAAACATGCCATACATGTCAGTTGACTGGGAAGCCTAATCAGTGCCTTAAGCCAGTTCCTGTGTCCTATTCCAGCAATCGCACAACCTTTTGAACACCTGATTATTGACTATGTGGGTCTTTTGCCTCGTTCAAAGTCTGGTAGCAACTACTTGCTTACAGTAATGTGTCAGAGCACCAGGTATCCGGCTGCGTATCTGTTGCGTACCATTGCTGCTAAGGCTGTTGTAAAAGTGCTTACACAATTTATTTCGATCTTTGGGGTTCCCAGGGTGATACAGAGTGATCAGGGCTCCAATTTTTCATCTCGATTATTTGCTTAGGTTCTGAAATGGCTGCAGGTTAAGCATAACCAGGCTAGTGCTTATCACGCACAGAGTCAAGGGGCTCTGGAGAGATTCCATCAAACCCTTAAGTCTCTGTTGTGGAGCTATTGTGTAGAGTTGAACCAGGATTGGGAAGAAGGGCTGCCATGGTTATTGTTGGCTGCTAAGGAGGCGGTGCAGGAAAGCTCGGGCTTTAGCCCTAATGAACTTGTTTTTGGGCACACAGTGCGTGGACCTCTCACTCTGCTGCAGGATGCTGTAGTGCAACCTGAACCTCCGAGCAACCTGGTAGAGTATGTTAATGGTTTCCGACATCGGCTGTATACAGCTGGAGAAATGGCTAGGGAGAGGTTGGTCATATAACAGGAGAAGATGAAACGTCTTTATGACCGTAAAACTGAGCAACGTCAGTTTAGTCCAGGTGATCAAGTCCTTGCCTTGCTGCCCATTGTCACTTCTCCTTTTCAGGCTGAGTTCAGTGGACCATTTGTATTTTTGCGTCAGGTTTCTGATTTGAATTACCTGTTGTCAACGCCAGGGCATAGGTAATCCACTCAACTTTGTCATGTAAACCTTCTGAAACCATACTATGCTCGTGCGTCACCAGTGGCCTCTGATGGTGAGGAGCAGAAGGAGACTGTTAGATCTGATTCAGTAGCTGCAGCAGTGGGAAGGGGATGATCTGACGCCCTTTAAATTTTGACCATTTTTTCAACCCGCGGCCTGTCGTTTTTTTCGGGTTTTCGGCGTAACCTCTGGAGCTGAAATTTCTTTGGAACAAAGATAATTCTTTCTAATCTCTGCAATTTCTCGATTAATACCCACCCCGTGGTCATTTTATCAGGTTTTGGGGAAGATATGACGCCCTTTAAATTTTGACCATTTTTTGAACCCGCGGCCTGTCGTTTTTTTCGGGTTTTCGGCATAACCTCCGGAGCTGAAATTTCTTTGGAACAAATTTGATTCTTTCTAATCTCTGCAATTTCTCGATTAATACCCGCCCCGTTGTCATTTTATCATGTTTTGGGGAAGATATGACGCCCTTTAAATTTTGACCATTTTTTCAACCCGCGGCCTGTCGTTTTTTTCGGGTTTTCAGCGTAACCTCCGGAGCTGAAATTTCTTTGGAACAAATTTGATTCTTTCTAATCTCTGTAATTTCTCGATTAATACCCACCCTGTTGTCATTTTATCAGGTTTTGGGGAAGATATGACGCCCTTTAAATTTTCACCATTTTTTGAACCCGCAGCCTGTCGTTTGTTTCAGGTTTTCAGCGTAACCTCCGGAGCTGAAATTTCTTTGGAACAAATTTGATTCTTTCTAATCTCTGTAATTTCTCGATTAATACCCACCCTGTTGTCATTTTATCAGGTTTTGGGGAAGATCTGACGCCCTTTAAATTATGACCACTTTTTCACACCGCGGTCCGTCGTTTTTTTGGGGTTTTCGGCGTAACCTCCGGAGCTGAAATTTCTTTGGAACAAAGATAAATCTCTCTAATCTCTGCAATTTCTCGATTATTACCCACCCCGTTGTCATTTTATCAGGTTTTGGGGAAGATCTGACGCCCTTTAAATTTTGACCATTTTTTCAACCCGCGGCCTGACGTTTTCTAGAAGTTTTCGGCGTAACCTCCGGAGCTGAAATTTCTTTGGAACAAAGATAAATCTCTCTAATCTCTGCAATTTCTCAATTAATACCCACCCTTTGTCATTTTTTAAATTTTTTGGGAAATTCTGACGCCCTTTAAATTTTGACCATTTTTTCAACCCGCGGCCTGACGTTTTCTAGGAGTTTTCGGCGTAACCTCCGGAGCTGAAATTTCTTTGGAACAAAGATAAATCTCTCTAATCTCTGCAATTTCTCGATAAATACCCACCCTGTTTTCATTTTATCTGATTTTGGGGAAGATATGATGACCTTTAAATTTTGACCACTTTTTCAACCTGCGGCCTGTCGTTTTTTTCGAGTTTTCGGTGTAGCCTCCGGAACTGAAATTTCTTTGGAACAAAGATAATTCTTTCTAATCTCTGCAATTTCTCGATTAATACCCACCCCGTTGTCATTTTATCAGGTTTTGGGGAAGATCTGACGCCCTTTAAATTTTGACCATTTTTTCAACCCGCGGCCTGACGTTTTCTAGAAGTTTTCGGCGTAACCTCCGGAGCTGAAATTTCTTTGGAACAAAGATAAATCTCTCTAATCTCTGCAATTTCTCAATTAATACCCACCCTTTGTCATTTTTTAAGTTTTTTGGGAAATTCTGACGCCCTTTAAATTTTGACCATTTTTTCAACCCGCGGCCTGACGTTTTTTAGGGGTTTTCGGCGTAACCACCGGAACTGAAATTTCTTTGGAACAAAGATAAATCTCTCTGATCTCTGCAATTTCTCGATTAATACCCACCCCGTTGTCATTTTATCAGGTTTTGGGAAAGATCTGATGCCCTTCAAATTTTGACCATTTTTTCAACCCGCGGCCTGACGTTTTTTAGGGGTTTTCGGCGTAACCTCCGGAGGTGAAATTTCTTTGGAACAACGATAATTCTTTCTAATCTCTGCAATTTCTCAATTAATACCCACCCCGTTGTCATTTTATCAGGTTTTGGGGAAGATCTGACGCCCTTCAAATTTTGACCACTTTTTCAACCTGCGGCCTGTCGTTTTTTTCGAGTTTTCGGTGTAACCTCCGGAGCTGAAATTTCTTTGGAACAAAGATAATTCTTTCTAATCTCTGCAATTTCTCAATTAATACCCACCCCTTTGTCATTTCTTAAGTTTTTTGGGAAGTTTTGACGCCCTTTAAATTTTGAACATTTTTTCAACCTGCGGCCTTTTGTTTTTTACGGGTTTTTGGCCTAACCTCCGGAGCTGAAATTTCTTTGGAACAAAGATAATTCTTTCTAATCTCTGCAATTTCTCAATTAATACCCACCCCGTAGTCATTTTATCAGGTTTTGGGAAAGATCTGATGCCCTTCAAATTTTGACCATTTTTTCAACCTGCGGCCTGACGTTTTTTAGGGGTTTTCGGCGTAACCTCCGGAGGTGAAATTTCTTTGGAACAACGATAATTCTTTCTAATCTCTGCAATTTCTCGATTAATACCCACCGTGTTGTCATTTTATCAGGTTTTGGGGAAGATCTGACGCCCTTCAAATTTTGATCACTTTTTCAACCTGCGGCCTGTGGTTTTTTTCGAGTTTTCGGCGTAACCTCCGGAGCTGAAATTTCTTTGGAACAAAGATAATTCTTTCTAATCTCTGCAATTTCTCAATTAATACCCACCCCGTTGTCATTTTATCAGGTTTTAGGGAAGATCTGACGCCCTTTAAATTTTGACCATTTTTTCAACCCGCGGCCTGACGTTTTCTAGAAGTTTTCGGCGTAACCTCCGGAGCTGAAATTTCTTTGGAACAAAGATAAATCTCTCTAATCTCTGCAATTTCTCGATTAATACCCACCCTGTTGTCATTTTATCAGGTTTTTGGGGAAGATCTGACGCCCTTCAAATTTTGACCACTTTTTCAACCCGCGGCCTGTCGTTTTTTTCGAGTTTTTGCCCTAACCTCCGGAGCTGAAATTTCTTTGGAACAAAGAAAATTCTTTCTAATCGCTGCAATTTCTCAATTAATACCCACCCCGTTGTCATTTTATCAGGTTTTGGGGAAGTTCTGACGCCCTTTAAATTTTGACCATTTTTTCACCCCGCGGCATTTCGTTTTTTGGGGGGTTTCGGCGTAACCTCCGGAGCTGAAATTTCTGTGGAACAAAGATAAATCTCTCTAATCTCTGCAATTTCTCGATTAATACCCACCCCTTTGTCATTTCTTAAGTTTTTTGGGAAATTCTGACGCCCTTTAAATTTTGACCATTTTTTCAACCCGCGGCGTGACTTTTTTGTACAGGTTTTCGGCGTAACTTCCGGAGCTGAAATTTCGTTGGAACAAAGATAATTCTTTCTAATCTCTGCAATTTCTCGATTAATATCCACCGTGTTGTCATTTTATCAGGTTTTGGGGAAGATCTGACGCCCTTTAAATTTTGACCATTTTTTCACCCCGCGGCCCGTCTTTCTTTTGGGGTTTTCGGCGTAACCTCCGGAGCTGAAATTTCTTTGGAACAAAGATAAATCTCTCTAATCTCTGCAATTTCTCAATTAATACCCACCCCGTTGTCATTTTATCAGGTTTTGGGGAAGATCTGACACCCTTTAAATTTTGACCACTTTTTCACCCCGCGGTCCGTCGTTTTTTTGGGGTTTTCGGCGTAACCTCCGGAACTGAAATTTCTTTGGAACAAAGATAAATCTCTCTAATCTCTGCAATTTCTCGATTAATACCCACCCCGTTGTCATTTTATCAGATTTTGGGGAAGATCTGACGCCCTTTAAATTTTGACCATTTTTTCAACCTGCGGCCTGACGTTTTCTAGAAGTTTTCGGCGTAACCTCCGGAGCTGAAATTTCTTTGGAACAAAGATAAATCTCTCTAATCTCGGCAATTTCTCAATTAATACCCACCCCTTTGTCATTTTTTAAGTTTTTTGGGAAATTCTGACGCCCTTTAAATTTTGACCATTTTTTCAACCCGCGGCCTGACGTTTTTTAGGGGTTTTCGGCGTAACCTCCAGAACTGAACGTTCTTTGTAACAATGATAAATCTCTCTAATCTCTGCAATTTCTCGATTAATACCCACCCTGTTGTCATTTTATCAGGTTTTGGGGAAGATCTGACGCCCTTCAAATTTTGACCACTTTTTCAACCCGCGGCGTGGCTTTTTTGTACAGGTTTTCGGCGTAACTTCCGGAGCTGAAATTTCGTTGGAACAAAGATAATTCTTTCTAATCTCTGCAATTTCTCGATTAATATCCACCGTGTTGTCATTTTATCAGGTTTTGGGGAAGATCTGACGCCCTTCAAATTTTGACCGCTTTTTCAACAATCGGCCTGTCGTTTTTTTCGAGTTTTCGGTGTAACCTCCGGAACTGAAATTTCTTTGGAACAAAGATAATTCTTTCTAATCTCTGCAATTTCTCAATTAATACCCACCCCGTTGTCATTTTATCAGGTTTTGGGGAAGATCTGACGCCCTTTAAATTTTGACCATTTTTTCACCCCGCGGCCCGTCGTTTTTTTGGGGTTTTCGGCGTAACCTCCGGAGCTGAAATTTCTTTGGAACAAAGATAAATCTCTCTACTCTCTGCAATTTCTCGATTAATACCCACCCCGTTGTCATTTTATCAGGTTTTGGGGAAGATCTGACGCCCTTTAAATTTTGACCATTTTTTCAACCCGCGGCCTGACGTTTTCTAGAAGTTTTTGGCATAACCTCCGGAGCTGAAATTTCTTTGAAACAAAGATAAATCTCTCTAATCACTGCAATTTCTCAATTAATACCCACCCCTTTGTCATTTTTTAAGTTTTTTGGGAAATTCTGACGCCCTTTAAATTTTGACCATTTTTTCAACCGGCGGCCTGACTTTTTTGTACAGGATTTCGGCGTAACTTCCGGAGCTGAAATTTCGTTGGAACAAAGATAATTCTTTCTAATCTCTGCAATTTCTCGATTAATACCCACCGTGTTGTCATTTTATCAGGTTTTGGGGAAGATCTGACGCCCTTCAAATTTTGATCACTTTTTCAACCTGCGGCCTGTCTTTTTTTTCGAGTTTTCGGCGTAACCTCCGGAGCTGAAATTTCTTTGGAACAAAGATAATTCTTTCTAATCTCTGCAATTTCTCAATTAATACCCACCCCGTTGTCATTTTATCAGGTTTTGGGGAAGATCTGACGCCCTTTAAATTTTGACCATTTTTTCAACCCGCGGCCTGACGTTTTCTAGAAGTTTTCGGCGTAACCTCCGGAGCTGAAATTTCTTTGGAACAAAGATAATTCTTTCTAATCTCTGCAATTTCTCAATTAATACCCACCCCGTTGTCATTTTATCAGGTTTTGGGGAAGATCTGACGCCCTTTAAATTTTGACCATTTTTTCAACCCGCGGCCTGACGTTTTCTAGAAGTTTTCGGCGTAACCTCCGGAGCTGAAATTTCTTTGGAACAAAGATAAATCTCTCTAATCTCTGCAATTTCTCGATTAATACCCACCCTGTTGTCATTTTATCAGGTTTTGGGGAAGATCTGACGCCCTTCAAATTTTGATCACTTTTTCAACCTGCGGATTGTCGTTTTTTTCGAGTTTTCGGCGTAACCTCCGGAGCTGAAATTTCTTTGGAACAAAGATAATTCTTTCTAATCTCTGCAATTTCTCAATTAATACCCACCCCGTTGTCATTTTATCAGGTTTTGGGGAAGATCTGACGCCCTTTAAATTTTGACCATTTTTTCAACCCGCGGCCTGGCGTTTTCTAGAAGTTTTCGGCGTAACCTCCGGAGCTGAAATTTCTTTGGAACAAAGATAAATCTCTCTAATCTCTGCAATTTCTCGATTAATACCCACCCTGTTGTCATTTTATCAGGTTTTGGGGAAGATCTGACGCCCTTCAAATTTTGATCACTTTTTCAACCTGCGGCCTGTCGTTTTTTTCGAGTTTTCGGCGTAACCTCCAGAGCTGAAATTTCTTTGGAACAAAGATAATTCTTTCTAATCTCTGCAATTTCTCAATTAATACCCACCCCGTTGTCATTTTATCAGGTTTTGGGGAAGATCTGACGCCCTTTAAATTTTGACCATTTTTTCAACCCGCGGCCTGACGTTTTCTAGAAGTTTTCGGCGTAACCTCCGGAGCTGAAATTTCTTTGGAACAAAGATAAATCTCTCTAATCTCTGCAATTTCTCAATTAATACCCACCCCGTTGTCATTTTATCAGGTTTTGGGGAAGATCTGACGCCCTTCAAATTTTGACCATTTTTTCAACCCGCGGCCTGTCGTTTGTTTCAGGTTTTCGGCGTAACCACCGGAACTGAAATTTCTTTGGAACAAAGATAAATCTATCTAATCTCTGCAATTTCTCAATTAATACCCACCCCGTTGTCATTTTATCAGGTTTTGGGGAAGATCTGACGCCCTTTAAATTTTGACCATTTCTTCAACCCGCGGCCTGTCGTTTTTTTCGGGTTTTCGGCATAACCTCCGGAGCTGAAATTTCTTTGGAACAACGATAATTCGGCGTAACCACCGGAACTGAAATTTCTTTGGAACAAAGATAAATCTATCTAATCTCTGCAATTTCTCAATTAATACCCACCCCGTTGTCATTCTATCAGGTTTTGGGGAAGATCTGACGCCCTTTAAATTTTGACCATTTTTTCAATCCGCGGCCTGACGTTTTCTAGAAGTTTTCGGCGTAACCTCCGGAGCTGAAATTTCTTTGGAACAAAGATAAATCTCTCTAATCTCTGCAATTTCTCGATTAATACCCACCCTGTTGTCATTTTATCAGGTTTTGGGGAAGATCTGACGCCCTTCAAATTTTGATCACTTTTTCAACCTGCGGCCTGTCGTTTTTTTCGAGTTTTCGGCGTAACCTCCGGAGCTGAAATTTCTTTGGAACAAAGATAATTCTTTCTAATCTCTGCAATTTCTCAATTAATACCCACCCCGTTGTCATTTAATCAGGTTTTGGGGAAGATCTGACGCCCTTTAAATTTTGACCATTTTTTCAACCCGCGGCCTGACGTTTTCTAGAAGTTTTCGGCGTAACCTCCGGAGCTGAAATTTCTTTGGAACAAAGATAATTCTTTCTAATCACTGCAATTTCTCAATTAATACCCACCCCTTTGTCATTTTTTAAGTTTTTTGGGAAATTCTGACGCCCTTTAAATTTTGACCATTTTTTCAACCGGCGGCCTGACTTTTTTGTACAGGTTTTCGGCGTAACTTCCGGAGCTGAAATTTCTTTGTAACAAAGATAAATCTCTCTAATCTCTGCAATTTCTCGATTAATACCCACCCTGTTGTCATTTTATCAGGTTTTGGGGAAGATCTGACGCCCTTCAAATTTTGACCACTTTTTCAACCCGCGGCCTGTCGTTTTTTTCGAGTTTTCGGCGTAACCTCCGGAGCTGAAATTTCTTTGGAACAAAGAAAATTCTTTCTAATCGCTGCAATTTCTCAATTAATACCCACCCCGTTGTCATTTTATCAGGTTTTGGGGAAGTTCTGACGCCCTTTAAATTTTGACCATTTTTTCACCCCGCGGCATTTCGTTTTTTTGGGGGTTTCGGCGTAACCTCCGGAGCTGAAATTTCTGTGGAACAAAGATAAATCTCTCTAATCTCTGCAATTTCTCGATTAATACCCACCCCTTTGTCATTTCTTAAGTTTTTTGGGAAATTCTGACGCCCTTTAAATTTTGACCATTTCCTCAACCGGCGACCTGACTTTTTTGTACAGGTTTTCGGCGTAACTTCCGGAGCTGAAATTTCTTTGGAACAAAGATAATTCTTTCTAATCTCTGCAATTTCTCGATTAATACCCACCCCGTTGTCATTTTATCAGGTTTTGGGGAAGATCTGACGCCCTTCAAATTTTGATCACTTATTCAACCTGCGGCCTGTCGTTTTTTTCGAGTTTTCGGCGTAACCTCCGGAGCTGAAATTTCTTTGGAACAAAGATAATTCTTTCTAATCACTGCAATTTCTCAATTAATACCCACCCCTTTGTCATTTTTTAAGTTTTTTGGGAAATTCTGACGCCCTTTAAATTTTGACCATTTTTTCAACCCGCGGCCTGACGTTTTCGAGGAGTTTTCGGCATAACCTCCGCAGCTGAAATTTCTTTGGAACAAAGATAAATCTCTCTAATCTCTGCAATTTCTCGATTAATACCCACCCTGTTGTCATTTCATCTGATTTTGGGGAAGATATGACGCCCTTTAAATTTTGACCATTTTTTCAACCCGCGGCCTGTCGCTTTTTTCGGGTTTTCGGCATAACCTCCGGAGCTGAAATTTCTTTGGAACAAAGATAATTCTCTCTAATCTCTGCAATTTCTCAATTAATACCCACCCCGTTGTCATTTTATCAGGTTTTGGGGAAGATCTGACGCCCTTTAAATTTTGACCATTTCTTCAACCCGCGGCCTGACGCTTTCTAGGAGTTTTCGGCGTAACCTCCGCAGCTGAAATTTCTTTGGAACAAAGATAAATCTCTCTAATCTCTGCAATTTCTCGATTAATACCCACCCTGTTGTCATTTCATCTGATTTTGGGGAAGATATGACGCCCTTTAAATTTTGACCATTTTTTCAACCCGCGGCCTGTCGCTTTTTTCGGGTTTTCGGCATAACCTCCGGAGCTGAAATTTCTTTGGAACAAAGATAATTCTCTCTAATCTCTGCAATTTCTCAATTAATACCCACCCCGTTGTCATTTTATCAGGTTTTGGGGAAGATCTGACGCCCTTTAAGTTTTGACCATATTTTCACCCCGCGGCCTGACGTTTTCTAGGAGTTTTCGGCGTAACCTCCGCAGCTGAAATTTCTTTGGAACAAAGATAAATCTCTCTAATCTCTGCAATTTCTCGATTAATACCCACACTGTTGTCATTTTATCTGATTTTGGGGAAGATATGATGCCCTTTAAATTTTGACCATTTTTTCAACCCGCGGCCTTTTGTTTTTTTGGGGTTTTCGGCGTAACCTCCGGAGCTGAAATTTATTTGGAACAACGATAATTCTTTCTAATCTCTGCAATTTCTCAATTAATACCCACCCCGTCGTCATTTTATCAGGTTTTGGGGAAGATCTGACGCCCTTCAAATTTTGACCATTTTTTCAACCCGCGGCCTGTCGTTTTTTTTTGGGTTTTCGGCGTAACCTCCGGAGCTGAAATTTCTTTGGAACAAAGATGAATCTCTCTAATCTCTGCAATTTCTCGATTAATACCCACCCTGTTGTCATTTTATCAGGTTTTGGGGAAGATCTGACGCCATTCAAAATTTGACCATTTTTTCAGACCGCGGCCTGTCGTTTTTTTCGAGTTTTCGGCGTAACCTCCGGACCTGAAATTTCTTTGGAACAAAGATAATTCTTTCTAATCTCTGCAATTTCTCAATTAATACCCACCCCGTTGTCATTTTATCAGGCTTTGGGGAAGATCTCACGCCCTTTAAATTTTGACCATATTTTCAACCCGCGGCCTGACGTTTTCTAGGAGTTTTCGGCGTAACCTCCGGAGCTGAAATTTCTTTGGAACAAAGATAAATCTCTCTAATTTCTGCAATTTCTCGATTAATACCCACCCTGTTGTCATTTTATCTGATTTTGGGGAAGATATGATGCCCCTTAAATTTTGACCATTTTTTCAACCCGCAGCCTTTTGTTTTTTTGGGGTTTTCGGCGTAACCTCCGGAGCTGAAATTTCTTCGGAACATAGATAATTCTTTCTAATCTCTGCAATTTCTCAATTAATACCCACACCGTTGTCATTTTATCAGGTTTTGGGGAAGTTCTGACGCCCTTTGAATTTTGACCATTTTTTCAACCCGCGGCCTGACGTTTTTTACGGGTTTTCGGCATAACCTCCGGAGCTGAAATTTCTTTGGAACAACAATAATTCTCTCTAATCTCTGCAATTTCTCAATTAATACCCACCCCGTCGTCATTTTATCAGGTTTTGGGGAAGATCTGACGCCCTTTAAATTTTGACCAGTTTTTCAACCCGCGGCCTTTTGTGTTTTTTGGGTTTTCGGCGTAACCTCCGGAGCTGAAATTTCTTTGGAACAAAGATAATTCTTTCTAATCTCTGCAATTTCTCAATTAATACCCACCCCGTTGTCATTTTATCAGGTTTTGGGGAAGATCTGATGCCCTTCGAATTTTGACCATTTTTTCAACCCGCGGCCTGTCGATTGTTTCAGGTTTTCGGCGTAACCACCGGAACTGAAATTTCTTTGGAACAAAGATAAATCTCTCTAATCTCTGCAATTTCTCAATTAATACCCACCCCGTTGTCATTTTATCAGGTTTTGGGGAAGATCTGACGCCCTTTAAATTTTGACCATTTTTTCAACCCGCGGCCTGACGCTTTCTAGGAGTTTTCGGCATAACCTCCGCAGCTGAAATTTCTTTGGAACAAAGATAAATCTCTCTAATCTCTGCAATTTCTCGATTAATACCCACCCTGTTGTCATTTCATCTGATTTTGGGGAAGATATGATGCCCTTTAAATTTAGACCATTTTTTCAACCCGCGGCCTGTCGCTTTTTTCGGGTTTTCGGCATAACCTCCGGAGCTGAAATTTCTTTGGAACAAAGATAATTCTCTCTAATCTCTGCAATTTCTCAATTAATACCCACCCCGTCGTCATTTTATCAGGTTTTGGGGAAGATCTGACGCCCTTTAAATTTTGACCATTTTTTCAACCCGCGGCCTGACGTTTTCTAGGAGTTTTCGGCGTAACCTCCGGAGCTGAAATTTCTTTGGAACAAAGATAAATCTCTCTAATCTCTGCAATTTCTCGATTAATACCCACCCTGTTGTCATTGTATCTGATTTTGGGGAAGATATGATGCCCTTTAAATTTTGACCATTTTTTCAACCCGCGGCCTTTTGTGTTTTTTGGGTTTTCGGCGTAACCTCCGGAGCTGAAATTTCTTTGGAACAAAGATAATTCTTTCTAATCTCTGCAATTTCTCAATTAATACCCACCCCGTTGTCATTTTATCAGGTTTTGGGGAAGATCTGATGCCCTTCGAATTTTGACCAGTTTTTCAACCCGCGGCCTGTCGATTGTTTCAGGTTTTCGGCATAACCACCGGAACTGAAATTTCTTTGGAACAAAGATAATTCTCTCTAATCTTTGCAATTTCTCGATTAATACCCACCCTGTTGTCATTTCATCTGATTTTGGGGAAGATATGATGCCCTTTAAATTTTGACCATTTTTTCAACCCGCGGCCTGTCGCTTTTTTCGGGTTTTCGGCATAACCTCCGGAGCTGAAATTTCTTTGGAACAAAGATAATTCTCTCTAATCTCTGCAATTTCTCAATTAATACCCACCCCGTCGTCATTTTATCAGGTGTTGGGGAAGATCTGACGCCCTTTAAATTTTGACCATTTTTTCAACCCGCGGCCTGACGTTTTCTAGGAGTTTTCGGCGTAACCTCCGCAGCTGAAATTTCTTTGGAACAAAGATAAATCTCTCTAATCTCTGCAATTTCTCGATTAATACCCACCCTGTTGTCATTTCATCTGATTTTGGGGAAGATATGATGCCCTTTAAATTTTGACCATTTTTTCAACCCGCGGCCTGTCGCTTTTTTCGGGTTTTCGGCATAACCTCCGGAGCGGAAATTTCTTTGGAACAAAGATAATTCTCTCTAATCTCTGCAATTTCTCAATTAATACCCACCCCGTCGTCATTTTATCAGGTTTTGGGGAAGATCTGACGCCCTTTAAATTTTGACCATTTCTTCAACCCGCGGCCTGACGTTTTCTAGGAGTTTTCGGCGTAACCTCCGGAGCTGAAATTTCTTTGGAACAAAGATAAATCTCTCTAATCTCTGCAATTTCTCGATTAATACCCACCCTGTTGTCATTTTATCTGATTTTGGGGAAGATCTGACGCCCTTTAAATTTTGACCAGTTTTTCAACCCGCGGCCTTTTGTGTTTTTTGGGTTTTCGGCGTAACCTCCGGAGCTAAAATTTCTTTGGAACAAAGATAATTCTTTCTAATCTCTGCAATTTCTCAATTAATACCCACCCCATTGTCATTTTATCAGGTTTTGGGGAAGATCTGATGCCCTTCGAATTTTGACCACTTTTTCAACCCGCGGCCTGTCGTTTTTTCAAGTTTTCGGCCTAACCTCCGGAGCTGAAATTTCTTTGGAACAAAGAAAATTCTTTCTAATCTCTGCAATTTCTCAATTAATACCCACCCCGTTGTCATTTTATCAGGTTTTGGGGAAGTTCTGACGCCCTTCAAATTTTGACCATTTTTTCACCCCGCGGCCTTTAGTTTTTTTGGGGTTTTCGGCGTAACCTCCGGAGCTGAAATTTCTGTGGAACAAAGATAAATCTCTCTAATCTCTGCAATTTCTCGATTAATACCCACCCCTTTGTCATTTCTTAAGTTTTTTGGGAAGTTTTGACGCCCTTTAAATTTTGAACATTTTTTCAACCTGCGGCCTTTTGTTTTTTACGGGTTTTTGGCCTAACCTCCGGAGCTGAAATTTCTTTGGAACAAAGATAATTCTTTCTAATCTCTGCAATTTCTCAATTAATACCCACCCCGTTGTCATTTTATCAGGTTTTGGGAAAGATCTGATGCCCTTCAAATTTTGACCATTTTTTCAACCTGCGGCCTGACGTTTTTTAGGGGTTTTCGGCGTAACCTCCGGAGGTGAAATTTCTTTGGAACAACGATAATTCTTTCTAATCTCTGCAATTTCTCAATTAATACCCACCCCGTTGTCATTTTATCAGGTTTTGGGGAAGATCTGACGCACTTCAAATTTTGACCACTTTTTCAACCTGCGGCCTGTCGTTTTTTTCGAGTTTTCGGTGTAACCTCCGGAACTGAAATTTCTTTGGAACAAAGATAATTCTTTCTAATCTCTGCAATTTCTCAATTAATACCCACCCCGTTGTCATTTTATCAGGTTTTGGGGAAGATCTGACGCCCTTTAAATTTTGACCATTTTTTCAACCCGCGGCCCGTCGTTTTTTTGGGGTTTTCGGCGTAACCTCCGGAGCTGAAATTTCTTTGGAACAAAGATAAATCTCTCTAATTTCTGCAATTTCTCGATTAATACCCACCCTGTTGTCATTTTATCTGATTTTGGGGAAGATATGATGCCCCTTAAATTTTGACCATTTTTTCAACCCGCAGCCTTTTGTTTTTTTGGGGTTTTCGGCGTAACTTCCGGAGCTGAAATTTCTTCGGAACATAGATAATTCTTTCTAATCTCTGCAATTTCTCAATTAATACCCACACCGTTGTCATTTTATCAGGTTTTGGGGAAGTTCTGACGCCCTTTAAATTTTGACCAGTTTTTCAACCCGCGGCCTTTTGTGTTTTTTGGGTTTTCGGCTTAACCTCCGGAGCTGAAATTTCTTTGGAACAAAGATAATTCTTTCTAATCTCTGCAATTTCTCAATTAATACCCACCCCGTTGTCATTTTATCAGGTTTTGGGGAAGATCTGATGCCCTTCGAATTTTGACCATTTTTTCAACCCGCGGCCTGTCGATTGTTTCAGGTTTTCGGCATAACCACCGGAACTGAAATTTCTTTGGAACAAAGATAATTCTCTCTAATCTTTGCAATTTCTCGATTAATACCCACCCTGTTGTCATTTCATCTGATTTTGGGGAAGATATGATGCCCTTTAAATTTTGACCATTTTTTCAACCCGCGGCCTGTCGCTTTTTTCGGGTTTTCGGCATAACCTCCGGAGCTGAAATTTCTTTGGAACAAAGATAATTCTCTCTAATCTCTGCAATTTCTCAATTAATACCCACCCCGTCGTCATTTTATCAGGTTTTGGGGAAGATCTGACGCCCTTTAAATTTTGACCATTTCTTCAACCCGCGGCCTGACGTTTTCTAGGAGTTTTCGGCGTAACCTCCGGAGCTGAAATTTCTTTGGAACAAAGATAAATCTCTCTAATCTCTGCAATTTCTCGATTAATACCCACCCTGTTGTCATTTTATCTGATTTTGGGGAAGATCTGACGCCCTTTAAATTTTGACCAGTTTTTCAACCCGCGGCCTTTTGTGTTTTTTGGGTTTTCGGCGTAACCTCCGGAGCTGAAATTTCTTTGGAACAAAGATAATTCTTTCTAATCTCTGCAATTTCTCAATTAATACCCACCCCGTTGTCATTTTATCAGGTTTTGGGGAAGATCTGATGCCCTTCGAATTTTGACCACTTTTTCAACCCGCGGCCTGTCGTTTTTTCAAGTTTTCGGCCTAACCTCCGGAGCTGAAATTTCTTTGGAACAAAGAAAATTCTTTCTAATCTCTGCAATTTCTCAATTAATACCCACCCCGTTGTCATTTTATCAGGTTTTGGGGAAGTTCTGACGCCCTTCAAATTTTGACCATTTTTTCACCCCGCGGCCTTTCGTTTTTTTGGGGTTTTCGGCGTAACCTCCGGAGCTGAAATTTCTGTGGAACAAAGATAAATCTCTCTAATCTCTGCAATTTCTCGATTAATACCCACCCCTTTGTCATTTCTTAAGTTTTTTGGGAAGTTTTGACGCCCTTTAAATTTTGAACATTTTTTCAACCTGCGGCCTTTTGTTTTTTACGGGTTTTTGGCCTAACCTCCGGAGCTGAAATTTCTTTGGAACAAAGATAATTCTTTCTAATCTCTGCAATTTCTCAATTAATACCCACCCCGTTGTCATTTTATCAGGTTTTGGGAAAGATCTGATGCCCTTCAAATTTTGACCATTTTTTCAACCTGCGGCCTGACGTTTTTTAGGGGTTTTCGGCGTAACCTCCGGAGGTGAAATTTCTTTGGAACAACGATAATTCTTTCTAATCTCTGCAATTTCTCAATTAATACCCACCCCGTTGTCATTTTATCAGGTTTTGGGGAAGATCTGACGCACTTCAAATTTTGACCACTTTTTCAACCTGCGGCCTGTCGTTTTTTTCGAGTTTTCGGTGTAACCTCCGGAACTGAAATTTCTTTGGAACAAAGATAATTCTCTCTAATCTCTGCAATTTCTCAATTAATACCCACCCCGTTGTCATTTTATCAGGTTTTGGGGAAGATCTGACGCCCTTTAAATTTTGACCATTTTTTCAACCCGCGGCCCGTCGTTTTTTTGGGGTTTTCGGCGTAACCTCCGGAGCTGAAATTTCTTTGGAACAAAGATAAATCTCTCTAATTTCTGCAATTTCTCGATTAATACCCACCCCGTTGTCATTTTATCAGGTTTTGGGGAAGATCTGATGCCCTTCGAATTTTGACCATTTTTTCAACCCGCGGCCTGTCGATTGTTTCAGGTTTTCGGCGTAACCACCGGAATTGAAATTTCTTTGGAACAAAGATAAATCTCTCTAATCTCTGCAATTTCTCAATTAATACCCACCCCGTTGTCATTTTATCAGGTTTTGGGGAAGATCTGACGCCCTTTAAATTTTGACCATTTTTTCAACCCGCGGCCTGACGCTTTCTAGGAGTTTTCGGCGTAACCTCCGCAGCTGAAATTTCTTTGGAACAAAGATAAATCTCTCTAATCTCTGCAATTTCTCGATTAATACCCACCCTGTTGTCATTTCATCTGATTTTGGGGAAGATATGATGCCCTTTAAATTTAGACCATTTTTTCAACCCGCGGCCTGTCGCTTTTTTCGGGTTTTTGGCATAACCTCCGGAGCTGAAATTTCTTTGGAACAAAGATAATTCTCTCTAATCTCTGCAATTTCTCAATTAATACCCACCCCGTCGTCATTTTATCAGGTTTTGGGGAAGATCTGACGCCCTTTAAATTTTGACCATTTTTTCAACCCGCGGCCTGACGTTTTCTAGGAGTTTTCGGCGTAACCTCCAGAGCTGAAATTTCTTTGGAACATAGATAATTCTTTCTAATCTCTGCAATTTCTCAATTAATACCCACCCCGTCGTCATTTTATCAGGTTTTGGGGAAGATCTGACGCCCTTTAAATTTTGACCAGTTTTTCAACCCGCGGCCTTTTGTGTTTTTTGGGTTTTCGGCGTAACCTCCGGAGCTGAAATTTCTTTGGAACAAAGATAATTCTTTCTAATCTCTGCAATTTCTCAATTAATACCCACCCCGTTGTCATTTTATCAGGTTTTGGGGAAGATCTGATGCCCTTCGAATTTTGACCATTTTTTCAACCCGCGGCCTGTCGATTGTTTCAGGTTTTCGGCATAACCACCGGAACTGAAATTTCTTTGGAACAAAGATAATTCTCTCTAATCTTTGCAATTTCTCGATTAATACCCACCCTGTTTTCATTTCATCTGATTTTGGGGAAGATATGATGCCCTTTAAATTTTGACCATTTTTTCAACCCGCGGCCTGTCGCTTTTTTCGGGTTTTCGGCATAACCTCCGGAGCTGAAATTTCTTTGGAACAAAGATAATTCTCTCTAATCTCTGCAATTTCTCAATTAATACCCACCCCGTCGTCATTTTATCAGGTTTTGGGGAAGATCTGACGCCCTTTAAATTTTGACCATTTTTTCAACCCGCGGCCTGACGTTTTCTAGGAGTTTTCGGCGTAACCTCCGCAGCTGAAATTTCTTTGGAACAAAGATAAATCTCTCTAATCTCTGCAATTTCTCGATTAATACCCACCCTGTTGTCATTTCATCTGATTTTGGGGAAGATATGATGCCCTTTAAATTTTGACCATTTTTTCAACCCGCGGCCTGTCGCTTTTTTCGGGTTTTCGGCATAACCTCCGGAGCTGAAATTTCTTTGGAACAAAGATAATTCTCTCTAATCTCTGCAATTTCTCAATTAATACCCACCCCGTCGTCATTTTATCAGGTTTTGGGGAAGATCTGACGCCCTTTAAATTTTGACCATTTCTTCAACCCGCGGCCTGACGTTTTCTAGGAGTTTTCGGCGTAACCTCCGGAGCTGAAATTTCTTTGGAACAAAGATAAATCTCTCTAATCTCTGCAATTTCTCGATTAATACCCACCCTGTTGTCATTTTATCTGATTTTGGGGAAGATCTGACGCCCTTTAAATTTTGACCAGTTTTTCAACCCGCGGCCTTTTGTGTTTTTTGGGTTTTCGGCGTAACCTCCGGAGCTGAAATTTCTTTGGAACAAAGATAATTCTTTCTAATCTCTGCAATTTCTCAATTAATACCCACCCCGTTGTCATTTTATCAGGTTTTGGGGAAGATCTGATGCCCTTCGAATTTTGACCACTTTTTCAACCCGCGGCCTGTCGTTTTTTCAAGTTTTCGGCCTAACCTCCGGAGCTGAAATTTCTTTGGAACAAAGAAAATTCTTTCTAATCTCTGCAATTTCTCAATTAATACCCACCCCGTTGTCATTTTATCAGGTTTTGGGGAAGTTCTGACGCCCTTCAAATTTTGACCATTTTTTCACCCCGCGGCCTTTCGTTTTTTTGGGGTTTTCGGCGTAACCTCCGGAGCTGAAATTTCTGTGGAACAAAGATAAATCTCTCTAATCTCTGCAATTTCTCGATTAATACCCACCCCTTTGTCATTTCTTAAGTTTTTTGGGAAGTTTTGACGCCCTTTAAATTTTGAACATTTTTTCAACCTGCGGCCTTTTGTTTTTTACGGGTTTTTGGCCTAACCTCCGGAGCTGAAATTTCTTTGGAACAAAGATAATTCTTTCTAATCTCTGCAATTTCTCAATTAATACCCACCCCGTTGTCATTTTATCAGGTTTTGGGAAAGATCTGATGCCCTTCAAATTTTGACCATTTTTTCAACCTGCGGCCTGACGTTTTTTAGGGGTTTTCGGCGTAACCTCCGGAGGTGAAATTTCTTTGGAACAACGATAATTCTTTCTAATCTCTGCAATTTCTCAATTAATACCCACCCCGTTGTCATTTTATCAGGTTTTGGGGAAGATCTGACGCACTTCAAATTTTGACCACTTTTTCAACCTGCGGCCTGTCGTTTTTTTCGAGTTTTCGGTGTAACCTCCGGAACTGAAATTTCTTTGGAACAAAGATAATTCTTTCTAATCTCTGCAATTTCTCAATTAATACCCACCCCGTTGTCATTTTATCAGGTTTTGGGGAAGATCTGACGCCCTTTAAATTTTGACCATTTTTTCACCCCGCGGCCCGTCGTTTTTTTGGGGTTTTCGGCGTAACCTCCGGAGCTGAAATTTCTTTGGAACAAAGATAAATCTATCTATTCTCTGCAATTTCTCAATTAATACCCACCCCGTTGTCATTTTATCAGGTTTTGGGGAAGATCTGACGCCCTTTAAATTTTGACCATTTTTTCACCCCGCGGCCCGTCGTTTTTTTGGGGTTTTTGGCGTAACCTCCGGAGCTGAAATTTCTTTGGAACAAAGATAAATCTCTCTAATCTCTGCAATTTCTCAATTAATACCCACCCCTTTGTCATTTTTTAAGTTTTTTGGGAAATTCTGACGCCCTTTAAATTTTGACCATTTTTTCAACCCGCGGCCTGACGTTTTTTAGGGGTTTTCGGCCTAACCTCCGGAACTGAACGTTCTTTGTAACAAAGAAAAATCTCTCTAATCTCTGCAATTTCTCAATTAATACCCACCCCGTTGTCATTTTATCAGGTTTTGGGGAAGATGTGACGCCCTTCAAATTTTGACCATTTTTTCAACCCGCGGCCTGACGTTTTCTAGAAGTTTTCGGCGTAACCTCCCGAGCTGAAATTTCTTTGGAACAAAGATAAATCTCTCTAATCTCTGCAATATCTCAATTAATACGCACCCCTTTGTCATTTTTTAAGTTTTTTGGGAAATTCTGACGCCCTTTAAATTTTGACCATTTTTTCAACCCGCGGCCTGACGTTTTTTAGGGGTTTTCGGCGTAACCACCGGAACTGAAATTTCTATGGAACAAAGATAAATCTCTCTAATCTCTGCAATTTCTCGATTAATACCCACCCTGTTGTCATTTTATCAGGTTTTGGGGAAGATCTGACGCCCTTCAAATTTTGACCACTTTTTCAACCTGCGGCCTGTCGTTTTTTTCGAGTTTTCGGTGTAACCTCCGGAACTGAAATTTCTTTGGAACAAAGATAATTCTTTCTAATCTCTGCAATTTCTCAATTAATACCCACCCCGTTGTCATTTTATCAGGTTTTGGGGAAGATCTGACGCCCTTTAAATTTTGACCATTTTTTCACCCCGCGGCCCGTCGTTTTTTTGGGGTTTTCGGCGTAACCTCCGGAGCTGAAATTTCTTTGGAACAAAGATAAATCTCTCTACTCTCTGCAATTTCTCAATTAATACCCACCCCGTTGTCATTTTATCAGGTTTTGGGGAAGATCTGACGCCCTTTAAATTTTGACCATTTTTTCAACCCGCGGCCTGACGTTTTCTAGACGTTTTCGGCATAACCTCCGGAGCTGAAATTTCTTTGAAACAAAGATAAATCTCCCTAATCACTGCAATTTCTCAATTAATACCCACCCCTTTGTCATTTTTTAAGTTTTTTGGGAAATTCTGACGCCCTTTAAATTTTGACCATTTTTTCAACCCGCGGCCTGAATTTTTTGTACAGGTTTTCGGCGTAACTTCCGGAGCTGAAATTTCTTTGGAACAAAGATAAATCTCTCTACTCTCTGCAATTTCTCAATTAATACCCACCCCGTTGTCATTTTATCAGGTTTTGGGGAAGATCTGACGCCCTTTAAATTTTGACCATTTTTTCAACCCGCGGACTGACGTTTTCTAGACGTTTTCGGCATAACCTCCGGAGCTGAAATTTCTTTGAAACAAAGATAAATCTCCCTAATCACTGCAATTTCTAAATTAATACCCACCCCTTTGTCATTTTTTAAGTTTTTTGGGAAATTCTGACGCCCTTTAAATTTTGACCATTTTTTCTACCCGCGGCCTGACTTTTTTGTACAGGTTTTCGGCGTAACTTCCGGAGCTGAAATTTCGTTGGAACAAAGATAATTCTTTCTAATCTCTGCAATTTCTCGATTAATACCCACCGTGTTGTCATTTTATCAGGTTTTGGGGAAGATCTGACGCCCTTCAAATTTTGATCACTTTTTCAACCTGCGGCCTGTGGTTTTTTTCGAGTTTTCGGCGTAACCTCCGGAGCTGAAATTTCTTTGGAACAAAGATAATTCTTTCTAATCTCTGCAATTTCTCAATTAATACCCACCCCTTTGTCATTTTATCAGGTTTTGGGGAAGATCTGACGCCCTTTAAATTTTGACCATTTTTTCAACCCGCGGCCTGACGTTTTCTAGAAGTTTTCGGCGTAACCTCCGGAGCTGAAATTTCTTTGGAACAAAGATAAATCTCTCTAATCTCTGCAATTTCTCGATTAATACCCACCCTGTTGTCATTTTATCAGGTTTTTGGGGAAGATCTGACGCCCTTCAAATTTTGACCACTTTTTCAACCCGCGGCCTGTCGTTTTTTTCGAGTTTTTGCCCTAACCTCCGGAGCTGAAATTTCTTTGGAACAAAGAAAATTCTTTCTAATCGCTGCAATTTCTCAATTAATACCCACCCCGTTGTCATTTTATCAGGTTTTGGGGAAGTTCTGACGCCCTTTAAATTTTGACCATTTTTTCACCCCGCGGCATTTCGTTTTTTGGGGGGTTTCGGCGTAACCTCCGGAGCTGAAATTTCTGTGGAACAAAGATAAATCTCTCTAATCTCTGCAATTTCTCGATTAATACCCACCCCTTTGTCATTTCTTAAGTTTTTTGGGAAATTCTGACGCCCTTTAAATTTTGACCATTTTTTCAACCCGCGGCGTGACTTTTTTGTACAGGTCTTGGCGTAACTTCCGGAGCTGAAATTTCGTTGGAACAAAGATAATTCTTTCTAATCTCTGCAATTTCTCGATTAATATCCACCGTGTTGTCATTTTATCAGGTTTTGGGGAAGATCTGACGCCCTTTAAATTTTGACCATTTTTTCAACCCGCGGCCTGACGTTTTCTAGAAGTTTTCGGCGTAACCTCCGGAGCTGAAATTTCTTTGGAACAAAGATAATTCTTTCTAATCTCTGCAATTTCTCAATTAATACCCACCCCGTTGTCATTTTATCAGGTTTTGGGGAAGATCTGACGCCCTTTAAATTTTGACCATTTTTTCAACCCGCGGCCTGACGTTTTCTAGAAGTTTTCGGCGTAACCTCCGGAGCTGAAATTTCTTTGGAACAAAGATAAATCTCTCTAATCTCTGCAATTTCTCGATTAATACCCACCCTGTTGTCATTTTATCAGGTTTTGGGGAAGATCTGACGCCCTTCAAATTTTGATCACTTTTTCAACCTGCGGCCTGTCGTTTTTTTCGAGTTTTCGGCGTAACCTCCGGAGCTGAAATTTCTTTGGAACAAAGATAATTCTTTCTAATCTCTGCAATTTCTCAATTAATACCCACCCCGTTGTCATTTTATCAGGTTTTGGGGAAGATCTGACGCCCTTTAAATTTTGACCATTTTTTCAACCCGCGGCATTTCGTTTTTTTGGGGGTTTCGGCGTAACCTCCGGAGCTGAAATTTCTGTGGAACAAAGATAAATCTCTCTAATCTCTGCAATTTCTCGATTAATACCCACCCCTTTGTCATTTCTTAAGTTTTTTGGGAAATTCTGACGCCCTTTAAATTTTGACCATTTTTTCAACCGGCGGCCTGACTTTTTTGTACAGGTTTTCGGCGTAACTTCCGGAGCTGAAATTTCGTTGGAACAAAGATAATTCTTTCTAATCTCTGCAATTTCTCGATTAATACCCACCGTGTTGTCATTTTATCAGGTTTTGGGGAAGATCTGACGCCCTTCAAATTTTGATCACTTTTTCAACCTGCGGCCTGTCGTTTTTTTCGAGTTTTCGGCGTAACCTCCGGAGCTGAAATTTCTTTGGAACAAAGATAATTCTTTCTAATCACTGCAATTTCTCAATTAATACCCACCCCTTTCTCATTTTTTAAGTTTTTTGGGAAATTCTGACGCCCTTTAAATTTTGACCATTTTTTCAACCGGCGGCCTGACTTTTTTGTACAGGTTTTCGGCGTAACTTCCGGAGCTGAAATTTCGTTGGAACAAAGATAATTCTTTCTAATCTCTGCAATTTCTCGATTAATACCCACCGTGTTGTCATTTTATCAGGTTTTGGGGAAGATCTGACGCCCTTCAAATTTTGATCACTTTTTCAACCTGCGGCCTGTCGTTTTTTTCGAGTTTTCGGCGTAACCTCCGGAGCTGAAATTTCTTTGGAACAAAGATAATTCTTTCTAATCTCTGCAATTTCTCAATTAATACCCACCCTGTTGTCATTTTATCAGGTTTTTGGGGAAGATCTGACGCCCTTCAAATTTTGACCACTTTTTCAACCCGCGGCCTGTCGTTTTTTTCGAGTTTTTGCCCTAACCTCCGGAGCTGACATTTCTTTGGAACAAAGAAAATTCTTTCTAATCGCTGCAATTTCTCAATTAATACCCACCCCGTTGTCATTTTATCAGGTTTTGGGGAAGATCTGACGCCCTTTAAATTTTGACCATTTTTTCAACCCGCGGCCTGACGTTTTCTAGAAGTTTTCGGCGTAACCTCCGGAGCTGAAATTTCTTTGGAACAAAGATAAATCTATCTAATCTCTGCAATTTCTCAATTAATACCCACCCCGTTGTCATTTTATCAGGTTTTGGGGAAGATCTGACGCCCTTTAAATTTTGACCATTTCTTCAACCCGCGGCCTGTCGTTTTTTTCGGGTTTTCGGCATAACCTCCGGAGCTGAAATTTCTTTGGAACAACGATAATTCGGCGTAACCACCGGAACTGAAATTTCTTTGGAACAAAGATAAATCTATCTAATCTCTGCAATTTCTCAATTAATACCCACCCCGTTGTCATTCTATCAGGTTTTGGGGAAGATCTGACGCCCTTTAAATTTTGACCATTTTTTCAATCCGCGGCCTGACGTTTTCTAGAAGTTTTCGGCGTGACCTCCGGAGCTGAAATTTCTTTGGAACAAAGATAAATCTCTCTAATCTCTGCAATTTCTCGATTAATACCCACCCTGTTGTCATTTTATCAGGTTTTGGGGAAGATCTGACGCCCTTCAAATTTTGATCACTTTTTCAACCTGCGGCCTGTCGTTTTTTTCGAGTTTTCGGCGTAACCTCCGGAGCTGAAATTTCTTTGGAACAAAGATAATTCTTTCTAATCTCTGCAATTTCTCAATTAATACCCACCCCGTTGTCATTTTATCAGGTTTTGGGGAAGATCTGACGCCCTTTAAATTTTGACCATTTTTTCAACCCGCGGCCTGACGTTTTCTAGAAGTTTTCGGCGTAACCTCCGGAGCTGAAATTTCTTTGTAACAAAGATAAATCTCTCTAATCTCTGCAATTTCTCGATTAATACCCACCCCGTTGTCATTTTATCAGGTTTTGGGGAAGTTCTGACGCCCTTTAAATTTTGACCATTTTTTCACCCCGCGGCATTTCGTTTTTTTGGGGGTTTCGGCGTAACCTCCGGAGCTGAAATTTCTGTGGAACAAAGATAAATCTCTCTAATCTCTGCAATTTCTCGATTAATACCCACCCCTTTGTCATTTCTTAAGTTTTTTGGGAAATTCTGACGCCCTTTAAATTTTGACCATTTTTTCAACCGGCGGCCTGACTTTTTTGTACAGGTTTTCGGCGTAACTTCCGGAGCTGAAATTTCGTTGGAACAAAGATAATTCTTTCTAATCTCTGCAATTTCTCGATTAATACCCACCGTGTTGTCATTTTATCAGGTTTTGGGGAAGATCTGACGCCCTTCAAATTTTGATCACTTTTTCAACCTGCGGCCTGTCGTTTTTTTCGAGTTTTCGGCGTAACCTCCGGAGCTGAAATTTCTTTGGAACAAAGATAATTCTTTCTAATCACTGCAATTTCTCAATTAATACCCACCCCTTTCTCATTTTTTAAGTTTTTTGGGAAATTCTGACGCCCTTTAAATTTTGACCATTTTTTCAACCGGCGGCCTGACTTTTTTGTACAGGTTTTCGGCGTAACTTCCGGAGCTGAAATTTCGTTGGAACAAAGATAATTCTTTCTAATCTCTGCAATTTCTCGATTAATACCCACCGTGTTGTCATTTTATCAGGTTTTGGGGAAGATCTGACGCCCTTCAAATTTTGATCACTTTTTCAACCTGCGGCCTGTCGTTTTTTTCGAGTTTTCGGCGTAACCTCCGGAGCTGAAATTTCTTTGGAACAAAGATAATTCTTTCTAATCTCTGCAATTTCTCAATTAATACCCACCCTGTTGTCATTTTATCAGGTTTTTGGGGAAGATCTGACGCCCTTCAAATTTTGACCACTTTTTCAACCCGCGGCCTGTCGTTTTTTTCGAGTTTTTGCCCTAACCTCCGGAGCTGACATTTCTTTGGAACAAAGAAAATTCTTTCTAATCGCTGCAATTTCTCAATTAATACCCACCCCGTTGTCATTTTATCAGGTTTTGGGGAAGATCTGACGCCCTTTAAATTTTGACCATTTTTTCAACCCGCGGCCTGACGTTTTCTAGAAGTTTTCGGCGTAACCTCCGGAGCTGAAATTTCTTTGGAACAAAGATAAATCTCTCTAATCTCTGCAATTTCTCGATTAATACCCACCCTGTTGTCATTTTATCAGGTTTTGGGGAAGATCTGACGCCCTTCAAATTTTGATCACTTTTTCAACCTGCGGCCTGTCGTTTTTTTCGAGTTTTCGGCGTAACCTCCAGAGCTGAAATTTCTTTGGAACAAAGATAATTCTTTCTAATCTCTGCAATTTCTCAATTAATACCCACCCCGTTGTCATTTTATCAGGTTTTGGGGAAGATCTGACGCCCTCTCAATTTTGACCATTTTTTCAACCCGCGGCCTGACGTTTTCTAGAAGTTTTCGGCGTAACCTCCTGAGCTGAAATTTCTTTGGAACAAAGATAAATCTATCTAATCTCTGCAATTTCTCAATTAATACCCACCCCGTTGTCATTTTATCAGGTTTTGGGGAAGATCTGACGCCCTTTAAATTTTGACCATTTCTTCAACCCGCGGCCTGTCGTTTTTTTCGGGTTTTCGGCATAACCTCCGGAGCTGAAATTTCTTTGGAACAACGATAATTCGGCGTAACCACCGGAACTGAAATTTCTTTGGAACAAAGATAAATCTATCTAATCTCTGCAATTTCTCAATTAATACCCACCCCGTTGTCATTCTATCAGGTTTTGGGGAAGATCTGACGCCCTTTAAATTTTGACCATTTTTTCAATCCGCGGCCTGACGTTTTCTAGAAGTTTTCGGCGTGACCTCCGGAGCTGAAATTTCTTTGGAACAAAGATAAATCTCTCTAATCTCTGCAATTTCTCGATTAATACCCACCCTGTTGTCATTTTATCAGGTTTTGGGGAAGATCTGACGCCCTTCAAATTTTGATCACTTTTTCAACCTGCGGCCTGTCGTTTTTTTCGAGTTTTCGGCGTAACCTCCGGAGCTGAAATTTCTTTGGAACAAAGATAATTCTTTCTAATCTCTGCAATTTCTCAATTAATACCCACCCCGTTGTCATTTTATCAGGTTTTGGGGAAGATCTGACGCCCTTTAAATTTTGACCATTTTTTCAACCCGCGGCCTGACGTTTTCTAGAAGTTTTCGGCGTAACCTCCGGAGCTGAAATTTCTTTGTAACAAAGATAAATCTCTCTAATCTCTGCAATTTCTCGATTAATACCCACCCCGTTGTCATTTTATCAGGTTTTGGGGAAGTTCTGACGCCCTTTAAATTTTGACCATTTTTTCACCCCGCGGCATTTCGTTTTTTTGGGGGTTTCGGCGTAACCTCCGGAGCTGAAATTTCTGTGGAACAAAGATAAATCTCTCTAATCTCTGCAATTTCTCGATTAATACCCACCCCTTTGTCATTTCTTAAGTTTTTTGGGAAATTCTGACGCCCTTTAAATTTTGACCATTTTTTCAACCGGCGGCCTGACTTTTTTGTACAGGTTTTCGGCGTAACTTCCGGAGCTGAAATTTCTTTGGAACAAAGATAATTCTTTCTAATCACTGCAATTTCTCAATTAATACCCACCCCTTTGTCATTTTTTAAGTTTTTTGGGAAATTCTGACGCCCTTTAAATTTTGACCATTTTTTCAACCGGCGGCCTGACTTTTTTGTACAGGTTTTCGGCGTAACTTCCGGAGCTGAAATTTCGTTGGAACAAAGATAATTCTTTCTAATCTCTGCAATTTCTCAATTAATACCCACCCCGTTGTCATTTTATCAGGTTTTGGGGAAGATCTGACGCCCTTTAAATTTTGACCACTTTTTCACCCCGCGGTCCGTCGTTTTTTTGGGGTTTTCGACGTAACCTCCGGAGCTGAAATTTCTTTGGAACAAAGATAAATCTCTCTAATCTCTGCAATTTCTCGATTAATACCCACCCTGTTGTCATTTTATCTGATTTTGGGGAAGATATGATGCCCTTTAAATTTTGACCATTTTTTCAACCCGCGGCCTTTTTTTTGGGGTTTTCGGCGTAACCTCCGGAGCTGAAATTTCTTTGTAACATAGATAATTCTTTCTAATCTCTGCAATTTCTCAATTAATACCCACCCCGTTGTCATTTTATCAGGCTTTGGGGAAGATCTGACGCCCTTTAAATTTTGACCATTTTTTCAACCCGCGGCCTGACGTTTTCGAGGAGTTTTCGGCATAACCTCCGCAGCTGAAATTTCTTTGGAACAAAGATAAATCTCTCTAATCTTTGCAATTTCTCGATTAATACCCACCCTGTTGTCATTTCATCTGATTTTGGGGAAGATATGACGCCCTTTAAATTTTGACCATTTTTTCAACCCGCGGCCTGTCGCTTTTTTCGGGTTTTCGGCATAACCTCCGGAGCTGAAATTTCTTTGGAACAAAGATAATTCTCTCTAATCTCTGCAATTTCTCAATTAATACCCACCCCGTTGTCATTTTATCAGGTTTTGGGGAAGATCTGACGCCCTTTAAATTTTGACCATTTCTTCAACCCGCGGCCTGACGCTTTCTAGGAGTTTTCGGCGTAACCTCCGCAGCTGAAATTTCTTTGGAACAAAGATAAATCTCTCTAATCTCTGCAATTTCTCGATTAATACCCACCCTGTTGTCATTTCATCTGATTTTGGGGAAGATATGACGCCCTTTAAATTTTGACCATTTTTTCAACCCGCGGCCTGTCGCTTTTTTCGGGTTTTCGGCATAACCTCCGGAGCTGAAATTTCTTTGGAACAAAGATAATTCTCTCTAATCTCTGCAATTTCTCAATTAATACCCACCCCGTTGTCATTTTATCAGGTTTTGGGGAAGATCTGACGCCCTTTAAGTTTTGACCATATTTTCACCCCGCGGCCTGACGTTTTCTAGGAGTTTTCGGCGTAACCTCCGCAGCTGAAATTTCTTTGGAACAAAGATAAATCTCTCTAATCTCTGCAATTTCTCGATTAATACCCACACTGTTGTCATTTTATCTGATTTTGGGGAAGATATGATGCCCTTTAAATTTTGACCATTTTTTCAACCCGCGGCCTTTTGTTTTTTTGGGGTTTTCGGCGTAACCTCCGGAGCTGAAATTTATTTGGAACAACGATAATTCTTTCTAATCTCTGCAATTTCTCAATTAATACCCACCCCGTCGTCATTTTATCAGGTTTTGGGGAAGATCTGACGCCCTTCAAATTTTGACCATTTTTTCAACCCGCGGCCTGTCGTTTTTTTTTGGGTTTTCGGCGTAACCTCCGGAGCTGAAATTTCTTCGGAACAAAGATGAATCTCTCTAATCTCTGCAATTTCTCGATTAATACCCACCCTGTTGTCATTTTATCAGGTTTTGGGGAAGATCTGACGCCATTCAAAATTTGACCATTTTTTCAGACCGCGGCCTGTCGTTTTTTTCGAGTTTTCGGCGTAACCTCCGGACCTGAAATTTCTTTGGAACAAAGATAATTCTTTCTAATCTCTGCAATTTCTCAATTAATACCCACCCCGTTGTCATTTTATCAGGCTTTGGGGAAGATCTCACGCCCTTTAAATTTTGACCATATTTTCAATCCGCGGCCTGACGTTTTCTAGGAGTTTTCGGCGTAACCTCCGGAGCTGAAATTTCTTTGGAACAAAGATAAATCTCTCTAATTTCTGCAATTTCTCGATTAATACCCACCCTGTTGTCATTTTATCTGATTTTGGGGAAGATATGATGCCCCTTAAATTTTGACCATTTTTTCAACCCGCAGCCTTTTGTTTTTTTGGGGTTTTCGGCGTAACCTCCGGAGCTGAAATTTCTTCGGAACATAGATAATTCTTTCTAATCTCTGCAATTTCTCAATTAATACCCACGCCGTTGTCATTTTATCAGGTTTTGGGGAAGTTCTGACGCCCTTTGAATTTTGACCATTTTTTCAACCCGCGGCCTGACGTTTTTTACGGGTTTTCGGCATAACCTCCGGAGCTGAAATTTCTTTGGAACAACAATAATTCTCTTTAATCTCTGCAATTTCTCAATTAATACCCACCCCGTCGTCATTTTATCAGGTTTTGGGGAAGATCTGACGCCCTTTAAATTTTGACCAGTTTTTCAACCCGCGGCCTTTTGTGTTTTTTGGGTTTTCGGCGTAACCTCCGGAGCTGAAATTTCTTTGGAACAAAGATAATTCTTTCTAATCTCTGCAATTTCTCAATTAATACCCACCCCGTTGTCATTTTATCAGGTTTTGGGGAAGATCTGATGCCCTTCGAATTTTGACCATTTTTTCAACCCGCGGCCTGACGCTTTCTAGGAGTTTTCGGCGTAACCTCCGCAGCTGAAATTTCTTTGGAACAAAGATAAATCTCTCTAATCTCTGCAATTTCTCGATTAATACCCACCCTGTTGTCATTTCATCTGATTTTGGGGAAGATATGATGCCCTTTAAATTTAGACCATTTTTTCAACCCGCGGCCTGTCGCTTTTTTCGGGTTTTTGGCATAACCTCCGGAGCTGAAATTTCTTTGGAACAAAGATAATTCTCTCTAATCTCTGCAATTTCTCAATTAATACCCACCCCGTCGTCATTTTATCAGGTTTTGGGGAAGATTTGATGCCCTTCAAATTTTGACCATTTTTTCAACCCGCGGCCTGTCGTTTTTTTTTGGGTTTTCGGCGTAACCTCCGGAGCTGAAATTTCTTTGGAACAAAGATAAATCTCTCTAATCTCTGCAATTTCTCGATTAATACCCACCCTGTTGTCATTTTATCTGATTTTGGGGAAGATCTGACGCCCTTTAAATTTTGACCAGTTTTTCAACCCGCGGCCTTTTGTGTTTTTTGGGTTTTCGGCGTAACCTCCGGAGCTGAAATTTCTTTGGAACAAAGATAATTCTTTCTAATCTCTGCAATTTCTCAATTAATACCCACCCCGTTGTCATTTTATCAGGTTTTGGGGAAGATCTGATGCCCTTCGAATTTTGACCATTTTTTCAACCCGCGGCCTGTCGATTGTTTCAGGTTTTCGGCGTAACCACCGGAACTGAAATTTCTTTGGAACAAAGATAAATCTCTCTAATCTCTGCAATTTCTCAATTAATACCCACCCCGTTGTCATTTTATCAGGTTTTAGGGAAGATCTGACGCCCTTTAAATTTTGACCATTTTTTCAACCCGCGGCCTGACGCTTTCTAGGAGTTTTCGGCGTAACCTCCGCAGCTGAAATTTCTTTGGAACAAAGATAAATCTCTCTGATCTCTGCAATTTCTCGATTAATACCCACCCTGTTGTCATTTCATCTCATTTTGGGGAAGATATGATGCCCTTTAAATTTAGACCATTTTTTCAACCCGCGGCCTGTCGCTTTTTTCGGGTTTTCGGCATAACCTCCGGAGCTGAAATTTCTTTGGAACAAAGATAATTCTCTCTAATCTCTGCAATTTCTCAATTAATACCCACCCCGTCGTCATTTTATCAGGTTTTGGGGAAGATCTGACGCCCTTCAAATTTTGACCATTTTTTCAACCCGCGGCCTGTCGTTTTTTTTTTTTCGGGTTTTCGGCGTAACCTCCGGAGCTGAAATTTCTTTGGAACAAAGATAAATCTCTCTAATCTCTGCAATTTCTCGATTAATACCCACCCTGTTGTCATTTTATCAGGTTTTGGGGAAGATATGATGCCCTTTAAATTTTGACCATTTTTTCAACCCGCGGCCTGTCGCTTTTTTTGGGTTTTCGGCGTAACCTCCGGAGCTGAAATTTCTTTGGAACAAAGATGAATCTCTCTAATCTCTGCAATTTCTCGATTAATACCCACCCTGTTGTCATTTTATCAGGTTTTGGGGAAGATCTGACGCCATTCAAATTTTGACCATTTTTTCAACCCGCGGCCTGTCGTTTTTTTCGAGTTTTCGGCGTAACCTCCGGAGCTGAAATTTCTTTGGAACAACAATAATTCTCTCTAATCTCTGCAATTTCTCAATTAATACCCACCCCGTCGTCATTTTATCAGGTTTTGGGGAAGATCTGACGCCCTTTAAATTTTGGCCAGTTTTTCAACCCGCGGCCTTTTGTGTTTTTTGGGTTTTCGGCGTAGCCTCCGGAGCTGAAATTTCTTTGGAACAAAGATAATTCTTTCTAATCTCTGCAATTTCTCAATTAATACCCACCCCGTTGTAATTTTATCAGGTTTTGGGGAAGATCTGACGCCCTTCGAATTTTGACCATTTTTTCAATCCGCGGCCTGTCGATTGTTTCAGGTTTTCGGCGTAACCACCGGAGCTGAAATTTCTTTGGAACAAAGATAAATCTCTCTAATCTCTGCAATTTCTAAATTAATACCCACCCCGTTGTCATTTTATCAGGTTTTGGGGAAGATCTGACGCCCTTTAAATTTTGACCATTTTTTCAACCCGCGGCCTGACGTTTTCTAGGAGTTTTCGGCGTAACCTCCGCAGCTGAAATTTCTTTGGAACAAAGATAAATCTCTCTAATCTCTGCAATTTCTCGATTAATACCCACCCTGTTGCAATTTCATCTGATTTTGGGGAAGACATGATGCCCTTTAAATTTGACCATTTTTTCAACCCGCGGCCTGTCGTTTTTTTCGGGTTTTCGGCATAACCTCCGGAGCTGAAATTTCTTTGGAACAAAGATAATTCTCTCTAATCTCTGCAATTTTTCAATTAATACCCACCCCGTCGTCATTTTATCAGGTTTTGGGGAAGATCTGACGCCCTTTAAATTTTGACCATTTTTTCAACCCGCGGCCTGACGTTTTCTAGGAGTTTTCGGCGTAACCTCCGGAGCTGAAATTTCTTTGGAACAAAGATAAATCTCTCTAATCTCTGCAATTTCTCGATTAATACCCACCCTGTTGTCATTGTATCTGATTTTGGGGAAGATATGATGCCCTTTAAATTTTGACCATTTTTTCAACCTGCGGCCTTTTGTTTTTTTGGGATTTTCGGCGTAACCTCCAGAGCTGAAATTTCTTTGGAACATAGATAATTCTTTCTAATCTCTGCAATTTCTCAATTAATACCCACCCCGTCGTCATTTTATCAGGTTTTGGGGAAGATTTGATGCCCTTCAAATTTTGACCATTTTTTCAACCCGCGGCCTGTCGTTTTTTTTTGGGTTTTCGGCGTAACCTCCGGAGCTGAAATTTCTTTGGAACAAAGATGAATCTCTCTAATCTCTGCAATTTCTCGATTAATACCCACCCTGTTGTCATTTTATCAGGTTTTGGGGAAGATCTGACGCCATTCAAAATTTGACCATTTTTTCAGACCGCGGCCTGTCGTTTTTTTCGAGTTTTCGGCGTAACCTCCGCAGCTGAAATTTCTTTGGAACAAAGATAAATCTCTCTAATCTCTGCAATTTCTCGATTAATACCCACCCTGTTGTCATTTCATCTGATTTTGGGGAAGATATGATGCCCTTTAAATTTAGACCATTTTTTCAACCCGCGGCCTGTCGCTTTTTTCGGGTTTTTGGCATAACCTCCGGAGCTGAAATTTCTTTGGAACAAAGATAATTCTTTCTAATCTCTGCAATTTCTCAATTAATACCCACCCCGTCGTCATTTTATCAGGTTTTGGGGAAGATCTGACGCCCTTTAAATTTTGACCATTTTTTCAACCCGCGGCCTGACGTTTTCTAGGAGTTTTCGGCGTAACCTCCGGAGCTGAAATTTCTTTGGAACAAAGATAAATCTCTCTAATCTCTGTAATTTCTCGATTAATACCCACCCTGTTGTCATTGTATCTGATTTTGGGGAAGATATGATGCCCTTTAAATTTTGACCATTTTTTCAACCCGCGGCCTTTTGTTTTTTTGGGATTTTCGGCGTAACCTCCAGAGCTGAAATTTCTTTGGAACATAGATAATTCTTTCTAATCTCTGCAATTTCTCAATTAATACCCACCCCGTCGTCATTTTATCAGGTTTTGGGGAAGATCTGACGCCCTTTAAATTTTGACCAGTTTTTCAACCCGCGGCCTTTTGTGTTTTTTGGGTTTTCGGCGTAACCTCCGGAGCTGAAATTTCTTTGGAACAAAGATAATTCTTTCTAATCTCTGCAATTTCTCAATTAATACCCACCCCGTTGTCATTTTATCAGGTTTTGGGGAAGATCTGATGCCCTTCGAATTTTGACCATTTTTTCAACCCGCGGCCTGTTGATTGTTTCAGGTTTTCGGCATAACCACCAGAACTGAAATTTCTTTGGAACAAAGATAATTCTCTCTAATCTTTGCAATTTCTCGATTAATACCCACCCTGTTGTCATTTTATCAGGTTTTGGGGAAGATCTGACGCCCTTTAAATTTTGACCATTTTTTCAACCCGCGGCCTGACGTTTTCTAGGAGTTTTCGGCGTAACCTCTGCAGCTGAAATTTCTTTGGAACAAAGATAAATCTCTCTAATCTCTGCAATTTCTCGATTAATACCCACCCTGTTGTCATTGTATCTGATTTTGGGGAAGATATGATGCCCTTTAAATTTTGACCATTTTTTCAACCCGCGGCCTTTTGTTTTTTTGGGATTTTCGGCGTAACCTCCAGAGCTGAAATTTCTTTGGAACATAGATAATTCTTTCTAATCTCTGCAATTTCTCAATTAATACCCACCCCGTCGTCATTTTATCAGGTTTTGGGGAAGATCTGACGCCCTTTAAATTTTGACCAGTTTTTCAACCCGCGGCCTTTTGTGTTTTTTGGGTTTTCGGCGTAACCTCCGGAGCTGAAATTTCTTTGGAACAAAGATAATTCTTTCTAATCTCTGCAATTTCTCAATTAATACCCACCCCGTTGTCATTTTATCAGGTTTTGGGGAAGATCTGATGCCCTTCGAATTTTGACCATTTTTTCAACCCGCGGCCTGTCGATTGTTTCAGGTTTTCGGCATAACCACCAGAACTGAAATTTCTTTGGAACAAAGATAATTCTCTCTAATCTTTGCAATTTCTCGATTAATACCCACCCTGTTGTCATTTTATCAGGTTTTGGGGAAGATCTGACGCCCTTTAAATTTTGACCATTTTTTCAACCCGCGGCCTGACGTTTTCTAGGAGTTTTCGGCGTAACCTCTGCAGCTGAAATTTCTTTGGAACAAAGATAAATCTCTCTAATCTCTGCAATTTCTCAATTAATACCCACCCCGTCGTCATTTTATCAGGTTTTGGGGAAGATCTGACGCCCTTTAAATTTTGACCATTTTTTCAACCCGCGGCCTGTCGCTTTTTTCGGGTTTTCGGCATAACCTCCGGAGCTGAAATTTCTTTGGAACAAAGATAATTCTCTCTAATCTCTGCAATTTCTCAATTAATACCCACCCCGTCGTCATTTTATCAGGTTTTGGGGAAGATCTGACGCCCTTTAAATTTTGACCATTTTTTCAACCCGCGGCCTGACGTTTTCTAGGAGTTTTTGGCGTAACCTCCGCAGCTGAAATTTCTTTGGAACAAAGATAAATCTCTCTAATCTCTGCAATTTCTCAATTAATACCCACCCCGTTGTCATTTTATCAGGTTTTGGGGAAGATCTGATGCCCTTCGAATTTTGACCATTTTTTCAACCCGCGGCCTGACGTTTTCTAGGAGTTTTTGGCGTAACCTCCGCAGCTGAAATTTCTTTGGAACAAAGATAATTCTTTCTAATCTCTGCAATTTCTCAATTAATACCCACCCCGTTGTCATTTTATCAGGTTTTGGGGAAGATCTGATGCCCTTCGAATTTTGACCATTTTTTCAACCCGCGGCCTGTTGATTGTTTCAGGTTTTCGGCATAACCACCAGAACTGAAATTTCTTTGGAACAAAGATAATTCTCTCTAATCTTTGCAATTTCTCGATTAATACCCACCCTGTTGTCATTTTATCAGGTTTTGGGGAAGATCTGACGCCCTTTAAATTTTGACCATTTTTTCAACCCGCGGCCTGACGTTTTCTAGGAGTTTTCGGCGTAACCTCTGCAGCTGAAATTTCTTTGGAACAAAGATAAATCTCTCTAATCTCTGCAATTTCTCGATTAATACCCACCCTGTTGTCATTGTATCTGATTTTGGGGAAGATATGATGCCCTTTAAATTTTGACCATTTTTTCAACCCGCGGCCTTTTGTTTTTTTGGGATTTTCGGCGTAACCTCCAGAGCTGAAATTTCTTTGGAACATAGATAATTCTTTCTAATCTCTGCAATTTCTCAATTAATACCCACCCCGTCGTCATTTTATCAGGTTTTGGGGAAGATCTGACGCCCTTTAAATTTTGACCAGTTTTTCAACCCGCGGCCTTTTGTGTTTTTTGGGTTTTCGGCGTAACCTCCGGAGCTGAAATTTCTTTGGAACAAAGATAATTCTTTCTAATCTCTGCAATTTCTCAATTAATACCCACCCCGTTGTCATTTTATCAGGTTTTGGGGAAGATCTGATGCCCTTCGAATTTTGACCATTTTTTCAACCCGCGGCCTGTCGATTGTTTCAGGTTTTCGGCATAACCACCAGAACTGAAATTTCTTTGGAACAAAGATAATTCTCTCTAATCTTTGCAATTTCTCGATTAATACCCACCCTGTTGTCATTTTATCAGGTTTTGGGGAAGATCTGACGCCCTTTAAATTTTGACCATTTTTTCAACCCGCGGCCTGACGTTTTCTAGGAGTTTTCGGCGTAACCTCTGCAGCTGAAATTTCTTTGGAACAAAGATAAATCTCTCTAATCTCTGCAATTTCTCAATTAATACCCACCCCGTCGTCATTTTATCAGGTTTTGGGGAAGATCTGACGCCCTTTAAATTTTGACCATTTTTTCAACCCGCGGCCTGTCGCTTTTTTCGGGTTTTCGGCATAACCTCCGGAGCTGAAATTTCTTTGGAACAAAGATAATTCTCTCTAATCTCTGCAATTTCTCAATTAATACCCACCCCGTCGTCATTTTATCAGGTTTTGGGGAAGATCTGACGCCCTTTAAATTTTGACCATTTTTTCAACCCGCGGCCTGACGTTTTCTAGGAGTTTTTGGCGTAACCTCCGCAGCTGAAATTTCTTTGGAACAAAGATAAATCTCTCTAATCTCTGCAATTTCTCGATTAATACCCACCCTGTTGTCATTTCATCTGATTTTGGGGAAGATATGATGCCCTTTAAATTTTGACCATTTTTTCAACCCGCGGCCTGTCGCTTTTTTCGGGTTTTCGGCATAACCTCCGGAGCTGAAATTTCTTTGGAACAAAGATAATTCTCTCTAATCTCTGCAATTTCTCAATTAATACCCACCCCGTCGTCATTTTATCAGGTTTTGGGGAAGATCTGACGCCCTTTAAATTTTGACCATTTCTTCAACCCGCGGCCTGACGTTTTCTAGGAGTTTTCGGCGTAACCTCCGGAGCTGAAATTTCTTTGGAACAAAGATAAATCTCTCTAATCTCTGCAATTTCTCGATTAATACCCACCCTGTTGTCATTTTATCTGATTTTGGGGAAGATCTGACGCCCTTTAAATTTTGACCAGTTTTTCAACCCGCGGCCTTTTGTGTTTTTTGGGTTTTCGGCGTAACCTCCGGAGCTGAAATTTCTTTGGAACAAAGATAATTCTTTCTAATCTCTGCAATTTCTCAATTAATACCCACCCCGTTGTCATTTTATCAGGTTTTGGGGAAGATCTGATGCCCTTCGAATTTTGACCATTTTTTCAACCCGCGGCCTGTCGATTGTTTCAGGTTTTCGGCGTAACCACCGGAACTGAAATTTCTTTGGAACAAAGATAAATCTCTCTAATCTCTGCAATTTCTCAATTAATACCCACCCCGTTGTCATTTTATCAGGTTTTAGGGAAGATCTGACGCCCTTTAAATTTTGACCATTTTTTCAACCCGCGGCCTGACGCTTTCTAGGAGTTTTCGGCGTAACCTCCGCAGCTGAAATTTCTTTGGAACAAAGATAAATCTCTCTGATCTCTGCAATTTCTCGATTAATACCCACCCTGTTGTCATTTCATCTGATTTTGGGGAAGATATGATGCCCTTTAAATTTAGACCATTTTTTCAACCCGCGGCCTGTCGCTTTTTTCGGGTTTTCGGCATAACCTCCGGAGCTGAAATTTCTTTGGAACAAAGATAATTCTCTCTAATCTCTGCAATTTCTCAATTAATACCCACCCCGTCGTCATTTTATCAGGTTTTGGGGAAGATCTGACGCCCTTCAAATTTTGACCATTTTTTCAACCCGCGGCCTGTCGTTTTTTTTTTTCGGGTTTTCGGCGTAACCTCCGGAGCTGAAATTTCTTTGGAACAAAGATAAATCTCTCTAATCTCTGCAATTTCTCGATTAATACCCACCCTGTTGTCATTTTATCAGGTTTTGGGGAAGATATGATGCCCTTTAAATTTTGACCATTTTTTCAACCCGCGGCCTGTCGCTTTTTTTGGGTTTTCGGCGTAACCTCCGGAGCTGAAATTTCTTTGGAACAAAGATGAATCTCTCTAATCTCTGCAATTTCTCGATTAATACCCACCCTGTTGTCATTTTATCAGGTTTTGGGGAAGATCTGACGCCATTCAAATTTTGACCATTTTTTCAAACCGCGGCCTGTCGTTTTTTTCGAGTTTTCGGCGTAACCTCCGGAGCTGAAATTTCTTTGGAACAACAATAATTCTCTCTAATCTCTGCAATTTCTCAATTAATACCCACCCCGTCGTCATTTTATCAGGTTTTGGGGAAGATCTGACGCCCTTTAAATTTTGACCATTTTTCAACCCGCGGCCTGACGTTTTCTAGGAGTTTTCAGCGTAACCTCCGCAGCTGAAATTTCTTTGGAACAAAGATAAATCTCTCTAATCTCTGCAATTTCTCGATTAATACCCACCCTGTTGTCATTTCATCTGATTTTGGGGAAGATATGATGCCCTTTAAATTTTGACCATTTTTTCAACCCGCGGCCTGTCGCTTTTTTCGGGTTTTCGGCATAACCTCCGGAGCTGAAATTTCTTTGGAACAAAGATAATTCTCTTTAATCTCTGCAATTTCTCAATTAATACCCACCCCGTTGTCATTTTATCAGGTTTTGGGGAAGATCTGATGCCCTTCGAATTTTGACCATTTTTTCAACCCGCGGCCTGTCGATTGTTTCAGGTTTTCGGCATAACCACCAGAACTGAAATTTCTTTGGAACAAAGATAATTCTCTCTAATCTTTGCAATTTCTCGATTAATACCCACCCTGTTGTCATTTTATCAGGTTTTGGGGAAGATCTGACGCCCTTTAAATTTTGACCATTTTTTCAACCCGCGGCCTGACGTTTTCTAGGAGTTTTCGGCGTAACCTCTGCAGCTGAAATTTCTTTGGAACAAAGATAAATCTCTCTAATCTCTGCAATTTCTCAATTAATACCCACCCCGTCGTCATTTTATCAGGTTTTGGGGAAGATCTGACGCCCTTTAAATTTTGACCATTTTTTCAACCCGCGGCCTGTCGCTTTTTTCGGGTTTTCGGCATAACCTCCGGAGCTGAAATTTCTTTGGAACAAAGATAATTCTCTCTAATCTCTGCAATTTCTCAATTAATACCCACCCCGTCGTCATTTTATCAGGTTTTGGGGAAGATCTGACGCCCTTTAAATTTTGACCATTTTTTCAACCCGCGGCCTGACGTTTTCTAGGAGTTTTCGGCGTAACCTCCGCGGATGAAATTTCTTTGGAACAAAGATAAATCTCTCTAATCTCTGCAATTTCTCGATTAATACCCACCCTGTTGTCATTTCATCTGATTTTGGGGAAGATATGATGCCCTTTAAATTTTGACCATTTTTTCAACCCGCGGCCTGTCGCTTTTTTCGGGTTTTCGGCATAACCTCCGGAGCTGAAATTTCTTTGGAACAAAGATAATTCTCTCTAATCTCTGCAATTTCTCAATTAATACCCACCCCGTCGTCATTTTATCAGGTTTTGGGGAAGATCTGACGCCCTTTAAATTTTGACCATTTCTTCAACCCGCGGCCTGACGTTTTCTAGGAGTTTTCGGCGTAACCTCCGGAGCTGAAATTTCTTTGGAACAAAGATGAATCTCTCTAATCTCTGCAATTTCTCGATTAATACCCACCCTGTTGTCATTTTATCAGGTTTTGGGGAAGATCTGACGCCATTCAAATTTTGACCATTTTTTCAAACCGCGGCCTGTCGTTTTTTTCGAGTTTTCGGCGTAACCTCCGGAGCTGAAATTTCTTTGGAACAACAATAATTCTCTCTAATCTCTGCAATTTCTCAATTAATACCCACCCCGTCGTCATTTTATCAGGTTTTGGGGAAGATCTGACGCCCTTTAAATTTTGACCATTTTTCAACCCGCGGCCTGACGTTTTCTAGGAGTTTTCAGCGTAACCTCCGCAGCTGAAATTTCTTTGGAACAAAGATAAATCTCTCTAATCTCTGCAATTTCTCGATTAATACCCACCCTGTTGTCATTTCATCTGATTTTGGGGAAGATATGATGCCCTTTAAATTTTGACCATTTTTTCAACCCGCGGCCTGTCGCTTTTTTCGGGTTTTCGGCATAACCTCCGGAGCTGAAATTTCTTTGGAACAAAGATAATTCTCTTTAATCTCTGCAATTTCTCAATTAATACCCACCCCGTTGTCATTTTATCAGGTTTTGGGGAAGATCTGATGCCCTTCGAATTTTGACCATTTTTTCAACCCGCGGCCTGTCGATTGTTTCAGGTTTTCGGCATAACCACCAGAACTGAAATTTCTTTGGAACAAAGATAATTCTCTCTAATCTTTGCAATTTCTCGATTAATACCCACCCTGTTGTCATTTTATCAGGTTTTGGGGAAGATCTGACGCCCTTTAAATTTTGACCATTTTTTCAACCCGCGGCCTGACGTTTTCTAGGAGTTTTCGGCGTAACCTCTGCAGCTGAAATTTCTTTGGAACAAAGATAAATCTCTCTAATCTCTGCAATTTCTCAATTAATACCCACCCCGTCGTCATTTTATCAGGTTTTGGGGAAGATCTGACGCCCTTTAAATTTTGACCATTTTTTCAACCCGCGGCCTGTCGCTTTTTTCGGGTTTTCGGCATAACCTCCGGAGCTGAAATTTCTTTGGAACAAAGATAATTCTCTCTAATCTCTGCAATTTCTCAATTAATACCCACCCCGTCGTCATTTTATCAGGTTTTGGGGAAGATCTGACGCCCTTTAAATTTTGACCATTTTTTCAACCCGCGGCCTGACGTTTTCTAGGAGTTTTCGGCGTAACCTCCGCGGATGAAATTTCTTTGGAACAAAGATAAATCTCTCTAATCTCTGCAATTTCTCGATTAATACCCACCCTGTTGTCATTTCATCTGATTTTGGGGAAGATATGATGCCCTTTAAATTTTGACCATTTTTTCAACCCGCGGCCTGTCGCTTTTTTCGGGTTTTCGGCATAACCTCCGGAGCTGAAATTTCTTTGGAACAAAGATAATTCTCTCTAATCTCTGCAATTTCTCAATTAATACCCACCCCGTCGTCATTTTATCAGGTTTTGGGGAAGATCTGACGCCCTTTAAATTTTGACCATTTCTTCAACCCGCGGCCTGACGTTTTCTAGGAGTTTTCGGCGTAACCTCCGGAGCTGAAATTTCTTTGGAACAAAGATAAATCTCTCTAATCTCTGCAATTTCTCGATTAATACCCACCCTGTTGTCATTTTATCTGATTTTGGGGAAGATCTGACGCCCTTTAAATTTTGACCAGTTTTTCAACCCGCGGCCTTTTGTGTTTTTTGGGTTTTCGGCGTAACCTCCGGAGCTGAAATTTCTTTGGAACAAAGATAATTCTTTCTAATCTCTGCAATTTCTCAATTAATACCCACCCCGTTGTCATTTTATCAGGTTTTGGGGAAGATCTGATGCCCTTCGAATTTTGACCATTTTTTCAACCCGCGGCCTGTCGATTGTTTCAGGTTTTCGGCGTAACCACCGGAACTGAAATTTCTTTGGAACAAAGATAAATCTCTCTAATCTCTGCAATTTCTCAATTAATACCCACCCCGTTGTCATTTTATCAGGTTTTAGGGAAGATCTGACGCCCTTTAAATTTTGACCATTTTTTCAACCCGCGGCCTGACGCTTTCTAGGAGTTTTCGGCGTAACCTCCGCAGCTGAAATTTCTTTGGAACAAAGATAAATCTCTCTGATCTCTGCAATTTCTCGATTAATACCCACCCTGTTGTCATTTCATCTGATTTTGGGGAAGATATGATGCCCTTTAAATTTAGACCATTTTTTCAACCCGCGGCCTGTCGCTTTTTTCGGGTTTTCGGCATAACCTCCGGAGCTGAAATTTCTTTGGAACAAAGATAATTCTCTCTAATCTCTGCAATTTCTCAATTAATACCCACCCCGTCGTCATTTTATCAGGTTTTGGGGAAGATCTGACGCCCTTCAAATTTTGACCATTTTTTCAACCCGCGGCCTGTCGTTTTTTTTTTTTCGGGTTTTCGGCGTAACCTCCGGAGCTGAAATTTCTTTGGAACAAAGATAAATCTCTCTAATCTCTGCAATTTCTCGATTAATACCCACCCTGTTGTCATTTTATCAGGTTTTGGGGAAGATATGATGCCCTTTAAATTTTGACCATTTTTTCAACCCGCGGCCTGTCGCTTTTTTTGGGTTTTCGGCGTAACCTCCGGAGCTGAAATTTCTTTGGAACAAAGATGAATCTCTCTAATCTCTGCAATTTCTCGATTAATACCCACCCTGTTGTCATTTTATCAGGTTTTGGGGAAGATCTGACGCCATTCAAATTTTGACCATTTTTTCAAACCGCGGCCTGTCGTTTTTTTCGAGTTTTCGGCGTAACCTCCGGAGCTGAAATTTCTTTGGAACAACAATAATTCTCTCTAATCTCTGCAATTTCTCAATTAATACCCACCCCGTCGTCATTTTATCAGGTTTTGGGGAAGATCTGACGCCCTTTAAATTTTGACCAGTTTTTCAACCCGCGGCCTTTTGTGTTTTTTGGGTTTTCGGCGTAGCCTCCGGAGCTGAAATTTCTTTGGAACAAAGATAATTCTTTCTAATCTCTGCAATTTCTCAATTAATACCCACTCCGTTGTAATTTTATCAGGTTTTGGGGAAGATCTGACGCCTTTCGAATTTTGACCATTTTTTCAACCCGCGGCCTGTCGATTGTTTCAGGTTTTCGGCGTAACCACCGGAGCTGAAATTTCTTTGGAACAAAGATAAATCTCTCTAATCTCTGCAATTTCTCAATTAATACCCACCCCGTTGTCATTTTATCAGGTTTTGGGGAAGATCTGACGCCCTTTAAATTTTGACCATTTTTTCAACCCGCGGCCTGACGTTTTCTAGGAGTTTTCGGCGTAACCTCCGCAGCTGAAATTTCTTTGGAACAAAGATAAATCTCTCTAATCTCTGCAATTTCTCGATTAATACCCCCCCTGTTGCAATTTCATCTGATTTTGGGGAAGACATGATGCCCTTTAAATTTGACCATTTTTTCAACCCGCGGCCTGTCGTTTTTTTCGGGTTTTCGGCATAACCTCCGGAGCTGAAATTTCTTTGGAACAAAGATAATTCTCTCTAATCTCTGCAATTTCTCAATTAATACCCACCCCGTCGTCATTTTATCAGGTTTTGGGGAAGATCTGACGCCCTTTAAATTTTTACCATTTTTTCAACCCGCGGCCTGACGTTTTCTAGGAGTTTTCAGCGTAACCTCCGCAGCTGAAATTTCTTTGGAACAAAGATAAATCTCTCTAATCTCTGCAATTTCTCGATTAATACCCACCCTGTTGTCATTTCATCTGATTTTGGGGAAGATATGATGCCCTTTAAATTTTGACCATTTTTTCAACCCGCGGCCTGTCGCTTTTTTCGGGTTTTCGGCATAACCTCCGGAGCTGAAATTTCTTTGGAACAAAGATAATTCTCTTTAATCTCTGCAATTTCTCAATTAATACCCACCCCGTCGTCATTTTATCAGGTTTTGGGGAAGATCTGACGCCCTTTAAATTTTGACCATTTTTTCAACCCGCGGCCTGACGTTTTCTAGGAGTTTTCGGCGTAACCTCCGGAGCTGAAATTTCTTTGGAACAAAGATAAATCTCTCTAATCTCTGCAATTTCTCGATTAATACCCACCCTGTTGTCATTGTATCTGATTTTGGGGAAGATATGATGCCCTTTAAATTTTGACCATTTTTTCAACCCGCGGCCTTTTGTTTTTTTGGGATTTTCGGCGTAACCTCCAGAGCTGAAATTTCTTTGGAACATAGATAATTCTTTCTAATCTCTGCAATTTCTCAATTAATACCCACCCCGTCGTCATTTTATCAGGTTTTGGGGAAGATCTGACGCCCTTTAAATTTTGACCAGTTTTTCAACCCGCGGCCTTTTGTGTTTTTTGGGTTTTCGGCGTAACCTCCGGAGCTGAAATTTCTTTGGAACAAAGATAATTCTTTCTAATCTCTGCAATTTCTCAATTAATACCCACCCCGTTGTCATTTTATCAGGTTTTGGGGAAGATCTGATGCCCTTCGAATTTTGACCATTTTTTCAACCCGCGGCCTGTCGATTGTTTCAGGTTTTCGGCATAACCACCGGTACTGAAATTTCTTTGGAACAAAGATAATTCTCTCTAATCTTTGCAATTTCTCGATTAATACCCACCCTGTTGTCATTTCATCAGATTTTGGGGAAGATATGATGCCCTTTAAATTTTGACCATTTTTTCAACCCGCGGCCTGTCGCTTTTTTCGGGTTTTCGGCATAACCTCCGGAGCTGAAATTTCTTTGGAACAAAGATAATTCTCTCTAATCTCTGCAATTTCTCAATTAATACCCACCCCGTCGTCATTTTATCAGGTTTTGGGGAAGATCTGACGCCCTTTAAATTTTGACCATTTTTTCAACCCGCGGCCTGACGTTTTCTAGGAGTTTTCGGCGTAACCTCCGCAGCTGAAATTTCTTTGGAACAAAGATAAATCTCTCTAATCTCTGCAATTTCTCGATTAATACCCACCCTGTTGTCATTTCATCTGATTTTGGGGAAGATATGATGCCCTTTAAATTTTGACCATTTTTTCAACCCGCGGCCTGTCGCTTTTTTCGGGTTTTCGGCATAACCTCCGGAGCTGAAATTTCTTTGGAACAAAGATAATTCTCTCTAATCTCTGCAATTTCTCAATTAATACCCACCCCGTCGTCATTTTATCAGGTTTTGGGGAAGATCTGACGCCCTTTAAATTTTGACCATTTCTTCAACCCGCGGCCTGACGCTTTCTAGGAGTTTTCGGCGTAACCTCCGCAGCTGAAATTTCTTTGGAACAAAGATAAATCTCTCTAATCTCTGCAATTTCTCGATTAATACCCACCCTGTTGTCATTTCATCTGATTTTGGGGAAGATACGATGCCCTTTAAATTTAGACCATTTTTTCAACCCGCGGCCTGTCGCTTTTTTCGGGTTTTCGGCATAACCTCCGGAGCTGAAATTTCTTTGGAACAAAGATAATTCTCTCTAATCTCTGCAATTTCTCAATTAATACCCACCCCGTCGTCATTTTATCAGGTTTTGGGGAAGATCTGACGCCCTTTAAATTTTGACCATTTTTTCAACCCGCGGCCTTTTGCTTTTTTGGGATTTTCGGCGTAACCTCCAGAGCTGAAATTTCTTTGGAACATAGATAATTCTTTCTAATCTCTGCAATTTCTCAATTAATACCCACCCCGTCGTCATTTTATCAGGTTTTGGGGAAGATCTGACGCCCTTTAAATTTTGACCAGTTTTTCAACCCGCGGCCTTTTGTGTTTTTTGGGTTTTCGGCGTAACCTCCGGAGCTGAAATTTCTTTGGAACAAAGATAATTCTTTCTAATCTCTGCAATTTCTCAATTAATACCCACCCCGTTGTCATTTTATCAAGTTTTGGGGAAGATCTGATGCCCTTCGAATTTTGACCATTTTTTCAACCCGCGGCCTGTCGATTGATTCAGGTTTTCGGCATAACCACCGGAACTGAAATTTCTTTGGAACAAAGATAATTCTCTCTAATCTTTGCAATTTCTCGATTAATACCCACCCTGTTGTCATTTCATCTGATTTTGGGGAAGATATGATGCCCTTTAAATTTTGACCATTTTTTCAACACGCGGCCTGTCGCTTTTTTCGGGTTTTCGGCATAACGTCCGGAGCTGAAATTTCTTTGGAACAAAGATAATTCTCTCTAATCTCTGCAATTTCTCAATTAATACCCACCCCGTCGTCATTTTATCAGGTTTTGGGGAAGATCTGACGCCCTTTAAATTTTGACCATTTTTTCAACCCGCGGCCTGACGTTTTCTAGGAGTTTTCGGCGTAACCTCCGCAGCTGAAATTTCTTTGGAACAAAGATAAATCTCTCTAATCTCTGCAATTTCTCGATTAATACCCACCCTGTTGTCATTTCATCTGATTTTGGGGAAGATATGATGCCCTTTAAATTTTGACCATTTTTTCAACCCGCGGCCTGTCGCTTTTTTCGGGTTTTCGGCATAACCTCCGGAGCTGAAATTTCTTTGGAACAAAGATAATTCTCTCTAATCTCTGCAATTTCTCAATTAATACCAACCCCGTCGTCATTTTATCAGGTTTTGGGGAAGATCTGACGCCCTTTAAATTTTGACCATTTCTTCAACCCGCGGCCTGACGTTTTCTAGGAGTTTTCGGCGTAACCTCCGGAGCTGAAATTTCTTTGGAACAAAGATAAATCTCTCTAATCTCTGCAATTTCTCGATTAATACCCACCCTGTTGTCATTTTATCTGATTTTGGGGAAGATATGATGCCCTTTAAATTTTGACCATTTTTTCAACCCGCAGCCTTTTGTTTTTTTGGGGTTTTCGGCGTAACCTCCGCAGCTGAAATTTCTTTGGAACAACGATAATTCTTTCTAATCTCTGCAATTTCTCGATTAATACCCACCCTGTTGTCATTTTATCAGGTTTTGGGGAAGATCTGACGCCCTTCAAATTTTGACCATTTTTTCAACCCGCGGCCTGTCGTTTTTTTTTTTCGGGTTTTCGGCGTAACCTCCGGAGCTGAAATTTCTTTGGAACAAAGATAAATCTCTCTAATCTCTGCAATTTCTCGATTAATACCCACCCTGTTGTCATTTTATCAGGTTTTGGGGAAGATATGATGCCCTTTAAATTTTGACCATTTTTTCAACCCGCGGCCTGTCGCTTTTTTTGGGTTTTCGGCGTAACCTCCGGAGCTGAAATTTCTTTGGAACAAAGATGAATCTCTCTAATCTCTGCAATTTCTCGATTAATACCCACCCTGTTGTCATTTTATCAGGTTTTGGGGAAGATCTGACACCATTCAAATTTTGACCATTTTTTCAAACCGCGGCCTGTCGTTTTTTTCGAGTTTTCGGCGTAACCTCCGGAGCTGAAATTTCTTTGGAACAACAATAATTCTCTCTAATCTCTGCAATTTCTCAATTAATACCCACCCCGTCGTCATTTTATCAGGTTTTGGGGAAGATCTGACGCCCTTTAAATTTTGACCAGTTTTTCAACCCGCGGCCTTTTGTGTTTTTTGGGTTTTCGGCGTAACCTCCGGAGCTGAAATTTCTTTGGAACAAAGATAAATCTCTCTAATCTCTGCAATTTCTCGATTAATACCCACCCTGTTGCAATTTCATCTGATTTTGGGGAAGACATGATGCCCTTTAAATTTGACCATTTTTTCAACCCGCGGCCTGTCGTTTTTTTCGGGTTTTCGGCATAACCTCCGGAGCTGAAATTTCTTTGGAACAAAGATAATTCTCTCTAATCTCTGCAATTTCTCAATTAATACCCACCCCGTCGTCATTTTATCAGGTTTTGGGGAAGATCTGACGCCCTTTAAATTTTGACCATTTTTTCAACCCGCGGCCTGACGTTTTCTAGGAGTTTTCAGCGTAACCTCCGCAGCTGAAATTTCTTTGGAACAAAGATAAATCTCTCTAATCTCTGCAATTTCTCGATTAATACCCACCCTGTTGTCATTTCATCTGATTTTGGGGAAGATATGATGCCCTTTAAATTTTGACCATTTTTTCAACCCGCGGCCTGTCGCTTTTTTCGGGTTTTCGGCATAACCTCCGGAGCTGAAATTTCTTTGGAACAAAGATAATTCTCTTTAATCTCTGCAATTTCTCAATTAATACCCACCCCGTCGTCATTTTATCAGGTTTTGGGGAAGATCTGACGCCCTTTAAATTTTGACCATTTTTTCAACCCGCGGCCTGACGTTTTCTAGGAGTTTTCGGCGTAACCTCTGCAGCTGAAATTTCTTTGGAACAAAGATAAATCTCTCTAATCTCTGCAATTTCTCGATTAATACCCACCCTGTTGTCATTTCATCTGATTTTGGGGAAGACATGATGCCCTTTAAATTTGACCATTTTTTCAACCCGCGGCCTGTCGTTTTTTTCGGGTTTTCGGCATAACCTCCGGAGCTGAAATTTCTTTGGAACAAAGATAATTCTCTCTAATCTCTGCAATTTCTCAATTAATACCCACCCCGTCGTCATTTTATCAGGTTTTGGGGAAGATCTGACGCCCTTTAAATTTTGACCATTTTTTCAACCCGCGGCCTGACGTTTTCTAGGAGTTTTCGGCGTAACCTCTGCAGTTGAAATTTCTTTGGAACAAAGATAAATCTCTCTAATCTCTGCAATTTCTCGATTAATACCCACCCTGTTGTCATTTCATCTGATTTTGGGGAAGATATGATGCCCTTTAAATTTTGACCATTTTTTCAACCCGCGGCCTGTCGCTTTTTTCGGGTTTTCGGCATAACCTCCGGAGCTGAAATTTCTTTGGAACAAAGATAATTCTCTTTAATCTCTGCAATTTCTCAATTAATACCCACCCCGTCGTCATTTTATCAGGTTTTGGGGAAGATCTGACGCCCTTTAAATTTTGACCATTTTTTCAACCCGCGGCCTGACGTTTTCTAGGAGTTTTCGGCGTAACCTCCGCAGCTGAAATTTCTTTGGAACAAAGATAAATCTCTCTAATCTCTGCAATTTCTCGATTAATACCCACCCTGTTGTCATTTTATCTGAATTTGGGGAAGATCTGACGCCCTTTAAATTTTGACCATTTTTTCAACCCGCGGCCTGTCGTTTTTTTTTGGGTTTTCGGCGTAACCTCCAGAGCTGAAATTTCTTTGGAACAAAGATGAATCTCTCTAATCTCTGCAATTTCTCGATTAATACCCACCCTGTTGTCATTTTATCAGGTTTTGGGGAAGATCTGACGCCATTCAAATTTTGACCATTTTTTCAAACCGCGGCCTGTCGTTTTTTTCGAGTTTTCGGCGTAACCTCCGGAGCTGAAATTTCTTTGGAACAAAGATAATTCTTTCTAATCTCTGCAATTTCTCAATTAATACCCACCCCGTTGTCATTTTATCAGGTTTTGGGGAAGATCTGACGCCCTTTAAATTTTGACCATATTTTCAACCCGCGGCCTGACGTTTTCTAGGAGTTTTCGGCGTAACCTCCGGAGCTGAAATTTCTTTGGAACAAAGATGAATCTCTCTAATCTCTGCAATTTCTCGATTAATACCCACCCTGTTGTCATTTTATCAGGTTTTGGGGAAGATCTGACGCCATTCAAATTTTGACCATTTTTTCAAACCGCGGCCTGTCGTTTTTTTCGAGTTTTCGGCGTAACCTCCGGAGCTGAAATTTCTTTGGAACAACAATAATTCTCTCTAATCTCTGCAATTTCTCAATTAATACCCACCCCGTCGTCATTTTATCAGGTTTTGGGGAAGATCTGACGCCCTTTAAATTTTGACCAGTTTTTCAACCCGCGGCCTTTTGTGTTTTTTGGGTTTTCGGCGTAACCTCCGGAGCTGAAATTTCTTTGGAACAAAGATAATTCTTTCTAATCTCTGCAATTTCTCAATTAATACCCACCCCGTTGTAATTTTATCAGGTTTTGGGGAAGATCTGACGCCCTTCGAATTTTGACCATTTTTTCAACCCGCGGCCTGTCGATTGTTTCAGGTTTTTGGCGTAACCACCGGAGCTGAAATTTCTTTGGAACAAAGATAAATCTCTCTAATCTCTGCAATTTCTCAATTAATACCCACCCCGTTGTCATTTTATCAGGTTTTGGGGAAGATCTGACGCCCTTTAAATTTTGACCATTTTTTCAACCCGCGGCCTGACGTTTTCTAGGAGTTTTCGGCGTAACCTCCGCAGCTGAAATTTCTTTGGAACAAAGATAAATCTCTCTAATCTCTGCAATTTCTCGATTAATACCCACCCTGTTGCAATTTCATCTGATTTTGGGGAAGACATGATGCCCTTTAAATTTGACCATTTTTTCAACCCGCGGCCTGTCGTTTTTTTCGGGTTTTCGGCATAACCTCCGGAGCTGAAATTTCTTTGGAACAAAGATAATTCTCTCTAATCTCTGCAATTTCTCAATTAATACCCACCCCGTCGTCATTTTATCAGGTTTTGGGGAAGATCTGACGCCCTTTAAATTTTGACCATTTTTTCAACCCGCGGCCTGACGTTTTCTAGGAGTTTTCGGCGTAACCTCCGCAGCTTAAATTTCTTTGGAACAAAGATAAATCTCTCTAATCTCTGCAATTTCTCGATTAATACCCACCCTGTTGTCATTTCATCTGATTTTGGGGAAGATATGATGCCCTTTAAATTTTGACCATTTTTTCAACCCGCGGCCTGTCGCTTTTTTCGGGTTTTCGGCATAACCTCCGGAGCTGAAATTTCTTTGGAACAAAGATAATTCTCTTTAATCTCTGCAATTTCTCAATTAATACCCACCCCGTCGTCATTTTATCAGGTTTTGGGGAAGATCTGACGCCCTTTAAATTTTGACCATTTTTTCAACCCGCGGCCTGACGTTTTCTAGGAGTTTTCGGCGTAACCTCTGCAGCTGAAATTTCTTTGGAACAAAGATAAATCTCTCTAATCTCTGCAATTTCTCGATTAATACCCACCCTGTTGTCATTTCATCTGATTTTGGGGAAGACATGATGCCCTTTAAATTTGACCATTTTTTCAACCCGCGGCCTGTCGTTTTTTTCGGGTTTTCGGCATAACCTCCGGAGCTGAAATTTCTTTGGAACAAAGATAATTCTCTCTAATCTCTGCAATTTCTCAATTAATACCCACCCCGTCGTCATTTTATCAGGTTTTTGGGAAGATCTGACGCCCTTTAAATTTTGACCATTTTTTCAACCCGCGGCCTGACGTTTTCTAGGAGTTTTCGGCGTAACCTCCGCAGCTGAAATTTCTTTGGAACAAAGATAAATCTCTCTAATCTCTGCAATTTCTCGATTAATACCCACCCTGTTGTCATTTCATCTGATTTTGGGGAAGATATAATGCCCTTTAAATTTTGACCATTTTTTCAACCCGCGGCCTGTCGCTTTTTTCGGGTTTTCGGCATAACCTCCGGAGCTGAAATTTCTTTGGAACAAAGATAATTCTCTCTAATCTCTGCAATTTCTCAATTAATACCCACCCCGTCGTCATTTTATCAGGTTTTGGGGAAGATCTGACGCCCTTTAAATTTTGACCATTTTTTCAACCCGCGGCCTGACGTTTTCTAGGAGTTTTCGGCGTAACCTCCGGAGCTGAAATTTCTTTGGAACAAAGATGAATCTCTCTAATCTCTGCAATTTCTCGATTAATACCCACCCTGTTGTCATTTTATCAGGTTTTGGGGAAGATCTGACGCCATTCAAATTTTGACCATTTTTTCAAACCGCGGCCTGTCGTTTTTTTCGAGTTTTCGGCGTAACCTCCGGAGCTGAAATTTCTTTGGAACAAAGATAATTCTTTCTAATCTCTGCAATTTCTCAATTAATACCCACCCCGTTGTCATTTTATCAGGTTTTGGGGAAGATCTGACGCCCTTTAAATTTTGACCATATTTTCAACCCACGGCCTGACGTTTTCTAGGAGTTTTCGGCGTAACCTCCGGAGCTGAAATTTCTTTGGAACAAAGATAAATCTCTCTAATCTCTGCAATTTCTCGATTAATACCCACCCTGTTGTCATTTTATCAGGTTTTGGGGAAGATCTGACGCCATTCAAATTTTGACCATTTTTTCAAACCGCGGCCTGTCGTTTTTTTCGAGTTTTCGGCGTAACCTCCGGAGCTGAAATTTCTTTGGAACAAAGATAATTCTTTCTAATCTCTGCAATTTCTCAATTAATACCCACCCCGTTGTCATTTTATCAGGTTTTGGGGAAGATCTGACGCCCTTTAAATTTTGACCATATTTTCAACCCGCGGCCTGACGTTTTCTAGGAGTTTTCAGCGTAACCTCCGGAGCTGAAATTTCTTTGGAACAAAGATGAATCTCTCTAATCTCTGCAATTTCTCGATTAATACCCACCCTGTTGTCATTTTATCAGGTTTTGGGGAAGATCTGACGCCATTCAAATTTTGACCATTTTTTCAAACCGCGGCCTGTCGTTTTTTTCGAGTTTTCGGCGTAACCTCCGGAGCTGAAATTTCTTTGGAACAACAATAATTCTCTCTAATCTCTGCAATTTCTCAATTAATACCCACCCCGTCGTCATTTTATCAGGTGTTGGGGAAGATCTGACGCCCTTTAAATTTTGACCAGTTTTTCAACCCGCGGCCTTTTGTGTTTTTTGGGTTTTCGGCGTAACCTCCGGAGCTGAAATTTCTTTGGAACAAAGATAATTCTTTCTAATCTCTGCAATTTCTCAATTAATACCCACCCCGTTGTAATTTTATCAGGTTTTGGGGAAGATCTGACGCCCTTCGAATTTTGACCATTTTTTCAACCCGCGGCCTGTCGATTGTTTCAGGTTTTCGGCGTAACCACCGGAGCTGAAATTTCTTTGGAACAAAGATAAATCTCTCTAATCTCTGCAATTTCTCAATTAATACCCACCCCGTTGTCATTTTATCAGGTTTTGGGGAAGATCTGACGCCCTTTAAATTTTGACCATTTTTTCAACCCGCGGCCTGACGTTTTCTAGGAGTTTTCGGCGTAACCTCCGCAGCTGAAATTTCTTTGGAACAAAGATAAATCTCTCTAATCTCTGCAATTTCTCGATTAATACCCACCCTGTTGCAATTTCATCTGATTTTGGGGAAGACATGATGCCCTTTAAATTTGACCATTTTTTCAACCCGCGGCCTGTCGTTTTTTTCGGGTTTTCGGCATAACCTCCGGAGCTGAAATTTCTTTGGAACAAAGATAATTCTCTCTAATCTCTGCAATTTCTCAATTAATACCCACCCCGTCGTCATTTTATCAGGTTTTGGGGAAGATCTGACGCCCTTTAAATTTTGACCATTTTTTCAACCCGCGGCCTGACGTTTTCTAGGAGTTTTCGGCGTAACCTCCGCAGCTTAAATTTCTTTGGAACAAAGATAAATCTCTCTAATCTCTGCAATTTCTCGATTAATACCCACCCTGTTGTCATTTCATCTGATTTTGGGGAAGATATGATGCCCTTTAAATTTTGACCATTTTTTCAACCCGCGGCCTGTCGCTTTTTTCGGGTTTTCGGCATAACCTCCGGAGCTGAAATTTCTTTGGAACAAAGATAATTCTCTTTAATCTCTGCAATTTCTCAATTAATACCCACCCCGTCGTCATTTTATCAGGTTTTGGGGAAGATCTGACGCCCTTTAAATTTTGACCATTTTTTCAACCCGCGGCCTGACGTTTTCTAGGAGTTTTCGGCGTATCCTCTGCAGCTGAAATTTCTTTGGAACAAAGATAAATCTCTCTAATCTCTGCAATTTCTCGATTAATACCCACCCTGTTGTCATTTCATCTGATTTTGGGGAAGACATGATGCCCTTTAAATTTGACCATTTTTTCAACCCGCGGCCTGTCGTTTTTTTCGGGTTTTCGGCATAACCTCCGGAGCTGAAATTTCTTTGGAACAAAGATAATTCTCTCTAATCTCTGCAATTTCTCAATTAATACCCACCCCGTCGTCATTTTATCAGGTTTTTGGGAAGATCTGACGCCCTTTAAATTTTGACCATTTTTTCAACCCGCGGCCTGACGTTTTCTAGGAGTTTTCGGCGTAACCTCCGCAGCTGAAATTTCTTTGGAACAAAGATAAATCTCTCTAATCTCTGCAATTTCTCGATTAATACCCACCCTGTTGTCATTTCATCTGATTTTGGGGAAGATATAATGCCCTTTAAATTTTGACCATTTTTTCAACCCGCGGCCTGTCGCTTTTTTCGGGTTTTCGGCATAACCTCCGGAGCTGAAATTTCTTTGGAACAAAGATAATTCTCTCTAATCTCTGCAATTTCTCAATTAATACCCACCCCGTCGTCATTTTATCAGGTTTTGGGGAAGATCTGACGCCCTTTAAATTTTGACCATTTTTTCAACCCGCGGCCTGACGTTTTCTAGGAGTTTTCGGCGTAACCTCCGCAGCTGAAATTTCTTTGGAACAAAGATAAATCTTTCTAATCTCTGCAATTTCTCGATTAATACCCACCCTGTTGTCATTTTATCAGGTTTTGGGGAAGATCTGACGCCCTTTAAATTTTGACCATATTTTCAACCCGCGGCCTGACGTTTTCTAGGAGTTTTCGGCGTAACCTCCGGAGCTGAAATTTCTTTGGAACAAAGATGAATCTCTCTAATCTCTGCAATTTCTCGATTAATACCCACCCTGTTGTCATTTTATCAGGTTTTGGGGAAGATCTGACGCCATTCAAATTTTGACCATTTTTTCAAACCGCGGCCTGTCGTTTTTTTTCGAGTTTTCGGCGTAACCTCCGGAGCTGAAATTTCTTTGGAACAACAATAATTCTCTCTAATCTCTGCAATTTCTCAATTAATACCCACCCCGTCGTCATTTTATCAGGTTTTGGGGAAGATCTGACGCCCTTTAAATTTTGACCAGTTTTTCAACCCGCGGCCTTTTGTGTTTTTTGGGTTTTCGGCGTAACCTCCGGAGCTGAAATTTCTTTGGAACAAAGATAATTCTTTCTAATCTCTGCAATTTCTCAATTAATACCCACCCCGTTGTAATTTTATCAGGTTTTGGGGAAGATCTGACGCCCTTTAAATTTTGACCATTTTTTCAACCCGCGGCCTGACGTTTTCTAGGAGTTTTCGGCGTAACCTCCGCAGCTGAAATTTCTTTGGAACAAAGATAAATCTCTCTAATCTCTGCAATTTCTCGATTAATACCCACCCTGTTGCAATTTCATCTGATTTTGGGGAAGACATGATGCCCTTTAAATTTGACCATTTTTTCAACCCGCGGCCTGTCGTTTTTTTCGGGTTTTCGGCATAACCTCCGGAGCTGAAATTTCTTTGGAACAAAGATAATTCTCTCTAATCTCTGCAATTTCTCAATTAATACCCACCCCGTCGTCATTTTATCAGGGTTTGGGGAAGATCTGACGCCCTTTAAATTTTGACCATTTTTTCAACCCGCGGCCTGACGTTTTCTAGGAGTTTTCGGCGTAACCTCCGCAGCTTAAATTTCTTTGGAACAAAGATAAATCTCTCTAATCTCTGCAATTTCTCGATTAATACCCACCCTGTTGTCATTTCATCTGATTTTGGGGAAGATATGATGCCCTTTAAATTTTGACCATTTTTTCAACCCGCGGCCTGTCGCTTTTTTCGGGTTTTCGGCATAACCTCCGGAGCTGAAATTTCTTTGGAACAAAGATAATTCTCTTTAATCTCTGCAATTTCTCAATTAATACCCACCCCGTCGTCATTTTATCAGGTTTTGAGGAAGATCTGACGCCCTTTAAATTTTGACCATTTTTTCAACCCGCGGCCTGACGTTTTCTAGGAGTTTTCTGCGTAATCTCTGCAGCTGAAATTTCTTTGGAACAAAGATAAATCTCTCTAATCTCTGCAATTTCTCGATTAATACCCACCCTGTTGTCATTTCATCTGATTTTGGGGAAGACATGATGCCCTTTAAATTTGACCATTTTTTCAACCCGCGGCCTGTCGTTTTTTTCGGGTTATCGGCATAACCTCCGGAGCTGAAATTTCTTTGGAACAAAGATAATTCTCTCTAATCTCTGCAATTTCTCAATTAATACCCACCCCGTCGTCATTTTATCAGGTTTTTGGGAAGATCTGACGCCCTTTAAATTTTGACCATTTTTTCAACCCGCGGCCTGACGTTTTCTAGGAGTTTTCGGCGTAACCTCCGCAGCTGAAATTTCTTTGGAACAAAGATAAATCTCTCTAATCTCTGCAATTTCTCGATTAATACCCACCCTGTTGTCATTTCATCTGATTTTGGGGAAGATATGATGCCCTTTAAATTTTGACCATTTTTTCAACCCGCGGCCTGTCGCTTTTTTCGGGTTTTCGGCATAACCTCCGGAGCTGAAATTTCTTTGGAACAAAGATAATTCTCTCTAATCTCTGCAATTTCTCAATTAATACCCACCCCGTCGTCATTTTATCAGGTTTTGGGGAAGATCTGACGCCCTTTAAATTTTGACCATTTTTTCAACCCGCGGCCTGTCGTTTTTTTTGGGGTTTTCGGCGTAACCTCCGGAGCTGAAATTTCTTTGGAACAAAGATGAATCTCTCTAATCTCTGCAATTTCTCGATTAATACCCACCCTGTTGTCATTTTATCAGGTTTTGGGGAAGATCTGACGCCATTCAAGTTTTGACCATTTTTTCAAACCGCGGCCTGTCGTTTTTTTCGAGTTTTCGGCGTAACCTCCGGAGCTGAAATTTCTTTGGAACAAAGATAATTCTTTCTAATCTCTCCAATTTCTCAATTAATACCCACCCTGTTGTCATTTTATCAGGTTTTGGGGAAGATCTGACGCCCTTTAAATTTTGACCATATTTTCAACCCGCGGCCTGACGTTTTCTAGGAGTTTTCGGCGTAACCTCCGGAGCTGAAATTTCTTTGGAACAAAGATAAATCTCTCTAATCTCTGCAATTTCTCGATTAATACCCACCCTGTTTTCATTTTATCTGATTTTGGGGAAGATATGATGCCCTTTAAATTTTGACCATTTTTTCAACCCGCGGCCTTTTGTATTTTTGGGGTTTTCGGCGTAACCTCCGGAGCTGAAATTTCTTCGGAACATAGATAATTCTTTCTAATCTCTGCAATTTCTCAATTAATACCCACACCGTTGTCATTTTATCAGGTTTTGGGGAAGTTCTGACGCCCTTTGAATTTTGACCATTTTTTCAACCCGCGGCCTGACGTTTTTTACGGGTTTTCGGCCTAACCTCCGGAGCTGAAATTTCTTTGGAACAACAATAATTCCCTCTAATCTCTGCAATGTCTCAATTAATACCCACCCCGTCGTCATTTTATCAGGTTTTGGGGAAGATCTGACGCCCTTTAAATTTTGACCAGTTTTTCAACCCGCGGCCTTTTGTGTTTTTTGGGTTTTCGGCGTAACCTACGGAGCTGAAATTTCTTTGGAACAAAGATAATTCTTTCTAATCTCTGCAATTTCTCAATTAATACCCACCCCGTTGTAATTTTATCAGGTTTTGGGGAAGATCTGATGCCCTTCGAATTTTGACCATTTTTTCAACCCGCGGCCTGTCGTTTTTTTTTGGGTTTTCGGCGTAACCTCCGGAGCTGAAATTTCTTTGGAACAAAGATGAATCTCTCTAATCTCTGCAATTTCTCGATTAATACCCACCCTGTTGTCATTTTATCAGGTTTTGGGGAAGATCTGACGCCATTCAAATTTTGACCATTTTTTCAAACCGCAGCCTGTCGTTTTTTTCGAGTTTTCGGCGTAACCTCCGGAGCTGAAATTTCTTTGGAACAACAATAATTCTCTCTAATCTCTGCAATTTCTCAATTAATACCCACCCCGTCGTCATTTTATCAGGTTTTGGGGAAGATCTGACGCCCTTTAAATTTTGACCAGTTTTTCAACCCGCGGCCTTTTGTGTTTTTTGGGTTTTCGGCGTAACCTTCGGAGCTGAAATTTCTTTGGAACAAAGATAATTCTTTCTAATCTCTGCAATTTCTCAATTAATACCCACCCCGTTGTAATTTTATCAGGTTTTGGGGAAGATCTGACGCCCTTCGAATTTTGACCATTTTTTCAACCCGCGGCCTGTCGATTGTTTCAGGTTTTCGGCGTAACCACCGGAGCTGAAATTTCTTTGGAACAAAGATAAATCTCTCTAATCTCTGCAATTTCTCAATTAATACCCACCCCGTTGTCATTTTATCAGGTTTTGGGGAAGATCTGACGCCCTTTAAATTTTGACCATTTTTTCAACCCGCGGCCTGACGTTTTCTAGGAGTTTTCGGCGTAACCTCCGCAGCTGAAATTTCTTTGGAACAAAGATAAATCTCTCTAATCTCTGCAATTTCTCGATTAATACCCACCCTGTTGCAATTTCATCTGATTTTGGGGAAGACATGATGCCCTTTAAATTTGACCATTTTTTCAACCCGCGGCCTGTCGTTTTTTTCGGGTTTTCGGCATAACCTCCGGAGCTGAAATTTCTTTGGAACAAAGATAATTCTCTCTAATCTCTGCAATTTCTCAATTAATACCCACCCCGTCGTCATTTTATCAGGTTTTGGGGAAGATCTGACGCCCTTTAAATTTTGACCATTTTTTCAACCCGCGGCCTGACGTTTTCTAGGAGTTTTCGGCGTAACCTCTGCAGCTGAAATTTCTTTGGAACAAAGATAAATCTCTCTAATCTCTGCAATTTCTCGATTAATACCCACCCTGTTGTCATTTCATCTGATTTTGGGGAAGACATGATGCCCTTTAAATTTGACCATTTTTTCAACCCGCGGCCTGTCGTTTTTTTCGGGTTTTCGGCATAACCTCCGGAGCTGAAATTTCTTTGGAACAAAGATAATTCTCTCTAATCTCTGCAATTTCTCAATTAATACCCACCCCGTCGTCATTTTATCAGGTTTTGGGGAAGATCTGACGCCCTTTAAATTTTGACCATTTTTTCAACCCGCGGCCTGACGTTTTCTAGGAGTTTTCGGCGTAACCTCCGCAGCTGAAATTTCTTTGGAACAAAGATAAATCTCTCTAATCTCTGCAATTTCTCGATTAATACCCACCCTGTTGTCATTTCATCTGATTTTGGGGAAGATATGATGCCCTTTAAATTTTGACCATTTTTTCAACCCGCGGCCTGTCGCTTTTTTCGGGTTTTCGGCATAACCTCCAGAGCTGAAATTTCTTTGGAACAAAGATAATTCTCTTTAATCTCTGCAATTTCTCAATTAATACCCACCCCGTCGTCATTTTATCAGGTTTTGGGGAAGATCTGACGCCCTTTAAATTTTGACCATTTTTTCAACCCGCGGCCTGACGTTTTCTAGGAGTTTTCGGCGTAACCTCCGCAGCTGAAATTTCTTTGGAACAAAGATAAATCTCTCTAATCTCTGCAATTTCTCAATTAATACCCACCCCGTTGTCATTTTATCAGGTTTTGGGGAAGATCTGACGCCCTTTAAATTTTGACCATTTTTTCAACCCGCGGCCTGTCGTTTTTTTTTGGGTTTTCGGCGTAACCTCCGGAGCTGAAATTTCTTTGGAACAAAGATGAATCTCTCTAATCTCTGCAATTTCTCGATTAATACCCACCCTGTTGTCATTTTATCAGGTTTTGGGGAAGATCTGACGCCATTCAAATTTTGACCATTTTTTCAAACCGCGGCCTGTCGTTTTTTTCGAGTTTTCGGCGTAACCTCCGGAGCTGAAATTTCTCTGGAACAAAGATAATTCTTTCTAATCTCTGCAATTTCTCAATTAATACCCACCCCGTTGTCATTTTATCAGGTTTTGGGGAAGATCTGACGCCCTTTAAATTTTGACCATATTTTCAACCTGCGGCCTGACGTTTTCTAGGAGTTTTCGGCGTAACCTCCGGAGCTGAAATTTCTTTGGAACAAAGATAAATCTCTCTAATCTCTGCAATTTCTCGATTAATACCCACCCTGTTGTCATTTCATCTGATTTTGGGGAAGATATGATGCCCTTTAAATTTTGACCATTTTTTCAACCCGCGGCCTGTCGCTTTTTTCGGGTTTTCGGCATAACCTCCGGAGCTGAAATTTCTTTGGAACAAAGATAATTCTCTCTAATCTCTGCAATTTCTCAATTAATACCCACCCCGTCGTCATTTTATCAGGTTTTGGGGAAGATCTGACGCCCTTTAAATTTTGACCATTTTTTCAACCCGCGGCCTGACGTTTTTTACGGGTTTTCGGCATAACCTCCGGAGCTGAAATTTCTTTGGAACAACAATAATTCTCTCTAATCTCTGCAATTTCTCAATTAATACCCACCCCGTCATCATTTTATCAGGTTTTGGGGAAGATCTGACGCCCTTTAAGTTTTGACCAGTTTTTCAACCCGCGGCCTTTTGTGTTTTTTGGGTTTTCGGCGTAACCTCCGCAGCTGAAATTTCTTTGGAACAAAGATAATTCTTTCTAATCTCTGCAATTTCTCAATTAATACCCACCCCGTTGTCATTTTATCAGGTTTTGGGGAAGATCTGACGCCCTTCGAATTTTGACCATTTTTTCAACCCGCGGCCTATCGATTGTTTCAGGTTTTCGGCGTAACCACCGGAACTGAAATTTCTTTGGAACAAAGATAAATCTCTCTAATCTCTGCAATTTCTCAATTAATACCCACCCCGTTGTCATTTTATCAGGTTTTGGGGAAGATCTGACGCCCTTTAAATGTTGACCATTTTTTCAACCCGCGGCCTGACGTTTTCTAGGAGTTTTCGGCGTAACCTCCGCAGCTGAAATTTCTTTGGAACAAAGATAAATCTCTCTAATCTCTGCAATTTCTCGATTAATACCCACCCTGTTGTCATTTCATCTGATTTTGGGGAAGACATGATGCCCTTTAAATTTGACCATTTTTTCAACCCGCGGCCTGTCGTTTTTTTCGGGTTTTCGGCATAACCTCCGGAGCTGAAATTTCTTTGGAACAAAGATAATTCTCTCTAATCTCTGCAATTTCTCAATTAATACCCACCCCGTCGTCATTTTATCAGGTTTTGGGGAAGATCTGACGCCCTTTAAATTTTGACCATTTTTTCAACCCGCGGCCTGACGTTTTCTAGGAGTTTTCGGCGTAACCTCCGTAGCTGAAATTCCTTTGGAACAAAGATAAATCTCTCTAATCTCTGCAATTTCTCGATTAATACCCACCCTGTTGTCATTTTATCTGATTTTGGGGAAGATCTGACGCCCTTTAAATTTTGACCATTTTTTCAACCCGCGGCCTGTCGTTTTTTTTTGGGTTTTCGGCGTAACCTCCGGAGCTGAAATTTCTTTGGAACAAAGATGAATCTCTCTAATCTCTGCAATTTCTCGATTAATACCCACCCTGTTGTCATTTCATCTGATTTTGGGGAAGACATGATGCCCTTTAAATTTGACCATTTTTTCAACCCGCGGCCTGTCGTTTTTTTCGGGTTTTCGGCATAACCTCCGGAGCTGAAATTTCTTTGGAACAAAGATAATTCTCTCTAATCTCTGCAATTTCTCAATTAATACCCACCCCGTCGTCATTTTATCAGGTTTTTGGGAAGATCTGACGCCCTTTAAATTTTGACCATTTTTTCAACCCGCGGCCTGACGTTTTCTAGGAGTTTTCGGCGTAACCTCCGCAGCTGAAATTTCTTTGGAACAAAGATAAATCTCTCTAATCTCTGCAATTTCTCGATTAATACCCACCCTGTTGTCATTTCATCTGATTTTGGGGAAGATATAATGCCCTTTAAATTTTGACCATTTTTTCAACCCGCGGCCTGTCGCTTTTTTCGGGTTTTCGGCATAACCTCCGGAGCTGAAATTTCTTTGGAACAAAGATAATTCTCTCTAATCTCTGCAATTTCTCGATTAATACCCACCCTGTTGTCATTTTATCAGGTTTTGGGGAAGATCTGACGCCCTTTAAATTTTGACCATTTTTTCAACCCGCGGCCTGACGTTTTCTAGGAGTTTTCGGCGTAACCTCCGGAGCTGAAATTTCTTTGGAACAAAGATGAATCTCTCTAATCTCTGCAATTTCTCGATTAATACCCACCCTGTTGTCATTTTATCAGGTTTTGGGGAAGATCTGACGCCATTCAAATTTTGACCATTTTTTCAAACCGCGGCCTGTCGTTTTTTTCGAGTTTTCGGCGTAACCTCCGGAGCTGAAATTTCTTTGGAACAACAATAATTCTCTCTAATCTCTGCAATTTCTCAATTAATACCCACCCCGTCGTCATTTTATCAGGTTTTGGGGAAGATCTGACGCCCTTTAAATTTTGACCAGTTTTTCAACCCGCGGCCTTTTGTGTTTTTTGGGTTTTCGGCGTAACCTCCGGAGCTGAAATTTCTTTGGAACAAAGATAATTCTTTCTAATCTCTGCAATTTCTCAATTAATACCCACCCCGTTGTAATTTTATCAGGTTTTGGGGAAGATCTGACGCCCTTCGAATTTTGACCATTTTTTCAACCCGCGGCCTGTCGATTGTTTCAGGTTTTCGGCGTAACCACCGGAGCTGAAATTTCTTTGGAACAAAGATAAATCTCTCTAATCTCTGCAATTTCTCAATTAATACCCACCCCGTTGTCATTTTATCAGGTTTTGGGGAAGATCTGACGCCCTTTAAATTTTGACCATTTTTTCAACCCGCGGCCTGACGTTTTCTAGGAGTTTTCGGCGTAACCTCCGCAGCTGAAATTTCTTTGGAACAAAGATAAATCTCTCTAATCTCTGCAATTTCTCGATTAATACCCACCCTGTTGCAATTTCATCTGATTTTGGGGAAGACATGATGCCCTTTAAATTTGACCATTTTTTCAACCCGCGGCCTGTCGTTTTTTTCGGGTTTTCGGCATAACCTCCGGAGCTGAAATTTCTTTGGAACAAAGATAATTCTCTCTAATCTCTGCAATTTCTCAATTAATACCCACCCCGTCGTCATTTTATCAGGTTTTGGGGAAGATCTGACGCCCTTTAAATTTTGACCATTTTTTCAACCCGCGGCCTGACGTTTTCCAGGAGTTTTCGGCGTAACCTCCGCAGCTTAAATTTCTTTGGAACAAAGATAAATCTCTCTAATCTCTGCAATTTCTCGATTAATACCCACCCTGTTGTCATTTCATCTGATTTTGGGGAAGATATGATGCCCTTTAAATTTTGACCATTTTTTCAACCCGCGGCCTGTCGCTTTTTTCGGGTTTTCGGCATAACCTCCGGAGCTGAAATTTCTTTGGAACAAAGATAATTCTCTTTAATCTCTGCAATTTCTCAATTAATACCCACCCCGTCGTCATTTTATCAGGTTTTGAGGAAGATCTGACGCCCTTTAAATTTTGACCATTTTTTCAACCCGCGGCCTGACGTTTTCTAGGAGTTTTCGGCGTAACCTCTGCAGCTGAAATTTCTTTGGAACAAAGATAAATCTCTCTAATCTCTGCAATTTCTCGATTAATACCCACCCTGTTGTCATTTCATCTGATTTTGGGGAAGACATGATGCCCTTTAAATTTGACCATTTTTTCAACCCGCGGCCTGTCGTTTTTTTCGGGTTTTCGGCATAACCTCCGGAGCTGAAATTTCTTTGGAACAAAGATAATTCTCTCTAATCTCTGCAATTTCTCAATTAATACCCACCCCGTCGTCATTTTATCAGGTTTTTGGGAAGATCTGACGCCCTTTAAATTTTGACCATTTTTTCAACCCGCGGCCTGACGTTTTCTAGGAGTTTTCGGCGTAACCTCCGCAGCTGAAATTTCTTTGGAACAAAGATAAATCTCTCTAATCTCTGCAATTTCTCGATTAATACCCACCCTGTTGTCATTTCATCTGATTTTGGGGAAGATATGATGCCCTTTAAATTTTGACCATTTTTTCAACCCGCGGCCTGTCGCTTTTTTCGGGTTTTCGGCATAACCTCCGGAGCTGAAATTTCTTTGGAACAAAGATAATTCTCTCTAATCTCTGCAATTTCTCAATTAATACCCACCCCGTCGTCATTTTATCAGGTTTTGGGGAAGATCTGACGCCCTTTAAATTTTGACCATTTTTTCAACCCGCGGCCTGTCGTTTTTTTTTGGGTTTTCGGCGTAACCTCCGGAGCTGAAATTTCTTTGGAACAAAGATGAATCTCTCTAATCTCTGCAATTTCTCGATTAATACCCACCCTGTTGTCATTTTATCAGGTTTTGGGGAAGATCTGACGCCATTCAAATTTTGACCATTTTTTCAAACCGCGGCCTGTCGTTTTTTTCGAGTTTTCGGCGTAACCTCCGGAGCTGAAATTTCTTTGGAACAAAGATAATTCTTTCTAATCTCTCCAATTTCTCAATTAATACCCACCCCGTTGTCATTTTATCAGGTTTTGGGGAAGATCTGACGCCCTTTAAATTTTGACCATATTTTCAACCCGCGGCCTGACGTTTTCTAGGAGTTTTCGGCGTAACCTCCGGAGCTGAAATTTCTTTGGAACAAAGATAAATCTCTCTAATCTCTGCAATTTCTCGATTAATACCCACCCTGTTTTCATTTTATCTGATTTTGGGGAAGATATGATGCCCTTTAAATTTTGACCATTTTTTCAACCCGCGGCCTTTTGTATTTTTGGGGTTTTCGGCGTAACCTCCGGAGCTGGAATTTCTTCGGAACATAGATAATTCTTTCTAATCTCTGCAATTTCTCAATTAATACCCACACCGTTGTCATTTTATCAGGTTTTGGGGAAGTTCTGACGCCCTTTGAATTTTGACCATTTTTTCAACCCGCGGCCTGACGTTTTTTACGGGTTTTCGGCCTAACCTCCGGAGCTGAAATTTCTTTGGAACAACAATAATTCCCTCTAATCTCTGCAATGTCTCAATTAATACCCACCCCGTCGTCATTTTATCAGGTTTTGGGGAAGATCTGACGCCCTTTAAATTTTGACCAGTTTTTCAACCCGCGGCCTTTTGTGTTTTTTGGGTTTTCGGCGTAACCTACGGAGCTGAAATTTCTTTGGAACAAAGATAATTCTTTCTAATCTCTGCAATTTCTCAATTAATACCCACCCCGTTGTAATTTTATCAGGTTTTGGGGAAGATCTGATGCCCTTCGAATTTTGACCATTTTTTCAACCCGCGGCCTGTCGTTTTTTTTTGGGTTTTCGGCGTAACCTCCGGAGCTGAAATTTCTTTGGAACAAAGATGAATCTCTCTAATCTCTGCAATTTCTCGATTAATACCCACCCTGTTGTCATTTTATCAGGTTTTGGGGAAGATCTGACGCCATTCAAATTTTGACCATTTTTTCAAACCGCGGCCTGTCGTTTTTTTCGAGTTTTCGGCGTAACCTCCGGAGCTGAAATTTCTTTGGAACAACAATAATTCTCTCTAATCTCTGCAATTTCTCAATTAATACCCACCCCGTCGTCATTTTATCAGGTTTTGGGGAAGATCTGACGCCCTTTAAATTTTGACCAGTTTTTCAACCCGCGGCCTTTTGTGTTTTTTGGGTTTTCGGCGTAACCTTCGGAGCTGAAATTTCTTTGGAACAAAGATAATTCTTTCTAATCTCTGCAATTTCTCAATTAATACCCACCCCGTTGTAATTTTATCAGGTTTTGGGGAAGATCTGACGCCCTTCGAATTTTGACCATTTTTTCAACCCGCGGCCTGTCGATTGTTTCAGGTTTTCGGCGTAACCACCGGAGCTGAAATTTCTTTGGAACAAAGATAAATCTCTCTAATCTCTGCAATTTCTCAATTAATACCCACCCCGTTGTCATTTTATCAGGTTTTGGGGAAGATCTGACGCCCTTTAAATTTTGACCATTTTTTCAACCCGCGGCCTGACGTTTTCTAGGAGTTTTCGGCGTAACCTCCGCAGCTGAAATTTCTTTGGAACAAAGATAAATCTCTCTAATCTCTGCAATTTCTCGATTAATACCCACCCTGTTGCAATTTCATCTGATTTTGGGGAAGACATGATGCCCTTTAAATTTGACCATTTTTTCAACCCGCGGCCTGTCGTTTTTTTCGGGTTTTCGGCATAACCTCCGGAGCTGAAATTTCTTTGGAACAAAGATAATTCTCTCTAATCTCTGCAATTTCTCAATTAATACCCACCCCGTCGTCATTTTATCAGGTTTTGGGGAAGATCTGACGCCCTTTAAATTTTGACCATTTTTTCAACCCGCGGCCTGACGTTTTCTAGGAGTTTTCGGCGTAACCTCTGCAGCTGAAATTTCTTTGGAACAAAGATAAATCTCTCTAATCTCTGCAATTTCTCGATTAATACCCACCCTGTTGTCATTTCATCTGATTTTGGGGAAGACATGATGCCCTTTAAATTTGACCATTTTTTCAACCCGCGGCCTGTCGTTTTTTTCGGGTTTTCGGCATAACCTCCGGAGCTGAAATTTCTTTGGAACAAAGATAATTCTCTCTAATCTCTGCAATTTCTCAATTAATACCCACCCCGTCGTCATTTTATCAGGTTTTGGGGAAGATCTGACGCCCTTTAAATTTTGACCATTTTTTCAACCCGCGGCCTGACGTTTTCTAGGAGTTTTCGGCGTAACCTCCGCAGCTGAAATTTCTTTGGAACAAAGATAAATCTCTCTAATCTCTGCAATTTCTCGATTAATACCCACCCTGTTGTCATTTCATCTGATTTTGGGGAAGATATGATGCCCTTTAAATTTTGACCATTTTTTCAACCCGCGGCCTGTCGCTTTTTTCGGGTTTTCGGCATAACCTCCGGAGCTGAAATTTCTTTGGAACAAAGATAATTCTCTCTAATCTCTGCAATTTCTCAATTAATACCCACCCCGTCGTCATTTTATCAGGTTTTGGGGAAGATCTGACGCCCTTTAAATTTTGACCATTTCTTCAACCCGCGGCCTGACGTTTTCTAGGAGTTTTCGGCGTAACCTCCGGAGCTGAAATTTCTTTGGAACAAAGATAAATCTCTCTAATCTCTGCAATTTCTCGATTAATACCCACCCTGTTGTCATTTTATCTGATTTTGGGGAAGATCTGACGCCCTTTAAATTTTGACCAGTTTTTCAACCCGCGACCTTTTGTGTTTTTTTGGTTTTCGGCGTAACCTCCGGAGCTGAAATTTCTTTGGAACAAAGATAATTCTTTCTAATCTCTGCAATTTCTCAATCAATACCCACCCCGTTGTCATTTTATCAGGTTTTGGGGAAGATCTGATGCCCTTCGAATTTTGACCACTTTTTCAACCCGCGGCCTGTCGTTTTTTCAAGTTTTCGGCCTAACCTCCGGAGCTGAAATTTCTTTGGAACAAAGAAAATTCTTTCTAATCTCTGCAATTTCTCAATTAATACCCACCCCGTTGTCATTTTATCAGGTTTTGGGGAAGTTCTGACGCCCTTCAAATTTTGACCATTTTTTCACCCCGCGGCCTTTCGTTTTTTTGGGGTTTTCGGCGTAACCTCCGGAGCTGAAATTTCTGTGGAACAAAGATAAATCTCTCTAATCTCTGCAATTTCTCGATTAATACCCACCCCTTTGTCATTTCTTAAGTTTTTTGGGAAGTTTTGACGCCCTTTAAATTTTGAACATTTTTTCAACCTGCGGCCTTTTGTTTTTTACGGATTTTTGGCCTAACCTCCGGAGCTGAAATTTCTTTGGAACAAAGATAATTCTTTCTAATCTCTGCAATTTCTCAATTAATACCCACCCCGTTGTCATTTTATCAGGTTTTGGGAAAGATCTGATGCCCTTCAAATTTTGACCATTTTTTCAACCTGCGGCCTGACGTTTTTTAGGGGTTTTCGGCGTAACCTCCGGAGGTGAAATTTCTTTGGAACAACGATAATTCTTTCTAATCTCTGCAATTTCTCAATTAATACCCACCCCGTTGTCATTTTATCAGGTTTTGGGGAAGATCTGACGCACTTCAAATTTTGACCACTTTTTCAACCTGCGGCCTGTCGTTTTTTTCGAGTTTTCGGTGTAACCTCCGGAACTGAAATTTCTTTGGAACAAAGATAATTCTTTCTAATCTCTGCAATTTCTCAATTAATACCCACCCCGTTGTCATTTTATCAGGTTTTGGGGAAGATCTGACGCCCTTTAAATTTTGACCATTTTTTCACCCCGCGGCCCGTCGTTTTTTTGGGGTTTTCGGCGTAACCTCCGGAGCTGAAATTTCTTTGGAACAAAGATAAATCTATCTATTCTCTGCAATTTCTCAATTAATACCCACCCCGTTGTCATTTTATCAGGTTTTGGGGAAGATCTGACGCCCTTTAAATTTTGACCATTTTTTCACCCCGCGGCCCGTCGTTTTTTTGGGGTTTTCGGCGTAACCTCCGGAGCTGAAATTTCTTTGGAACAAAGATAAATCTCTCTAATCTCTGCAATTTCTCAATTAATACCCACCCCTTTGTCATTTTTTAAGTTTTTTGGGAAATTCTGACGCCCTTTAAATTTTGACCATTTTTTCAACCCGCGGCCTGACGTTTTTTAGGGGTTTTCGGCCTAACCTCCGGAACTGAACGTTCTTTGTAACAAAGAAAAATCTCTCTAATCTCTGCAATTTCTCAATTAATACCCACCCCGTTGTCATTTTATCAGGTTTTGGGGAAGATGTGACGCCCTTCAAATTTTGACCATTTTTTCAACCCGCGGCCTGACGTTTTCTAGAAGTTTTCGGCGTAACCTCCCGAGCTGAAATTTCTTTGGAACAAAGATAAATCTCTCTAATCTCTGCAATATCTCAATTAATACGCACCCCTTTGTCATTTTTTAAGTTTTTTGGGAAATTCTGACGCCCTTTAAATTTTGACCATTTTTTCAACCCGCGGCCTGACGTTTTTTAGGGGTTTTCGGCGTAACCACCGGAACTGAAATTTCTATGGAACAAAGATAAATCTCTCTAATCTCTGCAATTTCTCGATTAATACCCACCCTGTTGTCATTTTATCAGGTTTTGGGGAAGATCTGACGCCCTTCAAATTTTGACCACTTTTTCAACCTGCGGCCTGTCGTTTTTTTCGAGTTTTCGGTGTAACCTCCGGAACTGAAATTTCTTTGGAACAAAGATAATTCTTTCTAATCTCTGCAATTTCTCAATTAATACCCACCCCGTTGTCATTTTATCAGGTTTTGGGGAAGATCTGACGCCCTTTAAATTTTGACCATTTTTTCACCCCGCGGCCCGTCGTTTTTTTGGGGTTTTCGGCGTAACCTCCGGAGCTGAAATTTCTTTGGAACAAAGATAAATCTCTCTACTCTCTGCAATTTCTCAATTAATACCCACCCCGTTGTCATTTTATCAGGTTTTGGGGAAGATCTGACGCCCTTTAAATTTTGACCATTTTTTCAACCCGCGGCCTGACGTTTTCTAGACGTTTTCGGCATAACCTCCGGAGCTGAAATTTCTTTGAAACAAAGATAAATCTCCCTAATCACTGCAATTTCTCAATTAATACCCACCCCTTTGTCATTTTTTAAGTTTTTTGGGAAATTCTGACGCCCTTTAAATTTTGACCATTTTTTCAACCCGCGGCCTGACTTTTTTGTACAGGTTTTCGGCGTAACTTCCGGAGCTGAAATTTCTTTGGAACAAAGATAAATCTCTCTACTCTCTGCAATTTCTCAATTAATACCCACCCCGTTGTCATTTTATCAGGTTTTGGGGAAGATCTGACGCCCTTTAAATTTTGACCATTTTTTCAACCCGCGGACTGACGTTTTCTAGACGTTTTCGGCATAACCTCCGGAGCTGAAATTTCTTTGAAACAAAGATAAATCTCCCTAATCACTGCAATTTCTCAATTAATACCCACCCCTTTGTCATTTTTTAAGTTTTTTGGGAAATTCTGACGCCCTTTAAATTTTGACCATTTTTTCTACCCGCGGCCTGACTTTTTTGTACAGGTTTTCGGCGTAACTTCCGGAGCTGAAATTTCGTTGGAACAAAGATAATTCTTTCTAATCTCTGCAATTTCTCGATTAATACCCACCGTGTTGTCATTTTATCAGGTTTTGGGGAAGATCTGACGCCCTTCAAATTTTGATCACTTTTTCAACCTGCGGCCTGTGGTTTTTTTCGAGTTTTCGGCGTAACCTCCGGAGCTGAAATTTCTTTGGAACAAAGATAATTCTTTCTAATCTCTGCAATTTCTCAATTAATACCCACCCCTTTGTCATTTTATCAGGTTTTGGGGAAGATCTGACGCCCTTTAAATTTTGACCATTTTTTCAACCCGCGGCCTGACGTTTTCTAGAAGTTTTCGGCGTAACCTCCGGAGCTGAAATTTCTTTGGAACAAAGATAAATCTCTCTAATCTCTGCAATTTCTCGATTAATACCCACCCTGTTGTCATTTTATCAGGTTTTTGGGGAAGATCTGACGCCCTTCAAATTTTGACCACTTTTTCAACCCGCGGCCTGTCGTTTTTTTCGAGTTTTTGCCCTAACCTCCGGAGCTGAAATTTCTTTGGAACAAAGAAAATTCTTTCTAATCGCTGCAATTTCTCAATTAATACCCACCCCGTTGTCATTTTATCAGGTTTTGGGGAAGTTCTGACGCCCTTTAAATTTTGACCATTTTTTCACCCCGCGGCATTTCGTTTTTTGGGGGGTTTCGGCGTAACCTCCGGAGCTGAAATTTCTGTGGAACAAAGATAAATCTCTCTAATCTCTGCAATTTCTCGATTAATACCCACCCCTTTGTCATTTCTTAAGTTTTTTGGGAAATTCTGACGCCCTTTAAATTTTGACCATTTTTTCAACCCGCGGCGTGACTTTTTTGTACAGGTCTTGGCGTAACTTCCGGAGCTGAAATTTCGTTGGAACAAAGATAATTCTTTCTAATCTCTGCAATTTCTCGATTAATATCCACCGTGTTGTCATTTTATCAGGTTTTGGGGAAGATCTGACGCCCTTTAAATTTTGACCATTTTTTCAACCCGCGGCCTGACGTTTTCTAGAAGTTTTCGGCGTAACCTCCGGAGCTGAAATTTCTTTGGAACAAAGATAATTCTTTCTAATCTCTGCAATTTCTCAATTAATACCCACCCCGTTGTCATTTTATCAGGTTTTGGGGAAGATCTGACGCCCTTTAAATTTTGACCATTTTTTCAACCCGCGGCCTGACGTTTTCTAGAAGTTTTCGGCGTAACCTCCGGAGCTGAAATTTCTTTGGAACAAAGATAAATCTCTCTAATCTCTGCAATTTCTCGATTAATACCCACCCTGTTGTCATTTTATCAGGTTTTGGGGAAGATCTGACGCCCTTCAAATTTTGATCACTTTTTCAACCTGCGGCCTGTCGTTTTTTTCGAGTTTTCGGCGTAACCTCCGGAGCTGAAATTTCTTTGGAACAAAGATAATTCTTTCTAATCTCTGCAATTTCTCAATTAATACCCACCCCGTTGTCATTTTATCAGGTTTTGGGGAAGATCTGACGCCCTTTAAATTTTGACCATTTTTTCACCCCGCGGCATTTCGTTTTTTTGGGGGTTTCGGCGTAACCTCCGGAGCTGAAATTTCTGTGGAACAAAGATAAATCTCTCTAATCTCTGCAATTTCTCGATTAATACCCACCCCTTTGTCATTTCTTAAGTTTTTTGGGAAATTCTGACGCCCTTTAAATTTTGACCATTTTTTCAACCGGCGGCCTGACTTTTTTGTACAGGTTTTCGGCGTAACTTCCGGAGCTGAAATTTCGTTGGAACAAAGATAATTCTTTCTAATCTCTGCAATTTCTCGATTAATACCCACCGTGTTGTCATTTTATCAGGTTTTGGGGAAGATCTGACGCCCTTCAAATTTTGATCACTTTTTCAATCTGCGGCCTGTCGTTTTTTTCGAGTTTTCGGCGTAACCTCCGGAGCTGAAATTTCTTTGGAACAAAGATAATTCTTTCTAATCACTGCAATTTCTCAATTAATACCCACCCCTTTCTCATTTTTTAAGTTTTTTGGGAAATTCTGACGCCCTTTAAATTTTGACCATTTTTTCAACCGGCGGCCTGACTTTTTTGTACAGGTTTTCGGCGTAACTTCCGGAGCTGAAATTTCGTTGGAACAAAGATAATTCTTTCTAATCTCTGCAATTTCTCGATTAATACCCACCGTGTTGTCATTTTATCAGGTTTTGGGGAAGATCTGACGCCCTTCAAATTTTGATCACTTTTTCAACCTGCGGCCTGTCGTTTTTTTCGAGTTTTCGGCGTAACCTCCGGAGCTGAAATTTCTTTGGAACAAAGATAATTCTTTCTAATCTCTGCAATTTCTCAATTAATACCCACCCTGTTGTCATTTTATCAGGTTTTTGGGGAAGATCTGACGCCCTTCAAATTTTGACCACTTTTTCAACCCGCGGCCTGTCGTTTTTTTCGAGTTTTTGCCCTAACCTCCGGAGCTGACATTTCTTTGGAACAAAGAAAATTCTTTCTAATCGCTGCAATTTCTCAATTAATACCCACCCCGTTGTCATTTTATCAGGTTTTGGGGAAGATCTGACGCCCTTTAAATTTTGACCATTTTTTCAACCCGCGGCCTGACGTTTTCTAGAAGTTTTCGGCGTAACCTCCGGAGCTGAAATTTCTTTGGAACAAAGATAAATCTCTCTAATCTCTGCAATTTCTCGATTAATACCCACCCTGTTGTCATTTTATCAGGTTTTGGGGAAGATCTGACGCCCTTCAAATTTTGACCATTTTTTCAACCTGCGGCCTGTCGTTTTTTTCGAGTTTTCGGCGTAACCTCCAGAGCTGAAATTTCTTTGGAACAAAGATAATTCTTTCTAATCTCTGCAATTTCTCAATTAATACCCACCCCGTTGTCATTTTATCAGGTTTTGGGGAAGATCTGACGCCCTCTCAATTTTGACCATTTTTTCAACCCGCGGCCTGACGTTTTCTAGAAGTTTTCGGCGTAACCTCCTGAGCTGAAATTTCTTTGGAACAAAGATAAATCTATCTAATCTCTGCAATTTCTCAATTAATACCCACCCCGTTGTCATTTTATCAGGTTTTGGGGAAGATCTGACGCCCTTTAAATTTTGACCATTTCTTCAACCCGCGGCCTGTCGTTTTTTTCGGGTTTTCGGCATAACCTCCGGAGCTGAAATTTCTTTGGAACAACGATAATTCGGCGTAACCACCGGAACTGAAATTTCTTTGGAACAAAGATAAATCTCTCTACTCTCTGCAATTTCTCAATTAATACCCACCCCGTTGTCATTTTATCAGGTTTTGGGGAAGATCTGACGCCCTTTAAATTTTGACCATTTTTTCAACCCGCGGACTGACGTTTTCTAGACGTTTTCGGCATAACCTCCGGAGCTGAAATTTCTTTGAAACAAAGATAAATCTCCCTAATCACTGCAATTTCTCAATTAATACCCACCCCTTTGTCATTTTTTAAGTTTTTTGGGAAATTCTGACGCCCTTTAAATTTTGACCATTTTTTCTACCCGCGGCCTGACTTTTTTGTACAGGTTTTCGGCGTAACTTCCGGAGCTGAAATTTCGTTGGAACAAAGATAATTCTTTCTAATCTCTGCAATTTCTCGATTAATACCCACCGTGTTGTCATTTTATCAGGTTTTGGGGAAGATCTGACGCCCTTCAAATTTTGATCACTTTTTCAACCTGCGGCCTGTGGTTTTTTTCGAGTTTTCGGCGTAACCTCCGGAGCTGAAATTTCTTTGGAACAAAGATAATTCTTTCTAATCTCTGCAATTTCTCAATTAATACCCACCCCTTTGTCATTTTATCAGGTTTTGGGGAAGATCTGACGCCCTTTAAATTTTGACCATTTTTTCAACCCGCGGCCTGACGTTTTCTAGAAGTTTTCGGCGTAACCTCCGGAGCTGAAATTTCTTTGGAACAAAGATAAATCTCTCTAATCTCTGCAATTTCTCGATTAATACCCACCCTGTTGTCATTTTATCAGGTTTTTGGGGAAGATCTGACGCCCTTCAAATTTTGACCACTTTTTCAACCCGCGGCCTGTCGTTTTTTTCGAGTTTTTGCCCTAACCTCCGGAGCTGAAATTTCTTTGGAACAAAGAAAATTCTTTCTAATCGCTGCAATTTCTCAATTAATACCCACCCCGTTGTCATTTTATCAGGTTTTGGGGAAGTTCTGACGCCCTTTAAATTTTGACCATTTTTTCACCCCGCGGCATTTCGTTTTTTGGGGGGTTTCGGCGTAACCTCCGGAGCTGAAATTTCTGTGGAACAAAGATAAATCTCTCTAATCTCTGCAATTTCTCGATTAATACCCACCCCTTTGTCATTTCTTAAGTTTTTTGGGAAATTCTGACGCCCTTTAAATTTTGACCATTTTTTCAACCCGCGGCGTGACTTTTTTGTACAGGTCTTGGCGTAACTTCCGGAGCTGAAATTTCGTTGGAACAAAGATAATTCTTTCTAATCTCTGCAATTTCTCGATTAATATCCACCGTGTTGTCATTTTATCAGGTTTTGGGGAAGATCTGACGCCCTTTAAATTTTGACCATTTTTTCAACCCGCGGCCTGACGTTTTCTAGAAGTTTTCGGCGTAACCTCCGGAGCTGAAATTTCTTTGGAACAAAGATAATTCTTTCTAATCTCTGCAATTTCTCAATTAATACCCACCCCGTTGTCATTTTATCAGGTTTTGGGGAAGATCTGACGCCCTTTAAATTTTGACCATTTTTTCAACCCGCGGCCTGACGTTTTCTAGAAGTTTTCGGCGTAACCTCCGGAGCTGAAATTTCTTTGGAACAAAGATAAATCTCTCTAATCTCTGCAATTTCTCGATTAATACCCACCCTGTTGTCATTTTATCAGGTTTTGGGGAAGATCTGACGCCCTTCAAATTTTGATCACTTTTTCAACCTGCGGCCTGTCGTTTTTTTCGAGTTTTCGGCGTAACCTCCGGAGCTGAAATTTCTTTGGAACAAAGATAATTCTTTCTAATCTCTGCAATTTCTCAATTAATACCCACCCCGTTGTCATTTTATCAGGTTTTGGGGAAGATCTGACGCCCTTTAAATTTTGACCATTTTTTCACCCCGCGGCATTTCGTTTTTTTGGGGGTTTCGGCGTAACCTCCGGAGCTGAAATTTCTGTGGAACAAAGATAAATCTCTCTAATCTCTGCAATTTCTCGATTAATACCCACCCCTTTGTCATTTCTTAAGTTTTTTGGGAAATTCTGACGCCCTTTAAATTTTGACCATTTTTTCAACCGGCGGCCTGACTTTTTTGTACAGGTTTTCGGCGTAACTTCCGGAGCTGAAATTTCGTTGGAACAAAGATAATTCTTTCTAATCTCTGCAATTTCTCGATTAATACCCACCGTGTTGTCATTTTATCAGGTTTTGGGGAAGATCTGACGCCCTTCAAATTTTGATCACTTTTTCAACCTGCGGCCTGTCGTTTTTTTCGAGTTTTCGGCGTAACCTCCGGAGCTGAAATTTCTTTGGAACAAAGATAATTCTTTCTAATCACTGCAATTTCTCAATTAATACCCACCCCTTTCTCATTTTTTAAGTTTTTTGGGAAATTCTGACGCCCTTTAAATTTTGACCATTTTTTCAACCGGCGGCCTGACTTTTTTGTACAGGTTTTCGGCGTAACTTCCGGAGCTGAAATTTCGTTGGAACAAAGATAATTCTTTCTAATCTCTGCAATTTCTCGATTAATACCCACCGTGTTGTCATTTTATCAGGTTTTGGGGAAGATCTGACGCCCTTCAAATTTTGATCACTTTTTCAACCTGCGGCCTGTCGTTTTTTTCGAGTTTTCGGCATAACCTCCGGAGCTGAAATTTCTTTGGAACAAAGATAATTCTTTCTAATCTCTGCAATTTCTCAATTAATACCCACCCTGTTGTCATTTTATCAGGTTTTTGGGGAAGATCTGACGCCCTTCAAATTTTGACCACTTTTTCAACCCGCGGCCTGTCGTTTTTTTCGAGTTTTTGCCCTAACCTCCGGAGCTGACATTTCTTTGGAACAAAGAAAATTCTTTCTAATCGCTGCAATTTCTCAATTAATACCCACCCCGTTGTCATTTTATCAGGTTTTGGGGAAGATCTGACGCCCTTTAAATTTTGACCATTTTTTCAACCCGCGGCCTGACGTTTTCTAGAAGTTTTCGGCGTAACCTCCGGAGCTGAAATTTCTTTGGAACAAAGATAAATCTCTCTAATCTCTGCAATTTCTCGATTAATACCCACCCTGTTGTCATTTTATCAGGTTTTGGGGAAGATCTGACGCCCTTCAAATTTTGATCACTTTTTCAACCTGCGGCCTGACGTTTTTTTCGAGTTTTCGGCGTAACCTCCAGAGCTGAAATTTCTTTGGAACAAAGATAATTCTTTCTAATCTCTGCAATTTCTCAATTAATACCCACCCCGTTGTCATTTTATCAGGTTTTGGGGAAGATCTGACGCCCTCTCAATTTTGACCATTTTTTCAACCCGCGGCCTGACGTTTTCTAGAAGTTTTCGGCGTAACCTCCTGAGCTGAAATTTCTTTGGAACAAAGATAAATCTATCTAATCTCTGCAATTTCTCAATTAATACCCACCCCGTTGTCATTTTATCAGGTTTTGGGGAAGATCTGACGCCCTTTAAATTTTGACCATTTCTTCAACCCGCGGCCTGTCGTTTTTTTCGGGTTTTCGGCATAACCTCCGGAGCTGAAATTTCTTTGGAACAACGATAATTCGGCGTAACCACCGGAACTGAAATTTCTTTGGAACAAAGATAAATCTATCTAATCTCTGCAATTTCTCAATTAATACCCACCCCGTTGTCATTCTATCAGGTTTTGGGGAAGATCTGACGCCCTTTAAATTTTGACCATTTTTTCAATCCGCGGCCTGACGTTTTCTAGAAGTTTTCGGCGTGACCTCCGGAGCTGAAATTTCTTTGGAACAAAGATAAATCTCTCTAATCTCTGCAATTTCTCGATTAATACCCACCCTGTTGTCATTTTATCAGGTTTTGGGGAAGATCTGACGCCCTTCAAATTTTGATCACTTTTTCAACCTGCGGCCTGTCGTTTTTTTCGAGTTTTCGGCGTAACCTCCGGAGCTGAAATTTCTTTGGAACAAAGATAATTCTTTCTAATCTCTGCAATTTCTCAATTAATACCCACCCCGTTGTCATTTTATCAGGTTTTGGGGAAGATCTGACGCCCTTTAAATTTTGACCATTTTTTCAACCCGCGGCCTGACGTTTTCTAGAAGTTTTCGGCGTAACCTCCGGAGCTGAAATTTCTTTGTAACAAAGATAAATCTCTCTAATCTCTGCAATTTCTCGATTAATACCCACCCCGTTGTCATTTTATCAGGTTTTGGGGAAGTTCTGACGCCCTTTAAATTTTGACCATTTTTTCACCCCGCGGCATTTCGTTTTTTTGGGGGTTTCGGCGTAACCTCCGGAGCTGAAATTTCTGTGGAACAAAGATAAATCTCTCTAATCTCTGCAATTTCTCGATTAATACCCACCCCTTTGTCATTTCTTAAGTTTTTTGGGAAATTCTGACGCCCTTTAAATTTTGACCATTTTTTCAACCGGCGGCCTGACTTTTTTGTACAGGTTTTCGGCGTAACTTCCGGAGCTGAAATTTCTTTGGAACAAAGATAATTCTTTCTAATCACTGCAATTTCTCAATTAATACCCACCCCTTTGTCATTTTTTAAGTTTTTTGGGAAATTCTGACGCCCTTTAAATTTTGACCATTTTTTCAACCGGCGGCCTGACTTTTTTGTACAGGTTTTCGGCGTAACTTCCGGAGCTGAAATTTCGTTGGAACAAAGATAATTCTTTCTAATCTCTGCAATTTCTCAATTAATACCCACCCCGTTGTCATTTTATCAGGTTTTGGGGAAGATCTGACGCCCTTTAAATTTTGACCACTTTTTCACCCCGCGGTCCGTCGTTTTTTTGGGGTTTTCGACGTAACCTCCGGAGCTGAAATTTCTTTGGAACAAAGATAAATCTCTCTAATCTCTGCAATTTCTCGATTAATACCCACCCTGTTGTCATTTTATCTGATTTTGGGGAAGATATGATGCCCTTTAAATTTTGACCATTTTTTCAACCCGCTGCCTTTTTTTTGGGGTTTTCGGCGTAACCTCCGGAGCTGAAATTTCTTTGTAACATAGATAATTCTTTCTAATCTCTGCAATTTCTCAATTAATACCCACCCCGTTGTCATTTTATCAGGCTTTGGGGAAGATCTGACGCCCTTTAAATTTTGACCATTTTTTCAACCCGCGGCCTGACGTTTTCGAGGAGTTTTCGGCATAACCTCCGCAGCTGAAATTTCTTTGGAACAAAGATAAATCTCTCTAATCTCTGCAATTTCTCAATTAATACCCACCCCGTTGTAATTTTATCAGGTTTTGGGGAAGATCTGATGCCCTTCGAATTTTGACCATTTTTTCAACTCGCGGCCTGTCGTTTTTTTTTGGGTTTTCGGCGTAACCTCCGGAGCTGAAATTTCTTTGGAACAAAGATGAATCTCTCTAATCTCTGCAATTTCTCGATTAATACCCACCCTGTTGTCATTTTATCAGGTTTTGGGGAAGATCTGACGCCATTCAAATTTTGACCATTTTTTCAAACCGCGGCCTGTCGTTTTTTTCGAGTTTTCGGCGTAACCTCCGGAGCTGAAATTTCTTTGGAACAACAATAATTCTCTCTAATCTCTGCAATTTCTCAATTAATACCCACCCCGTCGTCATTTTATCAGGTTTTGGGGAAGATCTGACGCCCTTTAAATTTTGACCAGTTTTTCAACCCGCGGCCTTTTGTGTTTTTTGGGTTTTCGGCGTAACCTTCGGAGCTGAAATTTCTTTGGAACAAAGATAATTCTTTCTAATCTCTGCAATTTCTCAATTAATACCCACCCCGTTGTAATTTTATCAGGTTTTGGGGAAGATCTGACGCCCTTCGAATTTTGACCATTTTTTCAACCCGCGGCCTGTCGATTGTTTCAGGTTTTCGGCGTAACCACCGGAGCTGAAATTTCTTTGGAACAAAGATAAATCTCTCTAATCTCTGCAATTTCTCAATTAATACCCACCCCGTTGTCATTTTATCAGGTTTTGGGGAAGATCTGACGCCCTTTAAATTTTGACCATTTTTTCAACCCGCGGCCTGACGTTTTCTAGGAGTTTTCGGCGTAACCTCCGCAGCTGAAATTTCTTTGGAACAAAGATAAATCTCTCTAATCTCTGCAATTTCTCGATTAATACCCACCCTGTTGCAATTTCATCTGATTTTGGGGAAGACATGATGCCCTTTAAATTTGACCATTTTTTCAACCCGCGGCCTGTCGTTTTTTTCGGGTTTTCGGCATAACCTCCGGAGCTGAAATTTCTTTGGAACAAAGATAATTCTCTCTAATCTCTGCAATTTCTCAATTAATACCCACCCCGTCGTCATTTTATCAGGTTTTGGGGAAGATCTGACGCCCTTTAAATTTTGACCATTTTTTCAACCCGCGGCCTGACGTTTTCTAGGAGTTTTCGGCGTAACCTCTGCAGCTGAAATTTCTTTGGAACAAAGATAAATCTCTCTAATCTTTGCAATTTCTCGATTAATACCCACCCTGTTGTCATTTCATCTGATTTTGGGGAAGACATGATGCCCTTTAAATTTGACCATTTTTTCAACCCGCGGCCTGTCGTTTTTTTTGGGTTTTCGGCATAACCTCCGGAGCTGAAATTTCTTTGGAACAAAGATAATTCTCTCTAATCTCTGCAATTTCTCAATTAATACCCACCCCGTCGTCATTTTATCAGGTTTTGGGGAAGATCTGACGCCCTTTAAATTTTGACCATTTTTTCAACCCGCGGCCTGACGTTTTCTAGGAGTTTTCGGCGTAACCTCCGCAGCTGAAATTTCTGTGGAACAAAGATAAATCTCTCTAATCTCTGCAATTTCTCGATTAATACCCACCCTGTTGTCATTTCATCTGATTTTGGGGAAGATATGATGCCCTTTAAATTTTGACCATTTTTTCAACCCGCGGCCTGTCGCTTTTTTCGGGTTTTCGGCATAACCTCCGGAGCTGAAATTTCTTTGGAACAAAGATAATTCTCTTTAATCTCTGCAATTTCTCAATTAATACCCACCCCGTCGTCATTTTATCAGGTTTTGGGGAAGATCTGACGCCCTTTAAATTTTGACCATTTTTTCAACCCGCGGCCTGACGTTTTCTAGGAGTTTTCGGCGTAACCTCCGCAGCTGAAATTTCTTTGGAACAAAGATAAATCTCTCTAATCTCTGCAATTTCTCAATTAATACCCACCCCGTTGTCATTTTATCAGGTTTTGGGGAAGATCTGACGCCCTTTAAATTTTGACCATTTTTTCAACCCGCGGCCTGTCGTTTTTTTTTGGGTTTTCGGCGTAACCTCCGGAGCTGAAATTTCTTTGGAACAAAGATGAATCTCTCTAATCTCTGCAATTTCTCGATTAATACCCACCCTGTTGTCATTTTATCAGGTTTTGGGGAAGATCTGACGCCATTCAAATTTTGACCATTTTTTCAAACCGCGGCCTGTCGTTTTTTTCGAGTTTTCGGCGTAACCTCCGGAGCTGAAATTTCTCTGGAACAAAGATAATTCTTTCTAATCTCTGCAATTTCTCAATTAATACCCACCCCGTTGTCATTTTATCAGGTTTTGGGGAAGATCTGACGCCCTTTAAATTTTGACCATATTTTCAACCTGCGGCCTGACGTTTTCTAGGAGTTTTCGGCGTAACCTCCGGAGCTGAAATTTCTTTGGAACAAAGATAAATCTCTCTAATCTCTGCAATTTCTCGATTAATACCCACCCTGTTGTCATTTCATCTGATTTTGGGGAAGATATGATGCCCTTTAAATTTTGACCATTTTTTCAACCCGCGGCCTGTCGCTTTTTTCGGGTTTTCGGCATAACCTCCGGAGCTGAAATTTCTTTGGAACAAAGATAATTCTCTCTAATCTCTGCAATTTCTCAATTAATACCCACCCCGTCGTCATTTTATCAGGTTTTGGGGAAGATCTGACGCCCTTTAAATTTTGACCATTTTTTCAACCCGCGGCCTGACGTTTTTTACGGGTTTTCGGCATAACCTCCGGAGCTGAAATTTCTTTGGAACAACAATAATTCTCTCTAATCTCTGCAATTTCTCAATTAATACCCACCCCGTCGTCATTTTATCAGGTTTTGGGGAAGATCTGACGCCCTTTAAATTTTGACCAGTTTTTCAACCCGCGGCCTTTTGTGTTTTTCGGGTTTTCGGCGTAACCTCCGCAGCTGAAATTTCTTTGGAACAAAGATAATTCTTTCTAATCTCTGCAATTTCTCAATTAATACCCACCCCGTTGTCATTTTATCAGGTTTTGGGGAAGATCTGACGCCCTTTAAATTTTGACCATTTTTTCAACCCGCGGCCTGTCGTTTTTTTTTGGGTTTTCGGCGTAACCTCCGGAGCTGAAATTTCTTTGGAACAAAGATGAATCTCTCTAATCTCTGCAATTTCTCGATTAATACCCACCCTGTTGTCATTTTATCAGGTTTTGGGGAAGATCTGACGCCATTCAAATTTTGACCATTTTTTCAAACCGCGGCCTGTCGTTTTTTTCGAGTTTTCGGCGTAACCTCCGGAGCTGAAATTTCTCTGGAACAAAGATAATTCTTTCTAATCTCTGCAATTTCTCAATTAATACCCACCCCGTTGTCATTTTATCAGGTTTTGGGGAAGATCTGACGCCCTTTAAATTTTGACCATATTTTCAACCTGCGGCCTGACGTTTTCTAGGAGTTTTCGGCGTAACCTCCGGAGCTGAAATTTCTTTGGAACAAAGATAAATCTCTCTAATCTCTGCAATTTCTCGATTAATACCCACCCTGTTGTCATTTCATCTGATTTTGGGGAAGATATGATGCCCTTTAAATTTTGACCATTTTTTCAACCCGCGGCCTGTCGCTTTTTTCGGGTTTTCGGCATAACCTCCGGAGCTGAAATTTCTTTGGAACAAAGATAATTCTCTCTAATCTCTGCAATTTCTCAATTAATACCCACCCCGTCGTCATTTTATCAGGTTTTGGGGAAGATCTGACGCCCTTTAAATTTTGACCATTTTTTCAACCCGCGGCCTGACGTTTTTTACGGGTTTTCGGCATAACCTCCGGAGCTGAAATTTCTTTGGAACAACAATAATTCTCTCTAATCTCTGCAATTTCTCAATTAATACCCACCCCGTCGTCATTTTATCAGGTTTTGGGGAAGATCTGACGCCCTTTAAATTTTGACCAGTTTTTCAACCCGCGGCCTTTTGTGTTTTTTGGGTTTTCGGCGTAACCTCCGCAGCTGAAATTTCTTTGGAACAAAGATAATTCTTTCTAATCTCTGCAATTTCTCAATTAATACCCACCCCGTTGTAATTTTATCAGGTTTTGGGGAAGATCTGACGCCCTTCGAATTTTGACCATTTTTTCAACCCGCGGCCTATCGATTGTTTCAGGTTTTCGGCGTAACCACCGGAACTGAAATTTCTTTGGAACAAAGATAAATCTCTCTAATCTCTGCAATTTCTCAATTAATACCCACCCCGTTGTCATTTTATCAGGTTTTGGGGAAGATCTGACGCCCTTTAAATGTTGACCATTTTTTCAACCCGCGGCCTGACGTTTTCTAGGAGTTTTCGGCGTAACCTCCGCAGCTGAAATTTCTTTGGAACAAAGATAAATCTCTCTAATCTCTGCAATTTCTCGATTAATACCCACCCTGTTGTCATTTCATCTGATTTTGGGGAAGATATAATGCCCTTTAAATTTTGACCATTTTTTCAACCCGCGGCCTGTCGCTTTTTTCGGGTTTTCGGCATAACCTCCGGAGCTGAAATTTCTTTGGAACAAAGATAATTCTCTCTAATCTCTGCAATTTCTCAATTAATACCCACCCCGTCGTCATTTTATCAGGTTTTGGGGAAGATCTGACGCCCTTTAAATTTTGACCATTTTTTCAACCCGCGGCCTGACGTTTTCTAGGAGTTTTCGGCGTAACCTCCGCAGCTGAAATTTCTTTGGAACAAAGATAAATCTTTCTAATCTCTGCAATTTCTCGATTAATACCCACCCTGTTGTCATTTTATCAGGTTTTGGGGAAGATCTGACGCCCTTTAAATTTTGACCATATTTTCAACCCGCGGCCTGACGTTTTCTAGGAGTTTTCGGCGTAACCTCCGGAGCTGAAATTTCTTTGGAACAAAGATGAATCTCTCTAATCTCTGCAATTTCTCGATTAATACCCACCCTGTTGTCATTTTATCAGGTTTTGGGGAAGATCTGACGCCATTCAAATTTTGACCATTTTTTCAAACCGCGGCCTGCCGTTTTTTTCGAGTTTTCGGCGTAACCTCCGGAGCTGAAATTTCTTTGGAACAACAATAATTCTCTCTAATCTCTGCAATTTCTCAATTAATACCCACCCCGTCGTCATTTTATCAGGTTTTGGGGAAGATCTGACGCCCTTTAAATTTTGACCAGTTTTTCAACCCGCGGCCTTTTGTGTTTTTTGGGTTTTCGGCGTAACCTCCGGAGCTGAAATTTCTTTGGAACAAAGATAATTCTTTCTAATCTCTGCAATTTCTCAATTAATACCCACCCCGTTGTAATTTTATCAGGTTTTGGGGAAGATCTGACGCCCTTCGAATTTTGACCATTTTTTCAACCCGCGGCCTGTCGATTGTTTCAGGTTTTTGGCGTAACCACCGGAGCTGAAATTTCTTTGGAACAAAGATAAATCTCTCTAATCTCTGCAATTTCTCAATTAATACCCACCCCGTTGTCATTTTATCAGGTTTTGGGGAAGATCTGACGCCCTTTAAATTTTGACCATTTTTTCAACCCGCGGCCTGACGTTTTCTAGGAGTTTTCGGCGTAACCTCCGCAGCTGAAATTTCTTTGGAACAAAGATAAATCTCTCTAATCTCTGCAATTTCTCGATTAATACCCACCCTGTTGCAATTTCATCTGATTTTGGGGAAGACATGATGCCCTTTAAATTTGACCATTTTTTCAACCCGCGGCCTGTCGTTTTTTTCGGGTTTTCGGCATAACCTCCGGAGCTGAAATTTCTTTGGAACAAAGATAATTCTCTCTAATCTCTGCAATTTCTCAATTAATACCCACCCCGTCGTCATTTTATCAGGTTTTGGGGAAGATCTGACGCCCTTTAAATTTTGACCATTTTTTCAACCCGCGGCCTGACGTTTTCTAGGAGTTTTCGGCGTAACCTCTGCAGCTGAAATTTCTTTGGAACAAAGATAAATCTCTCTAATCTCTGCAATTTCTCGATTAATACCCACCCTGTTGTCATTTCATCTGATTTTGGGGAAGACATGATGCCCTTTAAATTTGACCATTTTTTCAACCCGCGGCCTGTCGTTTTTTTCGGGTTTTCGGCATAACCTCCGGAGCTGAAATTTCTTTGGAACAAAGATAATTCTCTCTAATCTCTGCAATTTCTCAATTAATACCCACCCCGTCGTCATTTTATCAGGTTTTGGGGAAGATCTGACGCCCTTTAAATTTTGACCATTTTTTCAACCCGCGGCCTGACGTTTTCTAGGAGTTTTCGGCGTAACCTCCGCAGCTGAAATTTCTTTGGAACAAAGATAAATCTCTCTAATCTCTGCAATTTCTCGATTAATACCCACCCTGTTGTCATTTCATCTGATTTTGGGGAAGATATGATGCCCTTTAAATTTTGACCATTTTTTCAACCCGCGGCCTGTCGCTTTTTTCGGGTTTTCGGCATAACCTCCGGAGCTGAAATTTCTTTGGAACAAAGATAATTCTCTGTAATCTCTGCAATTTCTCAATTAATACCCACCCCGTCGTCATTTTATCAGGTTTTGGGGAAGATCTGACGCCCTTTAAATTTTGACCATTTTTTCAACCCGCGGCCTGACGTTTTCTAGGAGTTTTCGGCGTAACCTCCGCAGCTGAAATTTCTTTGGAACAAAGATAAATCTCTCTAATCTCTGCAATTTCTCAATTAATACCCACCCCGTTGTCATTTTATCAGGTTTTGGGGAAGATCTGACGCCCTTTAAATTTTGACCATTTTTTCAACCCGCGGCCTGTCGTTTTTTTTTGGGTTTTCGGCGTAACCTCCGGAGCTGAAATTTCTTTGGAACAAAGATGAATCTCTCTAATCTCTGCAATTTCTCGATTAATACCCACCCTGTTGTCATTTTATCAGGTTTTGGGGAAGATCTGACGCCATTCAAATTTTGACCATTTTTTCAAACCGCGGCCTGTCGTTTTTTTCGAGTTTTCGGCGTAACCTCCGGAGCTGAAATTTCTCTGGAACAAAGATAATTCTTTCTAATCTCTGCAATTTCTCAATTAATACCCACCCCGTTGTCATTTTATCAGGTTTTGGGGAAGATCTGACGCCCTTTAAATTTTGACCATATTTTCAACCTGCGGCCTGACGTTTTCTAGGAGTTTTCGGCGTAACCTCCGGAGCTGAAATTTCTTTGGAACAAAGATAAATCTCTCTAATCTCTGCAATTTCTCGATTAATACCCACCCTGTTGTCATTTCATCTGATTTTGGGGAAGATATGATGCCCTTTAAATTTTGACCATTTTTTCAACCCGCGGCCTGTCGCTTTTTTCGGGTTTTCGGCATAACCTCCGGAGCTGAAATTTCTTTGGAACAAAGATAATTCTCTCTAATCTCTGCAATTTCTCAATTAATACCCACCCCGTCGTCATTTTATCAGGTTTTGGGGAAGATCTGACGCCCTTTAAATTTTGACCATTTTTTCAACCCGCGGCCTGACGTTTTTTACGGGTTTTCGGCATAACCTCCGGAGCTGAAATTTCTTTGGAACAACAATAATTCTCTCTAATCTCTGCAATTTCTCAATTAATACCCACCCCGTCGTCATTTTATCAGGTTTTGGGGAAGATCTGACGCCCTTTAAATTTTGACCAGTTTTTCAACCCGCGGCCTTTTGTGTTTTTTGGGTTTTCGGCGTAACCTCCGCAGCTGAAATTTCTTTGGAACAAAGATAATTCTTTCTAATCTCTGCAATTTCTCAATTAATACCCACCCCGTTGTAATTTTATCAGGTTTTGGGGAAGATCTGACGCCCTTCGAATTTTGACCATTTTTTCAACCCGCGGCCTATCGATTGTTTCAGGTTTTCGGCGTAACCACCGGAACTGAAATTTCTTTGGAACAAAGATAAATCTCTCTAATCTCTGCAATTTCTCAATTAATACCCACCCCGTTGTCATTTTATCAGGTTTTGGGGAAGATCTGACGCCCTTTAAATGTTGACCATTTTTTCAACCCGCGGCCTGACGTTTTCTAGGAGTTTTCGGCGTAACCTCCGCAGCTGAAATTTCTTTGGAACAAAGATAAATCTCTCTAATCTCTGCAATTTCTCGATTAATACCCACCCTGTTGTCATTTCATCTGATTTTGGGGAAGACATGATGCCCTTTAAATTTGACCATTTTTTCAACCCGCGGCCTGTCGTTTTTTTCGGGTTTTCGGCATAACCTCCGGAGCTGAAATTTCTTTGGAACAAAGATAATTCTCTCTAATCTCTGCAATTTCTCAATTAATACCCACCCCGTCGTCATTTTATCAGGTTTTGGGGAAGATCTGACGCCCTTTAAATTTTGACCATTTTTTCAACCCGCGGCCTGACGTTTTCTAGGAGTTTTCGGCGTAACCTCCGTAGCTGAAATTCCTTTGGAACAAAGATAAATCTCTCTAATCTCTGCAATTTCTCGATTAATACCCACCCTGTTGTCATTTTATCTGATTTTGGGGAAGATCTGACGCCCTTTAAATTTTGACCATTTTTTCAACCCGCGGCCTGTCGTTTTTTTTTGGGTTTTCGGCGTAACCTCCGGAGCTGAAATTTCTTTGGAACAAAGATGAATCTCTCTAATCTCTGCAATTTCTCGATTAATACCCACCCTGTTGTCATTTCATCTGATTTTGGGGAAGACATGATGCCCTTTAAATTTGACCATTTTTTCAACCCGCGGCCTGTCGTTTTTTTCGGGTTTTCGGCATAACCTCCGGAGCTGAAATTTCTTTGGAACAAAGATAATTCTCTCTAATCTCTGCAATTTCTCAATTAATACCCACCCCGTCGTCATTTTATCAGGTTTTTGGGAAGATCTGACGCCCTTTAAATTTTGACCATTTTTTCAACCCGCGGCCTGACGTTTTCTAGGAGTTTTCGGCGTAACCTCCGCAGCTGAAATTTCTTTGGAACAAAGATAAATCTCTCTAATCTCTGCAATTTCTCGATTAATACCCACCCTGTTGTCATTTCATCTGATTTTGGGGAAGATATAATGCCCTTTAAATTTTGACCATTTTTTCAACCCGCGGCCTGTCGCTTTTTTCGGGTTTTCGGCATAACCTCCGGAGCTGAAATTTCTTTGGAACAAAGATAATTCTCTCTAATCTCTGCAATTTCTCAATTAATACCCACCCCGTCGTCATTTTATCAGGTTTTGGGGAAGATCTGACGCCCTTTAAATTTTGACCATTTTTTCAACCCGCGGCCTGACGTTTTCTAGGAGTTTTCGGCGTAACCTCCGCAGCTGAAATTTCTTTGGAACAAAGATAAATCTTTCTAATCTCTGCAATTTCTCGATTAATACCCACCCTGTTGTCATTTTATCAGGTTTTGGGGAAGATCTGACGCCCTTTAAATTTTGACCATATTTTCAACCCGCGGCCTGACGTTTTCTAGGAGTTTTCGGCGTAACCTCCGGAGCTGAAATTTCTTTGGAACAAAGATGAATCTCTCTAATCTCTGCAATTTCTCGATTAATACCCACCCTGTTGTCATTTTATCAGGTTTTGGGGAAGATCTGACGCCATTCAAATTTTGACCATTTTTTCAAACCGCGGCCTGTCGTTTTTTTCGAGTTTTCGGCGTAACCTCCGGAGCTGAAATTTCTTTGGAACAACAATAATTCTCTCTAATCTCTGCAATTTCTCAATTAATACCCACCCCGTCGTCATTTTATCAGGTTTTGGGGAAGATCTGACGCCCTTTAAATTTTGACCAGTTTTTCAACCCGCGGCCTTTTGTGTTTTTTGGGTTTTCGGCGTAACCTCCGGAGCTGAAATTTCTTTGGAACAAAGATAATTCTTTCAAATCTCTGCAATTTCTCAATTAATACCCACCCCGTTGTAATTTTATCAGGTTTTGGGGAAGATCTGACGCCCTTCGAATTTTGACCATTTTTTCAACCCGCGGCCTGTCGATTGTTTCAGGTTTTCGGCGTAACCACCGGAGCTGAAATTTCTTTGGAACAAAGATAAATCTCTCTAATCTCTGCAATTTCTCAATTAATACCCACCCCGTTGTCATTTTATCAGGTTTTGGGGAAGATCTGACGCCCTTTAAATTTTGACCATTTTTTCAACCCGCGGCCTGACGTTTTCTAGGAGTTTTCGGCGTAACCTCCGCAGCTGAAATTTCTTTGGAACAAAGATAAATCTCTCTAATCTCTGCAATTTCTCGATTAATACCCACCCTGTTGCAATTTCATCTGATTTTGGGGAAGACATGATGCCCTTTAAATTTGACCATTTTTTCAACCCGCGGCCTGTCGTTTTTTTCGGGTTTTCGGCATAACCTCCGGAGCTGAAATTTCTTTGGAACAAAGATAATTCTCTCTAATCTCTGCAATTTCTCGATTAATACCCACCCTGTTGTCATTTTATCAGGTTTTGGGGAAGATCTGACGCCATTCAAATTTTGACCATTTTTTCAAACCGCGGCCTGTCGTTTTTTTCGAGTTTTCGGCGTAACCTCCGGAGCTGAAATTTCTCTGGAACAAAGATAATTCTTTCTAATCTCTGCAATTTCTCAATTAATACCCACCCCGTTGTCATTTTATCAGGTTTTGGGGAAGATCTGACGCCCTTTAAATTTTGACCATATTTTCAACCTGCGGCCTGACGTTTTCTAGGAGTTTTCGGCGTAACCTCCGGAGCTGAAATTTCTTTGGAACAAAGATAAATCTCTCTAATCTCTGCAATTTCTCGATTAATACCCACCCTGTTGTCATTTCATCTGATTTTGGGGAAGATATGATGCCCTTTAAATTTTGACCATTTTTTCAACCCGCGGCCTGTCGCTTTTTTCGGGTTTTCGGCATAACCTCCGGAGCTGAAATTTCTTTGGAACAAAGATAATTCTCTCTAATCTCTGCAATTTCTCAATTAATACCCACCCCGTCGTCATTTTATCAGGTTTTGGGGAAGATCTGACGCCCTTTAAATTTTGACCATTTTTTCAACCCGCGGCCTGACGTTTTTTACGGGTTTTCGGCATAACCTCCGGAGCTGAAATTTCTTTGGAACAACAATAATTCTCTCTAATCTCTGCAATTTCTCAATTAATACCCACCCCGTCGTCATTTTATCAGGTTTTGGGGAAGATCTGACGCCCTTTAAATTTTGACCAGTTTTTCAACCCGCGGCCTTTTGTGTTTTTTGGGTTTTCGGCGTAACCTCCGCAGCTGAAATTTCTTTGGAACAAAGATAATTCTTTCTAATCTCTGCAATTTCTCAATTAATACCCACCCCGTTGTAATTTTATCAGGTTTTGGGGAAGATCTGACGCCCTTCGAATTTTGACCATTTTTTCAACCCGCGGCCTATCGATTGTTTCAGGTTTTCGGCGTAACCACCGGAACTGAAATTTCTTTGGAACAAAGATAAATCTCTCTAATCTCTGCAATTTCTCAATTAATACCCACCCCGTTGTCATTTTATCAGGTTTTGGGGAAGATCTGACGCCCTTTAAATGTTGACCATTTTTTCAACCCGCGGCCTGACGTTTTCTAGGAGTTTTCGGCGTAACCTCCGCAGCTGAAATTTCTTTGGAACAAAGATAAATCTCTCTAATCTCTGCAATTTCTCGATTAATACCCACCCTGTTGTCATTTCATCTGATTTTGGGGAAGATATAATGCCCTTTAAATTTTGACCATTTTTTCAACCCGCGGCCTGTCGCTTTTTTCGGGTTTTCGGCATAACCTCCGGAGCTGAAATTTCTTTGGAACAAAGATAATTCTCTCTAATCTCTGCAATTTCTCAATTAATACCCACCCCGTCGTCATTTTATCAGGTTTTGGGGAAGATCTGACGCCCTTTAAATTTTGACCATTTTTTCAACCCGCGGCCTGACGTTTTCTAGGAGTTTTCGGCGTAACCTCCGCAGCTGAAATTTCTTTGGAACAAAGATAAATCTTTCTAATCTCTGCAATTTCTCGATTAATACCCACCCTGTTGTCATTTTATCAGGTTTTGGGGAAGATCTGACGCCCTTTAAATTTTGACCATATTTTCAACCCGCGGCCTGACGTTTTCTAGGAGTTTTCGGCGTAACCTCCGGAGCTGAAATTTCTTTGGAACAAAGATGAATCTCTCTAATCTCTGCAATTTCTCGATTAATACCCACCCTGTTGTCATTTTATCAGGTTTTGGGGAAGATCTGACGCCATTCAAATTTTGACCATTTTTTCAAACCGCGGCCTGCCGTTTTTTTCGAGTTTTCGGCGTAACCTCCGGAGCTGAAATTTCTTTGGAACAACAATAATTCTCTCTAATCTCTGCAATTTCTCAATTAATACCCACCCCGTCGTCATTTTATCAGGTTTTGGGGAAGATCTGACGCCCTTTAAATTTTGACCAGTTTTTCAACCCGCGGCCTTTTGTGTTTTTTGGGTTTTCGGCGTAACCTCCGGAGCTGAAATTTCTTTGGAACAAAGATAATTCTTTCTAATCTCTGCAATTTCTCAATTAATACCCACCCCGTTGTAATTTTATCAGGTTTTGGGGAAGATCTGACGCCCTTCGAATTTTGACCATTTTTTCAACCCGCGGCCTGTCGATTGTTTCAGGTTTTCGGCGTAACCACCGGAGCTGAAATTTCTTTGGAACAAAGATAAATCTCTCTAATCTCTGCAATTTCTCAATTAATACCCACCCCGTTGTCATTTTATCAGGTTTTGGGGAAGATCTGACGCCCTTTAAATTTTGACCATTTTTTCAACCCGCGGCCTGACGTTTTCTAGGAGTTTTCGGCGTAACCTCCGCAGCTGAAATTTCTTTGGAACAAAGATAAATCTCTCTAATCTCTGCAATTTCTCGATTAATACCCACCCTGTTGCAATTTCATCTGATTTTGGGGAAGACATGATGCCCTTTAAATTTGACCATTTTTTCAACCCGCGGCCTGTCGTTTTTTTCGGGTTTTCGGCATAACCTCCGGAGCTGAAATTTCTTTGGAACAAAGATAATTCTCTCTAATCTCTGCAATTTCTCAATTAATACCCACCCCGTCGTCATTTTATCAGGTTTTGGGGAAGATCTGACGCCCTTTAAATTTTGACCATTTTTTCAACCCGCGGCCTGACGTTTTCTAGGAGTTTTCGGCGTAACCTCTGCAGCTGAAATTTCTTTGGAACAAAGATAAATCTCTCTAATCTCTGCAATTTCTCGATTAATACCCACCCTGTTGTCATTTCATCTGATTTTGGGGAAGACATGATGCCCTTTAAATTTGACCATTTTTTCAACCCGCGGCCTGTCGTTTTTTTCGGGTTTTCGGCATAACCTCCGGAGCTGAAATTTCTTTGGAACAAAGATAATTCTCTCTAATCTCTGCAATTTCTCAATTAATACCCACCCCGTCGTCATTTTATCAGGTTTTGGGGAAGATCTGACGCCCTTTAAATTTTGACCATTTTTTCAACCCGCGGCCTGACGTTTTCTAGGAGTTTTCGGCGTAACCTCCGCAGCTGAAATTTCTTTGGAACAAAGATAAATCTCTCTAATCTCTGCAATTTCTCGATTAATACCCACCCTGTTGTCATTTCATCTGATTTTGGGGAAGATATGATGCCCTTTAAATTTTGACCATTTTTTCAACCCGCGGCCTGTCGCTTTTTTCGGGTTTTCGGCATAACCTCCGGAGCTGAAATTTCTTTGGAACAAAGATAATTCTCTTTAATCTCTGCAATTTCTCAATTAATACCCACCCCGTCGTCATTTTATCAGGTTTTGGGGAAGATCTGACGCCCTTTAAATTTTGACCATTTTTTCAACCCGCGGCCTGACGTTTTCTAGGAGTTTTCGGCGTAACCTCCGCAGCTGAAATTTCTTTGGAACAAAGATAAATCTCTCTAATCTCTGCAATTTCTCAATTAATACCCACCCCGTTGTCATTTTATCAGGTTTTGGGGAAGATCTGACGCCCTTTAAATTTTGACCATTTTTTCAACCCGCGGCCTGTCGTTTTTTTTTGGGTTTTCGGCGTAACCTCCGGAGCTGAAATTTCTTTGGAACAAAGATGAATCTCTCTAATCTCTGCAATTTCTCGATTAATACCCACCCTGTTGTCATTTTATCAGGTTTTGGGGAAGATCTGACGCCATTCAAATTTTGACCATTTTTTCAAACCGCGGCCTGTCATTTTTTTCGAGTTTTCGGCGTAACCTCCGGAGCTGAAATTTCTCTGGAACAAAGATAATTCTTTCTAATCTCTGCAATTTCTCAATTAATACCCACCCCGTTGTCATTTTATCAGGTTTTGGGGAAGATCTGACGCCCTTTAAATTTTGACCATATTTTCAACCTGCGGCCTGACGTTTTCTAGGAGTTTTCGGCGTAACCTCCGGAGCTGAAATTTCTTTGGAACAAAGATAAATCTCTCTAATCTCTGCAATTTCTCGATTAATACCCACCCTGTTGTCATTTCATCTGATTTTGGGGAAGATATGATGCCCTTTAAATTTTGACCATTTTTTCAACCCGCGGCCTGTCGCTTTTTTCGGGTTTTCGGCATAACCTCCGGAGCTGAAATTTCTTTGGAACAAAGATAATTCTCTCTAATCTCTGCAATTTCTCAATTAATACCCACCCCGTCGTCATTTTATCAGGTTTTGGGGAAGATCTGACGCCCTTTAAATTTTGACCATTTTTTCAACTCGCGGCCTGACGTTTTTTACGGGTTTTCGGCATAACCTCCGGAGCTGAAATTTCTTTGGAACAACAATAATTCTCTCTAATCTCTGCAATTTCTCAATTAATACCCACCCCGTCGTCATTTTATCAGGTTTTGGGGAAGATCTGACGCCCTTTAAATTTTGACCAGTTTTTCAACCCGCGGCCTTTTGTGTTTTTCGGGTTTTCGGCGTAACCTCCGCAGCTGAAATTTCTTTGGAACAAAGATAATTCTTTCTAATCTCTGCAATTTCTCAATTAATACCCACCCCGTTGTCATTTTATCAGGTTTTGGGGAAGATCTGACGCCCTTTAAATTTTGACCATTTTTTCAACCCGCGGCCTGTCGTTTTTTTTTGGGTTTTCGGCGTAACCTCCGGAGCTGAAATTTCTTTGGAACAAAGATGAATCTCTCTAATCTCTGCAATTTCTCGATTAATACCCACCCTGTTGTCATTTTATCAGGTTTTGGGGAAGATCTGACGCCATTCAAATTTTGACCATTTTTTCAAACCGCGGCCTGTCGTTTTTTTCGAGTTTTCGGCGTAACCTCCGGAGCTGAAATTTCTCTGGAACAAAGATAATTCTTTCTAATCTCTGCAATTTCTCAATTAATACCCACCCCGTTGTCATTTTATCAGGTTTTGGGGAAGATCTGACGCCCTTTAAATTTTGACCATATTTTCAACCTGCGGCCTGACGTTTTCTAGGAGTTTTCGGCGTAACCTCCGGAGCTGAAATTTCTTTGGAACAAAGATAAATCTCTCTAATCTCTGCAATTTCTCGATTAATACCCACCCTGTTGTCATTTCATCTGATTTTGGGGAAGATATGATGCCCTTTAAATTTTGACCATTTTTTCAACCCGCGGCCTGTCGCTTTTTTCGGGTTTTCGGCATAACCTCCGGAGCTGAAATTTCTTTGGAACAAAGATAATTCTCTCTAATCTCTGCAATTTCTCAATTAATACCCACCCCGTCGTCATTTTATCAGGTTTTGGGGAAGATCTGACGCCCTTTAAATTTTGACCATTTTTTCAACCCGCGGCCTGACGTTTTTTACGGGTTTTCGGCATAACCTCCGGAGCTGAAATTTCTTTGGAACAACAATAATTCTCTCTAATCTCTGCAATTTCTCAATTAATACCCACCCCGTCGTCATTTTATCAGGTTTTGGGGAAGATCTGACGCCCTTTAAATTTTGACCAGTTTTTCAACCCGCGGCCTTTTGTGTTTTTTGGGTTTTCGGCGTAACCTCCGCAGCTGAAATTTCTTTGGAACAAAGATAATTCTTTCTAATCTCTGCAATTTCTCAATTAATACCCACCCCGTTGTAATTTTATCAGGTTTTGGGGAAGATCTGACGCCCTTCGAATTTTGACCATTTTTTCAACCCGCGGCCTATCGATTGTTTCAGGTTTTCGGCGTAACCACCGGAACTGAAATTTCTTTGGAACAAAGATAAATCTCTCTAATCTCTGCAATTTCTCAATTAATACCCACCCCGTTGTCATTTTATCAGGTTTTGGGGAAGATCTGACGCCCTTTAAATGTTGACCATTTTTTCAACCCGCGGCCTGACGTTTTCTAGGAGTTTTCGGCGTAACCTCCGCAGCTGAAATTTCTTTGGAACAAAGATAAATCTCTCTAATCTCTGCAATTTCTCGATTAATACCCACCCTGTTGTCATTTCATCTGATTTTGGGGAAGACATGATGCCCTTTAAATTTGACCATTTTTTCAACCCGCGGCCTGTCGTTTTTTTCGGGTTTTCGGCATAACCTCCGGAGCTGAAATTTCTTTGGAACAAAGATAATTCTCTCTAATCTCTGCAATTTCTCAATTAATACCCACCCCGTCGTCATTTTATCAGGTTTTGGGGAAGATCTGACGCCCTTTAAATTTTGACCATTTTTTCAACCCGCGGCCTGACGTTTTCTAGGAGTTTTCGGCGTAACCTCCGTAGCTGAAATTCCTTTGGAACAAAGATAAATCTCTCTAATCTCTGCAATTTCTCGATTAATACCCACCCTGTTGTCATTTTATCTGATTTTGGGGAAGATCTGACGCCCTTTAAATTTTGACCATTTTTTCAACCCGCGGCCTGTCGTTTTTTTTTGGGTTTTCGGCGTAACCTCCGGAGCTGAAATTTCTTTGGAACAAAGATGAATCTCTCTAATCTCTGCAATTTCTCGATTAATACCCACCCTGTTGTCATTTCATCTGATTTTGGGGAAGACATGATGCCCTTTAAATTTGACCATTTTTTCAACCCGCGGCCTGTCGTTTTTTTCGGGTTTTCGGCATAACCTCCGGAGCTGAAATTTCTTTGGAACAAAGATAATTCTCTCTAATCTCTGCAATTTCTCAATTAATACCCACCCCGTCGTCATTTTATCAGGTTTTTGGGAAGATCTGACGCCCTTTAAATTTTGACCATTTTTTCAACCCGCGGCCTGACGTTTTCTAGGAGTTTTCGGCGTAACCTCCGCAGCTGAAATTTCTTTGGAACAAAGATAAATCTCTCTAATCTCTGCAATTTCTCGATTAATACCCACCCTGTTGTCATTTCATCTGATTTTGGGGAAGATATAATGCCCTTTAAATTTTGACCATTTTTTCAACCCGCGGCCTGTCGCTTTTTTCGGGTTTTCGGCATAACCTCCGGAGCTGAAATTTCTTTGGAACAAAGATAATTCTCTCTAATCTCTGCAATTTCTCAATTAATACCCACCCCGTCGTCATTTTATCAGGTTTTGGGGAAGATCTGACGCCCTTTAAATTTTGACCATTTTTTCAACCCGCGGCCTGACGTTTTCTAGGAGTTTTCGGCGTAACCTCCGCAGCTGAAATTTCTTTGGAACAAAGATAAATCTTTCTAATCTCTGCAATTTCTCGATTAATACCCACCCTGTTGTCATTTTATCAGGTTTTGGGGAAGATCTGACGCCCTTTAAATTTTGACCATATTTTCAACCCGCGGCCTGACGTTTTCTAGGAGTTTTCGGCGTAACCTCCGGAGCTGAAATTTCTTTGGAACAAAGATGAATCTCTCTAATCTCTGCAATTTCTCGATTAATACCCACCCTGTTGTCATTTTATCAGGTTTTGGGGAAGATCTGACGCCATTCAAATTTTGACCATTTTTTCAAACCGCGGCCTGTCGTTTTTTTCGAGTTTTCGGCGTAACCTCTGGAGCTGAAATTTCTTTGGAACAACAATAATTCTCTCTAATCTCTGCAATTTCTCAATTAATACCCACCCCGTCGTCATTTTATCAGGTTTTGGGGAAGATCTGACGCCCTTTAAATTTTGACCAGTTTTTCAACCCGCGGCCTTTTGTGTTTTTTGGGTTTTCGGCGTAACCTCCGGAGCTGAAATTTCTTTGGAACAAAGATAATTCTTTCTAATCTCTGCAATTTCTCAATTAATACCCACCCCGTTGTAATTTTATCAGGTTTTGGGGAAGATCTGACGCCCTTCGAATTTTGACCATTTTTTCAACCCGCGGCCTGTCGATTGTTTCAGGTTTTCGGCGTAACCACCGGAGCTGAAATTTCTTTGGAACAAAGATAAATCTCTCTAATCTCTGCAATTTCTCAATTAATACCCACCCCGTTGTCATTTTATCAGGTTTTGGGGAAGATCTGACGCCCTTTAAATTTTGACCATTTTTTCAACCCGCGGCCTGACGTTTTCTAGGAGTTTTCGGCGTAACCTCCGCAGCTGAAATTTCTTTGGAACAAAGATAAATCTCTCTAATCTCTGCAATTTCTCGATTAATACCCACCCTGTTGCAATTTCATCTGATTTTGGGGAAGACATGATGCCCTTTAAATTTGACCATTTTTTCAACCCGCGGCCTGTCGTTTTTTTCGGGTTTTCGGCATAACCTCCGGAGCTGAAATTTCTTTGGAACAAAGATAATTCTCTCTAATCTCTGCAATTTCTCAATTAATACCCACCCCGTCGTCATTTTATCAGGTTTTGGGGAAGATCTGACGCCCTTTAAATTTTGACCATTTTTTCAACCCGCGGCCTGACGTTTTCCAGGAGTTTTCGGCGTAACCTCCGCAGCTTAAATTTCTTTGGAACAAAGATAAATCTCTCTAATCTCTGCAATTTCTCGATTAATACCCACCCTGTTGTCATTTCATCTGATTTTGGGGAAGATATGATGCCCTTTAAATTTTGACCATTTTTTCAACCCGCGGCCTGTCGCTTTTTTCGAGTTTTCGGCATAACCTCCGGAGCTGAAATTTCTTTGGAACAAAGATAATTCTCTTTAATCTCTGCAATTTCTCAATTAATACCCACCCCGTCGTCATTTTATCAGGTTTTGAGGAAGATCTGACGCCCTTTAAATTTTGACCATTTTTTCAACCCGCGGCCTGACGTTTTCTAGGAGTTTTCGGCGTAACCTCTGCAGCTGAAATTTCTTTGGAACAAAGATAAATCTCTCTAATCTCTGCAATTTCTCGATTAATACCCACCCTGTTGTCATTTCATCTGATTTTGGGGAAGACATGATGCCCTTTAAATTTGACCATTTTTTCAACCCGCGGCCTGTCGTTTTTTTCGGGTTTTCGGCATAACCTCCGGAGCTGAAATTTCTTTGGAACAAAGATAATTCTCTCTAATCTCTGCAATTTCTCAATTAATACCCACCCCGTCGTCATTTTATCAGGTTTTTGGGAAGATCTGACGCCCTTTAAATTTTGACCATTTTTTCAACCCGCGGCCTGACGTTTTCTAGGAGTTTTCGGCGTAACCTCCGCAGCTGAAATTTCTTTGGAACAAAGATAAATCTCTCTAATCTCTGCAATTTCTCGATTAATACCCACCCTGTTGTCATTTCATCTGATTTTGGGGAAGATATGATGCCCTTTAAATTTTGACCATTTTTTCAACCCGCGGCCTGTCGCTTTTTTCGGGTTTTCGGCATAACCTCCGGAGCTGAAATTTCTTTGGAACAAAGATAATTCTCTCTAATCTCTGCAATTTCTCAATTAATACCCACCCCGTCGTCATTTTATCAGGTTTTGGGGAAGATCTGACGCCCTTTAAATTTTGACCATTTTTTCAACCCGCGGCCTGACGTTTTTTACGGGTTTTCGGCATAACCTCCGGAGCTGAAATTTCTTTGGAACAACAATAATTCTCTCTAATCTCTGCAATTTCTCAATTAATACCCACCCCGTCGTCATTTTATCAGGTTTTGGGGAAGATCTGACGCCCTTTAAATTTTGACCAGTTTTTCAACCCGCGGCCTTTTGTGTTTTTCGGGTTTTCGGCGTAACCTCCGCAGCTGAAATTTCTTTGGAACAAAGATAATTCTTTCTAATCTCTGCAATTTCTCAATTAATACCCACCCCGTTGTCATTTTATCAGGTTTTGGGGAAGATCTGACGCCCTTTAAATTTTGACCATTTTTTCAACCCGCGGCCTGTCGTTTTTTTTTGGGTTTTCGGCGCAACCTCCGGAGCTGAAATTTCTTTGGAACAAAGATGAATCTCTCTAATCTCTGCAATTTCTCGATTAATACCCACCCTGTTGTCATTTTATCAGGTTTTGGGGAAGATCTGACGCCATTCAAATTTTGACCATTTTTTCAAACCGCGGCCTGTCGTTTTTTTCGAGTTTTCGGCGTAACCTCCGGAGCTGAAATTTCTCTGGAACAAAGATAATTCTTTCTAATCTCTGCAATTTCTCAATTAATACCCACCCCGTTGTCATTTTATCAGGTTTTGGGGAAGATCTGACGCCCTTTAAATTTTGACCATATTTTCAACCTGCGGCCTGACGTTTTCTAGGAGTTTTCGGCGTAACCTCCGGAGCTGAAATTTCTTTGGAACAAAGATAAATCTCTCTAATCTCTGCAATTTCTCGATTAATACCCACCCTGTTGTCATTTCATCTGATTTTGGGGAAGATATGATGCCCTTTAAATTTTGACCATTTTTTCAACCCGCGGCCTGTCGCTTTTTTCGGGTTTTCGGCATAACCTCCGGAGCTGAAATTTCTTTGGAACAAAGATAATTCTCTCTAATCTCTGCAATTTCTCAATTAATACCCACCCCGTCGTCATTTTATCAGGTTTTGGGGAAGATCTGACGCCCTTTAAATTTTGACCATTTTTTCAACCCGCGGCCTGACGTTTTTTACGGGTTTTCGGCATAACCTCCGGAGCTGAAATTTCTTTGGAACAACAATAATTCTCTCTAATCTCTGCAATTTCTCAATTAATACCCACCCCGTCGTCATTTTATCAGGTTTTGGGGAAGATCTGACGCCCTTTAAATTTTGACCAGTTTTTCAACCCGCGGCCTTTTGTGTTTTTTGGGTTTTCGGCGTAACCTCCGCAGCTGAAATTTCTTTGGAACAAAGATAATTCTTTCTAATCTCTGCAATTTCTCAATTAATACCCACCCCGTTGTAATTTTATCAGGTTTTGGGGAAGATCTGACGCCCTTCGAATTTTGACCATTTTTTCAACCCGCGGCCTATCGATTGTTTCAGGTTTTCGGCGTAACCACCGGAACTGAAATTTCTTTGGAACAAAGATAAATCTCTCTAATCTCTGCAATTTCTCAATTAATACCCACCCCGTTGTCATTTTATCAGGTTTTGGGGAAGATCGGACGCCCTTTAAATGTTGACCATTTTTTCAACCCGCGGCCTGACGTTTTCTAGGAGTTTTCGGCGTAACCTCCGCAGCTGAAATTTCTTTGGAACAAAGATAAATCTCTCTAATCTCTGCAATTTCTCGATTAATACCCACCCTGTTGTCATTTCATCTGATTTTGGGGAAGACATGATGCCCTTTAAATTTGACCATTTTTTCAACCCGCGGCCTGTCGTTTTTTTCGGGTTTTCGGCATAACCTCCGGAGCTGAAATTTCTTTGGAACAAAGATAATTCTCTCTAATCTCTGCAATTTCTCAATTAATACCCACCCCGTCGTCATTTTATCAGGTTTTGGGGAAGATCTGACGCCCTTTAAATTTTGACCATTTTTTCAACCCGCGGCCTGACGTTTTCTAGGAGTTTTCGGCTTAACCTCCGTAGCTGAAATTCCTTTGGAACAAAGATAAATCTCTCTAATCTCTGCAATTTCTCGATTAATACCCACCCTGTTGTCATTTCATCTGATTTTGGGGAAGATATGATGCCCTTTAAATTTTGACCATATTTTCAACCCGCGGCCTGTCGCTTTTTTCGGGTTTTCGGCATAACCTCCGGAGCTGAAATTTCTTTGGAACAAAGATAATTCTCTCTAATCTCTGCAATTTCTCAATTAATACCCACCCCGTCGTCATTTTATCAGGTTTTGGGGAAGATCTGACGCCCTTTAAATTTTGACCATTTTTTCAACCCGCGGCCTGACGTTTTCTAGGAGTTTTCGGCGTAACCTCCGCAGCTGAAATTTCTTTGGAACAAAGATAAATCTCTCTAATCTCTGCAATTTCTCAATTAATACCCACCCCGTTGTAATTTTATCAGGTTTTGGGGAAGATCTGACGCCCTTCGAATTTTGACCATTTTTTCAACCCGCGGCCTGTCGATTGTTTCAGGTTTTCGGCGTAACCACCAGAACTGAAATTTCTTTGGAACAAAGATAAATCTCTCTAATCTCTGCAATTTCTCAATTAATACCCACCCCGTTGTCATTTTATCAGGTTTTGGGGAAGATCTGACGCCCTTTAAATTTTGACCATTTTTTCAACCCGCGGCCTGACGTTTTCCAGGAGTTTTCGGCGTAACCTCCGCAGCTGAAATTTCTTTGGAACAAAGATAAATCTCTCTAATCTCTGCAATTTCTCGATTAATACCCACCCTGTTGTCATTTCATCTGATTTTGGGGAAGACATGATGCCCTTTAAATTTGACCATTTTTTCAACCCGCGGCCTGTCGTTTTTTTCGGGTTTTCGGCATAGCCTCCGGAGCTGAAATTTCTTTGGAACAAAGATAATTCTCTCTAATCTCTGCAATTTCTCAATTAATACCCACCCCGTCGTCATTTTATCAGGTTTTGGGGAAGATCTGACGCCCTTTAAATTTTGACCATTTTGTCAACCCGCGGCCTGACGTTTTCTAGGAGTTTTCGGCGTAACCTCCGTAGCTGAAATTCCTTTGGAACAAAGATAAATCTCTCTAATCTCTGCAATTTCTCGATTAATACCCACCCTGTTGTCATTTCATCTGATTTTGGGGAAGATCTGACGCCCTTTAAATTTTGACCATTTTTTCAACCCGCGGCCTGACGTTTTCTAGGAGTTTTCGGCGTAACCTCCGTAGCTGAAATTCCTTTAGAACAAAGATAAATCTCTCTAATCTCTGCAATTTCTCGATTAATACCCACCCTGTTGTCATTTTATCTGATTTTGGGGAAGATCTGACGCCCTTTAAATTTTGACCATTTTTTCAACCCGCGGCCTGTCGTTTTTTTTTGGGTTTTCGGCGTAACCTCCGGAGCTGAAATTTCTTTGGAACAAAGATGAATCTCTCTAATCTCTGCAATTTCTCGATTAATACCCACCCTGTTGTCATTTTATCAGGTTTTGGGGAAGATCTGACGCCATTCAAATTTTGACCATTTTTTCAAACCGCGGCCTGTCGTTTTTTTCGAGTTTTCGGCGTAACCTCCGGAGCTGAAATTTCTTTGGAACAAAGATAATTCTTTCTAATCTCTGCAATTTCTCAATTAATACCCACCCCGTTGTCATTTTATCAGGTTTTGGGGAAGATCTGACGCCCTTTAAATTTTGACCATATTTTCAACCCGCGGCCTGACGTTTTCTAGGAGTTTTCGGCGTAACCTCCGGAGCTGAAATTTCTTTGGAACAAAGATAAATCTCTCTAATCTCTGCAATTTCTCGATTAATACCCACCCTGTTTTCATTTTATCTGATTTTGGGGAAGATCTGACGCCCTTTAAATTTTGACCATTTTTTCAACCCGCGGCCTTTTGTGTTTTTTGGGTTTTCGGCGTAACCTCCGGAGCTGAAATTTCTTTGGAACAAAGATAATTCTTTCTAATCTCTGCAATTTCTCAATTAATACCCACCCCGTTGTAATTTTATCAGGTCTTGGGGAAGATCTGACGCCCTTTAAATTTTGACCATTTTTTCAACCCGCGGCCTGTCGATTGTTTCAGGTTTTCGGCGTAACCACCGGAACTGAAATTTCTTTGGAACAAAGATAAATCTCTCTAATCTCTGCAATTTCTCAATTAATACCCACCCCGTTGTCATTTTATCAGGTTTTGGGGAAGATCGGACGCCCTTTAAATTTTGACCATTTTTTCAACCCGCGGCCTGACGTTTTCTAGGAGTTTTCGGCGTAACCTCCGCAGCTGAAATTTCTTTGGAAGAAAGATAAATCTCTCTAATCTCTGCAATTTCTCAATTAATACCCACCCTGTTGTCATTTCATCTGATTTTGGGGAAGACATGATGCCCTTTAAATTTGACCATTTTTTCAACCCGCGGCCTGTCGTTTTTTTCGGGTTTTCGGCATAACCTCCGGAGCTGAAATTTCTTTGGAACAAAGATAATTCTCTCTAATCTCTGCAATTTCTCAATTAATACCCACCCCGTCGTCATTTTATCAGGTTTTGGGGAAGATCTGACGCCCTTTAAATTTTGACCATTTTTTCAACCCGCGGCCTGACGTTTTCTAGGAGTTTTCGGCTTAACCTCCGTAGCTGAAATTCCTTTGGAACAAAGATAAATCTCTCTAATCTCTGCAATTTCTCGATTAATACCCACCCTGTTGTCATTTCATCTGATTTTGGGGAAGATATGATGCCCTTTAAATTTTGACCATATTTTCAACCCGCGGCCTGTCGCTTTTTTCGGGTTTTCGGCATAACCTCCGGAGCTGAAATTTCTTTGGAACAAAGATAATTCTCTCTAATCTCTGCAATTTCTCAATTAATACCCACCCCGTCGTCATTTTATCAGGTTTTGGGGAAGATCTGACGCCCTTTAAATTTTGACCATTTTTTCAACCCGCGGCCTGACGTTTTCTAGGAGTTTTCGGCGTAACCTCCGCAGCTGAAATTTCTTTGGAACAAAGATAAATCTCTCTAATCTCTGCAATTTCTCAATTAATACCCACCCCGTTGTAATTTTATCAGGTTTTGGGGAAGATCTGACGCCCTTCGAATTTTGACCATTTTTTCAACCCGCGGCCTGTCGATTGTTTCAGGTTTTCGGCGTAACCACCAGAACTGAAATTTCTTTGGAACAAAGATAAATCTCTCTAATCTCTGCAATTTCTCAATTAATACCCACCCCGTTGTCATTTTATCAGGTTTTGGGGAAGATCTGACGCCCTTTAAATTTTGACCATTTTTTCAACCCGCGGCCTGACGTTTTCCAGGAGTTTTCGGCGTAACCTCCGCAGCTGAAATTTCTTTGGAACAAAGATAAATCTCTCTAATCTCTGCAATTTCTCGATTAATACCCACCCTGTTGTCATTTCATCTGATTTTGGGGAAGACATGATGCCCTTTAAATTTGACCATTTTTTCAACCCGCGGCCTGTCGTTTTTTTCGGGTTTTCGGCATAGCCTCCGGAGCTGAAATTTCTTTGGAACAAAGATAATTCTCTCTAATCTCTGCAATTTCTCAATTAATACCCACCCCGTCGTCATTTTATCAGGTTTTGGGGAAGATCTGACGCCCTTTAAATTTTGACCATTTTGTCAACCCGCGGCCTGACGTTTTCTAGGAGTTTTCGGCGTAACCTCCGTAGCTGAAATTCCTTTGGAACAAAGATAAATCTCTCTAATCTCTGCAATTTCTCGATTAATACCCACCCTGTTGTCATTTCATCTGATTTTGGGGAAGATATGATGCCCTTTAAATTTTGACCATTTTTTCAACCCGCGGCCTGTCGCTTTTTTCGGGTTTTCGGCATAACCTCCGGAGCTGAAATTTCTTTGGAACAAAGATAATTCTCTCTAATCTCTGCAATTTCTCGATTAATACCCACCCTGTTGTCATTTTATCTGATTTTGGGGAAGATCTGACGCCCTTTAAATTTTGACCATTTTTTCAACCCGCGGCCTGTCGTTTTTTTTTGGGTTTTCGGCGTAACCTCCGGAGCTGAAATTTCTTTGGAACAAAGATGAATCTCTCTAATCTCTGCAATTTCTCGATTAATACCCACCCTGTTGTCATTTTATCAGGTTTTGGGGAAGATCTGACGCCATTCAAATTTTGACCATTTTTTCAAACCGCGGCCTGTCGTTTTTTTTCGAGTTTTCGGCGTAACCTCCGGAGCTGAAATTTCTTTGGAACAAAGATAATTCTTTCTAATCTCTGCAATTTCTCAATTAATACCCACCCCGTTGTCATTTTATCAGGTTTTGGGGAAGATCTGACGCCCTTTAAATTTTGACCATATTTTCAACCCGCGGCCTGACGTTTTCTAGGAGTTTTCGGCGTAACCTCCGGAGCTGAAATTTCTTTGGAACAAAGATAAATCTCTCTAATCTCTGCAATTTCTCGATTAATACCCACCCTGTTTTCATTTTATCTGATTTTGGGGAAGATCTGACGCCCTTTAAATTTTGACCATTTTTTCAACCCGCGGCCTTTTGTGTTTTTTGGGTTTTCGGCGTAACCTCCGGAGCTGAAATTTCTTTGGAACAAAGATAATTCTTTCTAATCTCTGCAATTTCTCAATTAATACCCACCCCGTTGTAATTTTATCAGGTCTTGGGGAAGATCTGACGCCCTTCGAATTTTGACCATTTTTTCAACCCGCGGCCTGTCGATTGTTTCAGGTTTTCGGCGTAACCACCGGAACTGAAATTTCTTTGGAACAAAGATAAATCTCTCTAATCTCTGCAATTTCTCAATTAATACCCACCCCGTTGTCATTTTATCAGGTTTTGGGGAAGATCTGACGCCCTTTAAATTTTGACCATTTTTTCAACCCGCGGCCTGACGTTTTCCAGGAGTTTTCGGCGTAACCTCCGCAGCTGAAATTTCTTTGGAACAAAGATAAATCTCTCTAATCTCTGCAATTTCTCGATTAATACCCGCCCTGTTTTCATTTTATCTGATTTTGGGGAAGATCTGACGCCCTTTAAATTTTGACCATTTTTTCAACCCGCGGCCTGTCGTTTTTTTCGGGTTTTCGGCATAACCTCCGGAGCTGAAATTTCTTTGGAACAAAGATAATTCTCTCTAATCTCTGCAATTTCTCAATTAATACCCACCCCGTCGTCATTTTATCAGGTTTTGGGGAAGATCTGACGCCCTTTAAATTTTGACCATTTTTTCAACCCGCGGCCTGACGTTTTCTAGGAGTTTTCGGCGTAACCTCCGCAGCTGAAATTCCTTTGGAACAAAGATAAATCTCTCTAATCTCTGCAATTTCTCGATTAATACCCACCCTGTTGTCATTTCATCTCATTTTGGGGAAGATATGATGCCCTTTAAATTTTGACCATTTTTTCAACCCGCGGCCTGTCGCTTTTTTCGGGTTTTCGGCATAACCTCCGGAGCTGAAATTTCTTTGGAACAAAGATAATTCTCTCTAATCTCTGCAATTTCTCAATTAATACCCACCCCGTCGTCATTTTATCAGGTTTTGGGGAAGATCTGACGCCCTTTAAATTTTGACCAGTTTTTCAACCCGCGGCCTTTTGTGTTTTTCGGGTTTTCGGCGTAACCTCCGGAGCTGAAATTTCTTTGGAACAAAGATAATTCTTTCTAATCTCTGCAATTTCTCAATTAATACCCACCCCGTTGTAATTTTATCAGGTTTTGGGGAAGATCTGATGCCCTTCGAATTTTGACCATTTTTTCAACCCGCGGCCTGTCGATTGTTTCAGGTTTTCGGCGTAACCACCGGAACTGAAATTTCTTTGGAACAAAGATAAATCTCTCTAATCTCTGCAATTTCTCAATTAATACCCACCCCGTTGTCATTTTATCAGGTTTTGGGGAAGATCTGACGCCCTTTAAATTTTGACCATTTTTTCAACCCGCGGCCTGACGTTTTCTAGGAGTTTTCGGCGTAACCTCCGCAGCTGAAATTTCTTTGGAACAAAGATAAATCTCTCTAATCTCTGCAATTTCTCGATTAATACCCACCCTGTTGTCATTTCATCTGATTTTGGGGAAGAACTGATGCCCTTTAAATTTGGCCATTTTTTCAACCCGCGGCCTGTCGTTTTTTTCGGGTTTTCGGCATAACCTCTGGAGCTGAAATTTCTTTGGAACAAAGATAATTCTCTCTAATCTCTGCAATTTCTCAATTAATACCCACCCCGTCGTCATTTTATCAGGTTTTGGGGAAGATCTGACGCCCTTTAAATTTTGACCATTTTTTCAACCCGCGGCCTGACGTTTTCTAGGAGTTTTCGGCGTAACCTCCGCAGCTGAAATTTCTTTGGAACAAAGATAAATCTCTCTAATCTCTGCAATTTCTCGATTAATACCCACCCTGTTGTCATTTCATCTGATTTTGGGGAAGATATGATGCCCTTTAAATTTTGACCATTTTTTCAACCCACGGCCTGTCGCTTTTTTCGGGTTTTCGGCATAACCTCCGGAGCTGAAATTTCTTTGGAACAAAGATAATTCTCTCTAATCTCTGCAATTTCTCAATTAATACCCACCCCGTCGTCATTTTATCAGGTTTTGGGGAAGATATGATGCCCTTTAAATTTTGACCATTTTTTCAACCCGCGGCCTGACGTTTTCTAGGAGTTTTCGGCGTAACCTCCGGAGCTGAAATTTCTTTGGAAAAAAGATAAATCTCTCTAATCTCTGCAATTTCTCGATTAATACCCACCCTGTTGTCATTTTATCTGATTTTGGGGAAGATCTGACGCCCTTTAAATTTTGACCATTTTTTCAACCCGCGGCCTGTCGTTTTTTTTTGGGTTTTCGGCTTAACCTCCGGAGCTGAAATTTCTTTGGAACAAAGATGAATCTCTCTAATCTCTGCAATTTCTCGATTAATACCCACCCTTTTGTCATTTTATCAGGTTTTGGGGAAGATCTGACGCCATTCAAATTTTGACCATTTTTTCAAACCGCGGCCTGTCGTTTTTTTTCGAGTTTTCGGCGTAACCTCCGGAGCTGAAATTTCTTTGGAACAAAGATAAATCTTTCTAATCTCTGCAATTTCTCAATTAATACCCACCCCGTTGTCATTTTATCAGGTTTTGGGGAAGATCTGACGCCCTTTAAATTTTGACCATATTTTCAACCCGCGGCCTGACGTTTTCTAGGAGTTTTCGGCGTAACCTCCGGAGCTGAAATTTCTTTGGAACAAAGATAAATCTCTCTAATCTCTGCAATTTCTCGATTAATACCCACCCTGTTGTCATTTCATCTGATTTTGGGGAAGATATGATGCCCTTTAAATTTTGACCATTTTTTCAACCCGCGGCCTGTCGCTTTTTTCGGGTTTTCGGCATAACCTCCGGAGCTGAAATTTCTTTGGAACAAAGATAATTCTCTCTAATCTCTGCAATTTCTCAATTAATACCCACCCCGTCGTCATTTTATCAGGTTTTGGGGAAGATCTGACGCCCTTTAAATTTTGACCATTTTTTCAACCCGCGGCCTGACGTTTTTTACGGGTTTTCGGCATAACCTCCGGAGCTGAAATTTCTTTGGAACAACAATAATTCTCTCTAATCTCTGCAATTTCTCAATTAATACCCACCCCGTCGTCATTTTATCAGGTTTTGGGGAAGATCTGACGCCCTTTAAATTTTGACCATTTTTTCAACCCGCGGCCTTTTGTGTTTTTTGGGTTTTCGGCGTAACCTCCGGAGCTGAAATTTCTTTGGAACAAAGATAATTCTTTCTAATCTCTGCAATTTCTCAATTAATACCCACCCCGTTGTAATTTTATCAGGTCTTGGGGAAGATCTGACGCCCTTCGAATTTTGACCATTTTTTCAACCCGCGGCCTGTCGATTGTTTCAGGTTTTCGGCGTAACCACCGGAACTGAAATTTCTTTGGAACAAAGATAAATCTCTCTAATCTCTGCAATTTCTCAATTAATACCCACCCCGTTGTCATTTTATCAGGTTTTGGGGAAGATCGGACGCCCTTTAAATTTTGACCATTTTTTCAACCCGCGGCCTGACGTTTTCTAGGAGTTTTCGGCGTAACCTCCGCAGCTGAAATTTCTTTGGAACAAAGATAAATCTCTCTAATCTCTGCAATTTCTCAATTAATACCCACCCTGTTGTCATTTCATCTGATTTTGGGGAAGACATGATGCCCTTTAAATTTGACCATTTTTTCAACCCGCGGCCTGTCGTTTTTTTCGGGTTTTCGGCATAACCTCCGGAGCTGAAATTTCTTTGGAACAAAGATAATTCTCTCTAATCTCTGCAATTTCTCAATTAATACCCACCCCGTCGTCATTTTATCAGGTTTTGGGGAAGATCTGACGCCCTTTAAATTTTGACCATTTTTTCAACCCGCGGCCTGACGTTTTCTAGGAGTTTTCGGCTTAACCTCCGTAGCTGAAATTCCTTTGGAACAAAGATAAATCTCTCTAATCTCTGCAATTTCTCGATTAATACCCACCCTGTTGTCATTTCATCTGATTTTGGGGAAGATATGATGCCCTTTAAATTTTGACCATATTTTCAACCCGCGGCCTGTCGCTTTTTTCGGGTTTTCGGCATAACCTCCGGAGCTGAAATTTCTTTGGAACAAAGATAATTCTCTCTAATCTCTGCAATTTCTCAATTAATACCCACCCCGTCGTCATTTTATCAGGTTTTGGGGAAGATCTGACGCCCTTTAAATTTTGACCATTTTTTCAACCCGCGGCCTGACGTTTTCTAGGAGTTTTCGGCTTAACCTCCGTAGCTGAAATTCCTTTGGAACAAAGATAAATCTCTCTAATCTCTGCAATTTCTCGATTAATACCCACCCTGTTGTCATTTCATCTGATTTTGGGGAAGATATGATGCCCTTTAAATTTTGACCATATTTTCAACCCGCGGCCTGTCGCTTTTTTCGGGTTTTCGGCATAACCTCCGGAGCTGAAATTTCTTTGGAACAAAGATAATTTTCTCTAATCTCTGCAATTTCTCAATTAATACCCACCCCGTCGTCATTTTATCAGGTTTTGGGGAAGATCTGACGCCCTTTAAATTTTGACCATTTTTTCAACCCGCGGCCTGACGTTTTCTAGGAGTTTTCGGCGTAACCTCCGCAGCTGAAATTTCTTTGGAACAAAGATAAATCTCTCTAATCTCTGCAATTTCTCAATTAATACCCACCCCGTTGTAATTTTATCAGGTTTTGGGGAAGATCTGACGCCCTTCGAATTTTGACCATTTTTTCAACCCGCGGCCTGTCGATTGTTTCAGGTTTTCGGCGTAACCACCAGAACTGAAATTTCTTTGGAACAAAGATAAATCTCTCTAATCTCTGCAATTTCTCAATTAATACCCACCCCGTTGTCATTTTATCAGGTTTTGGGGAAGATCTGACGCCCTTTAAATTTTGACCATTTTTTCAACCCGCGGCCTGACGTTTTCCAGGAGTTTTCGGCGTAACCTCCGCAGCTGAAATTTCTTTGGAACAAAGATAAATCTCTCTAATCTCTGCAATTTCTCGATTAATACCCGCCCTGTTTTCATTTTATCTGATTTTGGGGAAGATCTGACGCCCTTTAAATTTTGACCATTTTTTCAACCCGCGGCCTGTCGTTTTTTTCGGGTTTTCGGCATAACCTCCGGAGCTGAAATTTCTTTGGAACAAAGATAATTCTCTCTAATCTCTGCAATTTCTCAATTAATACCCACCCCGTCGTCATTTTATCAGGTTTTGGGGAAGATCTGACGCCCTTTAAATTTTGACCATTTTTTCAACCCGCGGCCTGACGTTTTCTAGGAGTTTTCGGCGTAACCTCCGCAGCTGAAATTCCTTTGGAACAAAGATAAATCTCTCTAATCTCTGCAATTTCTCGATTAATACCCACCCTGTTGTCATTTCATCTCATTTTGGGGAAGATATGATGCCCTTTAAATTTTGACCATTTTTTCAACCCGCGGCCTGTCGCTTTTTTCGGGTTTTCGGCATAACCTCCGGAGCTGAAATTTCTTTGGAACAAAGATAATTCTCTCTAATCTCTGCAATTTCTCAATTAATACCCACCCCGTCGTCATTTTATCAGGTTTTGGGGAAGATCTGACGCCCTTTAAATTTTGACCAGTTTTTCAACCCGCGGCCTTTTGTGTTTTTCGGGTTTTCGGCGTAACCTCCGGAGCTGAAATTTCTTTGGAACAAAGATAATTCTTTCTAATCTCTGCAATTTCTCAATTAATACCCACCCCGTTGTAATTTTATCAGGTTTTGGGGAAGATCTGATGCCCTTCGAATTTTGACCATTTTTTCAACCCGCGGCCTGTCGATTGTTTCAGGTTTTCGGCGTAACCACCGGAACTGAAATTTCTTTGGAACAAAGATAAATCTCTCTAATCTCTGCAATTTCTCAATTAATACCCACCCCGTTGTCATTTTATCAGGTTTTGGGGAAGATCTGACGCCCTTTAAATTTTGACCATTTTTTCAACCCGCGGCCTGACGTTTTCTAGGAGTTTTCGGCGTAACCTCCGCAGCTGAAATTTCTTTGGAACAAAGATAAATCTCTCTAATCTCTGCAATTTCTCGATTAATACCCACCCTGTTGTCATTTCATCTGATTTTGGGGAAGAACTGATGCCCTTTAAATTTGGCCATTTTTTCAACCCGCGGCCTGTCGTTTTTTTCGGGTTTTCGGCATAACCTCCGGAGCTGAAATTTCTTTGGAACAAAGATAATTCTCTCTAATCTCTGCAATTTCTCAATTAATACCCACCCCGTCGTCATTTTATCAGGTTTTGGGGAAGATCTGACGCCCTTTAAATTTTGACCATTTTTTCAACCCGCGGCCTGACGTTTTCTAGGAGTTTTCGGCATAACCTCCGCAGCTGAAATTTCTTTGGAACAAAGATAAATCTCTCTAATCTCTGCAATTTCTCGATTAATACCCACCCTGTTGTCATTTCATCTGATTTTGGGGAAGATATGATGCCCTTTAAATTTTGACCATTTTTTCAACCCACGGCCTGTCGCTTTTTTCGGGTTTTCGGCATAACCTTCGGAGCTGAAATTTCTTTGGAACAAAGATAATTCTCTCTAATCTCTGCAATTTCTCAATTAATACCCACCCCGTCGTCATTTTATCAGGTTTTGGGGAAGATATGATGCCCTTTAAATTTTGACCATTTTTTCAACCCGCGGCCTGACGTTTTCTAGGAGTTTTCGGCGTAACCTCCGGAGCTGAAATTTCTTTGGAAAAAAGATAAATCTCTCTAATCTCTGCAATTTCTCGATTAATACCCACCCTGTTGTCATTTTATCTGATTTTGGGGAAGATCTGACGCCCTTTAAATTTTGACCATTTTTTCAACCCGCGGCCTGTCGTTTTTTTTTGGGTTTTCGGCTTAACCTCCGGAGCTGAAATTTCTTTGGAACAAAGATGAATCTCTCTAATCTCTGCAATTTCTCGATTAATACCCACCCTTTTGTCATTTTATCAGGTTTTGGGGAAGATCTGACGCCATTCAAATTTTGACCATTTTTTCAAACCGCGGCCTGTCGTTTTTTTTCGAGTTTTCGGCGTAACCTCCGGAGCTGAAATTTCTTTGGAACAAAGATAAATCTTTCTAATCTCTGCAATTTCTCAATTAATACCCACCCCGTTGTCATTTTATCAGGTTTTGGGGAAGATCTGACGCCCTTTAAATTTTGACCATATTTTCAACCCGCGGCCTGACGTTTTCTAGGAGTTTTCGGCGTAACCTCCGGAGCTGAAATTTCTTTGGAACAAAGATAAATCTCTCTAATCTCTGCAATTTCTCGATTAATACCCACCCTGTTGTCATTTCATCTGATTTTGGGGAAGATATGATGCCCTTTAAATTTTGACCATTTTTTCAACCCGCGGCCTGTCGCTTTTTTCGGGTTTTCGGCATAACCTCCGGAGCTGAAATTTCTTTGGAACAAAGATAATTCTCTCTAATCTCTGCAATTTCTCAATTAATACCCACCCCGTCGTCATTTTATCAGGTTTTGGGGAAGATCTGACGCCCTTTAAATTTTGACCATTTTTTCAACCCGCGGCCTGACGTTTTTTACGGGTTTTCGGCATAACCTCCGGAGCTGAAATTTCTTTGGAACAACAATAATTCTCTCTAATCTCTGCAATTTCTCAATTAATACCCACCCCGTCGTCATTTTATCAGGTTTTGGGGAAGATCTGACGCCCTTTAAATTTTGACCAGTTTTTCAACCCGCGGCCTTTTGTGTTTTTTGGGTTTTCGGCGTAACCTCCGGAGCTGAAATTTCTTTGGAACAAAGATAATTCTTTCTAATCTCTGCAATTTCTCAATTAATACCCACCCCGTTGTCATTTTATCAGGTTTTGGGGAAGATCTGACGCCCTTTAAATTTTGACCATGTTTTCAACCCGCGGCCTGACGTTTTCTAGGAGTTTTCGGCGTAACCTCCGGAGCTGAAATTTCTTTGGAACAAAGATAAATCTCTCTAATCTCTGCAATTTCTCGATTAATACCCACCCTGTTGTCATTTCATCTGATTTTGGGGAAGATATGATGCCCTTTAAATTTTGACCATTTTTTCAACCCGCGGCCTGTCGCTTTTTTCGGGTTTTCGGCATAACCTCCGGAGCTGAAATTTCTTTGGAACAAAGATAATTCTCTCTAATCTCTGCAATTTCTCAATTAATACCCACCCCGTCGTCATTTTATCAGGTTTTGGGGAAGATCTGACGCCCTTTAAATTTTGACCAGTTTTTCAACCCGCGGCCTTTTGTGTTTTTTGGGTTTTCGGCGCAACCTCCGGAGCTGAAATTTCTTTGGAACAAAGATAATTCTTTCTAATCTCTGCAATTTCTCAATTAATACCCACCCCGTTGTAATTTTATCAGGTTTTGGGGAAGATCTGACGCCCTTCGAATTTTGACCATTTTTTCAACCCGCGGCCTGTCGATTGTTTCAGGTTTTCGGCGTAACCACCGGAACTGAAATTTCTTTGGAACAAAGATAAATCTCTCTAATCTCTGCAATTTCTCAATTAATACCCACCCCGTTGTCATTTTATCAGGTTTTGGGGAAGATCTGACGCCCTTTAAATTTTGACCATTTTTTCAACCCGCGGCCTGACGTTTTCTAGGAGTTTTCGGCGTAACCTCCGCAGCTGAAATTTCTTTGGAACAAAGATAAATCTCTCTAATCTCTGCAATTTCTCGATTAATACCCACCCTGTTGTCATTTCATCTGATTTTGGGGAAGACATGATGCCCTTTAAATTTGACCATTTTTTCAACCCGCGGCCTGTCGTTTTTTTCGGGTTTTCGGCATAACCTCCGGAGCTGAAATTTCTTTGGAACAAAGATAATTCTCTCTAATCTCTGCAATTTCTCAATTAATACCCACCCCGTCGTCATTTTATCAGGTTTTGGGGAAGATCTGACGCCCTTTAAATTTTGACCATTTTTTCAACCCGCGGCCTGACGTTTTCTAGGAGTTTTCGGCGTAACCTCCGTAGCTGAAATTCCTTTGGAACAAAGATAAATCTCTCTAATCTCTGCAATTTCTCGATTAATACCCACCCTGTTGTCATTTTATCAGGTTTTGGGGAAGATCTGCCGCCATTCAAATTTTGACCATTTTTTCAAACCGCGGCCTGTCGTTTTTTTCGAGTTTTCGGCGTAACCTCCGGAGCTGAAATTTCTTTGGAACAAAGATAATTCTTTCTAATCTCTGCAATTTCTCAATTAATACCCACCCCGTTGTCATTTTATCAGGTTTTGGGGAAGATCTGACGCCCTTTAAATTTTGACCATATTTTCAACCCGCGGCCTGACGTTTTCTAGGAGTTTTCGGCGTAACCTCCGGAGCTGAAATTTCTTTGGAACAAAGATAAATCTCTCTAATCTCTGCAATTTCTCGATTAATACCCACCCTGTTGTCATTTTATCTGATTTTGGGGAAGATATGATGCCCTTTAAATTTTGACCATTTTTTCAACCCGCGGCCTGACGTTTTCTAGGAGTTTTCGGCGTAACCTCCGCAGCTGAAATTCCTTTGGAACAAAGATAAATCTCTCTAATCTCTGCAATTTCTCGATTAATACCCACCCTGTTGTCATTTCATCTCATTTTGGGGAAGATATGATGCCCTTTAAATTTTGACCATTTTTTCAACCCGCGGCCTGTCGCTTTTTTCGGGTTTTCGGCATAACCTCCGGAGCTGAAATTTCTTTGGAACAAAGATAATTCTCTCTAATCTCTGCAATTTCTCAATTAATACCCACCCCGTCGTCATTTTATCAGGTTTTGGGGAAGATCTGACGCCCTTTAAATTTTGACCATTTTTTCAACCCGCGGCCTGACGTTTTTTACGGGTTTTCGGCATAACCTCCGGAGCTGAAATTTCTTTGGAACAACAATAATTCTCTCTAATCTCTGCAATTTCTCAATTAATACCCACCCCGTCGTCATTTTATCAGGTTTTGGGGAAGATCTGACGCCCTTTAAATTTTGACCAGTTTTTCAACCCGCGGCCTTTTGTGTTTTTCGGGTTTTCGGCGTAACCTCCGGAGCTGAAATTTCTTTGGAACAAAGATAATTCTTTCTAATCTCTGCAATTTCTCAATTAATACCCACCCCGTTGTAATTTTATCAGGTTTTGGGGAAGATCTGATGCCCTTCGAATTTTGACCATTTTTTCAACCCGCGGCCTGTCGATTGTTTCAGGTTTTCGGCGTAACCACCGGAACTGAAATTTCTTTGGAACAGAGATAAATCTCTCTAATCTCTGCAATTTCTCAATTAATACCCACCCCGTTGTCATTTTATCAGGTTTTGGGGAAGATCTGACGCCCTTTAAATTTTGACCATTTTTTCAACCCGCGGCCTGACGTTTTCTAGGAGTTTTCGGCGTGACCTCCGCAGCTGAAATTTCTTTGGAACAAAGATAAATCTCTCTAATCTCTGCAATTTCTCGATTAATACCCACCCTGTTGTCATTTCATCTGATTTTGGGGAAGACATGATGCCCTTTAAATTTTGACCATTTTTTAAACCCGCGGCCTTTTGTGTTTTTTGGGTTTTCGGCGTAACCTCCGGAGCTGAAATTTCTTTGGAACAAAGATAATTCTTTCTAATCTCTGCAATTTCTCAATTAATACCCACCCCGTTGTAATTTTATCAGGTTTTGGGGAAGATCTGACGCCCTTCGAATTTTGACCATTTTTTCAACCCGCGGCCTGTCGATTGTTTCAGGTTTTCGGCGTAACCACCGGAAGTGAAATTTCTTTGGAACAAAGATAAATCTCTCTAATCTCTGCAATTTCTCAATTAATACCCACCCCGTTGTCATTTTATCAGGTTTTGGGGAAGATCTGACGCCCTTTAAATTTTGACCATTTTTTCAACCCGCGGCCTGACGTTTTCTAGGAGTTTTCAGCGTAACCTCCGCAGCTGAAATTTCTTTGGAACAAAGATAAATCTCTCTAATCTCTGCAATTTCTCGATTAATACCCACCCTGTTGTCATTTCATCTGATTTTGGGGAAGACATGATGCCCTTTAAATTTGACCATTTTTTCAACTCGCGGCCTGTCGTTTTTTTCGGGTTTTCGGCATAACCTCCGGAGCTGAAATTTCTTTGGAACAAAGATAATTCTCTCTAATCTCTGCAATTTCTCGATTAATACCCACCCTGTTGTCATTTTATCAGGTTTTGGGGAAGATCTGACGCCCTTTAAATTTTGACCATTTTTTCAACCCGCGGCCTGACGTTTTTTACGGGTTTTCGGCATAACCTCCGGAGCTGAAATTTCTTTGGAACAACAATAATTCTCTCTAATCTCTGCAATTTCTCAATTAATACCCACCCCGTCGTCATTTTATCAGGTTTTGGGGAAGATCTGACGCCCTTTAAATTTTGACCAGTTTTTCAACCCGCGGCCTTTTGTGTTTTTCGGGTTTTCGGCGTAACCTCCGGAGCTGAAATTTCTTTGGAACAAAGATAATTCTTTCTAATCTCTGCAATTTCTCAATTAATACCCACCCCGTTGTAATTTTATCAGGTTTTGGGGAAGATCTGATGCCCTTCGAATTTTGACCATTTTTTCAACCCGCGGCCTGTCGATTGTTTCAGGTTTTCGGCGTAACCACCGGAACTGAAATTTCTTTGGAACAGAGATAAATCTCTCTAATCTCTGCAATTTCTCAATTAATACCCACCCCGTTGTCATTTTATCAGGTTTTGGGGAAGATCTGACGCCCTTTAAATTTTGACCATTTTTTCAACCCGCGGCCTGACGTTTTCTAGGAGTTTTCGGCGTGACCTCCGCAGCTGAAATTTCTTTGGAACAAAGATAAATCTCTCTAATCTCTGCAATTTCTCGATTAATACCCACCCTGTTGTCATTTCATCTGATTTTGGGGAAGACATGATGCCCTTTAAATTTTGACCATTTTTTAAACCCGCGGCCTTTTGTGTTTTTTGGGTTTTCGGCGTAACCTCCGGAGCTGAAATTTCTTTGGAACAAAGATAATTCTTTCTAATCTCTGCAATTTCTCAATTAATACCCACCCCGTTGTAATTTTATCAGGTTTTGGGGAAGATCTGACGCCCTTCGAATTTTGACCATTTTTTCAACCCGCGGCCTGTCGATTGTTTCAGGTTTTCGGCGTAACCACCGGAAGTGAAATTTCTTTGGAACAAAGATAAATCTCTCTAATCTCTGCAATTTCTCAATTAATACCCACCCCGTTGTCATTTTATCAGGTTTTGGGGAAGATCTGACGCCCTTTAAATTTTGACCATTTTTTCAACCCGCGGCCTGACGTTTTCTAGGAGTTTTCGGCGTAACCTCCGCAGCTGAAATTTCTTTGGAACAAAGATAAATCTCTCTAATCTCTGCAATTTCTCGATTAATACCCACCCTGTTGTCATTTCATCTGATTTTGGGGAAGACATGATGCCCTTTAAATTTGACCATTTTTTCAACTCGCGGCCTGTCGTTTTTTTCGGGTTTTCGGCATAACCTCCGGAGCTGAAATTTCTTTGGAACAAAGATAATTCTCTCTAATCTCTGCAATTTCTCGATTAATACCCACCCTGTTGTCATTTTATCAGGTTTTGGGGAAGATCTGACGCCATTCAAATTTTGACCATTTTTTCAACCCGCGGCCTGTCGTTTTTTTCGAGTTTTCGGCGTAACCTCTGGAGCTGAAATTTCTTTGGAACAAAGATAATTCTTTCTAATCTCTGCAATTTCTCAATTAATACCCACCCTGTTGTCATTTTATCTGATTTTGGGGAAGATCTGACGCCCTTTAAATTTTGACCATTTTTTCAACCCGCGGCCTGTCGTTTTTTTTTGGGTTTTCGGCGTAACCTCCGGAGCTGAAATTTCTTTGGAACAAAGATAAATCTCTCTAATCTCTGCAATTTCTCAATTAATACCCACCCCGTCGTCATTTTATCAGGTTTTGGGGAAGATCTGACGCCCTTTAAATTTTGACCAGTTTTTCAACCCGCGGCCTTTTGTGTTTTTCGGGTTTTCGGCGTAACCTCCGGAGCTGAAATTTCTTTGGAACAAAGATAATTCTTTCTAATCTCTGCAATTTCTCAATTAATACCCACCCCGTTGTAATTTTATCAGGTTTTGGGGAAGATCTGACGCCCTTCGAATTTTGACCATTTTTTCAACCCGCAGCCTGTCGATTGTTTCAGGTTTTCGGCGTAACCACCGGAACTGAAATTTCTTTGGAACAAAGATAAATCTCTCTAATCTCTGCAATTTCTCAATTAATACCCACCCCGTTGTCATTTTATCAGGTTTTGGGGAAGATCTGACGCCCTTTAAATTTTGACCATTTTTTCAACCCGCGGCCTGACGTTTTCTAGGAGTTTTCGGCGTAACCTCCGCAGCTGAAATTTCTTTGGAACAAAGATAAATCTCTCTAATCTCTGCAATTTCTCGATTAATACCCACCCTGTTGCAATTTCATCTGATTTTGGGGAAGACATGATGCCCTTTAAATTTGACCATTTTTTCAACCCACGGCCTGTCGTTTTTTTCGGGTTTTCGGCATAACCTCCGGAGCTGAAATTTCTTTGGAACAAAGATAATTCTCTCTAATCTCTGCAATTTCTCAATTAATACCCACCCCGTCGTCATTTTATCAGGTTTTGGGGAAGATCTGACGCCCTTTAAATTTTGACCATTTTTTCAACCCGCGGCCTGACGTTTTCTAGGAGTTTTCGGCGTAACCTCCGCAGCTGAAATTTCTTTGGAACAAAGATAAATCTCTCTAATCTCTGCAATTTCTCAATTAATACCCACCTCGTCGTCATTTTATCAGGTTTTGGGGAAGATCTGACGCCCTTTAAATTTTGACCAGTTTTTCAACCCGCGGCCTTTTGTGTTTTTTGGGTTTTCGGCGTAACCTCCGGAGCTGAAATTTCTTTGGAACAAAGATAATTCTTTCTAATCTCTGCAATTTCTCAATTAATACCCACCCCGTTGTAATTTTATCAGGTTTTGGGGAAGATCTGACGCCCTTCGAATTTTGACCATTTTTTCAACCCGCGGCCTGTCGATTGTTTCAGGTTTTCGGCGTAACCACCGGAACTGAAATTTCTTTGGAACAAAGATAAATCTCTCTAATCTCTGCAATTTCTCAATTAATACCCACCCCGTTGTCATTTTATCAGGTTTTGGGGAAGATCTGACGCCCTTTAAATTTTGACCATTTTTTCAACCCGCGGCCTGACGTTTTCTAGGAGTTTTCGGCGTAACCTCCGCAGCTGAAATTTCTTTGGAACAAAGATAAATCTCTCTAATCTCTGCAATTTCTCGATTAATACCCACCCTGTTGCAATTTCATCTGATTTTGGGGAAGACATGATGCCCTTTAAATTTGACCATTTTTTCAACCCGCGGGCTGTCGTTTTTTTCGGGTTTTCGGCATAACCTCCGGAGCTGAAATTTCTTTGGAACAAAGATAATTCTCTCTAATCTCTGCAATTTCTCAATTAATACCCACCCCGTCGTCATTTTATCAGGTTTTGGGGAAGATCTGATGCCCTTCGAATTTTGACCATTTTTTCAACCCGCGGCCTGACGTTTTCTAGGAGTTTTCGGCGTAACCTCCGCAGCTGAAATTTCTTTGGAACAAAGATAAATCTCTCTAATCTCTGCAATTTCTCGATTAATACCCACCCTGTTGTCATTTCATCTGATTTTGGGGAAGATATGATGCCCTTTAAATTTTGACCATTTTTTCAACCCGCGGCCTGTCGCTTTTTTCGGGTTTTCGGCATAACCTCCGGAGCTGAAATTTCTTTGGAACAAAGATAATTCTCTCTAATCTCTGCAATTTCTCAATTAATACCCACCCCGTCGTCATTTTATCAGGTTTTGGGGAAGATCTGACGCCCTTTAAATTTTGACCATTTTTTCAACCCGCGGCCTGACGTTTTCTAGGAGTTTTCGGCGTAACCTCCGCAGCTGAAATTTCTTTGGAACAAAGATAAATCTCTCTAATCTCTGCAATTTCTCGATTAATACCCACCCTGTTGTCATTTCATCTGATTTTGGGGAAGATATGATGCCCTTTAAATTTTGACCATTTTGGGGGAAGATTTTTCAACCCGTGGCCTGACGTTTTCTAGGAGTTTTCGGCGTAACCTCCGGAGCTGAAATTTCTTTGGAACAAAGATAAATCTCTCTAATCTCTGCAATTTCTCGATTAATACCCACCCTGTTGTCATTTTATCTGATTTTGGGGAAGATATGATGCCCTTTAAATTTTGACCATTTTTTCAACCCGCGGCCTTTTGTTTTTTTGGGGTTTTCGGCGTAACCTCCGGAGCTGAAATTTCTTCGGAACATAGATAATTCTTTCTAATCTCTGCAATTTCTCAATTAATACCCACACCGTTGTCATTTTATCAGGTTTTGGGGAAGTTCTGACGCCCTTTGAATTTTGACCATTTTTTCAGCCCGCGGCCTGACGTTTTTTACGGGTTTTCGGCATAACCTCCGGAGCTGAAATTTCTTTGGAACAACAATAATTCTCTCTAATCTCTGCAATTTCTCAATTAATACCCACCCCGTCGTCATTTTATCAGGTTTTGGGGAAGATCTGACGCCCTTTAAATTTTGACCAGTTTTTCAACCCGCGGCCTTTTGTGTTTTTTGGGTTTTCGGCGTAACCTCCGGAGCTGAAATTTCTTTGGAACAAAGATAATTCTTTCTAATCTCTGCAATTTCTCAATTAATACCCACCCCGTTGTCATTTTATCAGGTTTTGGGGAAGATCTGATGCCCTTCGAATTTTGACCATTTTTTCAACCCGCGGCCTGTCGATTGTTTCAGGTTTTCGGCGTAACCACCGGAACTGAAATTTCTTTGGAACAAAGATAAATCTCTCTAATCTCTGCAATTTCTCAATTAATACCCACCCCGTTGTCATTTTATCAGGTTTTGGGGAAAATCTGACGCCCTTTAAATTTTGACCATTTTTTCAACCCGCGGCCTGACGTTTTCTAGGAGTTTTCGGCGTAACCTCCGCAGCTGAAATTTCTTTGGAACAAAGATAAATCTCTCTAATCTCTGCAATTTCTCGATTAATACCCACCCTGTTGTCATTTCATCTGATTTTGGGGAAGACATGATGCCCTTTAAATTTGACCATTTTTTCAACCCGCGGCCTGTCGTTTCTTTCGGGTTTTCGGCATAACCTCCGGAGCTGAAATTTCTTTGGAACAAAGATAATTCTCTCTAATCTCTGCAATTTCTCAATTAATACCCACCCCGTCGTCATTTTATCAGGTTTTGGGGAAGATCTGATGCCCTTCGAATTTTGACCATTTTTTCAACCCGCGGCCTGTCGATTGTTTCAGGTTTTAGGCGTAACCACCGGAACTGAAATTTCTTTGGAACAAAGATAAATCTCTCTAATCTCTGCAATTTCTCGATTAATACCCACCCTGTTGTCATTTCATCTGATTTTGGGGAAGATATGATGCCCTTTAAATTTTGACCATTTTTTCAACCCGCGGCCTGTCGCTTTTTTCGGGTTTTCGGCATAACCTCCGGAGCTGAAATTTCTTTGGAACAAAGATAATTCTCTCTAATCTCTGCAATTTCTCAATTAATACCCACCCCGTCGTCATTTTATCAGGTTTTGGGGAAGATCTGACGCCCTTTAAATTTTGACCATTTTTTCAACCCGCGGCCTGACGTTTTCTAGGAGTTTTCGGCGTAACCTCCGGAGCTGAAATTTCTTTGGAACAAAGATAAATCTCTCTAATCTCTGCAATTTCTCGATTAATACCCACCCTGTTGTCATTTTATCAGGTTTTGGGGAAGATCTGACGCCTTTCAAATTTTGACCATTTTTTCAAACCGCGGCCTGTCGTTTTTTTCGAGTTTTCGGCGTAACCTCCGGAGCTGAAATTTCTTTGGAACAAAGATAATTCTTTCTAATCTCTGCAATTTCTCAATTAATACCCACCCCGTTGTCATTTTATCAGGTTTTGGGGAAGATCTGACGCCCTTTAAATTTTGACCATATTTTCAACCCACGGCCTGACGTTTTTTACGGGTTTTCGGCATAACCTCCGGAGCTGAAATTTCTTTGGAACAACAATAATTCTCTCTAATCTCTGCAATTTCTCAATTAATACCCACCCCGTCGTCATTTTATCAGGTTTTGGGGAAGATCTGACGCCCTTTAAATTTTGACCAGTTTTTCAACCCGCGGCCTTTTGTGTTTTTCGGGTTTTCGGCGTAACCTCCGGAGCTGAAATTTCTTTGGAACAAAGATAATTCTTTCTAATCTCTGCAATTTCTCAATTAATACCCACCCCGTTGTAATTTTATCAGGTTTTGGGGAAGATCTGATGCCCTTCGAATTTTGACCATTTTTTCAACCCGCGGCCTGTCGATTGTTTCAGGTTTTCGGCGTAACCACCGGAACTGAAATTTCTTTGGAACAAAGATAAATCTCTCTAATCTCTGCAATTTCTCAATTAATACCCACCCCGTTGTCATTTTATCAGGTTTTGGGGAAGATCTGACGCCCTTTAAATTTTGACCATTTTTTCAACCCGCGGCCTGACGTTTTCTAGGAGTTTTCGGCGTAACCTCCGCAGCTGAAATTTCTTTGGAACAAAGATAAATCTCTCTAATCTCTGCAATTTCTCGATTAATACCCACCCTGTTGTAATTTCATCTGATTTTGGGGAAGACATGATGCCCTTTAAATTTGGCCATTTTTTCAACCCGCGGCCTGTCGTTTTTTTCGGGTTTTCGGCATAACCTCCGGAGCTGAAATTTCTTTGGAACAAAGATAATTCTCTCTAATCTCTGCAATTTCTCAATTAATACCCACCCCGTCGTCATTTTATCAGGATTTGGGGAAGATCTGACGCCCTTTAAATTTTGACCATTTTTTGAAACCCGCGGCCTGACGTTTTCTAGGAGTTTTCGGCGTAACCTCCGCAGCTGAAATTTCTTTGGAACAAAGATAAATCTCTCTAATCTCTGCAATTTCTCGATTAATACCCACCCTGTTGTCATTTCATCTGATTTTGGGGAAAGATATGATGCCCTTTAAATTTTGACCATTTTTTCAACCCACGGCCTGTCGCTTTTTTCGGGTTTTCGGCATAACCTCCGGAGCTGAAATTTCTTTGGAACAAAGATAATTCTCTCTAATCTCTGCAATTTCTCAATTAATACCCACCCCGTCGTCATTTTATCAGGTTTTGGGGAAGATCTGACGCCCTTTAAATTTTGACCATTTTTTCAACCCGCGGCCTGACGTTTTCTAGGAGTTTTCGGCGTAACCTCCGGAGCTGAAATTTCTTTGGAACAAAGATAAATCTCTCTAATCTCTGCAATTTCTCGATTAATACCCACCCTGTTGTCATTTTATCTGATTTTGGGGAAGATCTGACGCCCTTTAAATTTTGACCATTTTTTCAACCCGCGGCCTGTCGTTTTTTTTTTGGGTTTTCGGCGTAACCTCCGGAGCTGAAATTTCTTTGGAACAAAGATGAATCTCTCTAATCTCTGCAATTTCTCGATTAATACCCACCCTTTTGTCATTTTATCAGGTTTTGGGGAAGATCTGACGCCATTCAAATTTTGACCATTTTTTCAAACCGCGGCCTGTCGTTTTTTTTCGAGTTTTCGGCGTAACCTCCGGAGCTGAAATTTCTTTGGAACAAAGATAAATCTTTCTAATCTCTGCAATTTCTCGATTAATACCCACCCTGTTGTCATTTCATCTGATTTTGGGGAAAGATATGATGCCCTTTAAATTTTGACCATTTTTTCAACCCACGGCCTGTCGCTTTTTTCGGGTTTTCGGCATAACCTCCGGAGCTGAAATTTCTTTGGAACAAAGATAATTCTCTCTAATCTCTGCAATTTCTCAATTAATACCCACCCCGTCGTCATTTTATCAGGTTTTGGGGAAGATCTGACGCCCTTTAAATTTTGACCATTTTTTCAACCCGCGGCCTGACGTTTTCTAGGAGTTTTCGGCGTAACCTCCGGAGCTGAAATTTCTTTGGAACAAAGATAAATCTCTCTAATCTCTGCAATTTCTCGATTAATACCCACCCTGTTGTCATTTTATCTGATTTTGGGGAAGATCTGACGCCCTTTAAATTTTGACCATTTTTTCAACCCGCGGCCTGTCGTTTTTTTTTTGGGTTTTCGGCGTAACCTCCGGAGCTGAAATTTCTTTGGAACAAAGATGAATCTCTCTAATCTCTGCAATTTCTCGATTAATACCCACCCTTTTGTCATTTTATCAGGTTTTGGGGAAGATCTGACGCCATTCAAATTTTGACCATTTTTTCAAACCGCGGCCTGTCGTTTTTTTTCGAGTTTTCGGCGTAACCTCCGGAGCTGAAATTTCTTTGGAACAAAGATAAATCTTTCTAATCTCTGCAATTTCTCAATTAATACCCACCCCGTTGTCATTTTATCAGGTTTTGGGGAAGATCTGACGCCCTTTAAATTTTGACCATATTTTCAACCCGCGGCCTGACGTTTTCTAGGAGTTTTCGGCGTAACCTCCAGAGCTGAAATTTCTTTGGAACAAAGATAAATCTCTCTAATCTCTGCAATTTCTCGATTAATACCCACCCTGTTGTCATTTCATCTGATTTTGGGGAAGATATGATGCCCTTTAAATTTTGACCATTTTTTCAACCCGCGGCCTGTCGCTTTTTTTCGGGTTTTCGGCATAACCTCCGGAGCTGAAATTTCTTTGGAACAAAGATAATTCTCTCTAATCTCTGCAATTTCTCAATTAATACCCACCCCGTCGTCATTTTATCAGGTTTTGGGGAAGATCTGACGCCCTTTAAATTTTGACCATTTTTTCAACCCGCGGCCTGACGTTTTTTACGGGTTTTCGGCATAACCTCCGGAGCTGAAATTTCTTTGGAACAACAATAATTCTCTCTAATCTCTGCAATTTCTCAATTAATACCCACCCCGTCGTCATTTTATCAGGTTTTGGGGAAGATCTGACGCCCTTTAAATTTTGACCAGTTTTTCAACCCGCGGCCTTTTGTGTTTTTTGGGTTTTCGGCGTAACCTCCGGAGCTGAAATTTCTTTGGAACAAAGATAATTCTTTCTAATCTCTGCAATTTCTCAATTAATACCCACCCCGTTGTAATTTTATCAGGTTTTGGGGAAGATCTGACGCCCTTCGAATTTTGACCATTTTTTCAACCCGCGGCCTGTCGATTGTTTCAGGTTTTCGGCGTAACCACCGGAACTGAAATTTCTTTGGAACAAAGATAAATCTCTCTAATCTCTGCAATTTCTCAATTAATACCCACCCCGTTGTCATTTTATCAGGTTTTGGGGAAGATCTGACGCCCTTTAAATTTTGACCATTTTTTCAACCCGCGGCCTGACGTTTTCTAGGAGTTTTCGGCGTAACCTCCGCAGCTGAAATTTCTTTGGAACAAAGATAAATCTCTCTAATCTCTGCAATTTCTCAATTAATACCCACCCCGTTGTCATTTTATCAGGTTTTGGGGAAGATCTGACGCCCTTTAAATTTTGACCATTTTTTCAACCCGCGGCCTGACGTTTTCTAGGAGTTTTCGGCGTAACCTCCGCAGCTGAAATTTCTTTGGAACAAAGATAAATCTCTCTAATCTCTGCAATTTCTCGATTAATACCCACCCTGTTGCAATTTCATCTGATTTTGGGGAAGACATGATGCCCTTTAAATTTGACCATTTTTTCAACCCGCGGCCTGTCGTTTTTTTCGGGTTTTCGGCATAACCTCCGGAGCTGAAATTTCTTTGGAACAAAGATAATTCTCTCTAATCTCTGCAATTTCTCAATTAATACCCACCCCGTCGTCATTTTATCAGGTTTTGGGGAAGATCTGACGCCCTTTAAATTTTGACCATTTTTTCAACCCGCGGCCTGACGTTTTCTAGGAGTTTTCGGCGTAACCTCCGCAGCTGAAATTTCTTTGGAACAAAGATAAATCTCTCTAATCTCTGCAATTTCTCGATTAATACCCACCCTGTTGTCATTTCATCTGATTTTGGGGAAGATATGATGCCCTTTAAATTTTGACCATTTTTTCAACCCGCGGCCTGTCGCTTTTTTCGGGTTTTCGGCATAACCTCCGGAGCTGAAATTTCTTTGGAACAAAGATAATTCTCTCTAATCTCTGCAATTTCTCAATTAATACCCACCCCGTCGTCATTTTATCAGGTTTTGGGGAAGATCTGACGCCCTTTAAATTTTGACCATTTTTTCAACCCGCGGCCTGACGTTTTTTACGGGTTTTCGGCATAACCTCCGGAGCTGAAATTTCTTTGGAACAACAATAATTCTCTCTAATCTCTGCAATTTCTCAATTAATACCCACCCCGTCGTCATTTTATCAGGTTTTGGGGAAGATCTGACGCCCTTTAAATTTTGACCAGTTTTTCAACCCGCGGCCTTTTGTGTTTTTTGGGTTTTCGGCGTAACCTCCGGAGCTGAAATTTCTTTGGAACAAAGATAATTCTTTCTAATCTCTGCAATTTCTCAATTAATACCCACCCCGTTGTAATTTTATCAGGTTTTGGGGAAGATCTGACGCCCTTCGAATTTTGACCATTTTTTCAACCCGCGGCCTGTCGATTGTTTCAGGTTTTCGGCGTAACCACCGGAACTGAAATTTCTTTGGAACAAAGATAAATCTCTCTAATCTCTGCAATTTCTCAATTAATACCCACCCCGTTGTCATTTTATCAGGTTTTGGGGAAGATCTGACGCCCTTTAAATTTTGACCATTTTTTCAACCCGCGGCCTGACGTTTTCTAGGAGTTTTCGGCGTAACCTCCGCAGCTGAAATTTCTTTGGAACAAAGATAAATCTCTCTAATCTCTGCAATTTCTCAATTAATACCCACCCCGTTGTCATTTTATCAGGTTTTGGGGAAGATCTGACGCCCTTTAAATTTTGACCATTTTTTCAACCCGCGGCCTGACGTTTTCTAGGAGTTTTCGGCGTAACCTCCGCAGCTGAAATTTCTTTGGAACAAAGATAAATCTCTCTAATCTCTGCAATTTCTCGATTAATACCCACCCTGTTGCAATTTCATCTGATTTTGGGGAAGACATGATGCCCTTTAAATTTGACCATTTTTTCAACCCGCGGCCTGTCGTTTTTTTCGGGTTTTCGGCATAACCTCCGGAGCTGAAATTTCTTTGGAACAAAGATAATTCTCTCTAATCTCTGCAATTTCTCAATTAATACCCACCCCGTCGTCATTTTATCAGGTTTTGGGGAAGATCTGACGCCCTTTAAATTTTGACCATTTTTTCAACCCGCGGCCTGACGTTTTCTAGGAGTTTTCGGCGTAACCTCCGCAGCTGAAATTTCTTTGGAACAAAGATAAATCTCTCTAATCTCTGCAATTTCTCGATTAATACCCACCCTGTTGTCATTTCATCTGATTTTGGGGAAGATATGATGCCCTTTAAATTTTGACCATTTTTTCAACCCGCGGCCTGTCGCTTTTTTCGGGTTTTCGGCATAACCTCCGGAGCTGAAATTTCTTTGGAACAAAGATAATTCTCTCTAATCTCTGCAATTTCTCAATTAATACCCACCCCGTCGTCATTTTATCAGGTTTTGGGGAAGATCTGACGCCCTTTAAATTTTGACCATTTTTTCAACCCGCGGCCTGACGTTTTTTACGGGTTTTCGGCATAACCTCCGGAGCTGAAATTTCTTTGGAACAACAATAATTCTCTCTAATCTCTGCAATTTCTCAATTAATACCCACCCCGTCGTCATTTTATCAGGTTTTGGGGAAGATCTGACGCCCTTTAAATTTTGACCAGTTTTTCAACCCGCGGCCTTTTGTGTTTTTTGGGTTTTCGGCGTAACCTCCGGAGCTGAAATTTCTTTGGAACAAAGATAATTCTTTCTAATCTCTGCAATTTCTCAATTAATACCCACCCCGTTGTAATTTTATCAGGTTTTGGGGAAGATCTGACGCCCTTCGAATTTTGACCATTTTTTCAACCCGCGGCCTGTCGATTGTTTCAGGTTTTCGGCGTAACCTCCGCAGCTGAAATTTCTTTGGAACAAAGATAAATCTCTCTAATCTCTGCAATTTCTCGATTAATACCCACCCTGTTGCAATTTCATCTGATTTTGGGGAAGACATGATGCCCTTTAAATTTGACCATTTTTTCAACCCGCGGCCTGTCGTTTTTCTCGGGTTTTCGGCATAACCTCCGGAGCTGAAAATTCTTTGGAACAAAGATAATTCTCTCTAATCTCTGCAATTTCTCAATTAATACCCACCCCGTCGTCATTTTATCAGGTTTTGGGGAAGATCTGACGCCCTTTAAATTTTGACCATTTTTTCAACCCGCGGCCTGACGTTTTCTAGGAGTTTTCGGCGTAACCTCCGCAGCTGAAATTTCTTTGGAACAAAGATAAATCTCTCTAATCTCTGCAATTTCTCGATTAATACCCACCCTGTTGTCATTTCATCTGATTTTGGGGAAGATATGATGCCCTTTAAATTTTGACCATTTTTTCAACCCGCGGCCTGTCGCTTTTTTCGGGTTTTCGGCATAACCTCCGGAGCTGAAATTTCTTTGGAACAAAGATAATTCTCTCTAATCTCTGCAATTTCTCAATTAATACCCACCCCGTCGTCATTTTATCAGGTTTTGGGGAAGATCTGACGCCCTTTAAATTTTGACCATTTTTTCAACCCGCGGCCTGACGTTTTCTAGGAGTTTTCGGCGTAACCTCCGCAGCTGAAATTTCTTTGGAACAAAGATAAATCTCTCTAATCTCTGCAATTTCTCGATTAATACCCACCCTGTTGTCATTTCATCTGATTTTGGGGAAGATATGATGCCCTTTAAATTTTGACCATTTTTTCAACCCGCGGCCTGACGTTTTTTACGGGTTTTCGGCATAACCTCCGGAGCTGAAATTTCTTTGGAACAACAATAATTCTCTCTAATCTCTGCAATTTCTCAATTAATACCCACCCCGTCGTCATTTTATCAGGTTTTGGGGAAGATCTGACGCCCTTTAAATTTTGACCAGTTTTTCAACCCGCGGCCTTTTGTGTTTTTCGGGTTTTCGGCGTAACCTCCGCAGCTGAAATTTCTTTGGAACAAAGATAATTCTTTCTAATCTCTGCAATTTCTCAATTAATACCCACCCCGTCGTCATTTTATCAGGTTTTGGGGAAGATCTGACGCCCTTTAAATTTTGACCAGTTTTTCAACCCGCGGCCTTTTGTGTTTTTTGGGTTTTCGGCGTAACCTCCGGAGCTGAAATTTCTTTGGAACAAAGATAATTCTTTCTAATCTCTGCAATTTCTCAATTAATACCCACCCCGTTGTAATTTTATCAGGTTTTGGGGAAGATCTGACGCCCTTCGAATTTTGACCATTTTTTCAACCCGCGGCCTGTCGATTGTTTCAGGTTTTCGGCGTAACCACCGGAACTGAAATTTCTTTGGAACAAAGATAAATCTCTCTAATCTCTGCAATTTCTCAATTAATACCTACCCCGTTGTCATTTTATCAGGTTTTGGGGAAGATCTGACGCCCTTTAAATTTTGACCATTTTTTCAACCCGCGGCCTGACGTTTTCTAGGAGTTTTCGGCGTAACCTCCGCAGCTGAAATTTCTTTGGAACAAAGATAAATCTCTCTAATCTCTGCAATTTCTCGATTAATACCCACCCTGTTGCAATTTCATCTGATTTTGGGGAAGACATGATGCCCTTTAAATTTGACCATTTTTTCAACCCGCGGCCTGTCGTTTTTCTCGGGTTTTCGGCATAACCTCCGGAGCTGAAATTTCTTTGGAACAAAGATAATTCTCTCTAATCTCTGCAATTTCTCAATTAATACCCACCCCGTCGTCATTTTATCAGGTTTTGGGGAAGATCTGACGCCCTTTAAATTTTGACCATTTTTTCAACCCGCGGCCTGACGTTTTCTAGGAGTTTTCGGCGTAACCTCCGCAGCTGAAATTTCTTTGGAACAAAGATAAATCTCTCTAATCTCTGCAATTTCTCGATTAATACCCACCCTGTTGTCATTTCATCTGATTTTGGGGAAGATATGATGCCCTTTAAATTTTGACCATTTTTTCAACCCGCGGCCTGTCGCTTTTTTCGGGTTTTCGGCATAACCTCCGGAGCTGAAATTTCTTTGGAACAAAGATAATTCTCTCTAATCTCTGCAATTTCTCAATTAATGCCCACCCCGTCGTCATTTTATCAGGTTTTGGGGAAGATCTGACGCCCTTTAAATTTTGACCATTTTTTCAACCCGCGGCCTGACGTTTTCTAGGAGTTTTCGGCGTAACCTCCGCAGCTGAAATTTCTTTGGAACAAAGATAAATCTCTCTAATCTCTGCAATTTCTCGATTAATACCCACCCTGTTGTCATTTCATCTGATTTTGGGGAAGATATGATGCCCTTTAAATTTTGACCATTTTTTCAACCCGCGGCCTGACGTTTTTTACGGGTTTTCGGCATAACCTCCGGAGCTGAAATTTCTTTGGAACAACAATAATTCTCTCTAATCTCTGCAATTTCTCAATTAATACCCACCCCGTCGTCATTTTATCAGGTTTTGGGGAAGATCTGACGCCCTTTAAATTTTGACCAGTTTTTCAACCCGCGGCCTTTTGTGTTTTTCGGGTTTTCGGCGTAACCTCCGGAGCTGAAATTTCTTTGGAACAAAGATAATTCTTTCTAATCTCTGCAATTTCTCAATTAATACCCACCCCGTTGTAATTTTATCAGGTTTTGGGGAAGATCTGATGCCCTTCGAATTTTGACCATTTTTTCAACCCGCGGCCTGTCGATTGTTTCAGGTTTTCGGCGTAACCACCGGAACTGAAATTTCTTTGGAACAGAGATAAATCTCTCTAATCTCTGCAATTTCTCAATTAATACCCACCCCGTTGTCATTTTATCAGGTTTTGGGGAAGATCTGACGCCCTTTAAATTTTGACCATTTTTTCAACCCGCGGCCTGACGTTTTCTAGGAGTTTTCGGCGTGACCTCCGCAGCTGAAATTTCTTTGGAACAAAGATAAATCTCTCTAATCTCTGCAATTTCTCAATTAATACCCACCTCGTCGTCATTTTATCAGGTTTTGGGGAAGATCTGACGCCCTTTAAATTTTGACCAGTTTTTCAACCCGCGGCCTTTTGTGTTTTTTGGGTTTTCGGCGTAACCTCCGGAGCTGAAATTTCTTTGGAACAAAGATAATTCTTTCTAATCTCTGCAATTTCTCAATTAATACCCACCCCGTCGTCATTTTATCAGGTTTTGGGGAAGATCTGACGCCCTTTAAATTTTGACCATTTTTTCAACCCGCGGCCTGACGTTTTCTAGGAGTTTTCGGCGTAACCTCCGCAGCTGAAATTTCTTTGGAACAAAGATAAATCTCTCTAATCTCTGCAATTTCTCGATTAATACCCACCCTGTTGTCATTTCATCTGATTTTGGGGAAGATATGATGCCCTTTAAATTTTGACCATTTTTTCAACCCGCGGCCTGTCGCTTTTTTCGGGTTTTCGGCATAACCTCCGGAGCTGAAATTTCTTTGGAACAAAGATAATTCTCTCTAATCTCTGCAATTTCTCAATTAATACCCACCCCGTCGTCATTTTATCAGGTTTTGGGGAAGATCTGACGCCCTTTAAATTTTGACCATTTTTTCAACCCGCGGCCTGACGTTTTTTACGGGTTTTCGGCATAACCTCCGGAGCTGAAATTTCTTTGGAACAACAATAATTCTCTCTAATCTCTGCAATTTCTCAATTAATACCCACCCCGTCGTCATTTTATCAGGTTTTGGGGAAGATCTGACGCCCTTTAAATTTTGACCAGTTTTTCAACCCGCGGCCTTTTGTGTTTTTTGGGTTTTCGGCGTAACCTCCGGAGCTGAAATTTCTTTGGAACAAAGATAATTCTTTCTAATCTCTGCAATTTCTCAATTAATACCCACCCCGTTGTAATTTTATCAGGTTTTGGGGAAGATCTGACGCCCTTCGAATTTTGACCATTTTTTCAACCCGCGGCCTGTCGATTGTTTCAGGTTTTCGGCGTAACCACCGGAACTGAAATTTCTTTGGAACAAAGATAAATCTCTCTAATCTCTGCAATTTCTCAATTAATACCTACCCCGTTGTCATTTTATCAGGTTTTGGGGAAGATCTGACGCCCTTTAAATTTTGACCATTTTTTCAACCCGCGGCCTGACGTTTTCTAGGAGTTTTCGGCGTAACCTCCGCAGCTGAAATTTCTTTGGAACAAAGATAAATCTCTCTAATCTCTGCAATTTCTCGATTAATACCCACCCTGTTGCAATTTCATCTGATTTTGGGGAAGACATGATGCCCTTTAAATTTGACCATTTTTTCAACCCGCGGCCTGTCGTTTTTCTCGGGTTTTCGGCATAACCTCCGGAGCTGAAATTTCTTTGGAACAAAGATAATTCTCTCTAATCTCTGCAATTTCTCAATTAATACCCACCCCGTCGTCATTTTATCAGGTTTTGGGGAAGATCTGACGCCCTTTAAATTTTGACCATTTTTTCAACCCGCGGCCTGACGTTTTCTAGGAGTTTTCGGCGTAACCTCCGCAGCTGAAATTTCTTTGGAACAAAGATAAATCTCTCTAATCTCTGCAATTTCTCGATTAATACCCACCCTGTTGTCATTTCATCTGATTTTGGGGAAGATATGATGCCCTTTAAATTTTGACCATTTTTTCAACCCGCGGCCTGTCGCTTTTTTCGGGTTTTCGGCATAACCTCCGGAGCTGAAATTTCTTTGGAACAAAGATAATTCTCTCTAATCTCTGCAATTTCTCAATTAATACCCACCCCGTCGTCATTTTATCAGGTTTTGGGGAAGATCTGACGCCCTTTAAATTTTGACCATTTTTTCAACCCGCGGCCTGACGTTTTCTAGGAGTTTTCGGCGTAACCTCCGCAGCTGAAATTTCTTTGGAACAAAGATAAATCTCTCTAATCTCTGCAATTTCTCGATTAATACCCACCCTGTTGTCATTTCATCTGATTTTGGGGAAGATATGATGCCCTTTAAATTTTGACCATTTTTTCAACCCGCGGCCTGACGTTTTTTACGGGTTTTCGGCATAACCTCCGGAGCTGAAATTTCTTTGGAACAACAATAATTCTCTCTAATCTCTGCAATTTCTCAATTAATACCCACCCCGTCGTCATTTTATCAGGTTTTGGGGAAGATCTGACGCCCTTTAAATTTTGACCAGTTTTTCAACCCGCGGCCTTTTGTGTTTTTCGGGTTTTCGGCGTAACCTCCGGAGCTGAAATTTCTTTGGAACAAAGATAATTCTTTCTAATCTCTGCAATTTCTCAATTAATACCCACCCCGTTGTAATTTTATCAGGTTTTGGGGAAGATCTGATGCCCTTCGAATTTTGACCATTTTTTCAACCCGCGGCCTGTCGATTGTTTCAGGTTTTCGGCGTAACCACCGGAACTGAAATTTCTTTGGAACAGAGATAAATCTCTCTAATCTCTGCAATTTCTCAATTAATACCCACCCCGTTGTCATTTTATCAGGTTTTGGGGAAGATCTGACGCCCTTTAAATTTTGACCATTTTTTCAACCCGCGGCCTGACGTTTTCTAGGAGTTTTCGGCGTGACCTCCGCAGCTGAAATTTCTTTGGAACAAAGATAAATCTCTCTAATCTCTGCAATTTCTCAATTAATACCCACCTCGTCGTCATTTTATCAGGTTTTGGGGAAGATCTGACGCCCTTTAAATTTTGACCAGTTTTTCAACCCGCGGCCTTTTGTGTTTTTTGGGTTTTCGGCGTAACCTCCGGAGCTGAAATTTCTTTGGAACAAAGATAATTCTTTCTAATCTCTGCAATTTCTCAATTAATACCCACCCCTTTGTAATTTTATCAGGTTTTGGGGAAGATCTGACGCCCTTCGAATTTTGACCATTTTTTCAACCCGCGGCCTGTCGATTGTTTCAGGTTTTCGGCGTAACCACCGGAACTGAAATTTCTTTGGAACAAAGATAAATCTCTCTAATCTCTGCAATTTCTCAATTAATACCCACCCCGTTGTCATTTTATCAGGTTTTGGGGAAGATCTGACGCCCTTTAAATTTTGACCATTTTTTCAACCCGCGGCCTGACGTTTTCTAGGAGTTTTCGGCGTAACCTCCGCAGCTGAAATTTCTTTGGAACAAAGATAAATCTCTCTTATCTCTGCAATTTCTCGATTAATACCCACCCTGTTGCAATTTCATCTGATTTTGGGGAAGACATGATGCCCTTTAAATTTGACCATTTTTTCAACCCGCGGCCTGTCGTTTTTTTCGGGTTTTCGGCATAACCTCCGGAGCTGAAATTTCTTTGGAACAAAGATAATTCTCTCTAATCTCTGCAATTTCTCAATTAATACCCACCCCGTCGTCATTTTATCAGGTTTTGGGGAAGATCTGATGCCCTTCGAATTTTGACCATTTTTTCAACCCGCGGCCTGACGTTTTCTAGGAGTTTTCGGCGTAACCTCCGCAGCTGAAATTTCTTTGGAACAAAGATAAATCTCTCTAATCTCTGCAATTTCTCGATTAATACCCACCCTGTTGTCATTTCATCTGATTTTGGGGAAGATATGATGCCCTTTAAATTTTGACCATTTTTTCAACCCGCGGCCTGTCGCTTTTTTCGGGTTTTCGGCATAACCTCCGGAGCTGAAATTTCTTTGGAACAAAGATAATTCTCTCTAATCTCTGCAATTTCTCAATTAATACCCACCCCGTCGTCATTTTATCAGGTTTTGGGGAAGATCTGACGCCCTTTAAATTTTGACCATTTTTTCAACCCGCGGCCTGACGTTTTCTAGGAGTTTTCGGCGTAACCTCCGCAGCTGAAATTTCTTTGGAACAAAGATAAATCTCTCTAATCTCTGCAATTTCTCGATTAATACCCACCCTGTTGTCATTTCATCTGATTTTGGGGAAGATATGATGCCCTTTAAATTTTGACCATTTTGGGGGAAGATTTTTCAACCCGTGGCCTGACGTTTTCTAGGAGTTTTCGGCGTAACCTCCGGAGCTGAAATTTCTTTGGAACAAAGATAAATCTCTCTAATCTCTGCAATTTCTCGATTAATACCCACCCTGTTGTCATTTTATCTGATTTTGGGGAAGATATGATGCCCTTTAAATTTTGACCATTTTTTCAACCCGCGGCCTTTTGTTTTTTTGGGGTTTTCGGCGTAACCTCCGGAGCTGAAATTTCTTCGGAACATAGATAATTCTTTCTAATCTCTGCAATTTCTCAATTAATACCCACACCGTTGTCATTTTATCAGGTTTTGGGGAAGTTCTGACGCCCTTTGAATTTTGACCATTTTTTCAGCCCGCGGCCTGACGTTTTTTACGGGTTTTCGGCATAACCTCCGGAGCTGAAATTTCTTTGGAACAACAATAATTCTCTCTAATCTCTGCAATTTCTCAATTAATACCCACCCCGTCGTCATTTTATCAGGTTTTGGGGAAGATCTGACGCCCTTTAAATTTTGACCAGTTTTTCAACCCGCGGCCTTTTGTGTTTTTTGGGTTTTCGGCGTAACCTCCGGAGCTGAAATTTCTTTGGAACAAAGATAATTCAATCTAATCTCTGCAATTTCTCAATTAATACCCACCCCGTTGTCATTTTATCAGGTTTTGGGGAAGATCTGATGCCCTTCGAATTTTGACCATTTTTTCAACCCGCGGCCTGTCGATTGTTTCAGGTTTTCGGCGTAACCACCGGAACTGAAATTTCTTTGGAACAAAGATAAATCTCTCTAATCTCTGCAATTTCTCAATTAATACCCACCCCGTTGTCATTTTATCAGGTTTTGGGGAAGATCTGACGCCCTTTAAATTTTGACCATTTTTTCAACCCGCGGCCTGACGTTTTCTAGGAGTTTTCGGCGTAACCTCCGCAGCTGAAATTTCTTTGGAACAAAGATAAATCTCTCTAATCTCTGCAATTTCTCGATTAATACCCACCCTGTTGTCATTTCATCTGATTTTGGGGAAGACATGATGCCCTTTAAATTTGACCATTTTTTCAACCCGCGGCCTGTTGTTTCTTTCGGGTTTTCGGCATAACCTCCGGAGCTGAAATTTCTTTGGAACAAAGATAATTCTCTCTAATCTCTGCAATTTCTCAATTAATACCCACCCCGTCGTCATTTTATCAGGTTTTGGGGAAGATCTGATGCCCTTCGAATTTTGACCATTTTTTCAACCCGCGGCCTGTCGATTGTTTCAGGTTTTCGGCGTAACCACCGGAACTGAAATTTCTTTGGAACAAAGATAAATCTCTCTAATCTCTGCAATTTCTCGATTAATACCCACCCTGTTGTCATTTCATCTGATTTTGGGGAAGATATGATGCCCTTTAAATTTTGACCATTTTTTCAACCCGCGGCCTGTCGCTTTTTTCGGGTTTTCGGCATAACCTCCGGAGCTGAAATTTCTTTGGAACAAAGATAATTCTCTCTAATCTCTGCAATTTCTCAATTAATACCCACCCCGTCGTCATTTTATCAGGTTTTGGGGAAGATCTGACGCCCTTTAAATTTTGACCATTTTTTCAACCCGCGGCCTGACGTTTTCTAGGAGTTTTCGGCGTAACCTCCGGAGCTGAAATTTCTTTGGAACAAAGATAAACCTCTCTAATCTCTGCAATTTCTCGATTAATACCCACCCTGTTGTCATTTTATCAGGTTTTGGGGAAGATCTGACGCCTTTCAAATTTTGACCATTTTTTCAAACCGCGGCCTGTCGTTTTTTTCGAGTTTTCGGCGTAACCTCCGGAGCTGAAATTTCTTTGGAACAAAGATAATTCTTTCTAATCTCTGCAATTTCTCAATTAATACCCACCCCGTTGTCATTTTATCAGGTTTTGGGGAAGATCTGACGCCCTTTAAATTTTGACCATATTTTCAACCCACGGCCTGACGTTTTTTACGGGTTTTCGGCATAACCTCCGGAGCTGAAATTTCTTTGGAACAACAATAATTCTCTCTAATCTCTGCAATTTCTCAATTAATACCCACCCCGTCGTCATTTTATCAGGTTTTGGGGAAGATCTGACGCCCTTTAAATTTTGACCAGTTTTTCAACCCGCGGCCTTTTGTGTTTTTCGGGTTTTCGGCGTAACCTCCGGAGCTGAAATTTCTTTGGAACAAAGATAATTCTTTCTAATCTCTGCAATTTCTCAATTAATACCCACCCCGTTGTAATTTTATCAGGTTTTGGGGAAGATCTGACGCCCTTCGAATTTTGACCATTTTTTCAACCCGCGGCCTGTCGATTGTTTCAGGTTTTCGGCGTAACCACCGGAACTGAAATTTCTTTGGAACAAAGATAAATCTCTCTAATCTCTGCAATTTCTCGATTAATACCCACCCTGTTGTCATTTCATCTGATTTTGGGGAAGATATGATGCCCTTTAAATTTTGACCATTTTTTCAACCCGCGGCCTGTCGCTTTTTTCGGGTTTTCGGCATAACCTCCGGAGCTGAAATTTCTTTGGAACAAAGATAATTCTCTCTAATCTCTGCAATTTCTCAATTAATACCCACCCCGTCGTCATTTTATCAGGTTTTGGGGAAGATCTGACGCCCTTTAAATTTTGACCATTTTTTCAACCCGCGGCCTGACGTTTTCTAGGAGTTTTCGGCGTAACCTCCGCAGCTGAAATTTCTTTGGAACAAAGATAAATCTCTCTAATCTCTGCAATTTCTCGATTAATACCCACCCTGTTGCAATTTCATCTGATTTTGGGGAAGACATGATGCCCTTTAAATTTGACCATTTTTTCAACCCGCGGCCTGTCGTTTTTCTCGGGTTTTCGGCATAACCTCCGGAGCTGAAATTTCTTTGGAACAAAGATAATTCTCTCTAATCTCTGCAATTTCTCAATTAATACCCACCCCGTCGTCATTTTATCAGGTTTTGGGGAAGATCTGACGCCCTTTAAATTTTGACCATTTTTTCAACCCGCGGCCTGACGTTTTCTAGGAGTTTTCGGCGTAACCTCCGCAGCTGAAATTTCTTTGGAACAAAGATAAATCTCTCTAATCTCTGCAATTTCTCGATTAATACCCACCCTGTTGTCATTTCATCTGATTTTGGGGAAGATATGATGCCCTTTAAATTTTGACCATTTTTTCAACCCGCGGCCTGTCGCATTTTTCGGGTTTTCGGCATAACCTCCGGAGCTGAAATTTCTTTGGAACAAAGATAATTCTCTCTAATCTCTGCAATTTCTCAATTAATACCCACCCCGTCGTCATTTTATCAGGTTTTGGGGAAGATCTGACGCCCTTTAAATTTTGACCATTTTTTCAACCCGCGGCCTGACGTTTTCTAGGAGTTTTCGGCGTAACCTCCGCAGCTGAAATTTCTTTGGAACAAAGATAAATCTCTCTAATCTCTGCAATTTCTCGATTAATACCCACCCTGTTGTCATTTCATCTGATTTTGGGGAAGATATGATGCCCTTTAAATTTTGACCATTTTTTCAACCCGCGGCCTGACGTTTTTTACGGGTTTTCGGCATAACCTCCGGAGCTGAAATTTCTTTGGAACAACAATAATTCTCTCTAATCTCTGCAATTTCTCAATTAATACCCACCCCGTCGTCATTTTATCAGGTTTTGGGGAAGATCTGACGCCCTTTAAATTTTGACCAGTTTTTCAACCCGCGGCCTTTTGTGTTTTTCGGGTTTTCGGCGTAACCTCCGGAGCTGAAATTTCTTTGGAACAAAGATAATTCTTTCTAATCTCTGCAATTTCTCAATTAATACCCACCCCGTTGTAATTTTATCAGGTTTTGGGGAAGATCTGATGCCCTTCGAATTTTGACCATTTTTTCAACCCGCGGCCTGTCGATTGTTTCAGGTTTTCGGCGTAACCACCGGAACTGAAATTTCTTTGGAACAGAGATAAATCTCTCTAATCTCTGCAATTTCTCAATTAATACCCACCCCGTTGTCATTTTATCAGGTTTTGGGGAAGATCTGACGCCCTTTAAATTTTGACCATTTTTTCAACCCGCGGCCTGACGTTTTCTAGGAGTTTTCGGCGTGACCTCCGCAGCTGAAATTTCTTTGGAACAAAGATAAATCTCTCTAATCTCTGCAATTTCTCAATTAATACCCACCTCGTCGTCATTTTATCAGGTTTTGGGGAAGATCTGACGCCCTTTAAATTTTGACCAGTTTTTCAACCCGCGGCCTTTTGTGTTTTTTGGGTTTTCGGCGTAACCTCCGGAGCTGAAATTTCTTTGGAACAAAGATAATTCTTTCTAATCTCTGCAATTTCTCAATTAATACCCACCCCTTTGTAATTTTATCAGGTTTTGGGGAAGATCTGACGCCCTTCGAATTTTGACCATTTTTTCAACCCGCGGCCTGTCGATTGTTTCAGGTTTTCGGCGTAACCACCGGAACTGAAATTTCTTTGGAACAAAGATAAATCTCTCTAATCTCTGCAATTTCTCAATTAATACCCACCCCGTTGTCATTTTATCAGGTTTTGGGGAAGATCTGACGCCCTTTAAATTTTGACCATTTTTTCAACCCGCGGCCTGACGTTTTCTAGGAGTTTTCGGCGTAACCTCCGCAGCTGAAATTTCTTTGGAACAAAGATAAATCTCTCTTATCTCTGCAATTTCTCGATTAATACCCACCCTGTTGCAATTTCATCTGATTTTGGGGAAGATATGATGCCCTTTAAATTTGACCATTTTTTCAACCCGCGGCCTGTCGTTTTTTTCGGGTTTTCGGCATAACCTCCGGAGCTGAAATTTCTTTGGAACAAAGATAATTCTCTCTAATCTCTGCAATTTCTCAATTAATACCCACCCCGTCGTCATTTTATCAGGTTTTGGGGAAGATCTGATGCCCTTCGAATTTTGACCATTTTTTCAACCCGCGGCCTGACGTTTTCTAGGAGTTTTCGGCGTAACCTCCGCAGCTGAAATTTCTTTGGAACAAAGATAAATCTCTCTAATCTCTGCAATTTCTCGATTAATACCCACCCTGTTGTCATTTCATCTGATTTTGGGGAAGATATGATGCCCTTTAAATTTTGACCATTTTTTCAACCCGCGGCCTGTCGCTTTTTTCGGGTTTTCGGCATAACCTCCGGAGCTGAAATTTCTTTGGAACAAAGATAATTCTCTCTAATCTCTGCAATTTCTCAATTAATACCCACCCCGTCGTCATTTTATCAGGTTTTGGGGAAGATCTGACGCCCTTTAAATTTTGACCATTTTTTCAACCCGCGGCCTGACGTTTTCTAGGAGTTTTCGGCGTAACCTCCGCAGCTGAAATTTCTTTGGAACAAAGATAAATCTCTCTAATCTCTGCAATTTCTCGATTAATACCCACCCTGTTGTCATTTCATCTGATTTTGGGGAAGATATGATGCCCTTTAAATTTTGACCATTTTGGGGGAAGATTTTTCAACCCGTGGCCTGACGTTTTCTAGGAGTTTTCGGCGTAACCTCCGGAGCTGAAATTTCTTTGGAACAAAGATAAATCTCTCTAATCTCTGCAATTTCTCGATTAATACCCACCCTGTTGTCATTTTATCTGATTTTGGGGAAGATATGATGCCCTTTAAATTTTGACCATTTTTTCAACCCGCGGCCTTTTGTTTTTTTGGGGTTTTCGGCGTAACCTCCGGAGCTGAAATTTCTTCGGAACATAGATAATTCTTTCTAATCTCTGCAATTTCTCAATTAATACCCACACCGTTGTCATTTTATCAGGTTTTGGGGAAGTTCTGACGCCCTTTGAATTTTGACCATTTTTTCAGCCCGCGGCCTGACGTTTTTTACGGGTTTTCGGCATAACCTCCGGAGCTGAAATTTCTTTGGAACAACAATAATTCTCTCTAATCTCTGCAATTTCTCAATTAATACCCACCCCGTCGTCATTTTATCAGGTTTTGGGGAAGATCTGACGCCCTTTAAATTTTGACCAGTTTTTCAACCCGCGGCCTTTTGTGTTTTTTGGGTTTTCGGCGTAACCTCCGGAGCTGAAATTTCTTTGGAACAAAGATAATTCAATCTAATCTCTGCAATTTCTCAATTAATACCCACCCCGTTGTCATTTTATCAGGTTTTGGGGAAGATCTGATGCCCTTCGAATTTTGACCATTTTTTCAACCCGCGGCCTGTCGATTGTTTCAGGTTTTCGGCGTAACCACCGGAACTGAAATTTCTTTGGAACAAAGATAAATCTCTCTAATCTCTGCAATTTCTCAATTAATACCCACCCCGTTGTCATTTTATCAGGTTTTGGGGAAGATCTGACGCCCTTTAAATTTTGACCATTTTTTCAACCCGCGGCCTGACGTTTTCTAGGAGTTTTCGGCGTAACCTCCGCAGCTGAAATTTCTTTGGAACAAAGATAAATCTCTCTAATCTCTGCAATTTCTCGATTAATACCCACCCTGTTGTCATTTCATCTGATTTTGGGGAAGACATGATGCCCTTTAAATTTGACCATTTTTTCAACCCGCGGCCTGTCGTTTCTTTCGGGTTTTCGGCATAACCTCCGGAGCTGAAATTTCTTTGGAACAAAGATAATTCTCTCTAATCTCTGCAATTTCTCAATTAATACCCACCCCGTCGTCATTTTATCAGGTTTTGGGGAAGATCTGATGCCCTTCGAATTTTGACCATTTTTTCAACCCGCGGCCTGTCGATTGTTTCAGGTTTTCGGCGTAACCACCGGAACTGAAATTTCTTTGGAACAAAGATAAATCTCTCTAATCTCTGCAATTTCTCGATTAATACCCACCCCGTCGTCATTTTATCAGGTTTTGGGGAAGATCTGACGCCCTTTAAATTTTGACCATTTTTTCAACCCGCGGCCTGACGTTTTCTAGGAGTTTTCGGCGTAACCTCCGGAGCTGAAATTTCTTTGGAACAAAGATAAACCTCTCTAATCTCTGCAATTTCTCGATTAATACCCACCCTGTTGTCATTTTATCAGGTTTTGGGGAAGATCTGACGCCTTTCAAATTTTGACCATTTTTTCAAACCGCGGCCTGTCGTTTTTTTCGAGTTTTCGGCGTAACCTCCGGAGCTGAAATTTCTTTGGAACAAAGATAATTCTTTCTAATCTCTGCAATTTCTCAATTAATACCCACCCCGTTGTCATTTTATCAGGTTTTGGGGAAGATCTGACGCCCTTTAAATTTTGACCATATTTTCAACCCACGGCCTGACGTTTTTTACGGGTTTTCGGCATAACCTCCGGAGCTGAAATTTCTTTGGAACAACAATAATTCTCTCTAATCTCTGCAATTTCTCAATTAATACCCACCCCGTCGTCATTTTATCAGGTTTTGGGGAAGATCTGACGCCCTTTAAATTTTGACCAGTTTTTCAACCCGCGGCCTTTTGTGTTTTTCGGGTTTTCGGCGTAACCTCCGGAGCTGAAATTTCTTTGGAACAAAGATAATTCTTTCTAATCTCTGCAATTTCTCAATTAATACCCACCCCGTTGTAATTTTATCAGGTTTTGGGGAAGATCTGACGCCCTTCGAATTTTGACCATTTTTTCAACCCGCGGCCTGTCGATTGTTTCAGGTTTTCGGCGTAACCACCGGAACTGAAATTTCTTTGGAACAAAGATAAATCTCTCTAATCTCTGCAATTTCTCAATTAATACCCACCCCGTTGTCATTTTATCAGGTTTTGTGGAAGATCTGACGCCCTTTAAATTTTGACCATTTTTTCAACCCGCGGCCTGACGTTTTCTAGGAGTTTTCGGCGTAACCTCCGCAGCTGAAATTTCTTTGGAACAAAGATAAATCTCTCTAATCTCTGCAATTTCTCGATTAATACCCACCCTGTTGTAATTTCATCTGATTTTGGGGAAGACATGATGCCCTTTAAATTTGGCCATTTTTTCAACCCGCGGCCTGTCGTTTTTTTCGGGTTTTCGGCATAACCTCCGGAGCTGAAATTTCTTTGGAACAAAGATAATTCTCTCTAATCTCTGCAATTTCTCAATTAATACCCACCCAGTCGTCATTTTATCAGGATTTGGGGAAGATCTGACGCCCTTTAAATTTTGACCATTTTTTGAAACCCGCGGCCTGACGTTTTCTAGGAGTTTTCGGCGTAACCTCCGCAGCTGAAATTTCTTTGGAACAAAGATAAATCTCTCTAATCTCTGCAATTTCTCGATTAATACCCACCCTGTTGTCATTTCATCTGATTTTGGGGAAAGATATGATGCCCTTTAAATTTTGACCATTTTTTCAACCCACGGCCTGTCGCTTTTTTCGGGTTTTCGGCATAACCTCCGGAGCTGAAATTTCTTTGGAACAAAGATAATTCTCTCTAATCTCTGCAATTTCTCAATTAATACCCACCCCGTCGTCATTTTATCAGGTTTTGGGGAAGATCTGACGCCCTTTAAATTTTGACCATTTTTTCAACCCGCGGCCTGACGTTTTCTAGGAGTTTTCGGCGTAACCTCCGGAGCTGAAATTTCTTTGGAACAAAGATAAATCTCTCTAATCTCTGCAATTTCTCGATTAATACCCACCCTGTTGTCATTTTATCTGATTTTGGGGAAGATCTGACGCCCTTTAAATTTTGACCATTTTTTCAACCCGCGGCCTGTCGTTTTTTTTTTGGGTTTTCGGCGTAACCTCCGGAGCTGAAATTTCTTTGGAACAAAGATGAATCTCTCTAATCTCTGCAATTTCTCGATTAATACCCACCCTTTTGTCATTTTATCAGGTTTTGGGGAAGATCTGACGCCATTCAAATTTTGACCATTTTTTCAAACCGCGGCCTGTCGTTTTTTTTCGAGTTTTCGGCGTAACCTCCGGAGCTGAAATTTCTTTGGAACAAAGATAAATCTTTCTAATCTCTGCAATTTCTCAATTAATACCCACCCCGTTGTCATTTTATCAGGTTTTGGGGAAGATCTGACGCCCTTTAAATTTTGACCATATTTTCAACCCGCGGCCTGACGTTTTCTAGGAGTTTTCGGCGTAACCTCCAGAGCTGAAATTTCTTTGGAACAAAGATAAATCTCTCTAATCTCTGCAATTTCTCGATTAATACCCACCCTGTTGTCATTTCATCTGATTTTGGGGAAGATATGATGCCCTTTAAATTTTGACCATTTTTTCAACCCGCGGCCTGTCGCTTTTTTCGGGTTTTCGGCATAACCTCCGGAGCTGAAATTTCTTTGGAACAAAGATAATTCTCTCTAATCTCTGCAATTTCTCAATTAATACCCACCCCGTCGTCATTTTATCAGGTTTTGGGGAAGATCTGACGCCCTTTAAATTTTGACCATTTTTTCAACCCGCGGCCTGACGTTTTTTACGGGTTTTCGGCATAACCTCCGGAGCTGAAATTTCTTTGGAACAACAATAATTCTCTCTAATCTCTGCAATTTCTCAATTAATACCCACCCCGTCGTCATTTTATCAGGTTTTGGGGAAGATCTGACGCCCTTTAAATTTTGACCAGTTTTTCAACCCGCGGCCTTTTGTGTTTTTTGGGTTTTCGGCGTAACCTCCGGAGCTGAAATTTCTTTGGAACAAAGATAATTCTTTCTAATCTCTGCAATTTCTCAATTAATACCCACCCCGTTGTAATTTTATCAGGTTTTGGGGAAGATCTGACGCCCTTCGAATTTTGACCATTTTTTCAACCCGCGGCCTGTCGATTGTTTCAGGTTTTCGGCGTAACCACCGGAACTGAAATTTCTTTGGAACAAAGATAAATCTCTCTAATCTCTGCAATTTCTCAATTAATACCCACCCCGTTGTCATTTTATCAGGTTTTGGGGAAGATCTGACGCCCTTTAAATTTTGACCATTTTTTCAACCCGCGGCCTGACGTTTTCTAGGAGTTTTCGGCGTAACCTCCGCAGCTGAAATTTCTTTGGAACAAAGATAAATCTCTCTAATCTCTGCAATTTCTCGATTAATACCCACCCTGTTGCAATTTCATCTGATTTTGGGGAAGACATGATGCCCTTTAAATTTGACCATTTTTTCAACCCGCGGCCTGTCGTTTTTTTCGGGTTTTCGGCATAACCTCCGGAGCTGAAATTTCTTTGGAACAAAGATAATTCTCTCTAATCTCTGCAATTTCTCAATTAATACCCACCCCGTCGTCATTTTATCAGGTTTTGGGGAAGATCTGACGCCCTTTAAATTTTGACCATTTTTTCAACCCGCGGCCTGACGTTTTCTAGGAGTTTTCGGCGTAACCTCCGCAGCTGAAATTTCTTTGGAACAAAGATAAATCTCTCTAATCTCTGCAATTTCTCGATTAATACCCACCCTGTTGTCATTTCATCTGATTTTGGGGAAGATATGATGCCCTTTAAATTTTAACCATTTTTTCAACCCGCGGCCTGTCGCTTTTTTCGGGTTTTCGGCATAACCTCCGGAGCTGAAATTTCTTTGGAACAAAGATAATTCTCTCTAATCTCTGCAATTTCTCAATTAATACCCACCCCGTCGTCATTTTATCAGGTTTTGGGGAAGATCTGACGCCCTTTAAATTTTGACCATTTTTTCAACCCGCGGCCTGACGTTTTTTACGGGTTTTCGGCATAACCTCCGGAGCTGAAATTTCTTTGGAACAACAATAATTCTCTCTAATCTCTGCAATTTCTCAATTAATACCCACCCCGTCGTCATTTTATCAGGTTTTGGGGAAGATCTGACGCCCTTTAAATTTTGACCAGTTTTTCAACCCGCGGCCTTTTGTGTTTTTTGGGTTTTCGGCGTAACCTCCGGAGCTGAAATTTCTTTGGAACAAAGATAATTCTTTCTAATCTCTGCAATTTCTCAATTAATACCCACCCCGTTGTAATTTTATCAGGTTTTGGGGAAGATCTGACGCCCTTCGAATTTTGACCATTTTTTCAACCCGCGGCCTGTCGATTGTTTCAGGTTTTCGGCGTAACCACCGGAACTGAAATTTCTTTGGAACAAAGATAAATCTCTCTAATCTCTGCAATTTCTCAATTAATACCTACCCCGTTGTCATTTTATCAGGTTTTGGGGAAGATCTGACGCCCTTTAAATTTTGACCATTTTTTCAACCCGCGGCCTGACGTTTTCTAGGAGTTTTCGGCGTAACCTCCGCAGCTGAAATTTCTTTGGAACAAAGATAAATCTCTCTAATCTCTGCAATTTCTCGATTAATACCCACCCTGTTGTCATTTCATCTGATTTTGGGGAAGATATGATGCCCTTTAAATTTTGACCATTTTTTCAACCCGCGGCCTGTCGCTTTTTTCGGGTTTTCGGCATAACCTCCGGAGCTGAAATTTCTTTGGAACAAAGATAATTCTCTCTAATCTCTGCAATTTCTCAATTAATACCCACCCCGTCGTCATTTTATCAGGTTTTGGGGAAGATCTGACGCCCTTTAAATTTTGACCATTTTTTCAACCCGCGGCCTGACGTTTTCTAGGAGTTTTCGGCGTAACCTCCGCAGCTGAAATTTCTTTGGAACAAAGATAAATCTCTCTAATCTCTGCAATTTCTCGATTAATACCCACCCTGTTGTCATTTCATCTGATTTTGGGGAAGATATGATGCCCTTTAAATTTTGACCATTTTTTCAACCCGCGGCCTGTCGCTTTTTTCGGGTTTTCGGCATAACCTCCGGAGCTGAAATTTCTTTGGAACAAAGATAATTCTCTCTAATCTCTGCAATTTCTCAATTAATACCCACCCCGTCGTCATTTTATCAGGTTTTGGGGAAGATCTGACGCCCTTTAAATTTTGACCATTTTTTCAACCCGTGGCCTGACGTTTTCTAGGAGTTTTCGGCGTAACCTCCGGAGCTGAAATTTCTTTGGAACAAAGATAAATCTCTCTAATCTCTGCAATTTCTTGATTAATACCCACCCTGTTGTCATTTTATCTGATTTTGGGGAAGATATGATGCCCTTTAAATTTTGACCATTTTTTCAACCCGCGGCCTTTTGTTTTTTTGGGGTTTTCGGCGTAACCTCCGGAGCTGAAATTTCTTCGGAACATAGATAATTCTTTCTAATCTCTGCAATTTCTCAATTAATACCCACACCGTTGTCATTTTATCAGGTTTTGGGGAAGTTCTGATGCCCTTTGAATTTTGACCATTTTTTCAGCCCGCGGCCTGACGTTTTTTACGGGTTTTCGGCATAACCTCCGGAGCTGAAATTTCTTTGGAACAACAATAATTCTCTCTAATCTCTGCAATTTCTCAATTAATACCCACCCCGTCGTCATTTTATCAGGTTTTGGGGAAGATCTGACGCCCTTTAAATTTTGACCAGTTTTTCAACCCGCGGCCTTTTGTGTTTTTTGGGTTTTCGGCGTAACCTCCGGAGCTGAAATTTCTTTGGAACAAAGATAATTCTTTCTAATCTCTGCAATTTCTCAATTAATACCCACCCCGTTGTCATTTTATCAGGTTTTGGGGAAGATCTGATGCCCTTCGAATTTTGACCATTTTTTCAACCCGCGGCCTGTCGATTGTTTTAGGTTTTCGGCGTAACCACCGGAACTGAAATTTCTTTGGAACAAAGATAAATCTCTCTAATCTCTGCAATTTCTCAATTAATACCCACCCCGTTGTCATTTTATCAGGTTTTGGGGAAGATCTGACGCCCTTTAAATTTTGACCATTTTTTCAACCCGCGGCCTGACGTTTTCCAGGAGTTTTCGGCGTAACCTCCGCAGCTGAAATTTCTTTGGAACAAAGATAAATCTCTCTAATCTCTGCAATTTCTCGATTAATACCCACCCTGTTGTCATTTCATCTGATTTTGGGGAAGACATGATGCCCTTTAAATTTGACCATTTTTTCAACCCGCGGCCTGTCGTTTCTTTCGGGTTTTCGGCGTAACCTCCGGAGCTGAAATTTCTTTGGAACAAAGATAATTCTCTCTAATCTCTGCAATTTCTCAATTAATACCCACCCCGTCGTCATTTTATCAGGTTTTGGGGAAGATCTGATGCCCTTCGAATTTTGACCATTTTTTCAACCCGCGGCCTGTGGATTGTTTCAGGTTTTCGGCGTAACCACCGGAACTGAAATTTCTTTGGAACAAAGATAAATCTCTCTAATCTCTGCAATTTCTCGATTAATACCCACCCTGTTGTCATTTCATCTGATTTTGGGGAAGATATGATGCCCTTTAAATTTTGACCATTTTTTCAACCCGCGGCCTGTCGCTTTTTTCGGGTTTTCGGCATAACCTCCGGAGCTGAAATTTCTTTGGAACAAAGATAATTCTCTCTAATCTCTGCAATTTCTCAATTAATACCCACCCCGTCGTCATTTTATCAGGTTTTGGGGAAGATCTGACGCCCTTTAAATTTTGACCATTTTTTCAACCCGCGGCCTGACGTTTTCTAGGAGTTTTCGGCGTAACCTCCGGAGCTGAAATTTCTTTGGAACAAAGATAAATCTCTCTAATCTCTGCAATTTCTCGATTAATACCCACCCTGTTGTCATTTTATCAGGTTTTGGGGAAGATCTGACGCCATTCAAATTTTGACCATTTTTTCAAACCGCGGCCTGTCGTTTTTTTCGAGTTTTCGGCGTAATCTCCGGAGCTGAAATTTCTTTGGAACAAAGATAATTCTTTCTAATCTCTGCAATTTCTCAATTAATACCCACCCCGTTGTCATTTTATCAGGTTTTGGTGAAGATCTGACGCCCTTTAAATTTTGACCATATTTTCAACCCGCGGCCTGACGTTTTTTACGGGTTTTCGGCATAACCTCCGGAGCTGAAATTTCTTTGGAACAACAATAATTCTCTCTAATCTCTGCAATTTCTCAATTAATACCCACCCCGTCGTCATTTTATCAGGTTTTGGGGAAGATCTGACGCCCTTTAAATTTTGACCAGTTTTTCAACCCGCGGCCTTTTGTGTTTTTCGGGTTTTCGGCGTAACCTCCGGAGCTGAAATTTCTTTGGAACAAAGATAATTCTTTCTAGTCTCTGCAATTTCTCAATTAATACCCACCCCGTTGTAATTTTATCAGGTTTTGGGGAAGATCTGATGCCCTTCGAATTTTGACCATTTTTTCAACCCGCGGCCTGTCGATTGTTTCAGGTTTTCGGCGTAACCACCGGAACTGAAATTTCTTTGGAACAAAGATAAATCTCTCTAATCTCTGCAATTTCTCAATTAATACCCACCCCGTTGTCATTTTATCAGGTTTTGGGTAAGATCTGACGCCCTTTAAATTTTGACCATTTTTTCAACCCGCGGCCTGACGTTTTCTAGGAGTTTTCGGCGTAACCTCCGCAGCTGAAATTTCTTTGGAACAAAGATAAATCTCTCTAATCTCTGCAATTTCTCGATTAATACCCACCCTGTTGTAATTTCATCTGATTTTGGGGAAGACATGATGCCCTTTAAATTTGGCCATTTTTTCAACCCGCGGCCTGTCGTTTTTTTCGGGTTTTCGGCATAACCTCCGGAGCTGAAATTTCTTTGGAACAAAGATAATTCTCTCTAATCTCTGCAATTTCTCAATTAATACCCACCCCGTCGTCATTTTATCAGGTTTTGGGGAAGATCTGACGCCCTTTAAATTTTGACCATTTTTTCAACCCGCGGCCTGACGTTTTCTAGGAGTTTTCGGCGTAACCTCCGCAGCTGAAATTTCTTTGGAACAAAGATAAATCTCTCTAATCTCTGCAATTTCTCGATTAATACCCACCCTGTTGTCATTTCATCTGATTTTGGGGAAAGATATGATGCCCTTTAAATTTTGACCATTTTTTCAACCCACGGCCTGTCGCTTTTTTCGGGTTTTCGGCATAACCTCCGGAGCTGAAATTTCTTTGGAACAAAGATAATTCTCTCTAATCTCTGCAATTTCTCAATTAATACCCACCCCGTCGTCATTTTATCAAGTTTTGGGGAAGATCTGACGCCCTTTAAATTTTGACCATTTTTTCAACCCGCGGCCTGACGTTTTCTAGGAGTTTTCGGCGTAACCTCCGCAGCTGAAATTTCTTTGGAACAAAGATAAATCTCTCTAATCTCTGCAATTTCTCGATTAATACCCACCCTGTTGTCATTTCATCTGATTTTGGGGAAGATATGATGCCCTTTAAATTTTGACCATTTTTTCAACCCGCGGCCTGTCGCTTTTTTCGGGTTTTCGGCATAACCTCCGGAGCTGAAATTTCTTTGGAACAAAGATAATTCTCTCTAATCTCTGCAATTTCTCAATTAATACCCACCCCGTCGTCATTTTATCAGGTTTTGGGGAAGATCTGACGCCCTTTAAATTTTGACCATTTTTTCAACCCGCGGCCTGACATTTTCTAGGAGTTTTCGGCGTAACCTCCGGAGCTGAAATTTCTTTGGAACAAAGATAAATCTCTCTAATCTCTGCAATTTCTCGATTAATACCCACCCTGTTGTCATTTTATCAGGTTTTGGGGAAGATCTGACGCACTTTAAATTTTGACCATTTTTTCAACCCGCGGCCTGACGTTTGTTTCAGGTTTTTGGCGTAACCACCGGAACTGAAATTTATTTGGAACAAACACAATTCTTTCTAATCTCTGCAATTTCTCGATTAATACCCACCCCGTTGTCATTTTATCAGGTTTTGGGGAAGATCTGACGCCCTTTAAATTTTGACCATTTTTTCACCCCGTAGCCTTTTGTTTTTTTGGGGTTTTCGGCGTAACCTCCGGACCTGAAATTTCTTTGAAACAAAGATAAATCTCTCTAATCTCTGCAATTTCTCGATTAATACCCACCCCTTTGTCATTTTTTAAGTTTTTTGGGAAGTTCTGATGCCCTTTAAATTTTGACCACTTTTTGAACCCGCAGCCTTTTGTTTTTTGTGGGTTTTCGGCGTAACCTCCGGAGTTGAAAGTTCTTTGGAACAAAGATAACTCTCTAATCTCTGCAATTTCTCGATTAATACTCACCTCGTTGTCATTTTTTAAGTTTTTTGGGAAGTTCTGAGGCCCTTTAAATTTTGACCATTTTTTGAACCCGCGGCCTGTCGTTTTTTACGGGTTTTCGGCGTAACTTCCGGAGCTGAAATTTCTTTGGAACAAAGATAATTCTCTCTAATCTCTGCAATTTCTCAATTAATACCCACCCCGTCGTCATTTTATCAGGTTTTGGGGAAGATCTGACGCCCTTTAAATTTTGACCATTTTTTCAACCCGCGGCCTGACGTTTTCTAGGAGTTTTCGGCGTAACCTCCGCAGCTGAAATTTCTTTGGAACAAAGATAAATCTCTCTAATCTCTGCAATTTCTCGATTAATACCCACTCTGTTGTCATTTCATCTGATTTTGGGGAAGATATGATGCCCTTTAAATTTTGACCATTTTTTCAACCCGCGGCCTGTCGCTTTTTTCGGGTTTTCGGCATAACCTCCGGAGCTGAAATTTCTTTGGAACAAAGATAATTCTCTCTAATCTCTGCAATTTCTCAATTAATACCCACCCCGTTGTCATTTTATCAGGTTTTGGGGAAGATCTGACGCCCTTTAAATTTTGACCATTTTTTCAACCCGCGGCCTGACGTTTTCTAGGAGTTTTCGGCGTAACCTCCGGAGCTGAAATTTCTTTGGAACAAAGACAAATCTCTCTAATCTCTGCAATTTCTCGATTAATACCCACCCTGTTGTCATTTTATCTGATTTTGGGGAAGATATGATGCCCTTTAAATTTTGACCATTTTTTCAACCCGCAGCCTTTTGTTTTTTTGGGGTTTTTCGGCGTAACCTCCGGAGCTGAAATTTCTTTGGAACAACGATAATTCTTTCTAATCTCTGCAATTTCTCAATTAATACCCATCCCGTTGTCATTATATCAGGCTTTGGGGAAGATCTGACGCCCTTTAAATTTTGACCATATTTTCAACCCGCGGCCTGACGTTTTCTAAGAGTTTTCGGCGTAACCTCCGGAGCTGAAATTTCTTTGGAACAAAGATAAATCTCTCTAATCTCTGCAATTTCTCGATTAATACCCACCCTGTTGTCATTTTATCTGATTTTGGGGAAGATCTGACGCCCTTTAAATTTTGACAATTTTTTCAACCCGCGGCCTGTCGTTTTTTTCGGGTTTTCGGCATAACCTCCGGAGCTGAAATTTCTTTGGAACAAAGATAATTCTTTCTAATCTCTGCAATTTCTCAATTGAAACCCACACCGTTGTCATTTTATCAGGTTTTGGGGAAGATCTGACGCCCTTTATATTTTGACCATATTTTCAACCCGCGGCCTGACGTTTTCTAGGAGTTTTCGGCGTAACCTCCGGAGCTGAAATTTCTTTGGAACAAAGATAAATCTCTCTAATCTCTGCAATTTCTCGATTAATACCCACCCTGTTGTCATTTCATCTGATTTTGGGGAAGATATGATGCCCTTTAAATTTTGACCATTTTTTCAACCCGCGGCCTGTCGCTTTTTTCGGGTTTTCGGCATAACCTCCGGAGCTGAAATTTCTTTGGAGCAAAGATAATTCTCTCTAATCTCTGCAATTTCTCAATTAATACCCACCCCGTCGTCATTTTATCAGGTTTTGGGGAAGATCTGACGCCCTTTAAATTTTGACCATTTTTTCAACCCGCGGCCTGACGTTTTTTACGGGTTTTCGGCATAACCTCCGGAGCTGAAATTTCTTTGGAACAACAATAATTCTCTCTAATCTCTGCAATTTCTCAATTAATACCCACCCCGTCGTCATTTTATCAGGTTTTGGGGAAGATCTGACGCCCTTTAAATTTTGACCATTTTTTCAACCCGCGGCCTGACGTTTTCTAGGAGTTTTCGGCGTAACCTCCGCAGCTGAAATTTCTTTGGAACAAAGATAATTCTTTCTAATCTCTGCAATTTCTCAATTAATACCCACCCCGTTGTCATTTTATCAGGTTTTGGGGAAGATCTGATGCCCTTCGAATTTTGACCATTTTTTCAACCCGCGGCCTGTCGATTGTTTCAGGTTTTCGGCGTAACCACCGGAACTGAAATTTCTTTGGAACAAAGATAAATCTCTCTAATCTCTGCAATTTCTCAATTAATACCCACCCCGTTGTCATTTTATCAGGTTTTGGGGAAGATCTGACGCCCTTTAAATTTTGACCATTTTTATTCAACCCGCGGCCTGACGTTTTCTAGGAGTTTTCGGCGTAACCTCCGCAGCTGAAATTTCTTTGGAACAAAGATAAATCTCTCTAATCTCTGCAATTTCTCGATTAATACCCACCCTGTTGTCATTTCATCTGATTTTGGGGAAGACATGATGCCCTTTAAATTTGACCATTTTTTCAACCCGCGGCCTGTCGTTTTTTTCGGGTTTTCGGCATAACCTCCGGAGCTGAAATTTCTTTGGAACAAAGATAATTCTCTCTAATCTCTGCAATTTCTCAATTAATACCCACCCCGTCGTCATTTTATCAGGTTTTGGGGAAGATCTGACGCCCTTTAAATTTTGACCATTTTTTCAACCCGCGGCCTGACGTTTTCTAGGAGTTTTCGGCGTAACCTCCGCAGCTGAAATTTCTTTGGAACAAAGATAAATCTCTCTAATCTCTGCAATTTCTCGATTAATACCCACCCTGTTGTCATTTCATCTGATTTTGGGGAAGATATGATGCCCTTTAAATTTTGACCATTTTTTCAACCCGCGGCCTGTCGCTTTTTTCGGGTTTTCGGCATAACCTCCGGAGCTGAAATTTCTTTGGAACAAAGATAATTCTCTCTAATCTCTGCAATTTCTCAATTAATACCCACCCCGTCGTCATTTTATCAGGTTTTGGGGAAGATCTGACGCCCTTTAAATTTTGACCATTTTTTCAACCCGCGGCCTGACATTTTCTAGGAGTTTTCGGCGTAACCTCCGGAGCTGAAATTTCTTTGGAACAAAGATAAATCTCTCTAATCTCTGCAATTTCTCGATTAATACCCACCCTGTTGTCATTTTATCAGGTTTTGGGGAAGATCTGACGCACTTTAAATTTTGACCATTTTTTCAACCCGCGGCCTGACGTTTGTTTCAGGTTTTTGGCGTAACCACCGGAACTGAAATTTATTTGGAACAAACACAATTCTTTCTAATCTCTGCAATTTCTCGATTAATACCCACCCCGTTGTCATTTTATCAGGTTTTGGGGAAGATCTGACGCCCTTTAAATTTTGACCATTTTTTCACCCCGTAGCCTTTTGTTTTTTTGGGGTTTTCGGCGTAACCTCCGGACCTGAAATTTCTTTGAAACAAAGATAAATCTCTCTAATCTCTGCAATTTCTCGATTAATACCCACCCCTTTGTCATTTTTTAAGTTTTTTGGGAAGTTCTGATGCCCTTTAAATTTTGACCACTTTTTGAACCCGCAGCCTTTTGTTTTTTGTGGGTTTTCGGCGTAACCTCCGGAGTTGAAAGTTCTTTGGAACAAAGATAACTCTCTAATCTCTGCAATTTCTCGATTAATACTCACCTCGTTGTCATTTTTTAAGTTTTTTGGGAAGTTCTGAGGCCCTTTAAATTTTGACCATTTTTTGAACCCGCGGCCTGTCGTTTTTTACGGGTTTTCGGCGTAACTTCCGGAGCTGAAATTTCTTTGGAACAAAGATAATTCTCTCTAATCTCTGCAATTTCTCAATTAATACCCACCCCGTTGTCATTTTATCAGGTTTTGGGGAAAATCTGACGCCTTTTAAATTTTGACCATTTTTTCACCCCGCGGCCTTTTGTTTTTTTGGGGTTTTCGGCCTAACCTCCGGAGCTGAAATTTCTTTGAAACAAAGATAAATCTCTCTAATCTCTGCAATTTCTCAATTAATACCCACCCCGTTGTCATTTTATCAGGTATTGGGGAAGATCTGACGCCCTTTAAATTTTGACCATTTTTTCAACCCGCGGCCTGACGTTTTCTAGGAGTTTTCGGCGTAACCTCCGCAGCTGAAATTTCTTTGAAACAAAGATAAATCTCTCTAATCTTTGCAATTTCTCGATTAATACCCACCCTGTTGTCATTTCATCTGATTTTGGGGAAGATATGATGCCCTTTAAATTTTGACCATTTTTTCAACCCGCGGCCTGTCGCTTTTTTCGGGTTTTCGGCATAACCTCCGGAGCTGAAATTTCTTTGGAACAAAGATAATTCTCTCTAATCTCTGCAATTTCTCAATTAATACCCACCCCGTTGTCATTTTATCAGGTTTTGGGGAAGATCTGACGCCCTTTAAATTTTGACCATTTTTTCAACCCGCGGCCTGACGTTTTCTAGGAGTTTTCGGCGTAACCTCCGGAGCTGAAATTTCTTTGGAACAAAGACAAATCTCTCTAATCTCTGCAATTTCTCGATTAATACCCACCCTGTTGTCATTTTATCTGATTTTGGGGAAGATATGATGCCCTTTAAATTTTGACCATTTTTTCAACCCGCGGCCTGTCGCTTTTTTCGGGTTTTCGGCATAACCTCCGGAGCTGAAATTTCTTTGAAACAAAGATAAATCTCTCTAATCTCTGCAATTTCTCAATTAATACCCACCCCGTTGTCATTTTATCAGGTATTGGGGAAGATCTGACGCCCTTTAAATTTTGACCATTTTTTCAACCCGCGGCCTGACGTTTTCTAGGAGTTTTCGGCGTAACCTCCGCAGCTGAAATTTCTTTGAAACAAAGATAAATCTCTCTAATCTTTGCAATTTCTCGATTAATACCCACCCTGTTGTCATTTCATCTGATTTTAGGGAAGATATGATGCCCTTTAAATTTTGACCATTTTTTCAACCCGCGGCCTGTCGCTTTTTTCGGGTTTTCGGCATAACCTCCGGAGCTGAAATTTCTTTGGAACAAAGATAATTCTCTCTAATCTCTGCAATTTCTCAATTAATACCCACCCCGTCGTCATTTTATCAGGTTTTGGGGAAGATCTGACGCCCTTTAAATTTTGACCATTTTTTCAACCCGCGGCCTGACGTTTTCTAGGAGTTTTCGGCGTAACCTCCGCAGCTGAAATTTCTTTGGAACAAAGATAAATCTCTCTAATCTCTGCAATTTCTCGATTAATACCCACTCTGTTGTCATTTCATCTGATTTTGGGGAAGATATGATGCCCTTTAAATTTTGACCATTTTTTCAACCCGCGGCCTGTCGCTTTTTTCGGGTTTTCGGCATAACCTCCGGAGCTGAAATTTCTTTGGAACAAAGATAATTCTCTCTAATCTCTGCAATTTCTCAATTAATACCCACCCCGTTGTCATTTTATCAGGTTTTGGGGAAGATCTGACGCCCTTTAAATTTTGACCATTTTTTCAACCCGCGGCCTGACGTTTTCTAGGAGTTTTCGGCGTAACCTCCGGAGCTGAAATTTCTTTGGAACAAAGACAAATCTCTCTAATCTCTGCAATTTCTCGATTAATACCCACCCTGTTGTCATTTTATCTGATTTTGGGGAAGATATGATGCCCTTTAAATTTTGACCATTTTTTCAACCCGCAGCCTTTTGTTTTTTTGAGGTTTTTCGGCGTAACCTCCGGAGCTGAAATTTCTTTGGAACAACGATAATTCTTTCTAATCTCTGCAATTTCTCAATTAATACCCATCCCGTTGTCATTATATCAGGCTTTGGGGAAGATCTGACGCCCTTTAAATTTTGACCATATTTTCAACCCGCGGCCTGACGTTTTCTAAGAGTTTTCGGCGTAACCTCCGGAGCTGAAATTTCTTTGGAACAAAGATAAATCTCTCTAATCTCTGCAATTTCTCGATTAATACCCACCCTGTTGTCATTTTATCTGATTTTGGGGAAGATCTGACGCCCTTTAAATTTTGACAATTTTTTGAACCCGCGGCCTGTCGTTTTTTTCGGGTTTTCGGCATAACCTCCGGAGCTGAAATTTCTTTGGAACAAAGATAATTCTTTCTAATCTCTGCAATTTCTCAATTAAAACCCACACCGTTGTCATTTTATCAGGTTTTGGGGAAGATCTGACGCCCTTTAAATTTTGACCATATTTTCAACCCGCGGCCTGACGTTTTCTAGGAGTTTTCGGCGTAACCTCCGGAGCTGAAATTTCTTTGGAACAAAGATAAATCTCTCTAATCTCTGCAATTTCTCGATTAATACCCACCCTGTTGTCATTTCATCTGATTTTGGGGAAGATATGATGCCCTTTAAATTTTGACCATTTTTTCAACCCGCGGCCTGTCGCTTTTTTCGGGTTTTCGGCATAACCTCCGGAGCTGAAATTTCTTTGGAGCAAAGATAATTCTCTCTAATCTCTGCAATTTCTCAATTAATACCCACCCCGTCGTCATTTTATCAGGTTTTGGGGAAGATCTGACGCCCTTTAAATTTTGACCATTTTTTCAACCCGCGGCCTGACGTTTTTTACGGGTTTTTGGCATAACCTCCGGAGCTGAAATTTCTTTGGAACAACAATAATTCTCTCTAATCTCTGCAATTTCTCAATTAATACCCACCCCGTCGTCATTTTATCAGGTTTTGGGGAAGATCTGACGCCCTTTAAATTTTGACCAGTTTTTCAACCCGCGGCCTTTTGTGTTTTTTGGGTTTTCGGCGTAACCTCCGGAGCTGAAATTTCTTTGGAACAAAGATAATTCTTTCTAATCTCTGCAATTTCTCAATTAATACCCACCCCGTTGTAATTTTATCAGGTTTTGGGGAAGATCTGACGCCCTTTAAATTTGACCATTTTTTCAACCCGCGGCCTGTCATTTTTTTCGGGTTTTCGGCATAACCTCCGGAGCTGAAATTTCTTTGGAACAAAGATAATTCTCTCTAATCTCTGCAATTTCTCAATTAATACCCACCCCGTCGTCATTTTATCAGGTTTTGGGGAAGATCTGACGCCCTTTAAATTTTGACCATTTTTTCAACCCGCGGCCTGACGTTTTCTAGGAGTTTTCGGCGTAACCTCCGCAGCTGAAATTTCTTTGGAACAAAGATAAATCTCTCTAATCTCTGCAATTTCTCGATTAATACCCACCCTGTTGTCATTTCATCTGATTTTGGGGAAGATATGATGCCCTTTAAATTTTGACCATTTTTTCAACCCGCGGCCTGTCGCTTTTTTCGGGTTTTCGGCATAACCTCCGGAGCTGAAATTTCTTTGGAACAAAGATAATTCTCTTTAATCTCTGCAATTTCTCAATTAATACCCACCCCGTCGTCATTTTATCAGGTTTTGGGGAAGATCTGACGCCCTTTAAATTTTGACCATTTTTTCAACCCGCGGCCTGACGTTTTCTAGGAGTTTTCGGCGTAACCTCTGCAGCTGAAATTTCTTTGGAACAAAGATAAATCTCTCTAATCTCTGCAATTTCTCGATTAATACCCACCCTGTTGTCATTTCATCTGATTTTGGGGAAGACATGATGCCCTTTAAATTTGACCATTTTTTCAACCCGCGGCCTGTCGTTTTTTTCGGGTTTTCGGCGTAACCTCCGGAGCTGAAATTTCTTTGGAACAAAGATAATTCTTTCTAATCTCTGCAATTTCTCAATTAATACCCACCCCGTTGTAATTTTATCAGGTTTTGGGGAAGATCTGACGCCCTTCGAATTTTGACCATTTTTTCAACCCGCGGCCTGTCGATTGTTTCAGGTTTTCGGCGTAACCACCGGAACTGAAATTTCTTTGGAACAAAGATAAATCTCTCTAATCTCTGCAATTTCTCAATTAATACCCACCCCGTTGTCATTTTATCAGGTTTTGGGGAAGATCTGACGCCCTTTAAATTTTGACCATTTTTTCAACCCGCGGCCTGACGTTTTCTAGGAGTTTTCGGCGTAACCTCCGCAGCTGAAATTTCTTTGGAACAAAGATAAATCTCTCTAATCTCTGCAATTTCTCGATTAATACCCACCCTGTTGCAATTTCATCTGATTTTGGGGAAGACATGATGCCCTTTAAATTTGACCATTTTTTCAACCCGCGGCCTGTCATTTTTTTCGGGTTTTCGGCATAACCTCCGGAGCTGAAATTTCTTTGGAACAAAGATAATTCTCTCTAATCTCTGCAATTTCTCAATTAATACCCACCCCGTCGTCATTTTATCAGGTTTTGGGGAAGATCTGACGCCCTTTAAATTTTGACCATTTTTTCAACCCGCGGCCTGACGTTTTCTAGGAGTTTTCGGCGTAACCTCCGCAGCTGAAATTTCTTTGGAACAAAGATAAATCTCTCTAATCTCTGCAATTTCTCGATTAATACCCACCCTGTTGTCATTTCATCTGATTTTGGGGAAGATATGATGCCCTTTAAATTTTGACCATTTTTTCAACCCGCGGCCTGTCGCTTTTTTCGGGTTTTCGGCATAACCTCCGGAGCTGAAATTTCTTTGGAACAAAGATAATTCTCTTTAATCTCTGCAATTTCTCAATTAATACCCACCCCGTCGTCATTTTATCAGGTTTTGGGGAAGATCTGACGCCCTTTAAATTTTGACCATTTTTTCAACCCGCGGCCTGACGTTTTCTAGGAGTTTTCGGCGTAACCTCTGCAGCTGAAATTTCTTTGGAACAAAGATAAATCTCTCTAATCTCTGCAATTTCTCGATTAATACCCACCCTGTTGTCATTTCATCTGATTTTGGGGAAGACATGATGCCCTTTAAATTTGACCATTTTTTCAACCCGCGGCCTGTCGTTTTTTTCGGGTTTTCGGCAAAACCTCCGGAGCTGAAATTTCTTTGGAACAAAGATAATTCTCTCTAATCTCTGCAATTTCTCAATTAATACCCACCCCGTCGTCATTTTATCAGGTTTTGGGGAAGATCTGACGCCCTTTAAATTTTGACCATTTTTTCAACCCGCGGCCTGACGTTTTCTAGGAGTTTTCGGCGTAACCTCCGGAGCTGAAATTTCTTTGGAACAAAGATAAATCTCTCTAATCTCTGCAATTTCTCGATTAATACCCACCCTGTTGTCATTTTATCTGATTTTGGGGAAGATCTGACGCCCTTTAAATTTTGACCATTTTTTCAACCCGCGGCCTGTCGTTTTTTTTTGGGTTTTCGACGTAACCTCCGGAGCTGAAATTTCTTTGGAACAAAGATGAATCTCTCTAATCTCTGCAATTTCTCGATTAATACCCACCCTGTTGTCATTTTATCAAGTTTTGGGGAAGATCTGACGCCATTCAAATTTTGACCATTTTTTCAAACCACGGCCTGTCGTTTTTTTCGAGTTTTCGGCGTAACCTCCGGAGCTGAAATTTCTTTGGAACAAAGATAATTCTTTCTAATCTCTGCAATTTCTCAATTAATACCCACCCCGTTGTCATTTTATCAGGTTTTGGGGAAGATCTGACGCCCTTTAAATTTTGACCATATTTTCAACCCGCGGCCTGACGTTTTCTAGGAGTTTTCGGCGTAACCTAACCCTAACCCTAACCCTTTTTTGGGGTTTTCGGCGAAAACCTCCGGAGCTGAAATTTCTTCGGAACATAGATAATTCTTTCTAATCTCTGCAATTTCTCAATTAATACCCACACCGTTGTCATTTTATCAGGTTTTGGGGAAGTTCTGACGCCCTTTGAATTTTGACCATTTTTTCAGCCCGCGGCCTGACGTTTTTTACGGGTTTTCGGCATAACCTCCGGAGCTGAAATTTCTTTGGAACAACAATAATTCTCTCTAATCTCTGCAATTTCTCAATTAATACCCACCCCGTCGTCATTTTATCAGGTTTTGGGGAAGATCTGACGCCCTTTAAATTTTGACCAGTTTTTCAACCCGCGGCCTTTTGTGTTTTTTGGGTTTTCGGCGTAACCTCCGGAGCTGAAATTTCTTTGGAACAAAGATAATTCTTTCTAATCTCTGCAATTTCTCAATTAATACCCACCCCGTTGTCATTTTATCAGGTTTTGGGGAAGATCTGATGCCCTTCGAATTTTGACCATTTTTTCAACCCGCGGCCTGTCGATTGTTTCAGGTTTTCGGCGTAACCACCGGAACTGAAATTTCTTTGGAACAAAGATAAATCTTTCTAATCTCTGCAATTTCTCAGTTAATACCCACCCCGTTGTCATTATATCAGGCTTTGGGGAAGATCTGACGCCATTCAAATTTTGACCATTTTTTCAAACCGAGGCCTGTCGTTTTTTTCGAGTTTTCGGCGTAACCTCCGGAGCTGAAATTTCTTTGGAACAAAGATAATTCTTTCTAATCTCTGCAATTTCTCAATTAATACCCACCCCGTTGTCATTTTATCAGGTTTTGGGGAAGATCTGACACCCTTTAATTTTTTTATTGAGAGAGAGAGTTCCTCGATTGATCACCCAAGATGGCCGCCGCTGTGTGTTTGTGTTGAAAATCGATAACCGAAGCTCTGTCTAAATCGCTGTTTTACTCAGGTTTTAGCCTAAGTTTTATGGCGCACTTTTAAACCTGACCTTTTATATTCTTGTTTCAACCTGGTCTAAGGTTTTTAGTCATCGGACGCTTGGATTTTTTATTTATTTATTTATTTTTTACCAACACAACCTGACTGCTAGCATTGTTTTTAGCCCAGCTAGCATTGTTTTTAGCCTCGCTAGTATGGCAGCTACATCCTGCGATGAGAACACACTGCTGGCGAAAGCAAACAAAAAGATTGCCGACCTGAAGGAGGATATCCGACGGCTATCCGATGAGCTGCTAAAGAAGGACTCACTGCTGTCCAGCTTCATGGATGTGGCACACGGGCAGTCAAAACAGCTGGCGTCGCTCAGCGCAGCCCTCCAGGACACAGTCGCATGGGATCCCGCCACCTGTCCACGACCTTCCTCCTGCTCAACACCCAACAACCACTCGTCTTGGACGTGGTGTCCCGCGGTCGCAAGAGGGACTCCAGCGGAGCTTCCACTCCCCCCCGCCTGACCCTCTCCAACCGCTACGCGGCCTTGTCTGACGACTCTCCGGTCCACCCAGCGGATGCTCCTGCTGCACCACTGGCCCTGGACCCACCAACAGCACCTGTCGACACCGGAGCTTTCCCTCCACTACTGGCTGACAGTGCTCCGGTGACTGGTCACTCCATCACGAAGCCAATTAAACGGCCCTCAACCCGGTTTTCGACCTCTGATTCTCGGCGGAGGATCTTGAAGGAGGCCGTGCTCCGCCGCTCGGGCACTCTCCCTCGCCCTGAGCCAGCGGGGAACCGCTCACCCAGGTCCGATGCCCCCGTCTCACCACCGCACCTGCCCTCCCGATCACACAGTGCGGACCGGACATTCGCCTCCCATGGACATTCTCGGCCTTCATCTCCTCATCCCCTCTTCTCTCCAACCACCCTGATTGTTGGAGACTCCATAATAAGGAACATCCGCTTTTTTAATGCTGCCACTCACTGTTTCCCCGGTGCCACCGTCCCGGTTATCCTGGATAGGCTGCGCGGTCTATTGAAATCACTACCCTCCTCCATAAACCGGGTATTAGTCCATGTGGGGTCCAATGACACAGCTCGTCAGCAGTCAGAACTGACTAAAAAGGATTTTAATGACCTTTTTAGCCTTTTAAATAACTGTGGCACGTCTGTTTTTATCAGCGGTCCCCTCCCTACATTAGCCCATGGGGCAGGGCGTTTTAGCAGAGTCCTCAGTCTCAACACCTGGCTTCAGTCCACCTGCAGAGCTCATCACTTAGGTTTTATTGACAATTTTAATCTGTTCTGGAACCGTTCCTCCCTGTACAGGACTGATGGAATACATCCCAACTGGATGGGTAGCCGAATGCTAGCGGCTAACATACAGCATGCTGTCCAGTCTATCACACCTGAATGACTATCTTCATCACACACCCCCTGCCCGGTGCCTTCCTCTCCACCTACAAGACCAGCTCATAGTACCTTTTCCCCCACCAGCTCCCCCCACAGGCTTCATCTGTCATTACCACCTACACCGGCTACCTTCCCCATACAGACCTTCATTTCCCACCATAGACGCTCTGCAACTGGCTCATCATCACACACCGCTGCTGTCAACCATAACAACTTAATCCAGGTACCTCGGCAAACTCTTTCAACTACTGCTTTTAACCCAAAAACTGTCAAATTTGGCCTTTTAAATATCAGATCTCTTAATAACAAGTCGTTTTTATGTCAGGATTTTATTACTTTTAATAATTTGGACTTTTTTATAATCACAGAAACTTGGTTGTCTGTGGGAGACTGCAGTGCTCTTATTGAAGCAACCCCCCCTGATTTTACTCACTTACATCAACCCTGACTGTCAGGCAGGGGAGGGGGGGTTGCTGTCATTTACAGAAATGATTTTAAATGCACTTTATTTAATAATTTCACTTCTTTTGAACACCTTGGTTTTATAGTACACTCTAAAGAGCCTGTAGTAGTTTTAATAATCTACAGACCGCCTAAACCAAACAATGCAGCCTTTTCTTTTTCTTGGATATTCGGCGTAACCTCCGGAGGTAAAATTTCTTTGGAACAAATTTGATTCTTTCTAATCTCTGCAATTTCTCGATTAATACCCGCCCCGTTGTCATTTTATCAGGTTTTGGGGAAGATCTGACGCCCTTTAAATTTTGACCATTTTTTCAAACCCGGCCTTTTGAATTTTTTCGGGTTTTCGGCGCAACCTCCGGAGCTGAAATTTCTTTGGAACAAAGATAATTCTTTCTAATCTCTGCAATTTCTCAATTAATACCCACCCCGTTGTCATTTTATCAGGGTTTGGGGAAGATGTGACGCCCTTTAAATTTTGACCATTTTTTGAACCCGCGGCCTGACGTTTTTTTGGGGTTTTCGGCGTAACCTCCGGAGCTGAAATTTCTTTGAAACAAAGATAAATCTCTCTAATCTCTGCAATTTCTCGATTGATACCCACCCCTTTGTCATTTTTTAAGTTTTTTGGGAAGTTCTGACGCACTTTAAATTTTGACCATTTTTTCAACCCTGACGTTTTTTAGGGGTTTTCGGCGTAACCTCCGGAGCTGAAATTTCTTTGGAACAAGGATAATTCTTTCTAATCTCTGCAATTTCTCAATTAATACCCACCCCGTTGTCATTTTATCAGGTTTTGGGGAAGATCTGATGCCCTTCGAATTTTGACCATTTTTTCAACCCGCGGCCTGTCGATTGTTTCAGGTTTTCGGCGTAACCACCGGAACTGAAATTTCTTTGGAACAAAGATAAATCTTTCTAATCTCTGCAATTTCTCAGTTAATACCCACCCCGTTGTCATTATATCAGGCTTTGGGGAAGATCTGACGCCATTCAAATTTTGACCATTTTTTCAACCCGCGGCCTGTCGTTTTTTTCGAGTTTTCGGCGTAACCTCCGGAGCTGAAATTTCTTTGGAACAAAGATAATTCTTTCTAATCTCTGCAATTTCTCAATTAATACCCACCCCGTTGTCATTTTATCAGGTTTTGGGGAAGATCTGACACCCTTTAATTTTTTTATTGAGAGAGAGAGTTCCTCGATTGATCACCCAAGATGGCCGCCGCTGTGTGTTTGTGTTGAAAATCGATAACCGAAGCTCTGTCTAAATCGCTGTTTTACTCAGGTTTTAGCCTAAGTTTTATGGCGCACTTTTAAACCTGACCTTTTATATTCTTGTTTCAACCTGGTCTAAGGTTTTTAGTCATCGGACGCTTGGATTTTTTATTTATTTATTTATTTTTTACCAACACAACCTGACTGCTAGCATTGTTTTTAGCCCAGCTAGCATTGTTTTTAGCCTCGCTAGTATGGCAGCTACATCCTGCGATGAGAACACACTGCTGGCGAAAGCAAACAAAAAGATTGCCGACCTGAAGGAGGATATCCGACGGCTATCCGATGAGCTGCTAAAGAAGGACTCACTGCTGTCCAGCTTCATGGATGTGGCACACGGGCAGTCAAAACAGCTGGCGTCGCTCAGCGCAGCCCTCCAGGACACAGTCGCATGGGATCCCGCCACCTGTCCACGACCTTCCTCCTGCTCAACACCCAACAACCACTCGTCTTGGACGTGGTGTCCCGCGGTCGCAAGAGGGACTCCAGCGGAGCTTCCACTCCCCCCCGCCTGACCCTCTCCAACCGCTACGCGGCCTTGTCTGACGACTCTCCGGTCCACCCAGCGGATGCTCCTGCTGCACCACTGGCCCTGGACCCACCAACAGCACCTGTCGACACCGGAGCTTTCCCTCCACTACTGGCTGACAGTGCTCCGGTGACTGGTCACTCCATCACGAAGCCAATTAAACGGCCCTCAACCCGGTTTTCGACCTCTGATTCTCGGCGGAGGATCTTGAAGGAGGCCGTGCTCCGCCGCTCGGGCACTCTCCCTCGCCCTGAGCCAGCGGGGAACCGCTCACCCAGGTCCGATGCCCCCGTCTCACCACCGCACCTGCCCTCCCGATCACACAGTGCGGACCGGACATTCGCCTCCCATGGACATTCTCGGCCTTCATCTCCTCATCCCCTCTTCTCTCCAACCACCCTGATTGTTGGAGACTCCATAATAAGGAACATCCGCTTTTTTAATGCTGCCACTCACTGTTTCCCCGGTGCCACCGTCCCGGTTATCCTGGATAGGCTGCGCGGTCTATTGAAATCACTACCCTCCTCCATAAACCGGGTATTAGTCCATGTGGGGTCCAATGACACAGCTCGTCAGCAGTCAGAACTGACTAAAAAGGATTTTAATGACCTTTTTAGCCTTTTAAATAACTGTGGCACGTCTGTTTTTATCAGCGGTCCCCTCCCTACATTAGCCCATGGGGCAGGGCGTTTTAGCAGAGTCCTCAGTCTCAACACCTGGCTTCAGTCCACCTGCAGAGCTCATCACTTAGGTTTTATTGACAATTTTAATCTGTTCTGGAACCGTTCCTCCCTGTACAGGACTGATGGAATACATCCCAACTGGATGGGTAGCCGAATGCTAGCGGCTAACATACAGCATGCTGTCCAGTCTATCACACCTGAATGACTATCTTCATCACACACCCCCTGCCCGGTGCCTTCCTCTCCACCTACAAGACCAGCTCATAGTACCTTTTCCCCCACCAGCTCCCCCCACAGGCTTCATCTGTCATTACCACCTACACCGGCTACCTTCCCCATACAGACCTTCATTTCCCACCATAGACGCTCTGCAACTGGCTCATCATCACACACCGCTGCTGTCAACCATAACAACTTAATCCAGGTACCTCGGCAAACTCTTTCAACTACTGCTTTTAACCCAAAAACTGTCAAATTTGGCCTTTTAAATATCAGATCTCTTAATAACAAGTCGTTTTTATGTCAGGATTTTATTACTTTTAATAATTTGGACTTTTTTATAATCACAGAAACTTGGTTGTCTGTGGGAGACTGCAGTGCTCTTATTGAAGCAACCCCCCCTGATTTTACTCACTTACATCAACCCTGACTGTCAGGCAGGGGAGGGGGGGTTGCTGTCATTTACAGAAATGATTTTAAATGCACTTTATTTAATAATTTCACTTCTTTTGAACACCTTGGTTTTATAGTACACTCTAAAGAGCCTGTAGTAGTTTTAATAATCTACAGACCGCCTAAACCAAACAATGCAGCCTTTTCTTTTTCTTGGATATTCGGCGTAACCTCCGGAGGTAAAATTTCTTTGGAACAAATTTGATTCTTTCTAATCTCTGCAATTTCTCGATTAATACCCGCCCCGTTGTCATTTTATCAGGTTTTGGGGAAGATCTGACGCCCTTTAAATTTTGACCATTTTTTCAAACCCGGCCTGTCGCTTTTTTCGGGTTTTCGGCATAACCTCCGGAGCTGAAATTTCTTTGGAACAAAGATAATTCTCTTTAATCTCTGCAATTTCTCAATTAATACCCACCCCGTCGTCATTTTATCAGGTTTTGGGGAAGATCTGACGCCCTTTAAATTTTGACCATTTTTTCAACCCGCGGCCTGACGTTTTCTAGGAGTTTTCGGCGTAACCTCTGCAGCTGAAATTTCTTTGGAACAAAGATAAATCTCTCTAATCTCTGCAATTTCTCGATTAATACCCACCCTGTTGTCATTTCATCTGATTTTGGGGAAGACATGATGCCCTTTAAATTTGACCATTTTTTCAACCCGCGGCCTGTCGTTTTTTTCGGGTTTTCGGCAAAACCTCCGGAGCTGAAATTTCTTTGGAACAAAGATAATTCTCTCTAATCTCTGCAATTTCTCAATTAATACCCACCCCGTCGTCATTTTATCAGGTTTTGGGGAAGATCTGACGCCCTTTAAATTTTGACCATTTTTTCAACCCGCGGCCTGACGTTTTCTAGGAGTTTTCGGCGTAACCTCCGGAGCTGAAATTTCTTTGGAACAAAGATAAATCTCTCTAATCTCTGCAATTTCTCGATTAATACCCACCCTGTTGTCATTTTATCTGATTTTGGGGAAGATCTGACGCCCTTTAAATTTTGACCATTTTTTCAACCCGCGGCCTGTCGTTTTTTTTTGGGTTTTCGACGTAACCTCCGGAGCTGAAATTTCTTTGGAACAAAGATGAATCTCTCTAATCTCTGCAATTTCTCGATTAATACCCACCCTGTTGTCATTTTATCAAGTTTTGGGGAAGATCTGACGCCATTCAAATTTTGACCATTTTTTCAAACCACGGCCTGTCGTTTTTTTCGAGTTTTCGGCGTAACCTCCGGAGCTGAAATTTCTTTGGAACAAAGATAATTCTTTCTAATCTCTGCAATTTCTCAATTAATACCCACCCCGTTGTCATTTTATCAGGTTTTGGGGAAGATCTGACGCCCTTTAAATTTTGACCATATTTTCAACCCGCGGCCTGACGTTTTCTAGGAGTTTTCGGCGTAACCTAACCCTAACCCTAACCCTTTTTTGGGGTTTTCGGCGAAAACCTCCGGAGCTGAAATTTCTTCGGAACATAGATAATTCTTTCTAATCTCTGCAATTTCTCAATTAATACCCACACCGTTGTCATTTTATCAGGTTTTGGGGAAGTTCTGACGCCCTTTGAATTTTGACCATTTTTTCAGCCCGCGGCCTGACGTTTTTTACGGGTTTTCGGCATAACCTCCGGAGCTGAAATTTCTTTGGAACAACAATAATTCTCTCTAATCTCTGCAATTTCTCAATTAATACCCACCCCGTCGTCATTTTATCAGGTTTTGGGGAAGATCTGACGCCCTTTAAATTTTGACCAGTTTTTCAACCCGCGGCCTTTTGTGTTTTTTGGGTTTTCGGCGTAACCTCCGGAGCTGAAATTTCTTTGGAACAAAGATAATTCTTTCTAATCTCTGCAATTTCTCAATTAATACCCACCCCGTTGTCATTTTATCAGGTTTTGGGGAAGATCTGATGCCCTTCGAATTTTGACCATTTTTTCAACCCGCGGCCTGTCGATTGTTTCAGGTTTTCGGCGTAACCACCGGAACTGAAATTTCTTTGGAACAAAGATAAATCTTTCTAATCTCTGCAATTTCTCAGTTAATACCCACCCCGTTGTCATTATATCAGGCTTTGGGGAAGATCTGACGCCATTCAAATTTTGACCATTTTTTCAAACCGAGGCCTGTCGTTTTTTTCGAGTTTTCGGCGTAACCTCCGGAGCTGAAATTTCTTTGGAACAAAGATAATTCTTTCTAATCTCTGCAATTTCTCAATTAATACCCACCCCGTTGTCATTTTATCAGGTTTTGGGGAAGATCTGACACCCTTTAATTTTTTTATTGAGAGAGAGAGTTCCTCGATTGATCACCCAAGATGGCCGCCGCTGTGTGTTTGTGTTGAAAATCGATAACCGAAGCTCTGTCTAAATCGCTGTTTTACTCAGGTTTTAGCCTAAGTTTTATGGCGCACTTTTAAACCTGACCTTTTATATTCTTGTTTCAACCTGGTCTAAGGTTTTTAGTCATCGGACGCTTGGATTTTTTATTTATTTATTTATTTTTTACCAACACAACCTGACTGCTAGCATTGTTTTTAGCCCAGCTAGCATTGTTTTTAGCCTCGCTAGTATGGCAGCTACATCCTGCGATGAGAACACACTGCTGGCGAAAGCAAACAAAAAGATTGCCGACCTGAAGGAGGATATCCGACGGCTATCCGATGAGCTGCTAAAGAAGGACTCACTGCTGTCCAGCTTCATGGATGTGGCACACGGGCAGTCAAAACAGCTGGCGTCGCTCAGCGCAGCCCTCCAGGACACAGTCGCATGGGATCCCGCCACCTGTCCACGACCTTCCTCCTGCTCAACACCCAACAACCACTCGTCTTGGACGTGGTGTCCCGCGGTCGCAAGAGGGACTCCAGCGGAGCTTCCACTCCCCCCCGCCTGACCCTCTCCAACCGCTACGCGGCCTTGTCTGACGACTCTCCGGTCCACCCAGCGGATGCTCCTGCTGCACCACTGGCCCTGGACCCACCAACAGCACCTGTCGACACCGGAGCTTTCCCTCCACTACTGGCTGACAGTGCTCCGGTGACTGGTCACTCCATCACGAAGCCAATTAAACGGCCCTCAACCCGGTTTTCGACCTCTGATTCTCGGCGGAGGATCTTGAAGGAGGCCGTGCTCCGCCGCTCGGGCACTCTCCCTCGCCCTGAGCCAGCGGGGAACCGCTCACCCAGGTCCGATGCCCCCGTCTCACCACCGCACCTGCCCTCCCGATCACACAGTGCGGACCGGACATTCGCCTCCCATGGACATTCTCGGCCTTCATCTCCTCATCCCCTCTTCTCTCCAACCACCCTGATTGTTGGAGACTCCATAATAAGGAACATCCGCTTTTTTAATGCTGCCACTCACTGTTTCCCCGGTGCCACCGTCCCGGTTATCCTGGATAGGCTGCGCGGTCTATTGAAATCACTACCCTCCTCCATAAACCGGGTATTAGTCCATGTGGGGTCCAATGACACAGCTCGTCAGCAGTCAGAACTGACTAAAAAGGATTTTAATGACCTTTTTAGCCTTTTAAATAACTGTGGCACGTCTGTTTTTATCAGCGGTCCCCTCCCTACATTAGCCCATGGGGCAGGGCGTTTTAGCAGAGTCCTCAGTCTCAACACCTGGCTTCAGTCCACCTGCAGAGCTCATCACTTAGGTTTTATTGACAATTTTAATCTGTTCTGGAACCGTTCCTCCCTGTACAGGACTGATGGAATACATCCCAACTGGATGGGTAGCCGAATGCTAGCGGCTAACATACAGCATGCTGTCCAGTCTATCACACCTGAATGACTATCTTCATCACACACCCCCTGCCCGGTGCCTTCCTCTCCACCTACAAGACCAGCTCATAGTACCTTTTCCCCCACCAGCTCCCCCCACAGGCTTCATCTGTCATTACCACCTACACCGGCTACCTTCCCCATACAGACCTTCATTTCCCACCATAGACGCTCTGCAACTGGCTCATCATCACACACCGCTGCTGTCAACCATAACAACTTAATCCAGGTACCTCGGCAAACTCTTTCAACTACTGCTTTTAACCCAAAAACTGTCAAATTTGGCCTTTTAAATATCAGATCTCTTAATAACAAGTCGTTTTTATGTCAGGATTTTATTACTTTTAATAATTTGGACTTTTTTATAATCACAGAAACTTGGTTGTCTGTGGGAGACTGCAGTGCTCTTATTGAAGCAACCCCCCCTGATTTTACTCACTTACATCAACCCTGACTGTCAGGCAGGGGAGGGGGGGTTGCTGTCATTTACAGAAATGATTTTAAATGCACTTTATTTAATAATTTCACTTCTTTTGAACACCTTGGTTTTATAGTACACTCTAAAGAGCCTGTAGTAGTTTTAATAATCTACAGACCGCCTAAACCAAACAATGCAGCCTTTTCTTTTTCTTGGATATTCGGCGTAACCTCCGGAGGTAAAATTTCTTTGGAACAAATTTGATTCTTTCTAATCTCTGCAATTTCTCGATTAATACCCGCCCCGTTGTCATTTTATCAGGTTTTGGGGAAGATCTGACGCCCTTTAAATTTTGACCATTTTTTCAAACCCGGCCTTTTGAATTTTTTCGGGTTTTCGGCGCAACCTCCGGAGCTGAAATTTCTTTGGAACAAAGATAATTCTTTCTAATCTCTGCAATTTCTCAATTAATACCCACCCCGTTGTCATTTTATCAGGGTTTGGGGAAGATGTGACGCCCTTTAAATTTTGACCATTTTTTGAACCCGCGGCCTGACGTTTTTTTGGGGTTTTCGGCGTAACCTCCGGAGCTGAAATTTCTTTGAAACAAAGATAAATCTCTCTAATCTCTGCAATTTCTCGATTGATACCCACCCCTTTGTCATTTTTTAAGTTTTTTGGGAAGTTCTGACGCACTTTAAATTTTGACCATTTTTTCAACCCTGACGTTTTTTAGGGGTTTTCGGCGTAACCTCCGGAGCTGAAATTTCTTTGGAACAAGGATAATTCTTTCTAATCTCTGCAATTTCTCAATTAATACCCACCCCGTTGTCATTTTATCAGGTTTTGGGGAAGATCTGATGCCCTTCGAATTTTGACCATTTTTTCAACCCGCGGCCTGTCGATTGTTTCAGGTTTTCGGCGTAACCACCGGAACTGAAATTTCTTTGGAACAAAGATAAATCTTTCTAATCTCTGCAATTTCTCAGTTAATACCCACCCCGTTGTCATTATATCAGGCTTTGGGGAAGATCTGACGCCATTCAAATTTTGACCATTTTTTCAACCCGCGGCCTGTCGTTTTTTTCGAGTTTTCGGCGTAACCTCCGGAGCTGAAATTTCTTTGGAACAAAGATAATTCTTTCTAATCTCTGCAATTTCTCAATTAATACCCACCCCGTTGTCATTTTATCAGGTTTTGGGGAAGATCTGACACCCTTTAATTTTTTTATTGAGAGAGAGAGTTCCTCGATTGATCACCCAAGATGGCCGCCGCTGTGTGTTTGTGTTGAAAATCGATAACCGAAGCTCTGTCTAAATCGCTGTTTTACTCAGGTTTTAGCCTAAGTTTTATGGCGCACTTTTAAACCTGACCTTTTATATTCTTGTTTCAACCTGGTCTAAGGTTTTTAGTCATCGGACGCTTGGATTTTTTATTTATTTATTTATTTTTTACCAACACAACCTGACTGCTAGCATTGTTTTTAGCCCAGCTAGCATTGTTTTTAGCCTCGCTAGTATGGCAGCTACATCCTGCGATGAGAACACACTGCTGGCGAAAGCAAACAAAAAGATTGCCGACCTGAAGGAGGATATCCGACGGCTATCCGATGAGCTGCTAAAGAAGGACTCACTGCTGTCCAGCTTCATGGATGTGGCACACGGGCAGTCAAAACAGCTGGCGTCGCTCAGCGCAGCCCTCCAGGACACAGTCGCATGGGATCCCGCCACCTGTCCACGACCTTCCTCCTGCTCAACACCCAACAACCACTCGTCTTGGACGTGGTGTCCCGCGGTCGCAAGAGGGACTCCAGCGGAGCTTCCACTCCCCCCCGCCTGACCCTCTCCAACCGCTACGCGGCCTTGTCTGACGACTCTCCGGTCCACCCAGCGGATGCTCCTGCTGCACCACTGGCCCTGGACCCACCAACAGCACCTGTCGACACCGGAGCTTTCCCTCCACTACTGGCTGACAGTGCTCCGGTGACTGGTCACTCCATCACGAAGCCAATTAAACGGCCCTCAACCCGGTTTTCGACCTCTGATTCTCGGCGGAGGATCTTGAAGGAGGCCGTGCTCCGCCGCTCGGGCACTCTCCCTCGCCCTGAGCCAGCGGGGAACCGCTCACCCAGGTCCGATGCCCCCGTCTCACCACCGCACCTGCCCTCCCGATCACACAGTGCGGACCGGACATTCGCCTCCCATGGACATTCTCGGCCTTCATCTCCTCATCCCCTCTTCTCTCCAACCACCCTGATTGTTGGAGACTCCATAATAAGGAACATCCGCTTTTTTAATGCTGCCACTCACTGTTTCCCCGGTGCCACCGTCCCGGTTATCCTGGATAGGCTGCGCGGTCTATTGAAATCACTACCCTCCTCCATAAACCGGGTATTAGTCCATGTGGGGTCCAATGACACAGCTCGTCAGCAGTCAGAACTGACTAAAAAGGATTTTAATGACCTTTTTAGCCTTTTAAATAACTGTGGCACGTCTGTTTTTATCAGCGGTCCCCTCCCTACATTAGCCCATGGGGCAGGGCGTTTTAGCAGAGTCCTCAGTCTCAACACCTGGCTTCAGTCCACCTGCAGAGCTCATCACTTAGGTTTTATTGACAATTTTAATCTGTTCTGGAACCGTTCCTCCCTGTACAGGACTGATGGAATACATCCCAACTGGATGGGTAGCCGAATGCTAGCGGCTAACATACAGCATGCTGTCCAGTCTATCACACCTGAATGACTATCTTCATCACACACCCCCTGCCCGGTGCCTTCCTCTCCACCTACAAGACCAGCTCATAGTACCTTTTCCCCCACCAGCTCCCCCCACAGGCTTCATCTGTCATTACCACCTACACCGGCTACCTTCCCCATACAGACCTTCATTTCCCACCATAGACGCTCTGCAACTGGCTCATCATCACACACCGCTGCTGTCAACCATAACAACTTAATCCAGGTACCTCGGCAAACTCTTTCAACTACTGCTTTTAACCCAAAAACTGTCAAATTTGGCCTTTTAAATATCAGATCTCTTAATAACAAGTCGTTTTTATGTCAGGATTTTATTACTTTTAATAATTTGGACTTTTTTATAATCACAGAAACTTGGTTGTCTGTGGGAGACTGCAGTGCTCTTATTGAAGCAACCCCCCCTGATTTTACTCACTTACATCAACCCTGACTGTCAGGCAGGGGAGGGGGGGGTTGCTGTCATTTACAGAAATGATTTTAAATGCACTTTATTTAATAATTTCACTTCTTTTGAACACCTTGGTTTTATAGTACACTCTAAAGAGCCTGTAGTAGTTTTAATAATCTACAGACCGCCTAAACCAAACAATGCAGCCTTTTCTTTTTCTTGGATATTCGGCGTAACCTCCGGAGGTAAAATTTCTTTGGAACAAATTTGATTCTTTCTAATCTCTGCAATTTCTCGATTAATACCCGCCCCGTTGTCATTTTATCAGGTTTTGGGGAAGATCTGACGCCCTTTAAATTTTGACCATTTTTTCAAACCCGGCCTTTTGATTTTTTTCGGGTTTTCGGCGCAACCTCCGGAGCTGAAATTTCTTTGGAACAAAGATAATTCTTTCTAATCTCTGCAATTTCTCAATTAATACCCACCCCGTTGTCATTTTATCAGGGTTTGGGGAAGATGTGACGCCCTTTAAATTTTGACCATTTTTTGAACCCGCGGCCTGACGTTTTTTTGGGGTTTTCGGCGTAACCTCCGGAGCTGAAATTTCTTTGAAACAAAGATAAATCTCTCTAATCTCTGCAATTTCTCGATTGATACCCACCCCTTTGTCATTTTTTAAGTTTTTTGGGAAGTTCTGACGCACTTTAAATTTTGACCATTTTTTCAACCCTGACGTTTTTTAGGGGTTTTCGGCGTAACCTCCGGAGCTGAAATTTCTTTGGAACAAGGATAATTCTTTCTAATCTCTGCAATTTCTCAATTAATACCCACCCCGTTGTCATTTTATCAGGTTTTGGGGAAGATCAGACGCCCTTTAAATTTTGACCATTTTTTCAACCCGCGGCCTGACGTTTTTTACGGGTTTTCGGCGTAACTTCCGGAGCTGAAATTTCTTTGGAACAAAGATAATTCTTTCTAATCTCTGCAATTTCTCAATTAATACCCACCCCGTTGTCATTTTATCAGGGTTTGGGGAAGATGTGACGCCCTTTAAATTTTGACCATTTTTTGAACCCGCGGCCTGACGTTTTTTTGGGGTTTTCGGCGTAACCTCCGGAGCTGAAATTTCTTTGAAACAAAGATTAATCTCTCTAATCTCTGCAATTTCTCGATTGATACCCACCCCTTTGTCATTTTTTAAGTTTTTTGGGAAGTTCTGACGCACTTTAAATTTTGACCATTTTTTCAACCCTGACGTTTTTTAGGGGTTTTCGGCGTAACCTCCGGAGCTGAAATTTCTTTGGAACAAAGATAATTCTTTCTAATCTCTGCAATTTCTCAATTAATACCCACCCCGTTGTCATTTTATCAGGTTTTGGGGAAGATCAGACGCCCTTTAAATTTTGACCATTTTTTCAACCCGCGGCCTGACGTTTTTTACGGGTTTTCGGCGTAACTTCCGGAGCTGAAATTTCTTTGGAACAAAGATAATTCTTTCTAATCTCTGCAATTTCTCAATTAATACCCACCCCGTTGTCATTTTATCAGGTTTTGGGGAAGATCTGATGCCCTTTAAATTTTGACCATTTTTTCAACCCGCGGCCTTTTGTTTTTCTTGGATTTTCGGCGTAACCTCCGGAGCTGAAATTTCTTTGGAACAACGATAATTCTTTCTAATCTCTGCAATTTCTCAATTAGTACCCACCCCGTTGTCATTTTATCATGTTTTGGGGAAGATCTGACGCCCTTTAAATTTTGACCATTTTTTGAACCCGCGGCCTGTAGTTTGTTTCAGGTTTTCGGCGTAACCACAGGAACTGAAATTTCTTTGGAACAAAGATAATTCTTTCTAATTTCTGCAATTTCTCAATTAATACTCACCCCGTCGTCACTTTATCAGGTTTTGGGGAAGATCTGACGCCCTTTAAATTTTGATCATTTTTTCAACCCGCGGCCTGTCGTTTTTTTTGGGTTTTCGGCGTAACCTCCGGAGCTGAAATTTCTTTGGAACAAAGATAATTCTTTCTAATCTTTGCAATTTCTCAATTTATACCCACCCCGTTGTCATTTTATCAGGTTTTGGGGAAAATCTGACGCCCTTTAAATTTTGACCATTTTTTCAACCCACAGCCTTTTCTTTTTCTTGGATATTCGGCGTAACCTCCGAAGCTGAAATTTCTTTAGAACAACGATAATTCTTTCTAATCTCTGCAATTTCTCAATTAATACCCACCCCGTTGTCATTTTATCAGGTTTTGGGGAAGATCTGACGCCCTTTAAATTTTGACCATTTTTTCAACCCGCGGCCTGTCGTATTTTTCGGGTTTTCGGCGTAACCTCCGTAGCTGAAATTTCTTTGGAACAAATTTGATTCTTTCTAATCTCTGCAATTTCTCGATTAATACCCGCCCCGTTGTCATTTTATCAGGTTTTGGGGAAGATCTGACGCCCCTTTAAATTGTGACCATTTTTTCAAACCGCGGCCTTTTGATTTTTTTCGGGTTTTCGGCGCAACCTCCGGAGCTGAAATTTCTTTGGAACAACGATAGTTCTCTCTAATCTCTGCAATTTCTCAATTAATACCCACCCCGTTGTCATTTTATCACGTTTTGGGGAAGATGTGACGCCCTTTAAATTTTGACCATTTTTTCACCCCCGGCCTTTTGTTTTTTTGGGGTTTTCGGCGTAACCTCCGGAGCTGAAATTTCTTTGAAACAAAGATAAATCTCTCTAATCTCTGCAATTTCTCAATTAATACCCACCCCGTCGTCATTCTATCAGGTTTTGGGGAAGATCTGACGCCCTTTAAATTTTGACCATTTTTTCAACCCGAGGCCTGTCGTTTTTTTTGGGTTTTCGGCGTAACCTCCGGAGCTGAAATTTCTTTGAAACAAAGATAAATCTCTCTAATCTCTGCAATTTCTCGATTAATACCCACCCCGTTGTCATTTTATCAGGTTTTGGGGAAGATGTGACACCCTTTAAACTTTGACCATTTTTTCAACCCGCGGCCTTTTGTGTTTTTTGGGTTTTCGGCGCAACCTCCGGAGCTGAAATTTCTTTGGAACAAAGATAATTCTTTCTAATCTCTGCAATTTCTCAATTAATACCCACCCCGTCGTCATTCTATCAGGTTTTGGGGAAGTTCTGACGCCCTTTAAATTTTGACCATTTTTTGAACCCGCGGCCTGACGTTTTTTACGGGTTTTCGGCGTAACTTCCGGAGCTGAAATTTCTTTGGAACAAAGATAATTCTTTCTAATCTCTGCAATTTCTCAATTAATACCCACCCCGTTGTCATTTTATCAGGTTTTGGGGAAGATCTGACGCCCTTCAAATTTTGACCATTTTTTCAACCCGCGGCCTTTTCTTTTTCTTGGATTTTCGGCGTAACCTCTGGAGCTGAAATTTCTTTGGAACAACGATAAATCTTTCTAATCTCTGCAATTTCTCAATTAATACCCACCCCGTTGTCATTTTATCAGGTTTTGGGGAAGATCTGACGCCCTTTAAATTTTGACCATTTTTGAACCCGCGGCCTGTAGTTTGTTTCAGGTTTTCGGCGTAACCACAGGAACTGAAATTTCTTTGGAACAAAGATAATTCTTTCTAATTTCTGCAATTTCTCAATTAATACCCACCCCGTCGTCACTTTATCAGGTTTTGGGGAAGATCTGACGCCCTTTAAATTTTGACCATTTTTTCAACCCGCGGCCTGACGTTTTTTCAGGTTTTCGGCGTAACTTCCGGAGCTGAAATTTCTTTGGAACAAAGATAATTCTTTCTAATCTCTGCAATTTCTCAATTAATACCCACCCCGTTGTCATTTTATCAGGGTTTGGGGAAGATGTGACGCTCTTTAAATTTTGACCATTTTTTCACCCCGCGGCCTTTTGTTTTTTTGGGGTTTTCGGCGTAACCTCCGGAGCTGAAATTTCTTTGAAACAAAGATAAATCTCTCTAATCTCTGCAATTTCTCGATTAATACCCACCTCTTTGTCATTTTTTAAGTTTTTTGGGAAGTTCTGACGCACTTAAAATTTTGACCATTTTTTCAACCCGTGCCCTGTCGTTTTTTAGGGGTTTTCGGCGTAACCTCCGGAGCTGAAATTTCTTTGGAACAACGATAATTCTTTCTAATCTCTGCAATTTCTCAATTTATACCCACCCCGTTGTCATTTTATCAGGTTTTGGGGAAGATCTGATGCCCTTTAAATTATGACCATTTTTTCAACCCGCAGCCTTTTGTTTTTCTTGGATTTTCGGCGTAACCACTGGAGCTGAAATTTCTTTGGAACAACGATAATTCTTTCTAATCTCTGCAATTTCTCAATTAGTACCCACCCCGTTGTCATTTTATCAGGTTTTGGGGAAGATCTGACGCCCTTTAAATTTTGACCATTTTTTGAACCCGCGGCCTGTAGTTTGTTTCAGGTTTTCGGCGTAACCACAGGAACTGAAATTTCTTTGGAACAAAGATAATTCTTTCTAATTTCTGCAATTTCTCAATTAATACCCACCCCGTCGTCACTTTATCAGGGTTTGGGGAAGATCTGACGCCCTTTAAATTTTGACCATTTTCTCAACCCGCGGCCTGACGTTTTTTAGGGGTTTTTGGCGTAACCTCCGGAGCTGAAATTTCTTTGGAACAAAGATAATTCTTTCTAATCTGTTCAATTTCTCAATTTATACCCACCCCGTTGTCATTTTATCAGGTTTTGGGGAAAATCTGACGCCCTTTAAATTTTGACCATTTTTTCAACCCGCGGCCTGTCGTATTTTTCGGGTTTTCGGCGTAACCTCCGGAGCTGAAATTTCTTTGGAACAAAGATAATTCTCTCTAATCTCTGCAATTTCTCAATTAATACCCACCCCATTGTCATTTTATCAGGTTTTGGGGAAGATCTGACGCCCTTCAAATTTTGACCATTTCTTCAACCCGCGGCCTTTTGTTTTTCTTGGATTTTCGGCGTAACCTCCGGAGCTGAAATTTCTTTGGAACAAAGATAAATCTCTCTAATCTCTGCAATTTCTCGATTAATACCCACTCTGTTGTCATTTCATCTGATTTTGGGGAAGATATGATGCCCTTTAAATTTTGACCATTTTTTCAAACCGCGGCCTGTCGTTTTTTTCTGCTTTTCGGCATAACCTCCGGAGCTGAAATTTCTTTGGAACAAAGATAATTCTTTCTAATCTGTTCAATTTCTCAATTTATACCCACCCCGTTGTCATTTTATCAGGTTTTGGGGAAAATCTGACGCCCTTTAAATTTTGACCATTTTTTCAACCCGCGGCCTGTCGTATTTTTCGGGTTTTCGGCGTAACCTCCGGAGCTGAAATTTCTTTGGAACAAAGATAATTCTCTCTAATCTCTGCAATTTCTCAATTAATACCCACCCCATTGTCATTTTATCAGGTTTTGGGGAAGATCTGACGCCCTTCAAATTTTGACCATTTCTTCAACCCGCGGCCTTTTGTTTTTCTTGGATTTTCGGCGTAACCTCCGGAGCTGAAATTTCTTTGGAACAAAGATAAATCTCTCTAATCTCTGCAATTTCTCGATTAATACCCACTCTGTTGTCATTTCATCTGATTTTGGGGAAGATATGATGCCCTTTAAATTTTGACCATTTTTTCAAACCGCGGCCTGTCGTTTTTTTCTGCTTTTCGGCATAACCTCCGGAGCTGAAATTTCTTTGGAACAAAGATAATTCTCTCTAATCTCTGCAATTTCTCAATTAATACCCACCCCGTCGTCATTTTATCAGGTTTTGGGGAAGATCTGACGCCCTTTAAATTTTGACCATTTTTTCAACCCGCGGCCTGTCGTTTTTTTTTGGGTTTTCGGCGTAACCTCCGGAGCTGAAATTTCTTTGGAACAAAGATGAATCTCTCTAATCTCTGCAATTTCTCAATTAATACCCGCCCCGTTGTCATTTTATCAGGTTTTGGGGAAGATCTGACGCCCTTCAAATTTTGACCATTTCTTCAACCCGCGGCCTTTTGTTTTTCTTGGATTTTCGGCGTAACCTCCGGAGCTGAAATTTCTTTGGAACAACGATAATTCTTTCTAATCTCTGCAATTTCTCAATTAATACGCACCCCATTGTCATTTTATCAGGTTTTGGGGAAGATCTGACGCCCCTTAAATTTTGACCATTTTTTCAACCCGCAGCCTGTCGTTTTTTTCGGGTTTTCGGCATAACCTCCGGAGCTGAAATTTCTTTGGAACAAAGATAATTCTTTCTAATCTCTGCAATTTCTCAATTAATACCCACCCCGTTGTCATTTTATCAGGTTTTGGGGAAGATCTGACGCCCTTTAAATTTTGACCATTTTTTGAACCCGCGGCCTGTTGTTTGTTTCAGGTTTTCGGCATAACCACCGGAACTGAAATTTCTTTGATACAAAGATAAATCTCTCTAATCTCTGCAATTTCTCAATTAATACCCACCCCGTCGTCATTTTATCAGGTTTTGGGGAAGTTCTGACGCCCTTTAAATTTTGACCATTTTTTCAACCCGCGGCCTAATGTTTTTTACGGGTTTTCGGCGTAACCTCCGGAGCTGAAATTTCTTTGGAACAAAGATAATTCTTTCTAATTTTTGCAATTTCTCGATTAATACCCACCCCGTTGACATTTTTTAGGTTGTTTGGGAAGTTCTGACGCCCTTTAAATTTTGACCATTTTTCAACCCGCGGCCTTTTGTTTTTTACGGGTTTTCGGCCTAACCTCCGGAGCTGAAATTTCTCTGGAACAAAGATAATTCTTTCTAATCCCTGCAATTTCTCAATTAATACCCGCCCCGTTGTCATTTTATCAGGTTTTGGGGAAGATCTGACGCCCTTTAAATTTTGACCATTTCTTCAACCCGCGGCCTTTTGTTTTTCTTGGATTTTCGGCCTAACCTCCGGAGCTGAAATTTCTTTGGAACAACGATAATTCTTTCTAATCTCTGCAATTTCTCAATTAATACCCACCCCATTGTCATTTTATCAGGTTTTGGGGAAGATCTGACGCCCTTTAAATTTTGACCATTTTTTCAACCCACGGCCTTTTGTTTTTCTTGGATTTTCGGCGTAACCTACGGAGCTGAAATTTCTTTGGAACAAAGATAAATCTCTCTAATCTCTGCAATTTCTCGATTAATACCCACCCTGTTTTCATTTTATCTGATTTTGGGGAAGATATGATGCCCTTTAAATTTTGACCATTTTTTCAACCTGCGGCCTGTCGTTTTTTTCGGGTTTTCGGCATAACCTCCGGAGCTAAAATTTCTTTGGAACAAAGATAATTCTCTCTAATCTCTGCAATTTCTCAATTAATACCCACCCCGTCGTCATTTTATCAGGTTTTGGGGAAGATCTGACGCCCTTTAAATTTTGACCATTTTTTCAACCCACGGCCTTTTGTTTTTCTTGGATTTTCGGCGTAACCTACGGAGCTGAAATTTCTTTGGAACAACGATAATTCTTTCTAATCTCTGCAATTTCTCAATTAATACCCACCCCGTCGTCATTTTATCAGGTTTTGGGGAAGATCTGACGCCCTTTAAATTTTGACCATTTTTTCAACCCGCGGCCTAATGTTTTTTACGGGTTTTCGGCGTAACCTCCGGAGCTGAAATTTCTTTGGAACAAAGATAATTCTTTCTAATCTCTGCAATTTCTCAATTAATACCCACCCCATTGTCATTTTATCAGGTTTTGGGGAAGATCTGACGCCCTTTAAATTTTGACCATTTTTTCAACCCGCGGCCTGTCGTTTTTTTTGGGTTTTCGGCGTAACCACCGGAGCTGAAATTTCTTTGGAACAAAGATAATTCTCTCTAATCCCTGCAATTTCTCAATTAATACCCGCCCCGTTGTCATTTTATCAGGTTTTGGGGAAGATCTGACGCCCTTCAAATTTTGACCATTTTTTCAACCCGCGGCCTTTTGTTTATCTTGGATTTTCGGCGTAACCTACGGAGCTGAAATTTCTTTGGAACAACGATAATTCTTTCTAATCTCTGCAATTTCTCGATTAATACCCACCCCTTTGTCATTTCTTAAGTTTTATGGGAAGTTCTGACGCCCTTTAAATTTTGACCATTTTTTCGTCCTGCGGCCTTTTGTTTTTTACGGGTTTTTGGCCTAACCTCCGGAGCTGAAATTTCTTTGGAACAAAGATAATTCTTTCTAATCTCTGCAATTTCTCAATTAATACCCACCCCATTGTCATTTTATCAGGTTTTGGGGAAGATCTGACGCCCTTTAAATTTTGACCATTTTTTCAACCCGCGGCCTGACGTTTTCTAGGAGTTTTCGGCGTAACCTCCGCAGCTGAAATTTCTTTGGAACAAAGATAATTCTCTCTAATCTCTGCAATTTCTCAATTAATACCCACCCCGTCGTCATTTTATCAGGTTTTGGGGAAGATCTGACGCCCTTTAAATTTTGACCATTTTTTCAACCCGCGGCCTGTCGTTTTTTTTTGGGTTTTCGGCGTAACCTCCGGAGCTGAAATTTCTTTGGAACAAAGATGAATCTCTCTAATCTCTGCAATTTCTCGATTAATACCCACCCCGTTGTCATTTTATCAGGTTTTGGGGAAGTTCTGACGCCCTTTAAATTTTGACCATTTTTTCAACCCGCGGCCTAATTTTTTTTACGGTTTTTCGGGCTAACCTCCGGAGCTGAAATTTCTTTGGAACAAAGATAATTCTTTCTAATCCCTTCAATTTCTCAATTAATACCCGCCCCGTTGTCATTTTATCAGGTTTTGGGGAAGATCTGACGCCCTTCAAATTTTGACCATTTCTTCAACCCGCGGCCTTTTGTTTTTCTTGGATTTTCGGCGTAACCTCCGGAGCTGAAATTTCTTTGGAACAAAGATAAATCTCTCTAATCTCTGCAATTTCTCGATTAATACCCACTCTGTTGTCATTTCATCTGATTTTGGGGAAGATATGATGCCCTTTAAATTTTGACCATTTTTTCAAACCGCGGCCTGTCGTTTTTTTCTGCTTTTCGGCATAACCTCCGGAGCTGAAATTTCTTTGGAACAAAGATAATTCTCTTTAATCTCTGCAATTTCTCAATTAATACCCACCCCGTCGTCATTTTATCAGGTTTTGGGGAAGATCTGACGCCCTTTAAATTTTGACCATTTTTTCAACCCGCGGCCTGTCGTTTTTTTTTGGGTTTTCGGCGTAACCTCCGGAGCTGAAATTTCTTTGGAACAAAGATGAATCTCTCTAATCTCTGCAATTTCTCAATTAATACCCGCCCCGTTGTCATTTTATCAGGTTTTGGGGAAGATCTGACGCCCTTCAAATTTTGACCATTTCCTCAACCCGCGGCCTTTTGTTTTTCTTGGATTTTCGGCGTAACCTCCGGAGCTGAAATTTCTTTGGAACAACGATAATTCTTTCTAATCTCTGCAATTTCTCAATTAATACGCACCCCATTGTCATTTTATCAGGTTTTGGGGAAGATCTGACGCCCCTTAAATTTTGACCATTTTTTCAACCCGCGGCCTGTCGTTTTTTTCGGGTTTTCGGCATAACCTCCGGAGCTGAAATTTCTTTGGAACAAAGATAATTCTTTCTAATCTCTGCAATTTCTCAATTAATACCCACCCCGTTGTCATTTTATCAGGTTTTGGGGAAGATCTGACGCCCTTTAAATTTTGACCATTTTTTGAACCCGCGGCCTGTTGTTTGTTTCAGGTTTTCGGCGTAACCACCGGAACTGAAATTTCTTTGATACAAAGATAAATCTCTCTAATCTCTGCAATTTCTCAATTAATACCCACCCCGTCGTCATTTTATCAGGTTTTGGGGAAGTTCTGACGCCCTTTAAATTTTGACCATTTTTTCAACCCGCGGCCTAATGTTTTTTACGGGTTTTCGGCGTAACCTCCGGAGCTGAAATTTCTTTGGAACAAAGATAATTCTTTCTAATTTTTGCAATTTCTCGATTAATACCCACCCCGTTGACATTTTTTAGGTTGTTTGGGAAGTTCTGACGCCCTTTAAATTTTGACCATTTTTCAACCCGCGGCCTTTTGTTTTTTACGGGTTTTCGGCCTAACCTCCGGAGCTGAAATTTCTCTGGAACAAAGATAATTCTTTCTAATCCCTGCAATTTCTCAATTAACACCCGCCCCGTTGTCATTTTATCAGGTTTTGGGGAAGATCTGACGCCCTTTAAATTTTGACCATTTCTTCAACCCGCGGCCTTTTGCTTTTCTTGGATTTTCGGCCTAACCTCCGGAGCTGAAATTTCTTTGGAACAACGATAATTCTTTCTAATCTCTGCAATTTCTCAATTAATACCCACCCCATTGTCATTTTATCAGGTTTTGGGGAAGATCTGACGCCCTTTAAATTTTGACCATTTTTTCAACCCGCGGCCTGACGTTTTTTTCGGGTTTTCGGCATAACCTCCGGAGCTGAAATTTCTTTGGAACAAAGATAATTCTTTCTAATCTCTGCAATTTCTCAATTAATACCCACCCCGTTGTCATTTTATCAGGTTTTGGAGAAGTTCTGACGCCCTTTAAATTTTGACCATTTTTCAACCCGCGGCCTTTTGTTTTTTACGGGTTTTCGGCGTAACCTCCGGAGCTGAAATTTCTTTGGAACAAAGATAATTCTTTCTAATCCCTGCAATTTCTCAATTAATACCCGCCCCGTTGTCATTTTATCAGGTTTTGGGGAAGATCTGACGCCCTTCAAATTTTGACCATTTCTTCAACCCGCGGCCTTTTGTTTTTCTTGGATTTTCGGCGTAACCTCCGGAGCTGAAATTTCTTTGGAACAACGATAATTCTTTCTAATCTCTGCAATTTCTCAATTAATACCCACCCCGTTGTCATTTTATCAGGTTTTGGGGAAGATCTGACGCCCCTTAAATTTTGACCATTTTTTCAACCCGCGGCCTGTCGATTTTTTCGGGTTTTCGGCATAACCTCCGGAGCTGAAATTTCTTTGGAACAAAGATAATTCTTTCTAATCTCTGCAATTTCTCAATTAATACCCACCCCATTGTCATTTTATCAGGTTTTGGGGAAGATCTGACGCCCTTTAAATTTTGACCATTTTTTCAACCCGCGGCCTGACGTTTTTTTCGGGTTTTCGGCATAACCTCCGGAGCTGAAATTTCTTTGGAACAAAGATAATTCTTTCTAATCTCTGCAATTTCTCAATTAATACCCACCCCGTTGTCATTTTATCAGGTTTTGGAGAAGTTCTGACGCCCTTTAAATTTTGACCATTTTTCAACCCGCGGCCTTTTGTTTTTTACGGGTTTTCGGCGTAACCTCCGGAGCTGAAATTTCTTTGGAACAAAGATAATTCTTTCTAATCCCTGCAATTTCTCAATTAATACCCGCCCCGTTGTCATTTTATCAGGTTTTGGGGAAGATCTGACGCCCTTCAAATTTTGACCATTTCTTCAACCCGCGGCCTTTTGTTTTTCTTGGATTTTCGGCGTAACCTCCGGAGCTGAAATTTCTTTGGAACAACGATAATTCTTTCTAATCTCTGCAATTTCTCAATTAATACCCACCCCGTTGTCATTTTATCAGGTTTTGGGGAAGATCTGACGCCCCTTAAATTTTGACCATTTTTTCAACCCGCGGCCTGTCGATTTTTTCGGGTTTTCGGCATAACCTCCGGAGCTGAAATTTCTTTGGAACAAAGATAATTCTTTCTAATCTCTGCAATTTCTCAATTAATACCCACCCCTTTGTCATTTTATCAGGTTTTGGGGAAGATCTGACGCCCTTTAAATTTTGACCATTTTTTCAACCCGCGGCCTGTCGTTTTTTTCGGGTTTTCGGCATAACCTCCGGAGCTGAAATTTCTTTGGAACAAAGATAATTCTTTCTAATTTTTGCAATTTCTCAATTAATACCCACCCCGTTGTCATTTTATCAGGTTTTGGAGAAGTTCTGACGCCCTTTAAATTTTGACCATTTTTTCAACCCGCGGCCTGACGTTTTCTAGGAGTTTTCGGCGTAACCTCCGCAGCTGAAATTTCTTTGGAACAAAGATAAATCTCTCTAATCTTTGCAATTTCTCGATTAATACCCACCCTGTTGTCATTTCATCTGATTTTGGGGAAGATATGATGCCCTTTAAATTTAGACCATTTTTTCAACCCGCGGCCTGTCGCTTTTTTCGGGTTTTCGGCATAACCTCCGGAGCTGAAATTTCTTTGGAACAAAGATAATTCTCTCTAATCTCTGCAATTTCTCAATTAATACCCACCCCGTCGTCATTTTATCAGGTTTTGGGGAAGATCTGACGCCCTTTAAATTTTGACCATTTTTTCAACCCGCGGCCTGACGTTTTCTAGGAGTTTTCGGCGTAACCTCCGGAGCTGAAATTTCTTTGGAACAAAGATAAATCTCTCTAATCTCTGCAATTTCTCGATTAATGCCCACCCTGTTGTCATTTCATCTGATTTTGGGGAAGATATGATGCCCTTTAAATTTTGACCATTTTTTCAACCTGCGGCCTTTTGTTTTTTTGGGGTTTTCGGCGTAACCTCCAGAGCTGAAATTTCTTTGGAGCATAGATAATTCTTTCTAATCTCTGCAATTTCTCAATTAATACCCACCCCATCGTCATTTTATCAGGTTTTGGGGAAGATCTGACGCCCTTTAAATTTTGACCAGTTTTTCAACCCGCGGCCTTTTGTGTTTTTTGGGTTTTCGGCGTAACCTCCGGAGCTGAAATTTCTTTGGAACAAAGATAATTCTTTCTAATCTCTGCAATTTCTCAATTAATACCCACCCCGTTGTCATTTTATCAGGTTTTGGGGAAGATCTGATGCCCTTCGAATTTTGACCATTTTTTCAACCCGCGGCCTTTTGTTTTTTTGGGGTTTTCGGCGTAACCTCCAGAGCTGAAATTTCTTTGGAACGTAGATAATTCTTTCTAATCTCTGCAATTTCTCAATTAATACCCACCCCATCGTCATTTTATCAGGTTTTGGGGAAGATCTGACGCCCTTTAAATTTTGACCAGTTTTTCAACCCGCGGCCTTTTGTGTTTTTTGGGTTTTCGGCGTAACCTCCGGAGCTGAAATTTCTTTGGAACAAAGATAATTCTTTCTAATCTCTGCAATTTCTCAATTAATACCCACCCCGTTGTCATTTTATCAGGTTTTGGGGAAGATCTGATGCCCTTCGAATTTTGACCATTTTTTCAACCCGCGGCCTGTCGATTGTTTCAGGTTTTCGGCGTAACCACCGGAACTGAAATTTCTTTGGAACAAAGATAAATCTCTCTAATCTTTGCAATTTCTCGATTAATACCCACCCTGTTGTCATTTCATCTGATTTTGGGGAAGATATGATGCCCTTTAAATTTTGACCATTTTTTCAACCCGCGGCCTGTCGCTTTTTTCGGGTTTTCGGCATAACCTCCGCAGCTGAAATTTCTTTGGAACAAAGATAATTCTTTCTAATCTCTGCAATTTCTCAATTAATACCCACCCTGTCGTCATTTTATCAGGTTTTGGGGAAGATCTGACGCCCTTTAAATTTTGACCATTTTTTCAACCCGCGGCCTGACGTTTTCTAGGAGTTTTCGGCGTAACCTCCGGAGCTGAAATTTCTTTGGAACAAAGATAAATCTCTCTAATCTCTGCAATTTCTCGATTAATACCCACCCTGTTGTCATTTTATCTGATTTTGGGGAAGATATGATGCCCTTTAAATTTTGACCATTTTTTCAACCCGCAGCCTTTTGTTTTTTTGGGGTTTTCGGCGTAACCTCCGGAGCTGAAATTTCTTTGGAACAACGATAATTCTTTCTAATCTCTGTAATTTCTCGATTAATACCCACCCTGTTGTCATTTTATCAGGTTTTGGGGAAGATCTGACGCCCTTCAAATTTTGACCATTTTTTCAACCCGCGGCCTGTCGTTTTTTTTTTTTCGGGTTTTCGGCGTAACCTCCGGAGCTGAAATTTCTTTGGAACAAAGATAAATCTCTCTAATCTCTGCAATTTCTCGATTAATACCCACCCTGTTGTCATTTTATCAGGTTTTGGGGAAGATATGATGCCCTTTAAATTTTGACCATTTTTTCAACCCGCGGCCTGTCGCTTTTTTCGGGTTTTCGGCATAACCTCCGGAGCTGAAATTTCTTTGGAACAAAGATAATTCTCTCTAATCTCTGCAATTTCTCAATTAATACCCACCCCGTCGTCATTTTATCAGGTTTTGGGGAAGATCTGACGCCCTTTAAATTTTGACCATTTTTTGAACCCGCGGCCTGTTGTTTGTTACAGGTTTTCGGCGTAACCACCGGAACTGAAATTTCTTTGATACAAAGATAAATCTCTCTAATCTCTGCAATTTCTCGATTAATACCCACCCCGTTGTCATTTTATCAGGTTTTGGGGAAGATCTGACGCCCTTTAAATTTTGACCATTTTTTCAACCCGCGGCCTGACGTTTTCTAGGAGTTTTCGGCGTAACCTCCGGAGCTGAAATTTCTTTGGAACAAAGATAAATCTCTCTAATCTCTGCAATTTCTCGATTAATACCCACCCTGTTGTCATTTTATCTGATTTTGGGGAAGATATGATGCCCTTTAAATTTTGACCATTTTTTCAACCCGCAGCCTTTTGTTTTTTTGGGGTTTTCGGCGTAACCTCCGGAGCTGAAATTTCTTTGGAACAACGATAATTCTTTCTAATCTCTGCAATTTCTCGATTAATACCCACCCTGTTGTCATTTTATCAGGTTTTGGGGAAGATCTGACGCCCTTCAAATTTTGACCATTTTTTCAACCCGCGGCCTGTCGTTTTTTTTTTTTCGGGTTTTCGGCGTAACCTCCGGAGCTGAAATTTCTTTGGAACAAAGATAAATCTCTCTAATCTCTGCAATTTCTCGATTAATACCCACCCTGTTGTCATTTTATCAGGTTTTGGGGAAGATATGATGCCCTTTAAATTTTGACCATTTTTTCAACCCGCGGCCTGTCGCTTTTTTCGGGTTTTCGGCATAACCTCCGGAGCTGAAATTTCTTTGGAACAAAGATAATTCTCTCTAATCTCTGCAATTTCTCAATTAATACCCACCCCGTCGTCATTTTATCAGGTTTTGGGGAAGATCTGACGCCCTTTAAATTTTGACCATTTTTTCAACCCGCGGCCTGACGTTTTCTAGGAGTTTTCGGCGTAACCTCCGCAGCTGAAATTTCTTTGGAACAAAGATAAATCTCTCTAATCTTTGCAATTTCTCGATTAATACCCACCCTGTTGGCATTTCATCTGATTTTGGGGAAGATATGATGCCCTTTAAATTTAGACCATTTTTTCAACCCGCGGCCTGTCGCTTTTTTCGGGTTTTCGGCATAACCTCCGGAGCTGAAATTTCTTTGGAACAAAGATAATTCTCTCTAATCTCTGCAATTTCTCAATTAATACCCACCCCGTCGTCATTTTATCAGGTTTTGGGGAAGATCTGACGCCCTTTAAATTTTGACCATTTTTTCAACCCGCGGCCTGACGTTTTCTAGGAGTTTTCGGCGTAACCTCCGGAGCTGAAATTTCTTTGGAACAAAGATAAATCTCTCTAATCTCTGCAATTTCTCGATTAATGCCCACCCTGTTGTCATTTTATCTGATTTTGGGGAAGATATGATGCCCTTTAAATTTTGACCATTTTTTCAACCTGCGGCCTTTTGTTTTTTTGGGGTTTTCGGCGTAACCTCCAGAGCTGAAATTTCTTTGGAACATAGATAATTCTTTCTAATCTCTGCAATTTCTCAATTAATACCCACCCCATCGTCATTTTATCAGGTTTTGGGGAAGATCTGACGCCCTTTAAATTTTGACCAGTTTTTCAACCCGCGGCCTTTTGTGTTCTTTGGGTTTTCGGCGTAACCTCCGGAGCTGAAATTTCTTTGGAACAAAGATAATTCTTTCTAATCTCTGCAATTTCTCAATTAATACCCACCCCGTTGTCATTTTATCAGGTTTTGGGGAAGATCTGATGCCCTTCGAATTTTGACCATTTTTTCAACCCGCGGCCTTTTGTTTTTTTGGGGTTTTCGGCGTAACCTCCAGAGCTGAAATTTCTTTGGAACGTAGATAATTCTTTCTAATCTCTGCAATTTCTCAATTAATACCCACCCCATCGTCATTTTATCAGGTTTTGGGGAAGATCTGACGCCCTTTAAATTTTGACCAGTTTTTCAACCCGCGGCCTTTTGTGTTTTTTGGGTTTTCGGCGTAACCTCCGGAGCTGAAATTTCTTTGGAACAAAGATAATTCTTTCTAATCTCTGCAATTTCTCAATTAATACCCACCCCGTTGTCATTTTATCAGGTTTTGGGGAAGATCTGATGCCCTTCGAATTTTGACCATTTTTTCAACCCGCGGCCTGTCGATTGTTTCAGGTTTTCGGCGTAACCACCGGAACTGAAATTTCTTTGGAACAAAGATAAATCTCTCTAATCTTTGCAATTTCTCGATTAATACCCACCCTGTTGTCATTTCATCTGATTTTGGGGAAGATATGATGCCCTTTAAATTTTGACCATTTTTTCAACCCGCGGCCTGTCGCTTTTTTCGGGTTTTCGGCATAACCTCCGCAGCTGAAATTTCTTTGGAACAAAGATAATTCTTTCTAATCTCTGCAATTTCTCAATTAATACCCACCCCGTCGTCATTTTATCAGGTTTTGGGGAAGATCTGACGCCCTTTAAATTTTGACCATTTTTTCAACCCGCGGCCTGACGTTTTCTAGGAGTTTTCGGCGTAACCTCCGGAGCTGAAATTTCTTTGGAACAAAGATAAATCTCTCTAATCTCTGCAATTTCTCGATTAATACCCACCCTGTTGTCATTTTATCTGATTTTGGGGAAGATATGATGCCCTTTAAATTTTGACAATTTTTTCAACCCGCAGCCTTTTGTTTTTTTGGGGTTTTCGGCGTAACCTCCGGAGCTGAAGTTTCTTTGGAACAACGATAATTCTTTCTAATCTCTGTAATTTCTCGATTAATACCCACCCTGTTGTCATTTTATCAGGTTTTGGGGAAGATCTGACGCCCTTCAAATTTTGACCATTTTTTCAACCCGCGGCCTGTCGTTTTTTTTTTTTCGGGTTTTCGGCGTAACCTCCGGAGCTGAAATTTCTTTGGAACAAAGATAAATCTCTCTAATCTCTGCAATTTCTCAATTAATACCCACCCTGTTGTCATTTTATCAGGTTTTGGGGAAGATATGATGCCCTTTAAATTTTGACCATTTTTTCAACCCGCGGCCTGTCGCTTTTTTCGGGTTTTCGGCATAACCTCCGGAGCTGAAATTTCTTTGGAACAAAGATAATTCTCTCTAATCTCTGCAATTTCTCAATTAATACCCACCCCGTCGTCATTTTATCAGGTTTTGGGGAAGATCTGACGCCCTTTAAATTTTGACCATTTTTTCAACCCGCGGCCTGACGTTTTCTAGGAGTTTTCGGCGTAACCTCCGCAGCTGAAATTTCTTTGGAACAAAGATAATTCTTTCTAATCTCTGCAATTTCTCAATTAATACCCACCCCGTTGTCATTTTATCAGGTTTTGGGGAAGATCTGATGCCCTTCGAATTTTGACCATTTTTTCAACCCGCGGCCTGTCGATTGTTTCAGGTTTTCGGCGTAACCACCGGAACTGAAATTTCTTTGGAACAAAGATAATTCTCTCTAATCTTTGCAATTTCTCGATTAATACCCACCCTGTTGTCATTTCATCTGATTTTGGGGAAGATATGATGCCCTTTAAATATTGACCATTTTTTCAACCCGCGGCCTGTCGCTTTTTTCGGGTTTTCGGCATAACCTCCGGAGCTGAAATTTCTTTGGAACAAAGATAATTCTCTCTAATCTCTGCAATTTCTCAATTAATACCCACCCCGTCGTCATTTTATCAGGTTTTGGGGAAGATCTGACGCCCTTTAAATTTTGACCATTTTTTCAACCCGCGGCCTGACGTTTTCTAGGAGTTTTCGGCGTAACCTCCGGAGCTGAAATTTCTTTGGAACAAAGATAAATCTCTCTAATCTCTGCAATTTCTCGATTAATACCCACCCTGTTGTCATTTTATCTGATTTTGGGGAAGATATGATGCCCTTTAAATTTTGACAATTTTTTCAACCCGCAGCCTTTTGTTTTTTTGGGGTTTTCGGCGTAACCTCCGGAGCTGAAGTTTCTTTGGAACAACGATAATTCTTTCTAATCTCTGTAATTTCTCGATTAATACCCACCCTGTTGTCATTTTATCAGGTTTTGGGGAAGATCTGACGCCCTTCAAATTTTGACCATTTTTTCAACCCGCGGCCTGTCGTTTTTTTTTTTTCGGGTTTTCGGCGTAACCTCCGGAGCTGAAATTTCTTTGGAACAAAGATAAATCTCTCTAATCTCTGCAATTTCTCAATTAATACCCACCCTGTTGTCATTTTATCAGGTTTTGGGGAAGATATGATGCCCTTTAAATTTTGACCATTTTTTCAACCCGCGGCCTGTCGCTTTTTTCGGGTTTTCGGCATAACCTCCGGAGCTGAAATTTCTTTGGAACAAAGATAATTCTCTCTAATCTCTGCAATTTCTCAATTAATACCCACCCCGTCGTCATTTTATCAGGTTTTGGGGAAGATCTGACGCCCTTTAAATTTTGACCATTTTTTCAACCCGCGGCCTGACGTTTTCTAGGAGTTTTCGGCGTAACCTCCGCAGCTGAAATTTCTTTGGAACAAAGATAATTCTTTCTAATCTCTGCAATTTCTCAATTAATACCCACCCCGTTGTCATTTTATCAGGTTTTGGGGAAGATCTGATGCCCTTCGAATTTTGACCATTTTTTCAACCCGCGGCCTGTCGATTGTTTCAGGTTTTCGGCGTAACCACCGGAACTGAAATTTCTTTGGAACAAAGATAATTCTCTCTAATCTTTGCAATTTCTCGATTAATACCCACCCTGTTGTCATTTCATCTGATTTTGGGGAAGATATGATGCCCTTTAAATATTGACCATTTTTTCAACCCGCGGCCTGTCGCTTTTTTCGGGTTTTCGGCATAACCTCCGGAGCTGAAATTTCTTTGGAACAAAGATAATTCTCTCTAATCTCTGCAATTTCTCAATTAATACCCACCCCGTCGTCATTTTATCAGGTTTTGGGGAAGATCTGACGCCCTTTAAATTTTGACCATTTTTTCAACCCGCGGCCTGACGTTTTCTAGGAGTTTTCGGCGTAACCTCCGGAGCTGAAATTTCTTTGGAACAAAGATAAATCTCTCTAATCTCTGCAATTTCTCGATTAATACCCACCCTGTTGTCATTTTATCTGATTTTGGGGAAGATATGATGCCCTTTAAATTTTGACCATTTTTTCAACCCGCAGCCTTTTGTTTTTTTGGGGTTTTCGGCGTAACCTCCGGAGCTGAAATTTCTTTGGAACAACGATAATTCTTTCTAATCTCTGCAATTTCTCGATTAATACCCACCCTGTTGTCATTTTATCAGGTTTTGGGGAAGATCTGACGCCCTTCAAATTTTGACCATTTTTCAACCCGCGGCCTGTCGTTTTTTTTTTTTCGGGTTTTCGGCGTAACCTCCGGAGCTGAAATTTCTTTGGAACAAAGATAAATCTCTCTAATCTCTGCAATTTCTCGATTAATACCCACCCTGTTGTCATTTTATCAGGTTTTGGGGAAGATATGATGCCCTTTAAATTTTGACCATTTTTTCAACCCGCGGCCTTTTGTTTTTTTGGGGTTTTCGGCGTAACCTCCGGAGCTGAAATTTCTTTGGAACAACGATAATTCTTTCTAATCTCTGTAATTTCTCGATTAATACCCACCCTGTTGTCATTTTATCAGGTTTTGGGGAAGATCTGACGCCCTTCAAATTTTGACCATTTTTTCAACCCGCGGCCTGTCGTTTTTTTTTTTTCGGGTTTTCGGCGTAACCTCCGGAGCTGAAATTTCTTTGGAACAAAGATAAATCTCTCTAATCTCTGCAATTTCTCGATTAATACCCACCCTGTTGTCATTTTATCAGGTTTTGGGGAAGATATGATGCCCTTTAAATTTTGACCATTTTTTCAACCCGCGGCCTGTCGCTTTTTTCGGGTTTTCGGCATAACCTCCGGAGCTGAAATTTCTTTGGAACAAAGATAATTCTCTCTAATCTCTGCAATTTCTCAATTAATACCCACCCCGTCATCATTTTATCAGGTTTTGGGGAAGATCTGACGCCCTTTAAATTTTGACCATTTTTTCAACCCGCGGCCTGACGTTTTCTAGGAGTTTTCGGCGTAACCTCCGCAGCTGAAATTTCTTTGGAACAAAGATAATTCTTTCTAATCTCTGCAATTTCTCAATTAATACCCACCCCGTTGTCATTTTATCAGGTTTTGGGGAAGATCTGATGCCCTTCGAATTTTGACCATTTTTTCAACCCGCGGCCTGTCGATTGTTTCAGGTTTTCGGCGTAACCACCGGAACTGAAATTTCTTTGGAACAAAGATAAATCTCTCTAATCTTTGCAATTTCTCGATTAATACCCACCCTGTTGTCATTTCATCTGATTTTGGGGAAGATATGATGCCCTTTAAATTTTGACCATTTTTTCAACCCGCGGCCTGTCGCTTTTTTCGGGTTTTCGGCATAACCTCCGCAGCTGAAATTTCTTTGGAACAAAGATAATTCTTTCTAATCTCTGCAATTTCTCAATTAATACCCACCCCGTCGTCATTTTATCAGGTTTTGGGGAAGATCTGACGCCCTTTAAATTTTGACCATTTTTTCAACCCGCGGCCTGACGTTTTCTAGGAGTTTTCGGCGTAACCTCCGGAGCTGAAATTTCTTTGGAACAAAGATAAATCTCTCTAATCTCTGCAATTTCTCGATTAATACCCACCCTGTTGTCATTTTATCTGATTTTGGGGAAGATATGATGCCCTTTAAATTTTGACAATTTTTTCAACCCGCAGCCTTTTGTTTTTTTGGGGTTTTCGGCGTAACCTCCGGAGCTGAAGTTTCTTTGGAACAACGATAATTCTTTCTAATCTCTGTAATTTCTCGATTAATACCCACCCTGTTGTCATTTTATCAGGTTTTGGGGAAGATCTGACGCCCTTCAAATTTTGACCATTTTTTCAACCCGCGGCCTGTCGTTTTTTTTTTTTCGGGTTTTCGGCGTAACCTCCGGAGCTGAAATTTCTTTGGAACAAAGATAAATCTCTCTAATCTCTGCAATTTCTCAATTAATACCCACCCTGTTGTCATTTTATCAGGTTTTGGGGAAGATATGATGCCCTTTAAATTTTGACCATTTTTTCAACCCGCGGCCTGTCGCTTTTTTCGGGTTTTCGGCATAACCTCCGGAGCTGAAATTTCTTTGGAACAAAGATAATTCTCTCTAATCTCTGCAATTTCTCAATTAATACCCACCCCGTCGTCATTTTATCAGGTTTTGGGGAAGATCTGACGCCCTTTAAATTTTGACCATTTTTTCAACCCGCGGCCTGACGTTTTCTAGGAGTTTTCGGCGTAACCTCCGCAGCTGAAATTTCTTTGGAACAAAGATAATTCTTTCTAATCTCTGCAATTTCTCAATTAATACCCACCCCGTTGTCATTTTATCAGGTTTTGGGGAAGATCTGATGCCCTTCGAATTTTGACCATTTTTTCAACCCGCGGCCTGTCGATTGTTTCAGGTTTTCGGCGTAACCACCGGAACTGAAATTTCTTTGGAACAAAGATAATTCTCTCTAATCTTTGCAATTTCTCGATTAATACCCACCCTGTTGTCATTTCATCTGATTTTGGGGAAGATATGATGCCCTTTAAATATTGACCATTTTTTCAACCCGCGGCCTGTCGCTTTTTTCGGGTTTTCGGCATAACCTCCGGAGCTGAAATTTCTTTGGAACAAAGATAATTCTCTCTAATCTCTGCAATTTCTCAATTAATACCCACCCCGTCGTCATTTTATCAGGTTTTGGGGAAGATCTGACGCCCTTTAAATTTTGACCATTTTTTCAACCCGCGGCCTGACGTTTTCTAGGAGTTTTCGGCGTAACCTCCGGAGCTGAAATTTCTTTGGAACAAAGATAAATCTCTCTAATCTCTGCAATTTCTCGATTAATACCCACCCTGTTGTCATTTTATCTGATTTTGGGGAAGATATGATGCCCTTTAAATTTTGACCATTTTTTCAACCCGCAGCCTTTTGTTTTTTTGGGGTTTTCGGCGTAACCTCCGGAGCTGAAATTTCTTTGGAACAACGATAATTCTTTCTAATCTCTGCAATTTCTCGATTAATACCCACCCTGTTGTCATTTTATCAGGTTTTGGGGAAGATCTGACGCCCTTCAAATTTTGACCATTTTTCAACCCGCGGCCTGTCGTTTTTTTTTTTTCGGGTTTTCGGCGTAACCTCCGGAGCTGAAATTTCTTTGGAACAAAGATAAATCTCTCTAATCTCTGCAATTTCTCGATTAATACCCACCCTGTTGTCATTTTATCAGGTTTTGGGGAAGATATGATGCCCTTTAAATTTTGACCATTTTTTCAACCCGCGGCCTTTTGTTTTTTTGGGGTTTTCGGCGTAACCTCCGGAGCTGAAATTTCTTTGGAACAACGATAATTCTTTCTAATCTCTGTAATTTCTCGATTAATACCCACCCTGTTGTCATTTTATCAGGTTTTGGGGAAGATCTGACGCCCTTCAAATTTTGACCATTTTTTCAACCCGCGGCCTGTCGTTTTTTTTTTTTCGGGTTTTCGGCGTAACCTCCGGAGCTGAAATTTCTTTGGAACAAAGATAAATCTCTCTAATCTCTGCAATTTCTCGATTAATACCCACCCTGTTGTCATTTTATCAGGTTTTGGGGAAGATATGATGCCCTTTAAATTTTGACCATTTTTTCAACCCGCGGCCTGTCGCTTTTTTCGGGTTTTCGGCATAACCTCCGGAGCTGAAATTTCTTTGGAACAAAGATAATTCTCTCTAATCTCTGCAATTTCTCAATTAATACCCACCCCGTCATCATTTTATCAGGTTTTGGGGAAGATCTGACGCCCTTTAAATTTTGACCATTTTTTCAACCCGCGGCCTGACGTTTTCTAGGAGTTTTCGGCGTAACCTCCGCAGCTGAAATTTCTTTGGAACAAAGATAATTCTTTCTAATCTCTGCAATTTCTCAATTAATACCCACCCCGTTGTCATTTTATCAGGTTTTGGGGAAGATCTGATGCCCTTCGAATTTTGACCATTTTTTCAACCCGCGGCCTGTCGATTGTTTCAGGTTTTCGGCGTAACCACCGGAACTGAAATTTCTTTGGAACAAAGATAATTCTCTCTAATCTTTGCAATTTCTCGATTAATACCCACCCTGTTGTCATTTCATCTGATTTTGGGGAAGATATGATGCCCTTTAAATATTGACCATTTTTTCAACCCGCGGCCTGTCGCTTTTTTCGGGTTTTCGGCATAACCTCCGGAGCTGAAATTTCTTTGGAACAAAGATAATTCTCTCTAATCTCTGCAATTTCTCAATTAATACCCACCCCGTCGTCATTTTATCAGGTTTTGGGGAAGATCTGACGCCCTTTAAATTTTGACCATTTTTTCAACCCGCGGCCTGACGTTTTCTAGGAGTTTTCGGCGTAACCTCCGGAGCTGAAATTTCTTTGGAACAAAGATAAATCTCTCTAATCTCTGCAATTTCTCGATTAATACCCACCCTGTTGTCATTTTATCTGATTTTGGGGAAGATATGATGCCCTTTAAATTTTGACCATTTTTTCAACCCGCAGCCTTTTGTTTTTTTGGGGTTTTCGGCGTAACCTCCGGAGCTGAAATTTCTTTGGAACAACGATAATTCTTTCTAATCTCTGCAATTTCTCGATTAATACCCACCCTGTTGTCATTTTATCAGGTTTTGGGGAAGATCTGACGCCCTTCAAATTTTGACCATTTTTTCAACCCGCGGCCTGTCGTTTTTTTTTTTTCGGGTTTTCGGCGTAACCTCCGGAGCTGAAATTTCTTTGGAACAAAGATAAATCTCTCTAATCTCTGCAATTTCTCGATTAATACCCACCCTGTTGTCATTTTATCAGGTTTTGGGGAAGATATGATGCCCTTTAAATTTTGACCATTTTTTCAACCCGCGGCCTGTCGCTTTTTTCGGGTTTTCGGCATAACCTCCGGAGCTGAAATTTCTTTGGAACAAAGATAATTCTCTCTAATCTCTGCAATTTCTCAATTAATACCCACCCCGTCGTCATTTTATCAGGTTTTGGGGAAGATCTGACGCCCTTTAAATTTTGACCATTTTTTCAACCCGCGGCCTGACGTTTTCTAGGAGTTTTCGGCGTAACCTCCGCAGCTGAAATTTCTTTGGAACAAAGATAAATCTCTCTAATCTTTGCAATTTCTCGATTAATACCCACCCTGTTGTCATTTCATCTGATTTTGGGGAAGATATGATGCCCTTTAAATTTAGACCATTTTTTCAACCCGCGGCCTGTCGCTTTTTTCGGGTTTTCGGCATAACCTCCGGAGCTGAAATTTCTTTGGAACAAAGATAATTCTCTCTAATCTCTGCAATTTCTCAATTAATACCCACCCCGTCGTCATTTTATCAGGTTTTGGGGAAGATCTGACGCCCTTTAAATTTTGACCATTTTTTCAACCCGCGGCCTGACGTTTTCTAGGAGTTTTCGGCGTAACCTCCGGAGCTGAAATTTCTTTGGAACAAAGATAAATCTCTCTAATCTCTGCAATTTCTCGATTAATACCCACCCTGTTGTCATTTTATCTGATTTTGGGGAAGATATGATGCCCTTTAAATTTTGACCATTTTTTCAACCTGCGGCCTTTTGTTTTTTTGGGGTTTTCGGCGTAACCTCCAGAGCTGAAATTTCTTTGGAACATAGATAATTCTTTCTAATCTCTGCAATTTCTCAATTAATACCCACCCCATCGTCATTTTATCAGGTTTTGGGGAAGATCTGACGCCCTTTAAATTTTGACCAGTTTTTCAACCCGCGGCCTTTTGTGTTTTTTGGGTTTTCGGCGTAACCTCCGGAGCTGAAATTTCTTTGGAACAAAGATAATTCTTTCTAATCTCTGCAATTTCTCAATTAATACCCACCCCGTTGTCATTTTATCAGGTTTTGGGGAAGATCTGATGCCCTTCGAATTTTGACCATTTTTTCAACCCGCGGCCTGTCGATTGTTTCAGGTTTTCGGCGTAACCACCGGAACTGAAATTTCTTTGGAACAAAGATAAATCTCTCTAATCTTTGCAATTTCTCGATTAATACCCACCCTGTTGTCATTTCATCTGATTTTGGGGAAGATATGATGCCCTTTAAATTTTGACCATTTTTTCAACCCGCGGCCTGTCGCTTTTTTCGGGTTTTCGGCATAACCTCCGGAGCTGAAATTTCTTTGGAACAAAGATAATTCTCTCTAATCTCTGCAATTTCTCAATTAATACCCACCCCGTCGTCATTTTATCAGGTTTTGGGGAAGATCTGACGCCCTTTAAATTTTGACCATTTTTTCAACCCGCGGTCTGACGTTTTCTAGGAGTTTTCGGCATAACCTCCGGAGCTGAAATTTCTTTGGAACAAAGATAAATCTCTCTAATCTCTGCAATTTCTCGATTAATACCCACCCTGTTGTCATTTTATCTGATTTTGGGGAAGATATGATGCCCTTAAAATTTTGACCATTTTTTCAACCCGCAGCCTTTTGTTTTTTTGGGGTTTTCGGCGTAACCTCCGGAGCTGAAATTTCTTTGGAACAACGATAATTCTTTCTAATCTCTGTAATTTCTCGATTAATACCCACCCTGTTGTCATTTTATCAGGTTTTGGGGAAGATCTGACGCCCTTCAAATTTTGACCATTTTTTCAACCCGCGGCCTGTCGTTTTTTTTTTTTCGGGTTTTCGGCGTAACCTCCGGAGCTGAAATTTCTTTGGAACAAAGATAAATCTCTCTAATCTCTGCAATTTCTCGATTAATACCCACCCTGTTGTCATTTTATCAGGTTTTGGGGAAGATATGATGCCCTTTAAATTTTGACCATTTTTTCAACCCGCGGCCTGTCGCTTTTTTCGGGTTTTCGGCATAACCTCCGGAGCTGAAATTTCTTTGGAACAAAGATAATTCTCTCTAATCTCTGCAATTTCTCAATTAATACCCACCCCGTCGTCATTTTATCAGGTTTTGGGGAAGATCTGACGCCCTTTAAATTTTGACCATTTTTTCAACCCGCGGCCTGACGTTTTCTAGGAGTTTTCGGCGTAACCTCCGTAGCTGAAATTTCTTTGGAACAAAGATAAATCTCTCTAATCTTTGCAATTTCTCGATTAATACCCACCCTGTTGTCATTTCATCTGATTTTGGGGAAGATATGATGCCCTTTAAATTTTGACCATTTTTTCAACCCGCGGCCTGTCGCTTTTTTCGGGTTTTCGGCATAACCTCCGGAGCTGAAATTTCTTTGGAACAAAGATAATTCTCTCTAATCTCTGCAATTTCTCAATTAATACCCACCCCGTCGTCATTTTATCAGGTTTTGGGGAAGATCTGACGCCCTTTAAATTTTGACCATTTTTTCAACCCGCGGCCTGACGTTTTCTAGGAGTTTTCGGCGTAACCTCCGCAGCTGAAATTTCTTTGGAACAAAGATAAATCTCTCTAATCTTTGCAATTTCTCGATTAATACCCACCCTGTTGTCATTTCATCTGATTTTAGGGAAGATATGATGCCCTTTAAATTTTGAACATTTTTTCAACCCGCGGCCTGTCGCTTTGTTCGGGTTTTCGGCATAACCTCCGGAGCTGAAATTTCTTTGGAACAAAGATAATTCTCTCTAATCTCTGCAATTTCTCAATTAATACCCACCCCGTCGTCATTTTATCAGGTTTTGGGGAAGATCTGACGCCCTTTAAATTTTGACCATTTTTTCAACCCGCGGCCTGACGTTTTCTAGGAGTTTTCGGCGTAACCTCCGGAGCTGAAATTTCTTTGGAACAAAGATAAATCTCTCTAATCTCTGCAATTTCTCAATTAATACCCACCCCATCGTCATTTTATCTGATTTTGGGGAAGATATGATGCCCTTTAAATTTTGACCATTTTTTCAACCTGCGGCCTTTTGTTTTTTTGGGGTTTTCGGCGTAACCTCCAGAGCTGAAATTTCTTTGGAACATAGATAATTCTTTCTAATCTCTGCAATTTCTCAATTAATACCCACCCCATCGTCATTTTATCAGGTTTTGGGGAAGATCTGACGCCCTTTAAATTTTGACCAGTTTTTCAACCCGCGGCCTTTTGTGTTTTTTGGGTTTTCGGCGCAACCTCCGGAGCTGAAATTTCTTTGGAACAAAGATAATTCTTTCTAATCTCTGCAATTTCTCAATTAATACCCACCCCATCGTCATTTTATCAGGTTTTGGGGAAGATATGATGCCCTTTAAATTTTGACCATTTTTTCGACCCGCGGCCTGTCGCTTTTTTCGGGTTTTCGGCATAACCTCCGGAGCTGAAATTTCTTTGGAACAAAGATAATTCTCTCTAATCTCTGCAATTTCTCAATTAATACCCACCCCGTCGTCATTTTATCAGGTTTTGGGGAAGATCTGACGCCCTTTAAATTTTGACCATTTTTTCAACCCGCGGTCTGACGTTTTCTAGGAGTTTTCGGCGTAACCTCCGGAGCTGAAATTTCTTTGGAACAAAGATAAATCTCTCTAATCTCTGCAATTTCTCGATTAATACCCACCCTGTTGTCATTTTATCTGATTTTGGGGAAGATATGATGCCCTTAAAATTTTGACCATTTTTTCAACCCGCAGCCTTTTGTTTTTTTGGGGTTTTCGGCGTAACCTCCGGAGCTGAAATTTCTTTGGAACAACGATAATTCTTTCTAATCTCTGTAATTTCTCGATTAATACCCACCCTGTTGTCATTTTATCAGGTTTTGGGGAAGATCTGACGCCCTTCAAATTTTGACCATTTTTTCAACCCGCGGCCTGTCGTTTTTTTTTTTTCGGGTTTTCGGCGTAACCTCCGGAGCTGAAATTTCTTTGGAACAAAGATAAATCTCTCTAATCTCTGCAATTTCTCGATTAATACCCACCCTGTTGTCATTTTATCAGGTTTTGGGGAAGATATGATGCCCTTTAAATTTTGACCATTTTTTCAACCCGCGGCCTGTCGCTTTTTTCGGGTTTTCGGCATAACCTCCGGAGCTGAAATTTCTTTGGAACAAAGATAATTCTCTCTAATCTCTGCAATTTCTCAATTAATACCCACCCCGTCGTCATTTTATCAGGTTTTGGGGAAGATCTGACGCCCTTTAAATTTTGACCATTTTTTCAACCCGCGGCCTGACGTTTTCTAGGAGTTTTCGGCGTAACCTCCGTAGCTGAAATTTCTTTGGAACAAAGATAAATCTCTCTAATCTTTGCAATTTCTCGATTAATACCCACCCTGTTGTCATTTCATCTGATTTTGGGGAAGATATGATGCCCTTTAAATTTTGACCATTTTTTCAACCCGCGGCCTGTCGCTTTTTTCGGGTTTTCGGCATAACCTCCGGAGCTGAAATTTCTTTGGAACAAAGATAATTCTCTCTAATCTCTGCAATTTCTCAATTAATACCCACCCCGTCGTCATTTTATCAGGTTTTGGGGAAGATCTGACGCCCTTTAAATTTTGACCATTTTTTCAACCCGCGGCCTGACGTTTTCTAGGAGTTTTCGGCGTAACCTCCGCAGCTGAAATTTCTTTGGAACAAAGATAAATCTCTCTAATCTTTGCAATTTCTCGATTAATACCCACCCTGTTGTCATTTCATCTGATTTTAGGGAAGATATGATGCCCTTTAAATTTTGAACATTTTTTCAACCCGCGGCCTGTCGCTTTGTTCGGGTTTTCGGCATAACCTCCGGAGCTGAAATTTCTTTGGAACAAAGATAATTCTCTCTAATCTCTGCAATTTCTCAATTAATACCCACCCCGTCGTCATTTTATCAGGTTTTGGGGAAGATCTGACGCCCTTTAAATTTTGACCATTTTTTCAACCCGCGGCCTGACGTTTTCTAGGAGTTTTCGGCGTAACCTCCGGAGCTGAAATTTCTTTGGAACAAAGATAAATCTCTCTAATCTCTGCAATTTCTCGATTAATACCCACCCTGTTGTCATTTTATCTGATTTTGGGGAAGATATGATGCCCTTTAAATTTTGACCATTTTTTCAACCCGCGGCCTTTTGTTTTTTTGGGGTTTTCGGCGTAACCTCCAGAGCTGAAATTTCTTTGGAACAAAGATAATTCTCTCTAATCTCTGCAATTTCTCAATTAATACCCACCCCGTCGTCATTTTATCAGGTTTTGGGGAAGATCTGACGCCCTTTAAATTTTGACCATTTTTTCAACCCGCGGCCTGACGTTTTCTAGGAGTTTTCGGCGTAACCTCCGTAGCTGAAATTTCTTTTGGAACAAAGATAAATCTCTCTAATCTTTGCAATTTCTCGATTAATACCCACCCTGTTGTCATTTCATCTGATTTTGGGGAAGATATGATGCCCTTTAAATTTTGACCATTTTTTCAACCCGCGGCCTGTCGCTTTTTTCGGGTTTTCGGCATAACCTCCGGAGCTGAAATTTCTTTGGAACAAAGATAATTCTCTCTAATCTCTGCAATTTCTCAATTAATACCCACCCCGTCGTCATTTTATCAGGTTTTGGGGAAGATCTGACGCCCTTTAAATTTTGACCATTTTTTCAACCCGCGGCCTGACGTTTTCTAGGAGTTTTCGGCGTAACCTCCGCAGCTGAAATTTCTTTGGAACAAAGATAAATCTCTCTAATCTTTTGCAATTTCTCGATTAATACCCACCCTGTTGTCATTTCATCTGATTTTAGGGAAGATATGATGCCCTTTAAATTTTGAACATTTTTTCAACCCGCGGCCTGTCGCTTTGTTCGGGTTTTCGGCATAACCTCCGGAGCTGAAATTTCTTTGGAACAAAGATAATTCTCTCTAATCTCTGCAATTTCTCAATTAATACCCACCCCGTCGTCATTTTATCAGGTTTTGGGGAAGATCTGACGCCCTTTAAATTTTGACCATTTTTTCAACCCGCGGCCTGACGTTTTCTAGGAGTTTTCGGCGTAACCTCCGGAGCTGAAATTTCTTTGGAACAAAGATAAATCTCTCTAATCTCTGCAATTTCTCGATTAATACCCACCCTGTTGTCATTTTATCTGATTTTGGGGAAGATATGATGCCCTTTAAATTTTGACCATTTTTTCAACCCGCGGCCTTTTGTTTTTTTGGGGTTTTCGGCGTAACCTCCAGAGCTGAAATTTCTTTGGAACATAGATAATTCTTTCTAATCTCTGCAATTTCTCAATTAATACCCACCCCATCGTCATTTTATCAGGTTTTGGGGAAGATCTGACGCCCTTTAAATTTTGACCAGTTTTTCAACCCGCGGCCTTTTGTGTTTTTTGGGTTTTCGGCGTAACCTCCGGAGCTGAAATTTCTTTGGAACAAAGATAATTCTTTCTAATCTCTGCAATTTCTCAATTAATACCCACCCCGTTGTCATTTTATCAGGTTTTGGGGAAGATCTGATGCCCTTCGAATTTTGACCATTTTTTCAACCCGCGGCCTGTCGATTGTTTCAGGTTTTCGGCGTAACCACCGGAACTGAAATTTCTTTGGAACAAAGATAATTCTCTCTAATCTTTGCAATTTCTCGATTAATACCCACCCCTGTTGTCATTTCATCTGATTTTGGGGAAGATATGATGCCCTTTAAATATTGACCATTTTTTCAACCCCGCGGCCTGTCGCTTTTTTCGGGTTTTCGGCATAACCTCCGGAGCTGAAATTTCTTTGGAACAAAGATAATTCTCTCTAATCTCTGCAATTTCTCAATTAATACCCACCCCGTCGTCATTTTATCAGGTTTTGGGGAAGATCTGACGCCCTTTAAATTTTGACCATTTTTTCAACCCGCGGCCTGACGTTTTCTAGGAGTTTTCGGCGTAACCTCCGGAGCTGAAATTTCTTTGGAACAAAGATAAATCTCTCTAATCTCTGCAATTTCTCGATTAATACCCACCCCTGTTGTCATTTTATCTGATTTTGGGGAAGATATGATGCCCTTTAAATTTTGACCATTTTTTCAACCCGCAGCCTTTTGTTTTTTTGGGGTTTTCGGCGTAACCTCCGGAGCTGAAATTTCTTTGGAACAACGATAATTCTTTCTAATCTCTGCAATTTCTCGATTAATACCCACCCTGTTGTCATTTTATCAGGTTTTGGGGAAGATCTGACGCCCTTCAAATTTTGACCAGTTTTTCAACCCGCGGCCTTTTGTGTTTTTTGGGTTTTCGGCGTAACCTCCGGAGCTGAAATTTCTTTGGAACAAAGATAATTCTTTCTAATCTCTGCAATTTCTCAATTAATACCCACCCCGTTGTCATTTTATCAGGTTTTGGGGAAGATCTGATGCCCTTCGAATTTTGACCATTTTTTCAACCCGCGGCCTGTCGATTGTTTCAGGTTTTCGGCGTAACCACCGGAACTGAAATTTCTTTGGAACAAAGATAATTCTCTCTAATCTTTGCAATTTCTCGATTAATACCCACCCTGTTGTCATTTCATCTGATTTTGGGGAAGATATGATGCCCTTTAAATATTGACCATTTTTTCAACCCGCGGCCTGTCGCTTTTTTCGGGTTTTCGGCATAACCTCCGGAGCTGAAATTTCTTTGGAACAAAGATAATTCTCTCTAATCTCTGCAATTTCTCAATTAATACCCACCCCGTCGTCATTTTATCAGGTTTTGGGGAAGATCTGACGCCCTTTAAATTTTGACCATTTTTTCAACCCGCGGCCTGACGTTTTCTAGTAGTTTTCGGCGTAACCTCCGGAGCTGAAATTTCTTTGGAACAAAGATAAATCTCTCTAATCTCTGCAATTTCTCGATTAATACCCACCCTGTTGTCATTTTATCTGATTTTGGGGAAGATATGATGCCCTTTAAATTTTGACCATTTTTTCAACCCGCAGCCTTTTGTTTTTTTTGGGGTTTTCGGCGTAACCTCCGGAGCTGAAATTTCTTTGGAACAACGATAATTCTTTCTAATCTCTGCAATTTCTCGATTAATACCCACCCTGTTGTCATTTTATCAGGTTTTGGGGAAGATCTGACGCCCTTCAAATTTTGACCATTTTTTCAACCCCGCGGCCTGTCGTTTTTTTTTTTTCGGGTTTTCGGCGTAACCTCCGGAGCTGAAATTTCTTTGGAACAAAGATAAATCTCTCTAATCTCTGCAATTTCTCGATTAATACCCACCCTGTTGTCATTTTATCAGGTTTTGGGGAAGATATGATGCCCTTTAAATTTTGACCATTTTTTCAACCCGCGGCCTGTCGCTTTTTTCGGGTTTTCGGCATAACCTCCGGAGCTGAAATTTCTTTGGAACAAAGATAATTCTCTCTAATCTCTGCAATTTCTCAATTAATACCCACCCCGTCGTCATTTTATCAGGTTTTGGGGAAGATCTGACGCCCTTTAAATTTTGACCATTTTTTCAACCCGCGGCCTGACGTTTTCTAGGAGTTTTCGGCGTAACCTCCGCAGCTGAAATTTCTTTGGAACAAAGATAAATCTCTCTAATCTTTGCAATTTCTCGATTAATACCCACCCTGTTGTCATTTCATCTGATTTTGGGGAAGATATGATGCCCTTTAAATTTTGACCATTTTTTCAACCCGCGGCCTGTCGCTTTTTTCGGGTTTTCGGCATAACCTCCGGAGCTGAAATTTCTTTGGAACAAAGATAATTCTCTCTAATCTCTGCAATTTCTCAATTAATACCCACCCCGTCGTCATTTTATCAGGTTTTGGGGAAGATCTGACGCCCTTTAAATTTTGACCATTTTTTCAACCCGCGGCCTGACGTTTTCTAGGAGTTTTCGGCGTAACCTCCGCAGCTGAAATTTCTTTGGAACAAAGATAAATCTCTCTAATCTTTGCAATTTCTCGATTAATACCCACCCTGTTGTCATTTCATCTGATTTTAGGGAAGATATGATGCCCTTTAAATTTTGAACATTTTTTCAACCCGCAGCCTGTCGCTTTTTTCGGGTTTTCGGCATAACCTCCGGAGCTGAAATTTCTTTGGAACAAAGATAATTCTCTCTAATCTCTGCAATTTCTCAATTAATACCCACCCCGTCGTCATTTTATCAGGTTTTGGGGAAGATCTGACGCCCTTTAAATTTTGACCATTTTTTCAACCCGCGGCCTGACGTTTTCTAGGAGTTTTCGGCGTAACCTCCGGAGCTGAAATTTCTTTGGAACAAAGATAAATCTCTCTAATCTCTGCAATTTCTCGATTAATACCCACCCTGTTGTCATTTTATCTGATTTTGGGGAAGATATGATGCCCTTTAAATTTTGACCATTTTTTCAACACGCGGCCTGTCGCTTTTTTTGGGGTTTTCGGCGTAACCTCCAGAGCTGAAATTTCTTTGGAACATAGATAATTCTTTCTAATCTCTGCAATTTCTCAATTAATACCCACCCCATCGTCATTTTATCAGGTTTTGGGGAAGATCTGACGCCCTTTAAATTTTGACCAGTTTTTCAACCCGCGGCCTTTTGTGTTTTTTGGGTTTTCGGCGTAACCTCCGGAGCTGAAATTTCTTTGGAACAAAGATAATTCTTTCTAATCTCTGCAATTTCTCAATTAATACCCACCCCGTTGTCATTTTATCAGGTTTTGGGGAAGATCTGATGCCCTTCGAATTTTGACCATTTTTTCAACCCGCGGCCTGTCGATTGTTTCAGGTTTTCGGCGTAACCACCGGAACTGAAATTTCTTTGGAACAAAGATAATTCTCTCTAATCTTTGCAATTTCTCGATTAATACCCACCCTGTTGTCATTTCATCTGATTTTGGGGAAGATATGATGCCCTTTAAATATTGACCATTTTTTCAACCCGCGGCCTGTCGTTTTTTTTTTTTCGGGTTTTCGGCGTAACCTCCGGAGCTGAAATTTCTTTGGAACAAAGATAAATCTCTCTAATCTCTGCAATTTCTCGATTAATACCCACCCTGTTGTCATTTTATCAGGTTTTGGGGAAGATATGATGCCCTTTAAATTTTGACCATTTTTTCAACCCGCGGCCTGTCGCTTTTTTCGGGTTTTCGGCATAACCTCCGGAGCTGAAATTTCTTTGGAACAAAGATAATTCTCTCTAATCTCTGCAATTTCTCAATTAATACCCACCCCGTCGTCATTTTATCAGGTTTTGGGGAAGATCTGACGCCCTTTAAATTTTGACCATTTTTTCAACCCGCGGCCTGACGTTTTCTAGGAGTTTTCGGCGTAACCTCCGCAGCTGAAATTTCTTTGGAACAAAGATAAATCTCTCTAATCTTTGCAATTTCTCGATTAATACCCACCCTGTTGTCATTTCATCTGATTTTGGGGAAGATATGATGCCCTTTAAATTTTGACCATTTTTTCAACCCGCGGCCTGTCGCTTTTTTCGGGTTTTCGGCATAACCTCCGGAGCTGAAATTTCTTTGGAACAAAGATAATTCTCTCTAATCTCTGCAATTTCTCAATTAATACCCACCCCGTCGTCATTTTATCAGGTTTTGGGGAAGATCTGACGCCCTTTAAATTTTGACCATTTTTTCAACCCGCGGCCTGACGTTTTCTAGGAGTTTTCGGCGTAACCTCCGCAGCTGAAATTTCTTTGGAACAAAGATAAATCTCTCTAATCTTTGCAATTTCTCGATTAATACCCACCCTGTTGTCATTTCATCTGATTTTAGGGAAGATATGATGCCCTTTAAATTTTGAACATTTTTTCAACCCGCAGCCTGTCGCTTTTTTCGGGTTTTCGGCATAACCTCCGGAGCTGAAATTTCTTTGGAACAAAGATAATTCTCTCTAATCTCTGCAATTTCTCAATTAATACCCACCCCGTCGTCATTTTATCAGGTTTTGGGGAAGATCTGACGCCCTTTAAATTTTGACCATTTTTTCAACCCGCGGCCTGACGTTTTCTAGGAGTTTTCGGCGTAACCTCCGGAGCTGAAATTTCTTTGGAACAAAGATAAATCTCTCTAATCTCTGCAATTTCTCGATTAATACCCACCCTGTTGTCATTTTATCTGATTTTGGGGAAGATATGATGCCCTTTAAATTTTGACCATTTTTTCAACACGCGGCCTGTCGCTTTTTTTGGGGTTTTCGGCGTAACCTCCAGAGCTGAAATTTCTTTGGAACATAGATAATTCTTTCTAATCTCTGCAATTTCTCAATTAATACCCACCCCATCGTCATTTTATCAGGTTTTGGGGAAGATCTGACGCCCTTTAAATTTTGACCAGTTTTTCAACCCGCGGCCTTTTGTGTTTTTTGGGTTTTCGGCGTAACCTCCGGAGCTGAAATTTCTTTGGAACAAAGATAATTCTTTCTAATCTCTGCAATTTCTCAATTAATACCCACCCCGTTGTCATTTTATCAGGTTTTGGGGAAGATCTGATGCCCTTCGAATTTTGACCATTTTTTCAACCCGCGGCCTGTCGATTGTTTCAGGTTTTCGGCGTAACCACCGGAACTGAAATTTCTTTGGAACAAAGATAATTCTCTCTAATCTTTGCAATTTCTCGATTAATACCCACCCTGTTGTCATTTCATCTGATTTTGGGGAAGATATGATGCCCTTTAAATATTGACCATTTTTTCAACCCGCGGCCTGTCGTTTTTTTTTTTTCGGGTTTTCGGCGTAACCTCCGGAGCTGAAATTTCTTTGGAACAAAGATAAATCTCTCTAATCTCTGCAATTTCTCGATTAATACCCACCCTGTTGTCATTTTATCAGGTTTTGGGGAAGATATGATGCCCTTTAAATTTTGACCATTTTTTCAACCCGCGGTCTGACGTTTTCTAGGAGTTTTCGGCGTAACCTCCGGAGCTGAAATTTCTTTGGAACAAAGATAAATCTCTCTAATCTCTGCAATTTCTCGATTAATACCCACCCTGTTGTCATTTTATCTGATTTTGGGGAAGATATGATGCCCTTAAAATTTTGACCATTTTTTCAACCCGCAGCCTTTTGTTTTTTTGGGGTTTTCGGCGTAACCTCCGGAGCTGAAATTTCTTTGGAACAACGATAATTCTTTCTAATCTCTGTAATTTCTCGATTAATACCCACCCTGTTGTCATTTTATCAGGTTTTGGGGAAGATCTGACGCCCTTCAAATTTTGACCATTTTTTCAACCCGCGGCCTGTCGTTTTTTTTTTTTCGGGTTTTCGGCGTAACCTCCGGAGCTGAAATTTCTTTGGAACAAAGATAAATCTCTCTAATCTCTGCAATTTCTCGATTAATACCCACCCTGTTGTCATTTTATCAGGTTTTGGGGAAGATATGATGCCCTTTAAATTTTGACCATTTTTTCAACCCGCGGCCTGTCGCTTTTTTCGGGTTTTCGGCATAACCTCCGGAGCTGAAATTTCTTTGGAACAAAGATAATTCTCTCTAATCTCTGCAATTTCTCAATTAATACCCACCCCGTCGTCATTTTATCAGGTTTTGGGGAAGATCTGACGCCCTTTAAATTTTGACCATTTTTTCAACCCGCGGCCTGACGTTTTCTAGGAGTTTTCGGCGTAACCTCCGTAGCTGAAATTTCTTTGGAACAAAGATAAATCTCTCTAATCTTTGCAATTTCTCGATTAATACCCACCCTGTTGTCATTTCATCTGATTTTGGGGAAGATATGATGCCCTTTAAATTTTGACCATTTTTTCAACCCGCGGCCTGTCGCTTTTTTCGGGTTTTCGGCATAACCTCCGGAGCTGAAATTTCTTTGGAACAAAGATAATTCTCTCTAATCTCTGCAATTTCTCAATTAATACCCACCCCGTCGTCATTTTATCAGGTTTTGGGGAAGATCTGACGCCCTTTAAATTTTGACCATTTTTTCAACCCGCGGCCTGACGTTTTCTAGGAGTTTTCGGCGTAACCTCCGCAGCTGAAATTTCTTTGGAACAAAGATAAATCTCTCTAATCTTTGCAATTTCTCGATTAATACCCACCCTGTTGTCATTTCATCTGATTTTAGGGAAGATATGATGCCCTTTAAATTTTGAACATTTTTTCAACCCGCGGCCTGTCGCTTTGTTCGGGTTTTCGGCATAACCTCCGGAGCTGAAATTTCTTTGGAACAAAGATAATTCTCTCTAATCTCTGCAATTTCTCAATTAATACCCACCCCGTCGTCATTTTATCAGGTTTTGGGGAAGATCTGACGCCCTTTAAATTTTGACCATTTTTTCAACCCGCGGCCTGACGTTTTCTAGGAGTTTTCGGCGTAACCTCCGGAGCTGAAATTTCTTTGGAACAAAGATAAATCTCTCTAATCTCTGCAATTTCTCGATTAATACCCACCCTGTTGTCATTTTATCTGATTTTGGGGAAGATATGATGCCCTTTAAATTTTGACCATTTTTTCAACCCGCGGCCTTTTGTTTTTTTGGGGTTTTCGGCGTAACCTCCAGAGCTGAAATTTCTTTGGAACAAAGATAATTCTCTCTAATCTCTGCAATTTCTCAATTAATACCCACCCCGTCGTCATTTTATCAGGTTTTGGGGAAGATCTGACGCCCTTTAAATTTTGACCATTTTTTCAACCCGCGGCCTGACGTTTTCTAGGAGTTTTCGGCGTAACCTCCGTAGCTGAAATTTCTTTGGAACAAAGATAAATCTCTCTAATCTTTGCAATTTCTCGATTAATACCCACCCTGTTGTCATTTCATCTGATTTTGGGGAAGATATGATGCCCTTTAAATTTTGACCATTTTTTCAACCCGCGGCCTGTCGCTTTTTTCGGGTTTTCGGCATAACCTCCGGAGCTGAAATTTCTTTGGAACAAAGATAATTCTCTCTAATCTCTGCAATTTCTCAATTAATACCCACCCCGTCGTCATTTTATCAGGTTTTGGGGAAGATCTGACGCCCTTTAAATTTTGACCATTTTTTCAACCCGCGGCCTGACGTTTTCTAGGAGTTTTCGGCGTAACCTCCGCAGCTGAAATTTCTTTGGAACAAAGATAAATCTCTCTAATCTTTGCAATTTCTCGATTAATACCCACCCTGTTGTCATTTCATCTGATTTTAGGGAAGATATGATGCCCTTTAAATTTTGAACATTTTTTCAACCCGCGGCCTGTCGCTTTGTTCGGGTTTTCGGCATAACCTCCGGAGCTGAAATTTATTTGGAACAAAGATAATTCTCTCTAATCTCTGCAATTTCTCAATTAATACCCACCCCGTCGTCATTTTATCAGGTTTTGGGGAAGATCTGACGCCCTTTAAATTTTGACCATTTTTTCAACCCGCGGCCTGACGTTTTCTAGGAGTTTTCGGCGTAACCTCCGGAGCTGAAATTTCTTTGGAACAAAGATAAATCTCTCTAATCTCTGCAATTTCTCGATTAATACCCACCCTGTTGTCATTTTATCTGATTTTGGGGAAGATATGATGCCCTTTAAATTTTGACCATTTTTTCAACCCGCGGCCTTTTGTTTTTTTGGGGTTTTCGGCGTAACCTCCAGAGCTGAAATTTCTTTGGAACATAGATAATTCTTTCTAATCTCTGCAATTTCTCAATTAATACCCACCCCATCGTCATTTTATCAGGTTTTGGGGAAGATCTGACGCCCTTTAAATTTTGACCAGTTTTTCAACCCGCGGCCTTTTGTGTTTTTTGGGTTTTCGGCGTAACCTCCGGAGCTGAAATTTCTTTGGAACAAAGATAATTCTTTCTAATCTCTGCAATTTCTCAATTAATACCCACCCCGTTGTCATTTTATCAGGTTTTGGGGAAGATCTGATGCCCTTCGAATTTTGACCATTTTTTCAACCCGCGGCCTGTCGATTGTTTCAGGTTTTCGGCGTAACCACCGGAACTGAAATTTCTTTGGAACAAAGATAATTCTCTCTAATCTTTGCAATTTCTCGATTAATACCCACCCTGTTGTCATTTCATCTGATTTTGGGGAAGATATGATGCCCTTTAAATATTGACCATTTTTTCAACCCGCGGCCTGTCGCTTTTTTCGGGTTTTCGGCATAACCTCCGGAGCTGAAATTTCTTTGGAACAAAGATAATTCTCTCTAATCTCTGCAATTTCTCAATTAATACCCACCCCGTCGTCATTTTATCAGGTTTTGGGGAAGATCTGACGCCCTTTAAATTTTGACCATTTTTTCAACCCGCGGCCTGACGTTTTCTAGGAGTTTTCGGCGTAACCTCCGGAGCTGAAATTTCTTTGGAACAAAGATAAATCTCTCTAATCTCTGCAATTTCTCGATTAATACCCACCCTGTTGTCATTTTATCTGATTTTGGGGAAGATATGATGCCCTTTAAATTTTGACCATTTTTTCAACCCGCAGCCTTTTGTTTTTTTGGGGTTTTCGGCGTAACCTCCGGAGCTGAAATTTCTTTGGAACAACGATAATTCTTTCTAATCTCTGCAATTTCTCGATTAATACCCACCCTGTTGTCATTTTATCAGGTTTTGGGGAAGATCTGACGCCCTTCAAATTTTGACCAGTTTTTCAACCCGCGGCCTTTTGTGTTTTTTGGGTTTTCGGCGTAACCTCCGGAGCTGAAATTTCTTTGGAACAAAGATAATTCTTTCTAATCTCTGCAATTTCTCAATTAATACCCACCCCGTTGTCATTTTATCAGGTTTTGGGGAAGATCTGATGCCCTTCGAATTTTGACCATTTTTTCAACCCGCGGCCTGTCGATTGTTTCAGGTTTTCGGCGTAACCACCGGAACTGAAATTTCTTTGGAACAAAGATAATTCTCTCTAATCTTTGCAATTTCTCGATTAATACCCACCCTGTTGTCATTTCATCTGATTTTGGGGAAGATATGATGCCCTTTAAATATTGACCATTTTTTCAACCCGCGGCCTGTCGCTTTTTTCGGGTTTTCGGCATAACCTCCGGAGCTGAAATTTCTTTGGAACAAAGATAATTCTCTCTAATCTCTGCAATTTCTCAATTAATACCCACCCCGTCGTCATTTTATCAGGTTTTGGGGAAGATCTGACGCCCTTTAAATTTTGACCATTTTTTCAACCCGCGGCCTGACGTTTTCTAGTAGTTTTCGGCGTAACCTCCGGAGCTGAAATTTCTTTGGAACAAAGATAAATCTCTCTAATCTCTGCAATTTCTCGATTAATACCCACCCTGTTGTCATTTTATCTGATTTTGGGGAAGATATGATGCCCTTTAAATTTTGACCATTTTTTCAACCCGCAGCCTTTTGTTTTTTTGGGGTTTTCGGCGTAACCTCCGGAGCTGAAATTTCTTTGGAACAACGATAATTCTTTCTAATCTCTGCAATTTCTCGATTAATACCCACCCTGTTGTCATTTTATCAGGTTTTGGGGAAGATCTGACGCCCTTCAAATTTTGACCATTTTTTCAACCCGCGGCCTGTCGTTTTTTTTTTTTCGGGTTTTCGGCGTAACCTCCGGAGCTGAAATTTCTTTGGAACAAAGATAAATCTCTCTAATCTCTGCAATTTCTCGATTAATACCCACCCTGTTGTCATTTTATCAGGTTTTGGGGAAGATATGATGCCCTTTAAATTTTGACCATTTTTTCAACCCGCGGCCTGTCGCTTTTTTCGGGTTTTCGGCATAACCTCCGGAGCTGAAATTTCTTTGGAACAAAGATAATTCTCTCTAATCTCTGCAATTTCTCAATTAATACCCACCCCGTCGTCATTTTATCAGGTTTTGGGGAAGATCTGACGCCCTTTAAATTTTGACCATTTTTTCAACCCGCGGCCTGACGTTTTCTAGGAGTTTTCGGCGTAACCTCCGCAGCTGAAATTTCTTTGGAACAAAGATAAATCTCTCTAATCTTTGCAATTTCTCGATTAATACCCACCCTGTTGTCATTTCATCTGATTTTGGGGAAGATATGATGCCCTTTAAATTTTGACCATTTTTTCAACCCGCGGCCTGTCGCTTTTTTCGGGTTTTCGGCATAACCTCCGGAGCTGAAATTTCTTTGGAACAAAGATAATTCTCTCTAATCTCTGCAATTTCTCAATTAATACCCACCCCGTCGTCATTTTATCAGGTTTTGGGGAAGATCTGACGCCCTTTAAATTTTGACCATTTTTTCAACCCGCGGCCTGACGTTTTCTAGGAGTTTTCGGCGTAACCTCCGCAGCTGAAATTTCTTTGGAACAAAGATAAATCTCTCTAATCTTTGCAATTTCTCGATTAATACCCACCCTGTTGTCATTTCATCTGATTTTAGGGAAGATATGATGCCCTTTAAATTTTGAACATTTTTTCAACCCGCAGCCTGTCGCTTTTTTCGGGTTTTCGGCATAACCTCCGGAGCTGAAATTTCTTTGGAACAAAGATAATTCTCTCTAATCTCTGCAATTTCTCAATTAATACCCACCCCGTCGTCATTTTATCAGGTTTTGGGGAAGATCTGACGCCCTTTAAATTTTGACCATTTTTTCAACCCGCGGCCTGACGTTTTCTAGGAGTTTTCGGCGTAACCTCCGGAGCTGAAATTTCTTTGGAACAAAGATAAATCTCTCTAATCTCTGCAATTTCTCGATTAATACCCACCCTGTTGTCATTTTATCTGATTTTGGGGAAGATATGATGCCCTTTAAATTTTGACCATTTTTTCAACACGCGGCCTGTCGCTTTTTTTGGGGTTTTCGGCGTAACCTCCAGAGCTGAAATTTCTTTGGAACATAGATAATTCTTTCTAATCTCTGCAATTTCTCAATTAATACCCACCCCATCGTCATTTTATCAGGTTTTGGGGAAGATCTGACGCCCTTTAAATTTTGACCAGTTTTTCAACCCGCGGCCTTTTGTGTTTTTTGGGTTTTCGGCGTAACCTCCGGAGCTGAAATTTCTTTGGAACAAAGATAATTCTTTCTAATCTCTGCAATTTCTCAATTAATACCCACCCCGTTGTCATTTTATCAGGTTTTGGGGAAGATCTGATGCCCTTCGAATTTTGACCATTTTTTCAACCCGCGGCCTGTCGATTGTTTCAGGTTTTCGGCGTAACCACCGGAACTGAAATTTCTTTGGAACAAAGATAATTCTCTCTAATCTTTGCAATTTCTCGATTAATACCCACCCTGTTGTCATTTCATCTGATTTTGGGGAAGATATGATGCCCTTTAAATATTGACCATTTTTTCAACCCGCGGCCTGTCGTTTTTTTTTTTTCGGGTTTTCGGCGTAACCTCCGGAGCTGAAATTTCTTTGGAACAAAGATAAATCTCTCTAATCTCTGCAATTTCTCGATTAATACCCACCCTGTTGTCATTTTATCAGGTTTTGGGGAAGATATGATGCCCTTTAAATTTTGACCATTTTTTCAACCCGCGGCCTGTCGCTTTTTTCGGGTTTTCGGCATAACCTCCGGAGCTGAAATTTCTTTGGAACAAAGATAATTCTCTCTAATCTCTGCAATTTCTCAATTAATACCCACCCCGTCGTCATTTTATCAGGTTTTGGGGAAGATCTGACGCCCTTTAAATTTTGACCATTTTTTCAACCCGCGGCCTGACGTTTTCTAGGAGTTTTCGGCGTAACCTCCGCAGCTGAAATTTCTTTGGAACAAAGATAAATCTCTCTAATCTTTGCAATTTCTCGATTAATACCCACCCTGTTGTCATTTCATCTGATTTTGGGGAAGATATGATGCCCTTTAAATTTTGACCATTTTTTCAACCCGCGGCCTGTCGCTTTTTTCGGGTTTTCGGCATAACCTCCGGAGCTGAAATTTCTTTGGAACAAAGATAATTCTCTCTAATCTCTGCAATTTCTCAATTAATACCCACCCCGTCGTCATTTTATCAGGTTTTGGGGAAGATCTGACGCCCTTTAAATTTTGACCATTTTTTCAACCCGCGGCCTGACGTTTTCTAGGAGTTTTCGGCGTAACCTCCGCAGCTGAAATTTCTTTGGAACAAAGATAAATCTCTCTAATCTTTGCAATTTCTCGATTAATACCCACCCTGTTGTCATTTCATCTGATTTTAGGGAAGATATGATGCCCTTTAAATTTTGAACATTTTTTCAACCCGCAGCCTGTCGCTTTTTTCGGGTTTTCGGCATAACCTCCGGAGCTGAAATTTCTTTGGAACAAAGATAATTCTCTCTAATCTCTGCAATTTCTCAATTAATACCCACCCCGTCGTCATTTTATCAGGTTTTGGGGAAGATCTGACGCCCTTTAAATTTTGACCATTTTTTCAACCCGCGGCCTGACGTTTTCTAGGAGTTTTCGGCGTAACCTCCGGAGCTGAAATTTCTTTGGAACAAAGATAAATCTCTCTAATCTCTGCAATTTCTCGATTAATACCCACCCTGTTGTCATTTTATCTGATTTTGGGGAAGATATGATGCCCTTTAAATTTTGACCATTTTTTCAACACGCGGCCTGTCGCTTTTTTTGGGGTTTTCGGCGTAACCTCCAGAGCTGAAATTTCTTTGGAACATAGATAATTCTTTCTAATCTCTGCAATTTCTCAATTAATACCCACCCCATCGTCATTTTATCAGGTTTTGGGGAAGATCTGACGCCCTTTAAATTTTGACCAGTTTTTCAACCCGCGGCCTTTTGTGTTTTTTGGGTTTTCGGCGTAACCTCCGGAGCTGAAATTTCTTTGGAACAAAGATAATTCTTTCTAATCTCTGCAATTTCTCAATTAATACCCACCCCGTTGTCATTTTATCAGGTTTTGGGGAAGATCTGATGCCCTTCGAATTTTGACCATTTTTTCAACCCGCGGCCTGTCGATTGTTTCAGGTTTTCGGCGTAACCACCGGAACTGAAATTTCTTTGGAACAAAGATAATTCTCTCTAATCTTTGCAATTTCTCGATTAATACCCACCCTGTTGTCATTTCATCTGATTTTGGGGAAGATATGATGCCCTTTAAATATTGACCATTTTTTCAACCCGCGGCCTGTCGTTTTTTTTTTTTCGGGTTTTCGGCGTAACCTCCGGAGCTGAAATTTCTTTGGAACAAAGATAAATCTCTCTAATCTCTGCAATTTCTCGATTAATACCCACCCTGTTGTCATTTTATCAGGTTTTGGGGAAGATATGATGCCCTTTAAATTTTGACCATTTTTTCAACCCGCGGCCTGTCGCTTTTTTCGGGTTTTCGGCATAACCTCCGGAGCTGAAATTTCTTTGGAACAAAGATAATTCTCTCTAATCTCTGCAATTTCTCAATTAATACCCACCCCGTCGTCATTTTATCAGGTTTTGGGGAAGATCTGACGCCCTTTAAATTTTGACCATTTTTTCAACCCGCGGCCTGACGTTTTCTAGGAGTTTTCGGCGTAACCTCCGCAGCTGAAATTTCTTTGGAACAAAGATAAATCTCTCTAATCTTTGCAATTTCTCGATTAATACCCACCCTGTTGTCATTTCATCTGATTTTGGGGAAGATATGATGCCCTTTAAATTTTGACCATTTTTTCAACCCGCGGCCTGTCGCTTTTTTCGGGTTTTCGGCATAACCTCCGGAGCTGAAATTTCTTTGGAACAAAGATAATTCTCTCTAATCTCTGCAATTTCTCAATTAATACCCACCCCGTCGTCATTTTATCAGGTTTTGGGGAAGATCTGACGCCCTTTAAATTTTGACCATTTTTTCAACCCGCGGCCTGACGTTTTCTAGGAGTTTTCGGCGTAACCTCCGCAGCTGAAATTTCTTTGGAACAAAGATAAATCTCTCTAATCTTTGCAATTTCTCGATTAATACCCACCCTGTTGTCATTTCATCTGATTTTAGGGAAGATATGATGCCCTTTAAATTTTGAACATTTTTTCAACCCGCAGCCTGTCGCTTTTTTCGGGTTTTCGGCATAACCTCCGGAGCTGAAATTTCTTTGGAACAAAGATAATTCTCTCTAATCTCTGCAATTTCTCAATTAATACCCACCCCGTCGTCATTTTATCAGGTTTTGGGGAAGATCTGACGCCCTTTAAATTTTGACCATTTTTTCAACCCGCGGCCTGACGTTTTCTAGGAGTTTTCGGCGTAACCTCCGGAGCTGAAATTTCTTTGGAACAAAGATAAATCTCTCTAATCTCTGCAATTTCTCGATTAATACCCACCCTGTTGTCATTTTATCTGATTTTGGGGAAGATATGATGCCCTTTAAATTTTGACCATTTTTTCAACACGCGGCCTGTCGCTTTTTTTGGGGTTTTCGGCGTAACCTCCAGAGCTGAAATTTCTTTGGAACATAGATAATTCTTTCTAATCTCTGCAATTTCTCAATTAATACCCACCCCATCGTCATTTTATCAGGTTTTGGGGAAGATCTGACGCCCTTTAAATTTTGACCAGTTTTTCAACCCGCGGCCTTTTGTGTTTTTTGGGTTTTCGGCGTAACCTCCGGAGCTGAAATTTCTTTGGAACAAAGATAATTCTTTCTAATCTCTGCAATTTCTCAATTAATACCCACCCCGTTGTCATTTTATCAGGTTTTGGGGAAGATCTGATGCCCTTCGAATTTTGACCATTTTTTCAACCCGCGGCCTGTCGATTGTTTCAGGTTTTCGGCGTAACCACCGGAACTGAAATTTCTTTGGAACAAAGATAATTCTCTCTAATCTTTGCAATTTCTCGATTAATACCCACCCTGTTGTCATTTCATCTGATTTTGGGGAAGATATGATGCCCTTTAAATATTGACCATTTTTTCAACCCGCGGCCTGTCGCTTTTTTCGGGTTTTCGGCATAACCTCCGGAGCTGAAATTTCTTTGGAACAAAGATAATTCTCTCTAATCTCTGCAATTTCTCAATTAATACCCACCCCGTCGTCATTTTATCAGGTTTTGGGGAAGATCTGACGCCCTTTAAATTTTGACCATTTTTTCAACCCGCGGCCTGACGTTTTCTAGGAGTTTTCGGCGTAACCTCCGGAGCTGAAATTTCTTTGGAACAAAGATAAATCTCTCTAATCTCTGCAATTTCTCGATTAATACCCACCCTGTTGTCATTTTATCAGGTTTTGGGGAAGATCTGACGCCCTTCAAATTTTGACCATTTTTTCAACCCGCGGCCTGTCGTTTTTTTTTTTTCGGGTTTTCGGCGTAACCTCCGGAGCTGAAATTTCTTTGGAACAAAGATAAATCTCTCTAATCTCTGCAATTTCTCGATTAATACCCACCCTGTTGTCATTTTATCAGGTTTTGGGGAAGATATGATGCCCTTTAAATTTTGACCATTTTTTCAACCCGCGGCCTGTCGCTTTTTTCGGGTTTTCGGCATAACCTCCGGAGCTGAAATTTCTTTGGGACAAAGATAATTCTCTCTAATCTCTGCAATTTCTCAATTAATACCCACCCCGTCGTCATTTTATCAGGTTTTGGGGAAGATCTGACGCCCTTTAAATTTTGACCATTTTTTCAACCCGCGGCCTGACGTTTTCTAGGAGTTTTCGGCGTAACCTCCGCAGCTGAAATTTCTTTGGAACAAAGATAAATCTCTCTAATCTTTGCAATTTCTCGATTAATACCCACCCTGTTGTCATTTCATCTGATTTTGGGGAAGATATGATGCCCTTTAAATTTTGACCATTTTTTCAACCCGCGGCCTGTCGCTTTTTTTGGGTTTTCGGCATAACATCCGGAGCTGAAATTTCTTTGGAACAAAGATAATTCTCTCTAATCTCTGCAATTTCTCAATTAATACCCACCCCGTCGTCATTTTATCAGGTTTTGGGGAAGATCTGACGCCCTTTAAATTTTGACCATTTTTTCAACCCGCGGCCTGACGTTTTCTAGGAGTTTTCGGCGTAACCTCCGCAGCTGAAATTTCTTTGGAACAAAGATAAATCTCTCTAATCTTTGCAATTTCTCGATTAATACCCACCCTGTTGTCATTTCATCTGATTTTAGGGAAGATATGATGCCCTTTAAATTTTGAACATTTTTTCAACCCGCAGCCTGTCGCTTTTTTCGGGTTTTCGGCATAACCTCCGGAGCTGAAATTTCTTTGGAACAAAGATAATTCTCTCTAATCTCTGCAATTTCTCAATTAATACCCACCCCGTCGTCATTTTATCAGGTTTTGGGGAAGATCTGACGCCCTTTAAATTTTGACCATTTTTTCAACCCGCGGCCTGACGTTTTCTAGGAGTTTTCGGCGTAACCTCCGCAGCTGAAATTTCTTTGGAACAAAGATAAATCTCTCTAATCTCTGCAATTTCTCGATTAATACCCACTCTGTTGTCATTTCATCTGATTTTGGGGAAGATATGATGCCCTTTAAATTTTGACCATTTTCTCAACCCGCGGCCTGTCGCTTTTTTCGGGTTTTCGGCATAACCTCCGGAGCTGAAATTTCTTTGGAACAAAGATAATTCTCTCTAATCTCTGCAATTTCTCAATTAATACCCACCCCGTTGTCATTTTATCAGGTTTTGGGGAAGATCTGACGCCCTTTAAATTTTGACCATTTTTTCAACCCGCGGCCTGACGTTTTCTAGGAGTTTTCGGCGTAACCTCCGGAGCTGAAATTTCTTTGGAACAAAGATAAATCTCTCTAATCTCTGCAATTTCTCGATTAATACCCACCCTGTTGTCATTTTATCTGATTTTGGGGAAGATATGATGCCCTTTAAATTTTGACCATTTTTTCAACCCGCAGCCTTTTGTTTTTTTGGGGTTTTCGGCGTAACCTCCGGAGCTGAAATTTCTTTGGAACAACGATAATTCTTTCTAATCTCTGCAATTTCTCAATTAATACCCACCCCGTCGTCATTTTATCAGTTTTTGGGGAAGATCTGACGCCCTTTAAATTTTGACCATTTTTTCAACCCGCGGCCTGACGTTTTCTAGGAGTTTTCGGCGTAACCTCCGCAGCTGAAATTTCTTTGGAACAAAGATAAATCTCTCTAATCTTTGCAATTTCTCGATTAATACCCACCCTGTTGTCATTTCATCTGATTTTAGGGAAGATATGATGCCCTTTAAATTTTGAACATTTTTTCAACCCGCGGCCTGTCGCTTTTTTCGGGTTTTCGGCATAACCTCCGGAGCTGAAATTTCTTTGGAACAAAGATAATTCTCTCTAATCTCTGCAATTTCTCAATTAATACCCACCCCGTCGTCATTTTATCAGGTTTTGGGGAAGATCTGACGCCCTTTAAATTTTGACCATTTTTTCAACCCGCGGCCTGACGTTTTCTAGGAGTTTTCGGCGTAACCTCCGCAGCTGAAATTTCTTTGGAACAAAGATAAATCTCTCTAATCTCTGCAATTTCTCGATTAATACCCACTCTGTTGTCATTTCATCTGATTTTGGGGAAGATATGATGCCCTTTAAATTTTGACCATTTTTTCAACCCGCGGCCTGTCGCTTTTTTCGGGTTTTCGGCATAACCTCCGGAGCTGAAATTTCTTTGGAACAAAGATAATTCTCTCTAATCTCTGCAATTTCTCAATTAATACCCACCCCGTTGTCATTTTATCAGGTTTTGGGGAAGATCTGACGCCCTTTAAATTTTGACCATTTTTTCAACCTGCGGCCTGACGTTTTCTAGGAGTTTTCGGCGTAACCTCCGGAGCTGAAATTTCTTTGGAACAAAGATAAATCTCTCTAATCTCTGCAATTTCTCGATTAATACCCACCCTGTTGTCATTTTATCTGATTTTGGGGAAGATATGATGCCCTTTAAATTTTGACCATTTTTTCAACCCGCAGCCTTTTGTTTTTTTGGGGTTTTCGGCGTAACCTCCGGAGCTGAAATTTCTTTGGAACAACGATAATTCTTTCTAATCTCTGCAATTTCTCAATTAATACCCACCCCGTCGTCATTCTATCAGGTTTTGGGGAAGATCTGACGCCCTTCAAATTTTGACCATTTTTTCAACCCGCGGCCTGTCGTTTTTTTTTTTTTCGGGTTTTCGGCGTAACCTCCGGAGCTGAAATTTCTTTGGAACAAAGATAAATCTCTCTAATCTCTGCAATTTCTCGATTAATACCCACCCTGTTGTCATTTTATCAGGTTTTGGGGAAGATATGATGCCCTTTAAATTTTGACCATTTTTTCAACCTGCGGCCTTTTGTTTTTTTGGGGTTTTCGGTGTAACCTCCGGAGCTGAAATTTCTTTGGAACATAGATAATTCTTTCTAATCTCTGCAATTTCTCAATTAATACCCACCCCGTCGTCATTTTATCAGGTTTTGGGGAAGATCTGACGCCCTTCAAATTTTGACCACTTTTTAAACCCGCGGCCTGTTGTTTTTTTTTGGGTTTTCGGCGTAAACTCCGGAGCTGAAATTTCTTTGGAACAAAGATAATTCTTTCTAATCTCTGCAATTTCTCAATTAATACCCACCCTGTTGTCATTATATCAGGCTTTGGGGAAGATCTGACGCCCTTTAAATTTTGACCATATTTTCAACCCGCGGCCTGACGTTTTCTAAGAGTTTTCGGCGTAACCTCCGGAGCTGAAATTTCTTTGGAACAAAGATAAATCTCTCTAATCTCTGCAATTTCTCGATTAATACCCACCCTGTTGTCATTTTATCTGATTTTGGGGAAGATCTGACGCCCTTTAAATTTTGACCATTTTTTCAACCCGCGGCCTGTCGTTTTTTTCGACGTTTCGGCGTAACCTCCGGAGCTGAAATTTCTTTGGAACAAAGATGAATCTCTCTAATCTCTGCAATTTCTAGATTAATACCCACCCTGTTGTCATTTTATCAGGTTTTGGGGAAGATCTGACGCCATTCAAATTTTGACCATTTTTTCAAACCGTGGCTTGTCGTTTTTTTCGAGTTTTCGGCGTAACCTCCGGAGCTGAAATTTCTTTGGAACAACAATAATTCTCTCTAATCTCTGCAATTTCTCAATTAATACCCACCCCGTCGTCATTTTATCAGGTTTTGGGGAAGATCTGATGCCCTTCGAATTTTGACCATTTTTTCAACCCGCGGCCTGTCGATTGTTTCAGGTTTTCGGCGTAACCACTGGAACTGAAATTTCTTTGGAACAAAGATAAATCTCTCTAATCTCTGCAATTTCTCAATTAATACCCACCCCGTTGTCATTTTATCAGGTTTTGGGGAAGATCTGACGCCCTTTAAATTTTGACCATTTTTTCAACCCGCGGCCTGACGTTTTCTAGGAGTTTTCGGCGTAACCTCCGCAGCTTAAATTTCTTTGGAACAAAGATAAATCTCTCTAATCTCTGCAATTTCTCGATTAATACCCACCCTGTTGTCATTTCATCTGATTTTGGGGAAGATATGATGCCCTTTAAATTTAGACCATTTTTTCAACCCGCGGCCTGTCGCTTTTTTCGGGTTTTCGGCATAACCTCCGGAGCTGAAATTTCTTTGGAACAAAGATAATTCTCTCTAATCTCTGCAATTTCTCAATTAATACCCACCCCGTCGTCATTTTATCAGGTTTTGGGGAAGATCTGACGCCATTTAAATTTTGACCATTTTTTCAACCCGCGGCCTGACGTTTTCTAGGAGTTTTCGGCGTAACCTCCGGAGCTGAAATTTCTTTGGAACAAAGATAAATCTCTCTAATCTCTGCAATTTCTCGATTAATACCCACCCTGTTGTCATTTTATCTGATTTTGGGGAAGATATGATGCCCTTTAAATTTTGACCATTTTTTCAACCCGCGGCCTTTTGTTTTTTTGGGGTTTTCGGCGTAACCTCCAGAGCTGAAATTTCTTTGGAACATAGATAATTCTTTCTAATCTCTGCAATTTCTCAATTAATACCCACCCCATCGTCATTTTATCAGGTTTTGGGGAAGATCTGACGCCCTTTAAATTTTGACCAGTTTTTCAACCCGCGGCCTTTTGTGTTTTTTGGGTTTTCGGCGTAACCTCCGGAGCTGAAATTTCTTTGGAACAAAGATAATTCTTTCTAATCTCTGCAATTTCTCAATTAATACCCACCCCGTTGTCATTTTATCAGGTTTTGGGGAAGATCTGATGCCCTTCGAATTTTGACCATTTTTTCAACCCGCGGCCTGTCGATTGTTTCAGGTTTTCGGCGTAACCACCGGAACTGAAATTTCTTTGGAACAAAGATAATTCTCTCTAATCTTTGCAATTTCTCGATTAATACCCACCCTGTTGTCATTTCATCTGATTTTGGGGAAGATATGATGCCCTTTAAATTTTGACCATTTTTTCAACCCGCGGCCTGTCGCTTTTTTCGGGTTTTCGGCATAACCTCCGGAGCTGAAATTTCTTTGGAACAAAGATAATTCTCTCTAATCTCTGCAATTTCTCAATTAATACCCACCCCGTCGTCATTTTATCAGGTTTTGGGGAAGATCTGACGCCCTTTAAATTTTGACCATTTTTTCAACCCGCGGCCTGACGTTTTCTAGGAGTTTTCGGCGTAACCTCCGCAGCTGAAATTTCTTTGGAACAAAGATAAATCTCTCTAATCTCTGCAATTTCTCGATTAATACCCACTCTGTTGTCATTTCATCTGATTTTGGGGAAGATATGATGCCCTTTAAATTTTGACCATTTTTTCAACCCGCGGCTTGACGTTTTCTAGGAGTTTTCGGCGTAACCTCCGGAGCTGAAATTTCTTTGGAACAAAGATAAATCTCTCTAATCTCTGCAATTTCTCGATTAATACCCACCCTGTTGTCATTTTATCTGATTTTGGGGAAGATATGATGCCCTTTAAATTTTGACCATTTTTTCAACCCGCAGCCTTTTGTTTTTTTGGGGTTTTCGGCGTAACCTCCGGAGCTGAAATTTCTTTGGAACAACGATAATTCTTTCTAATCTCTGCAATTTCTCAATTAATACCCACCCCGTCGTCATTTTATCAGGTTTTGGGGAAGATCTGACGCCCTTCAAATTTTGACCATTTTTTCAACCCGCGGCCTGTCGTTTTTTTTTTTTCGGGTTTTCGGCGTAACCTCCGGAGCTGAAATTTCTTTGGAACAAAGATAAATCTCTCTAATCTCTGCAATTTCTCGATTAATACCCACCCTGTTGTCATTTTATCAGGTTTTGGGGAAGATATGATGCCCTTTAAATTTTGACCATTTTTTCAACCTGCGGCCTTTTGTTTTTTTTGGGGTTTTCGGCGTAACCTCCGGAGCTGAAATTTCTTTGGAACATAGATAATTCTTTCTAATCTCTGCAATTTCTCAATTAATACCCACCCCGTCGTCATTTTATCAGGTTTTGGGGAAGATCTGACGCCCTTCAAATTTTGACCATTTTTTAAACCCGCGGCCTGTCGTTTTTTTTTGGGTTTTCGGCGTAACCTCCGGAGCTGAAATTTCTTTGGAACAAAGATAATTCTTTCTAATCTCTGCAATTTCTCAATTAATACCCACCCTGTTGTCATTATATCAGGCTTTGGGGAAGATCTGACGCCCTTTAAATTTTGACCATATTTTCAACCCGCGGCCTGACGTTTTCTAAGAGTTTTCGGCGTAACCTCCGGAGCTGAAATTTCTTTGGAACAAAGATAAATCTCTCTAATCTCTGCAATTTCTCGATTAATACCCACCCTGTTGTCATTTTATCAGGTTTTGGGGAAGATCTGACGCCCTTCAAATTTTGACCATTTTTTCAACCCGCGGCCTGTCGTTTTTTTTTTTTCGGGTTTTCGGCGTAACCTCCGGAGCTGAAATTTCTTTGGAACAAAGATAAATCTCTCTAATCTCTGCAATTTCTCGATTAATACCCACCCTGTTGTCATTTTATCAGGTTTTGGGGAAGATATGATGCCCTTTAAATTTTGACCATTTTTTCAACCCGCGGCCTGACGTTTTCTAGGAGTTTTCGGCGTAACCTCCGCAGCTGAAATTTCTTTGGAACAAAGATAAATCTCTCTAATCTTTGCAATTTCTCGATTAATACCCACCCTGTTGTCATTTCATCTGATTTTGGGGAAGATATGATGCCCTTTAAATTTTGACCATTTTTTCAACCCGCGGCCTGTCGCTTTTTTCGGGTTTTCGGCATAACCTCCGGAACTGAAATTTCTTTGGAACAAAGATAATTCTCTCTAATCTCTGCAATTTCTCAATTAATACCCACCCCGTTGTCATTTTATCAGGTTTTGGGGAAGATCTGACGCCCTTTAAATTTTGACCATTTTTTCAACCCGCGGCTTGACGTTTTCTAGGAGTTTTCGGCGTAACCTCCGGAGCTGAAATTTCTTTGGAACAAAGATAAATCTCTCTAATCTCTGCAATTTCTCGATTAATACCCACCCTGTTGTCATTTTATCTGATTTTGGGGAAGATATGATGCCCTTTAAATTTTGACCATTTTTTCAACCCGCAGCCTTTTGTTTTTTTGGGGTTTTCGGCGTAACCTCCGGAGCTGAAATTTCTTTGGAACAACGATAATTCTTTCTAATCTCTGCAATTTCTCAATTAATACCCACCCCGTCGTCATTTTATCAGGTTTTGGGGAAGATCTGACGCCCTTCAAATTTTGACCATTTTTTCAACCCGCGGCCTGTCGTTTTTTTTTTTTCGGGTTTTCGGCGTAACCTCCGGAGCTGAAATTTCTTTGGAACAAAGATAAATCTCTCTAATCTCTGCAATTTCTCGATTAATACCCACCCTGTTGTCATTTTATCAGGTTTTGGGGAAGATATGATGCCCTTTAAATTTTGACCATTTTTTCAACCTGCGGCCTTTTGTTTTTTTGGGGTTTTCGGCGTAACCTCCGGAGCTGAAATTTCTTTGGAACATAGATAATTCTTTCTAATCTCTGCAATTTCTCAATTAATACCCACCCCGTCGTCATTTTATCAGGTTTTGGGGAAGATCTGACGCCCTTCAAATTTTGACCATTTTTTAAACCCGCGGCCTGTCGTTTTTTTTTGGGTTTTCGGCGTAACCTCCGGAGCTGAAATTTCTTTGGAACAAAGATAATTCTTTCTAATCTCTGCAATTTCTCAATTAATACCCACCCTGTTGTCATTATATCAGGCTTTGGGGAAGATCTGACGCCCTTTAAATTTTGACCATATTTTCAACCCGCGGCCTGACGTTTTCTAAGAGTTTTCGGCGTAACCTCCGGAGCTGAAATTTCTTTGGAACAAAGATAAATCTCTCTAATCTCTGCAATTTCTCGATTAATACCCACCCTGTTGTCATTTTATCAGGTTTTGGGGAAGATCTGACGCCCTTCAAATTTTGACCATTTTTTCAACCCGCGGCCTGTCGTTTTTTTTTTTTCGGGTTTTCGGCGTAACCTCCGGAGCTGAAATTTCTTTGGAACAAAGATAAATCTCTCTAATCTCTGCAATTTCTCGATTAATACCCACCCTGTTGTCATTTTATCAGGTTTTGGGGAAGATATGATGCCCTTTAAATTTTGACCATTTTTTCAACCCGCGGCCTGACGTTTTCTAGGAGTTTTCGGCGTAACCTCCGCAGCTGAAATTTCTTTGGAACAAAGATAAATCTCTCTAATCTTTGCAATTTCTCGATTAATACCCACCCTGTTGTCATTTCATCTGATTTTGGGGAAGATATGATGCCCTTTAAATTTTGACCATTTTTTCAACCCGCGGCCTGTCGCTTTTTTCGGGTTTTCGGCATAACCTCCGGAGCTGAAATTTCTTTGGAACAAAGATAATTCTCTCTAATCTCTGCAATTTCTCAATTAATACCCACCCCGTCGTCATTTTATCAGGTTTTGGGGAAGATCTGACGCCCTTTAAATTTTGACCATTTTTTCAACCCGCGGCCTGACGTTTTCTAGGAGTTTTCGGCGTAACCTCCGCAGCTGAAATTTCTTTGGAACAAAGATAAATCTCTCTAATCTTTGCAATTTCTCGATTAATACCCACCCTGTTGTCATTTCATCTGATTTTAGGGAAGATATGATGCCCTTTAAATTTTGAACATTTTTTCAACCCGCGGCCTGTCGCTTTTTTCGGGTTTTCGGCATAACCTCCGGAGCTGAAATTTCTTTGGAACAAAGATAATTCTCTCTAATCTCTGCAATTTCTCAATTAATACCCACCCCGTCGTCATTTTATCAGGTTTTGGGGAAGATCTGACGCCCTTTAAATTTTGACCATTTTTTCAACCCGCGGCCTGACGTTTTCTAGGAGTTTTCGGCGTAACCTCCGCAGCTGAAATTTCTTTGGAACAAAGATAAATCTCTCTAATCTCTGCAATTTCTCGATTAATACCCACTCTGTTGTCATTTCATCTGATTTTGGGGAAGATATGATGCCCTTTAAATTTTGACCATTTTTTCAACCCGCGGCCTGTCGCTTTTTTCGGGTTTTCGGCATAACCTCCGGAGCTGAAATTTCTTTGGAACAAAGATAATTCTCTCTAATCTCTGCAATTTCTCAATTAATACCCACCCCGTTGTCATTTTATCAGGTTTTGGGGAAGATCTGACGCCCTTTAAATTTTGACCATTTTTTCAACCCGCGGCTTGACGTTTTCTAGGAGTTTTCGGCGTAACCTCCGGAGCTGAAATTTCTTTGGAACAAAGATAAATCTCTCTAATCTCTGCAATTTCTCGATTAATACCCACCCTGTTGTCATTTTATCTGATTTTGGGGAAGATATGATGCCCTTTAAATTTTGACCATTTTTTCAACCCGCAGCCTTTTGTTTTTTTGGGGTTTTCGGCGTAACCTCCGGAGCTGAAATTTCTTTGGAACAACGATAATTCTTTCTAATCTCTGCAATTTCTCAATTAATACCCACCCCGTCGTCATTTTATCAGGTTTTGGGGAAGATCTGACGCCCTTCAAATTTTGACCATTTTTTCAACCCGCGGCCTGTCGTTTTTTTTTTTTCGGGTTTTCGGCGTAACCTCCGGAGCTGAAATTTCTTTGGAACAAAGATAAATCTCTCTAATCTCTGCAATTTCTCGATTAATACCCACCCTGTTGTCATTTTATCAGGTTTTGGGGAAGATATGATGCCCTTTAAATTTTGACCATTTTTTCAACCTGCGGCCTTTTGTTTTTTTGGGGTTTTCGGCGTAACCTCCGGAGCTGAAATTTCTTTGGAACATAGATAATTCTTTCTAATCTCTGCAATTTCTCAATTAATACCCACCCCGTCGTCATTTTATCAGGTTTTGGGGAAGATCTGACGCCCTTCAAATTTTGACCATTTTTTAAACCCGCGGCCTGTCGTTTTTTTTTGGGTTTTCGGCGTAACCTCCGGAGCTGAAATTTCTTTGGAACAAAGATAATTCTTTCTAATCTCTGCAATTTCTCAATTAATACCCACCCTGTTGTCATTATATCAGGCTTTGGGGAAGATCTGACGCCCTTTAAATTTTGACCATATTTTCAACCCGCGGCCTGACGTTTTCTAAGAGTTTTCGGCGTAACCTCCGGAGCTGAAATTTCTTTGGAACAAAGATAAATCTCTCTAATCTCTGCAATTTCTCGATTAATACCCACCCTGTTGTCATTTTATCAGGTTTTGGGGAAGATCTGACGCCCTTCAAATTTTGACCATTTTTTCAACCCGCGGCCTGTCGTTTTTTTTTTTTCGGGTTTTCGGCGTAACCTCCGGAGCTGAAATTTCTTTGGAACAAAGATAAATCTCTCTAATCTCTGCAATTTCTCGATTAATACCCACCCTGTTGTCATTTTATCAGGTTTTGGGGAAGATATGATGCCCTTTAAATTTTGACCATTTTTTCAACCCGCGGCCTGACGTTTTCTAGGAGTTTTCGGCGTAACCTCCGCAGCTGAAATTTCTTTGGAACAAAGATAAATCTCTCTAATCTTTGCAATTTCTCGATTAATACCCACCCTGTTGTCATTTCATCTGATTTTGGGGAAGATATGATGCCCTTTAAATTTTGACCATTTTTTCAACCCGCGGCCTGTCGCTTTTTTCGGGTTTTCGGCATAACCTCCGGAGCTGAAATTTCTTTGGAACAAAGATAATTCTCTCTAATCTCTGCAATTTCTCAATTAATACCCACCCCGTCGTCATTTTATCAGGTTTTGGGGAAGATCTGACGCCCTTTAAATTTTGACCATTTTTTCAACCCGCGGCCTGACGTTTTCTAGGAGTTTTCGGCGTAACCTCCGCAGCTGAAATTTCTTTGGAACAAAGATAAATCTCTCTAATCTTTGCAATTTCTCGATTAATACCCACCCTGTTGTCATTTCATCTGATTTTAGGGAAGATATGATGCCCTTTAAATTTTGAACATTTTTTCAACCCGCGGCCTGTCGCTTTTTTCGGGTTTTCGGCATAACCTCCGGAGCTGAAATTTCTTTGGAACAAAGATAATTCTCTCTAATCTCTGCAATTTCTCAATTAATACCCACCCCGTCGTCATTTTATCAGGTTTTGGGGAAGATCTGACGCCCTTTAAATTTTGACCATTTTTTCAACCCGCGGCCTGACGTTTTCTAGGAGTTTTCGGCGTAACCTCCGCAGCTGAAATTTCTTTGGAACAAAGATAAATCTCTCTAATCTCTGCAATTTCTCGATTAATACCCACTCTGTTGTCATTTCATCTGATTTTGGGGAAGATATGATGCCCTTTAAATTTTGACCATTTTTTCAACCCGCGGCCTGTCGCTTTTTTCGGGTTTTCGGCATAACCTCCGGAGCTGAAATTTCTTTGGAACAAAGATAATTCTCTCTAATCTCTGCAATTTCTCAATTAATACCCACCCCGTTGTCATTTTATCAGGTTTTGGGGAAGATCTGACGCCCTTTAAATTTTGACCATTTTTTCAACCCGCGGCTTGACGTTTTCTAGGAGTTTTCGGCGTAACCTCCGGAGCTGAAATTTCTTTGGAACAAAGATAAATCTCTCTAATCTCTGCAATTTCTCGATTAATACCCACCCTGTTGTCATTTTATCTGATTTTGGGGAAGATATGATGCCCTTTAAATTTTGACCATTTTTTCAACCCGCAGCCTTTTGTTTTTTTGGGGTTTTCGGCGTAACCTCCGGAGCTGAAATTTCTTTGGAACAACGATAATTCTTTCTAATCTCTGCAATTTCTCAATTAATACCCACCCCGTCGTCATTTTATCAGGTTTTGGGGAAGATCTGACGCCCTTCAAATTTTGACCATTTTTTCAACCCGCGGCCTGACGTTTTCTAGGAGTTTTCGGCGTAACCTCCGCAGCTGAAATTTCTTTGGAACAAAGATAAATCTCTCTAATCTCTGCAATTTCTCGATTAATACCCACTCTGTTGTCATTTCATCTGATTTTGGGGAAGATATGATGCCCTTTAAATTTTGAACATTTTTTCAACCCGCGGCCTGTCGCTTTTTTCGGGTTTTCGGCATAACCTCCGGAGCTGAAATTTCTTTGGAACAAAGATAATTCTCTCTAATCTCTGCAATTTCTCAATTAATACCCACCCCGTTGTCATTTTATCAGGTTTTGGGGAAGATCTGACGCCCTTTAAATTTTGACCATTTTTTCAACCCGCGGCCTGACGTTTTCTAGGAGTTTTCGGCGTAACCTCCGCAGCTTAAATTTCTTTGGAACAAAGATAAATCTCTCTAATCTCTGCAATTTCTCGATTAATACCCACCCTGTTGTCATTTCATCTGATTTTGGGGAAGATATGATGCCCTTTAAATTTAGACCATTTTTTCAACCCGCGGCCTGTCGCTTTTTTCGGGTTTTCGGCATAACCTCCGGAGCTGAAATTTCTTTGGAACAAAGATAATTCTCTCTAATCTCTGCAATTTCTCAATTAATACCCACCCCGTCGTCATTTTATCAGGTTTTGGGGAAGATCTGACGCCATTTAAATTTTGACCATTTTTTCAACCCGCGGCCTGACGTTTTCTAGGAGTTTTCGGCGTAACCTCCGGAGCTGAAATTTCTTTGGAACAAAGATAAATCTCTCTAATCTCTGCAATTTCTCGATTAATACCCACCCTGTTGTCATTTTATCTGATTTTGGGGAAGATATGATGCCCTTTAAATTTAGACCATTTTTTCAACCCGCAGCCTTTTGTTTTTTTGGGGTTTTCGGCGTAACCTCCAGAGCTGAAATTTCTTTGGAACATAGATAATTCTTTCTAATCTCTGCAATTTCTCAATTAATACCCACCCCATCGTCATTTTATCAGGTTTTGGGGAAGATCTGACGCCCTTTAAATTTTGACCAGTTTTTCAACCCGCGGCCTTTTGTGTTTTTTGGGTTTTCGGCGTAACCTCCGGAGCTGAAATTTCTTTGGAACAAAGATAATTCTTTCTAATCTCTGCAATTTCTCAATTAATACCCACCCCGTTGTCATTTTATCAGGTTTTGGGGAAGATCTGATGCCCTTCGAATTTTGACCATTTTTTCAACCCGCGGCCTGTCGATTGTTTCAGGTTTTCGGCGTAACCACCGGAACTGAAATTTCTTTGGAACAAAGATAATTCTCTCTAATCTTTGCAATTTCTCGATTAATACCCACCCTGTTGTCATTTCATCTGATTTTGGGGAAGATATGATGCCCTTTAAATTTTGACCATTTTTTCAACCCGCGGCCTGTCGCTTTTTTCGGGTTTTCGGCATAACCTCCGGAGCTGAAATTTCTTTGGAACAAAGATAATTCTCTCTAATCTCTGCAATTTCTCAATTAATACCCACCCCGTCGTCATTTTATCAGGTTTTGGGGAAGATCTGACGCCCTTTAAATTTTGACCATTTTTTCAACCCGCGGCCTGACGTTTTCTAGGAGTTTTCGGCGTAACCTCCGCAGCTGAAATTTCTTTGGAACAAAGATAAATCTCTCTAATCTCTGCAATTTCTCGATTAATACCCACTCTGTTGTCATTTCATCTGATTTTGGGGAAGATATGATGCCCTTTAAATTTTGACCATTTTTTCAACCCGCGGCCTGTCGCTTTTTTCGGGTTTTCGGCATAACCTCCGGAGCTGAAATTTCTTTGGAACAAAGATAATTCTCTCTAATCTCTGCAATTTCTCAATTAATACCCACCCCGTTGTCATTTTATCTGGTTTTGGGGAAGATCTGACGCCCTTTAAATTTTGACCATTTTTTCAACCCGCGGCTTGACGTTTTCTAGGAGTTTTCGGCGTAACCTCCGGAGCTGAAATTTCTTTGGAACAAAGATAAATCTCTCTAATCTCTGCAATTTCTCGATTAATACCCACCCTGTTGTCATTTTATCTGATTTTGGGGAAGATATGATGCCCTTTAAATTTTGACCATTTTTTCAACCCGCAGCCTTTTGTTTTTTTGGGGTTTTCGGCGTAACCTCCGGAGCTGAAATTTCTTTGGAACAACGATAATTCTTTCTAATCTCTGCAATTTCTCAATTAATACCCACCCCGTCGTCATTTTATCAGGTTTTGGGGAAGATCTGACGCCCTTCAAATTTTGACCATTTTTTCAACCCGCGGCCTGTCGTTTTTTTTTTTTCGGGTTTTCGGCGTAACCTCCGGAGCTGAAATTTCTTTGGAACAAAGATAAATCTCTCTAATCTCTGCAATTTCTCGATTAATACCCACCCTGTTGTCATTTTATCAGGTTTTGGGGAAGATATGATGCCCTTTAAATTTTGACCATTTTTTCAACCTGCGGCCTTTTGTTTTTTTGGGGTTTTCGGCGTAACCTCCGGAGCTGAAATTTCTTTGGAACATAGATAATTCTTTCTAATCTCTGCAATTTCTCAATTAATACCCACCCCGTCGTCATTTTATCAGGTTTTGGGGAAGATCTGACGCCCTTCAAATTTTGACCATTTTTTAAACCCGCGGCCTGTCGTTTTTTTTTGGGTTTTCGGCGTAACCTCCGGAGCTGAAATTTCTTTGGAACAAAGATAATTCTTTCTAATCTCTGCAATTTCTCAATTAATACCCACCCTGTTGTCACTATATCAGGCTTTGGGGAAGATCTGACGCCCTTTAAATTTTGACCATATTTTCAACCCGCGGCCTGACGTTTTCTAAGAGTTTTCGGCGTAACCTCCGGAGCTGAAATTTCTTTGGAACAAAGATAAATCTCTCTAATCTCTGCAATTTCTCGATTAATACCCACCCTGTTGTCATTTTATCAGGTTTTGGGGAAGATCTGACGCCCTTCAAATTTTGACCATTTTTTCAACCCGCGGCCTGTCGTTTTTTTTTTTTCGGGTTTTCGGCGTAACCTCCGGAGCTGAAATTTCTTTGGAACAAAGATAAATCTCTCTAATCTCTGCAATTTCTCGATTAATACCCACCCTGTTGTCATTTTATCAGGTTTTGGGGAAGATATGATGCCCTTTAAATTTTGACCATTTTTTCAACCCGCGGCCTGACGTTTTCTAGGAGTTTTCGGCGTAACCTCCGCAGCTGAAATTTCTTTGGAACAAAGATAAATCTCTCTAATCTTTGCAATTTTTTCGATTAATACCCACCCTGTTGTCATTTCATCTGATTTTGGGGAAGATATGATGCCCTTTAAATTTTGACCATTTTTTCAACCCGCGGCCTGTCGCTTTTTTCGGGTTTTCGGCATAACCTCCGGAGCTGAAATTTCTTTGGAACAAAGATAATTCTCTCTAATCTCTGCAATTTCTCAATTAATACCCACCCCGTCGTCATTTTATCAGGTTTTGGGGAAGATCTGACGCCCTTTAAATTTTGACCATTTTTTCAACCCGCGGCCTGACGTTTTCTAGGAGTTTTCGGCGTAACCTCCGCAGCTGAAATTTCTTTGGAACAAAGATAAATCTCTCTAATCTTTGCAATTTCTCGATTAATACCCACCCTGTTGTCATTTCATCTGATTTTAGGGAAGATATGATGCCCTTTAAATTTTGAACATTTTTTCAACCCGCGGCCTGTCGCTTTTTTCGGGTTTTCGGCATAACCTCCGGAGCTGAAATTTCTTTGGAACAAAGATAATTCTCTCTAATCTCTGCAATTTCTCAATTAATACCCACCCCGTCGTCATTTTATCAGGTTTTGGGGAAGATCTGACGCCCTTTAAATTTTGACCATTTTTTCAACCCGCGGCCTGACGTTTTCTAGGAGTTTTCGGCGTAACCTCCGCAGCTGAAATTTCTTTGGAACAAAGATAAATCTCTCTAATCTCTGCAATTTCTCGATTAATACCCACTCTGTTGTCATTTCATCTGATTTTGGGGAAGATATGATGCCCTTTAAATTTTGACCATTTTTTCAACCCGCGGCCTGTCGCTTTTTTCGGGTTTTCGGCATAACCTCCGGAGCTGAAATTTCTTTGGAACAAAGATAATTCTCTCTAATCTCTGCAATTTCTCAATTAATACCCACCCCGTTGTCATTTTATCAGGTTTTGGGGAAGATCTGACGCCCTTTAAATTTTGACCATTTTTTCAACCCGCGGCTTGACGTTTTCTAGGAGTTTTCGGCGTAACCTCCGGAGCTGAAATTTCTTTGGAACAAAGATAAATCTCTCTAATCTCTGCAATTTCTCGATTAATACCCACCCTGTTGTCATTTTATCTGATTTTGGGGAAGATATGATGCCCTTTAAATTTTGACCATTTTTTCAACCCGCAGCCTGACGTTTTTTTGGGGTTTTCGGCGTAACCTCCGGAGCTGAAATTTCTTTGGAACAACGATAATTCTTTCTAATCTCTGCAATTTCTCAATTAATACCCACCCCGTCGTCATTTTATCAGGTTTTGGGGAAGATCTGACGCCCTTCAAATTTTGACCATTTTTTCAACCCGCGGCCTGACGTTTTCTAGGAGTTTTCGGCGTAACCTCCGCAGCTGAAATTTCTTTGGAACAAAGATAAATCTCTCTAATCTCTGCAATTTCTCGATTAATACCCACTCTGTTGTCATTTCATCTGATTTTGGGGAAGATATGATGCCCTTTAAATTTTGACCATTTTTTCAACCCGCGGCCTGTCGCTTTTTTCGGGTTTTCGGCATAACCTCCGGAGCTGAAATTTCTTTGGAACAAAGATAATTCTCTCTAATCTCTGCAATTTCTCAATTAATACCCACCCCGTTGTCATTTTATCAGGTTTTGGGGAAGATCTGACGCCCTTTAAATTTTGACCATTTTTTCAACCCGCGGCTTGACGTTTTCTAGGAGTTTTCGGCGTAACCTCCGGAGCTGAAATTTCTTTGGAACAAAGATAAATCTCTCTAATCTCTGCAATTTCTCGATTAATACCCACCCTGTTGTCATTTTATCTGATTTTGGGGAAGATATGATGCCCCTTAAATTTTGACCATTTTTTCAACCCGCAGCCTTTTGTTTTTTTGGGGTTTTCGGCGTAACCTCCGGAGCTGAAATTTCTTTGGAACAACGATAATTCTTTCTAATCTCTGCAATTTCTCAATTAATACCCACCCCGTCGTCATTTTATCAGGTTTTGGGGAAGATCTGACGCCCTTCAAATTTTGACCATTTTTTCAACCCGCGGCCTGTCGTTTTTTTTTTTTCGGGTTTTCGGCGTAACCTCCGGAGCTGAAATTTCTTTGGAACAAAGATAAATCTCTCTAATCTCTGCAATTTCTCGATTAATACCCACCCTGTTGTCATTTTATCAGGTTTTGGGGAAGATATGATGCCCTTTAAATTTTGACCATTTTTTCAACCTGCGGCCTTTTGTTTTTTTGGGGTTTTCGGTGTAACCTCCGGAGCTGAAATTTCTTTGGAACATAGATAATTCTTTCTAATCTCTGCAATTTCTCAATTAATACCCACCCCGTCGTCATTTTATCAGGTTTTGGGGAAGATCTGACGCCCTTCAAATTTTGACCATTTTTTAAACCCGCGGCCTGTCGTTTTTTTTTGGGTTTTCGGCGTAACCTCCGGAGCTTAAATTTCTTTGGAACAAAGATAATTCTTTCTAATCTCTGCAATTTCTCAATTAATACCCACCCTGTTGTCATTATATCAGGCTTTGGGGAAGATCTGACGCCCTTTAAATTTTGACCATATTTTCAACCCGCGGCCTGACGTTTTCTAAGAGTTTTCGGCGTAACCTCCGGAGCTGAAATTTCTTTGGAACAAAGATAAATCTCTCTAATCTCTGCAATTTCTCGATTAATACCCACCCTGTTGTCATTTTATCTGATTTTGGGGAAGATCTGACGCCCTTTAAATTTTGACCATTTTTTCAACCCGCGGCTTGTCGTTTTTTTCGACGTTTCGGCGTAACCTCCGGAGCTGAAATTTCTTTGGAACAAAGATGAATCTCTCTAATCTCTGCAATTTCTAGATTAATACCCACCCTGTTGTCATTTTATCAGGTTTTGGGGAAGATCTGACGCCATTCAAATTTTGACCATTTTTTCAAACCGCGGCCTGTCGTTTTTTTCGAGTTTTCGGCGTAACCTCCGGAGCTGAAATTTCTTTGGAACAACAATAATTCTCTCTAATCTCTGCAATTTCTCAATTAATACCCACCCCGTCGTCATTTTATCAGGTTTTGGGGAAGATCTGATGCCCTTCGAATTTTGACCATTTTTTCAACCCGCGGCCTGTCGATTGTTTCAGGTTTTCGGCGTAACCACCGGAACTGAAATTTCTTTGGAACAAAGATAAATCTCTCTAATCTCTGCAATTTCTCGATTAATACCCACCCTGTTGTCATTTCATCTGATTTTGGGGAAGATCTGACGCCCTTTAAATTTTGACCATTTTTTCAACCCGCGGCCTGTCGTTTTTTTCGGGTTTTCGGCATAACCTCCGGAGCTGAAATTTCTTTGGAACAAAGATAATTCTCTCTAATCTCTGCAATTTCTCAATTAATACCCACCCCGTCGTCATTTTATCAGGTTTTGGGGAAGATCTGACGCCCTTTAAATTTTGACCATTTTTTCAACCCGCGGCCTGACGTTTTCTAGGAGTTTTCGGCGTAACCTCCGGAGCTGAAATTTCTTTGGAACAAAGATAAATCTCTCTAATCTCTGCAATTTCTCGATTAATACCCACCCTGTTGTCATTTCATCTGATTTTGGGGAAGATATGATGCCCTTTAAATTTTGACCATTTTTTCAACCCGCGGCCTTTTGTTTTTTTGGGGTTTTCGGCGTAACCTCCAGAGCTGAAATTTCTTTGGAACATAGATAATTCTTTCTAATCTCTGCAATTTCTCAATTAATACCCACCCCATCGTCATTTTATCAGGTTTTGGGGAAGATCTGACGCCCTTTAAATTTTGACCAGTTTTTCAACCCGCGGCCTTTTGTGTTTTTTGGGTTTTCGGCGTAACCTCCGGAGCTGAAATTTCTTTGGAACAAAGATAATTCTTTCTAATCTCTGCAATTTCTCAATTAATACCCACCCCGTTGTCATTTTATCAGGTTTTGGGGAAGATCTGATGCCCTTCGAATTTTGACCATTTTTTCAACCCGCGGCCTTTTGTTTTTTTGGGGTTTTCGGCGTAACCTCCAGAGCTGAAATTTCTTTGGAACGTAGATAATTCTTTCTAATCTCTGCAATTTCTCAATTAATACCCACCCCATCGTCATTTTATCAGGTTTTGGGGAAGATCTGACGCCCTTTAAATTTTGACCAGTTTTTCAACCCGCGGCCTTTTGTGTTTTTTGGGTTTTCGGCGTAACCTCCGGAGCTGAAATTTCTTTGGAACAAAGATAATTCTTTCTAATCTCTGCAATTTCTCAATTAATACCCACCCCGTTGTCATTTTATCAGGTTTTGGGGAAGATCTGATGCCCTTCGAATTTTGACCATTTTTTCAACCCGCGGCCTGTCGATTGTTTCAGGTTTTCGGCGTAACCACCGGAACTGAAATTTCTTTGGAACAAAGATAATTCTCTCTAATCTCTGCAATTTCTCAATTAATACCCACCCCGTCGTCATTTTATCAGGTTTTGGGGAAGATCTGACGCCCTTCAAATTTTGACCATTTTTTCAACCCGCGGCCTGTCGTTTTTTTTTTTTCGGGTTTTCGGCGTAACCTCCGGAGCTGAAATTTCTTTGGAACAAAGATAAATCTCTCTAATCTCTGCAATTTCTCGATTAATACCCACCCTGTTGTCATTTTATCAGGTTTTGGGGAAGATATGATGCCCTTTAAATTTTGACCATTTTTTCAACCCGCGGCCTGTCGCTTTTTTCGGGTTTTCGGCATAACCTCCGGAGCTGAAATTTCTTTGGAACAAAGATAATTCTCTCTAATCTCTGCAATTTCTCAATTAATACCCACCCCGTCGTCATTTTATCAGGTTTTGGGGAAGATCTGACGCCATTTAAATTTTGACCATTTTTTCAACCCGCGGCCTGACGTTTTCTAGGAGTTTTCGGCGTAACCTCCGGAGCTGAAATTTCTTTGGAACAAAGATAAATCTCTCTAATCTCTGCAATTTCTCGATTAATACCCACCCTGTTGTCATTTTATCTGATTTTGGGGAAGATATGATGCCCTTTAAATTTAGACCATTTTTTCAACCCGCAGCCTTTTGTTTTTTTGGGGTTTTCGGCGTAACCTCCAGAGCTGAAATTTCTTTGGAACATAGATAATTCTTTCTAATCTCTGCAATTTCTCAATTAATACCCACCCCATCGTCATTTTATCAGGTTTTGGGGAAGATCTGACGCCCTTTAAATTTTGACCAGTTTTTCAACCCGCGGCCTTTTGTGTTTTTTGGGTTTTCGGCGTAACCTCCGGAGCTGAAATTTCTTTGGAACAAAGATAATTCTTTCTAATCTCTGCAATTTCTCAATTAATACCCACCCCGTTGTCATTTTATCAGGTTTTGGGGAAGATCTGATGCCCTTCGAATTTTGACCATTTTTTCAACCCGCGGCCTGTCGATTGTTTCAGGTTTTCGGCGTAACCACCGGAACTGAAATTTCTTTGGAACAAAGATAATTCTCTCTAATCTTTGCAATTTCTCGATTAATACCCACCCTGTTGTCATTTCATCTGATTTTGGGGAAGATATGATGCCCTTTAAATTTTGACCATTTTTTCAACCCGCGGCCTGTCGCTTTTTTCGGGTTTTCGGCATAACCTCCGGAGCTGAAATTTCTTTGGAACAAAGATAATTCTCTCTAATCTCTGCAATTTCTCAATTAATACCCACCCCGTCGTCATTTTATCAGGTTTTGGGGAAGATCTGACGCCCTTTAAATTTTGACCATTTTTTCAACCCGCGGCCTGACGTTTTCTAGGAGTTTTCGGCGTAACCTCCGCAGCTGAAATTTCTTTGGAACAAAGATAAATCTCTCTAATCTCTGCAATTTCTCGATTAATACCCACTCTGTTGTCATTTCATCTGATTTTGGGGAAGATATGATGCCCTTTAAATTTTGACCATTTTTTCAACCCGCGGCCTGTCGCTTTTTTCGGGTTTTCGGCATAACCTCCGGAGCTGAAATTTCTTTGGAACAAAGATAATTCTCTCTAATCTCTGCAATTTCTCAATTAATACCCACCCCGTTGTCATTTTATCTGGTTTTGGGGAAGATCTGACGCCCTTTAAATTTTGACCATTTTTTCAACCCGCGGCTTGACGTTTTCTAGGAGTTTTCGGCGTAACCTCCGGAGCTGAAATTTCTTTGGAACAAAGATAAATCTCTCTAATCTCTGCAATTTCTCGATTAATACCCACCCTGTTGTCATTTTATCTGATTTTGGGGAAGATATGATGCCCTTTAAATTTTGACCATTTTTTCAACCCGCAGCCTTTTGTTTTTTTGGGGTTTTCGGCGTAACCTCCGGAGCTGAAATTTCTTTGGAACAACGATAATTCTTTCTAATCTCTGCAATTTCTCAATTAATACCCACCCCGTCGTCATTTTATCAGGTTTTGGGGAAGATCTGACGCCCTTCAAATTTTGACCATTTTTTCAACCCGCGGCCTGTCGTTTTTTTTTTTTCGGGTTTTCGGCGTAACCTCCGGAGCTGAAATTTCTTTGGAACAAAGATAAATCTCTCTAATCTCTGCAATTTCTCGATTAATACCCACCCTGTTGTCATTTTATCAGGTTTTGGGGAAGATATGATGCCCTTTAAATTTTGACCATTTTTTCAACCTGCGGCCTTTTGTTTTTTTGGGGTTTTCGGCGTAACCTCCGGAGCTGAAATTTCTTTGGAACATAGATAATTCTTTCTAATCTCTGCAATTTCTCAATTAATACCCACCCCGTCGTCATTTTATCAGGTTTTGGGGAAGATCTGACGCCCTTCAAATTTTGACCATTTTTTAAACCCGCGGCCTGTCGTTTTTTTTTGGGTTTTCGGCGTAACCTCCGGAGCTGAAATTTCTTTGGAACAAAGATAATTCTTTCTAATCTCTGCAATTTCTCAATTAATACCCACCCTGTTGTCACTATATCAGGCTTTGGGGAAGATCTGACGCCCTTTAAATTTTGACCATATTTTCAACCCGCGGCCTGACGTTTTCTAAGAGTTTTCGGCGTAACCTCCGGAGCTGAAATTTCTTTGGAACAAAGATAAATCTCTCTAATCTCTGCAATTTCTCGATTAATACCCACCCTGTTGTCATTTTATCAGGTTTTGGGGAAGATCTGACGCCCTTCAAATTTTGACCATTTTTTCAACCCGCGGCCTGTCGTTTTTTTTTTTTCGGGTTTTCGGCGTAACCTCCGGAGCTGAAATTTCTTTGGAACAAAGATAAATCTCTCTAATCTCTGCAATTTCTCGATTAATACCCACCCTGTTGTCATTTTATCAGGTTTTGGGGAAGATATGATGCCCTTTAAATTTTGACCATTTTTTCAACCCGCGGCCTGACGTTTTCTAGGAGTTTTCGGCGTAACCTCCGCAGCTGAAATTTCTTTGGAACAAAGATAAATCTCTCTAATCTTTGCAATTTTTTCGATTAATACCCACCCTGTTGTCATTTCATCTGATTTTGGGGAAGATATGATGCCCTTTAAATTTTGACCATTTTTTCAACCCGCGGCCTGTCGCTTTTTTCGGGTTTTCGGCATAACCTCCGGAGCTGAAATTTCTTTGGAACAAAGATAATTCTCTCTAATCTCTGCAATTTCTCAATTAATACCCACCCCGTCGTCATTTTATCAGGTTTTGGGGAAGATCTGACGCCCTTTAAATTTTGACCATTTTTTCAACCCGCGGCCTGACGTTTTCTAGGAGTTTTCGGCGTAACCTCCGCAGCTGAAATTTCTTTGGAACAAAGATAAATCTCTCTAATCTTTGCAATTTCTCGATTAATACCCACCCTGTTGTCATTTCATCTGATTTTAGGGAAGATATGATGCCCTTTAAATTTTGACCATTTTTTCAACCCGCGGCCTGTCGCTTTTTTCGGGTTTTCGGCATAACCTCCGGAGCTGAAATTTCTTTGGAACAAAGATAATTCTCTCTAATCTCTGCAATTTCTCAATTAATACCCACCCCGTCGTCATTTTATCAGGTTTTGGGGAAGATCTGACGCCCTTTAAATTTTGACCATTTTTTCAACCCGCGGCCTGACGTTTTCTAGGAGTTTTCGGCGTAACCTCCGCAGCTGAAATTTCTTTGGAACAAAGATAAATCTCTCTAATCTCTGCAATTTCTCGATTAATACCCACTCTGTTGTCATTTCATCTGATTTTGGGGAAGATATGATGCCCTTTAAATTTTGACCATTTTTTCAACCCGCGGCCTGTCGCTTTTTTCGGGTTTTCGGCATAACCTCCGGAGCTGAAATTTCTTTGGAACAAAGATAATTCTCTCTAATCTCTGCAATTTCTCAATTAATACCCACCCCGTTGTCATTTTATCAGGTTTTGGGGAAGATCTGACGCCCTTTAAATTTTGACCATTTTTTCAACCCGCGGCTTGACGTTTTCTAGGAGTTTTCGGCGTAACCTCCGGAGCTGAAATTTCTTTGGAACAAAGATAAATCTCTCTAATCTCTGCAATTTCTCGATTAATACCCACCCTGTTGTCATTTTATCTGATTTTGGGGAAGATATGATGCCCTTTAAATTTTGACCATTTTTTCAACCCGCAGCCTGACGTTTTTTTGGGGTTTTCGGCGTAACCTCCGGAGCTGAAATTTCTTTGGAACAACGATAATTCTTTCTAATCTCTGCAATTTCTCAATTAATACCCACCCCGTCGTCATTTTATCAGGTTTTGGGGAAGATCTGACGCCCTTCAAATTTTGACCATTTTTTCAACCCGCGGCCTGACGTTTTCTAGGAGTTTTCGGCGTAACCTCCGCAGCTGAAATTTCTTTGGAACAAAGATAAATCTCTCTAATCTCTGCAATTTCTCGATTAATACCCACTCTGTTGTCATTTCATCTGATTTTGGGGAAGATATGATGCCCTTTAAATTTTGACCATTTTTTCAACCCGCGGCCTGTCGCTTTTTTCGGGTTTTCGGCATAACCTCCGGAGCTGAAATTTCTTTGGAACAAAGATAATTCTCTCTAATCTCTGCAATTTCTCAATTAATACCCACCCCGTTGTCATTTTATCAGGTTTTGGGGAAGATCTGACGCCCTTTAAATTTTGACCATTTTTTCAACCCGCGGCTTGACGTTTTCTAGGAGTTTTCGGCGTAACCTCCGGAGCTGAAATTTCTTTGGAACAAAGATAAATCTCTCTAATCTCTGCAATTTCTCGATTAATACCCACCCTGTTGTCATTTTATCTGATTTTGGGGAAGATATGATGCCCCTTAAATTTTGACCATTTTTTCAACCCGCAGCCTTTTGTTTTTTTGGGGTTTTCGGCGTAACCTCCGGAGCTGAAATTTCTTTGGAACAACGATAATTCTTTCTAATCTCTGCAATTTCTCAATTAATACCCACCCCGTCGTCATTTTATCAGGTTTTGGGGAAGATCTGACGCCCTTCAAATTTTGACCATTTTTTCAACCCGCGGCCTGTCGTTTTTTTTTTTTCGGGTTTTCGGCGTAACCTCCGGAGCTGAAATTTCTTTGGAACAAAGATAAATCTCTCTAATCTCTGCAATTTCTCGATTAATACCCACCCTGTTGTCATTTTATCAGGTTTTGGGGAAGATATGATGCCCTTTAAATTTTGACCATTTTTTCAACCTGCGGCCTTTTGTTTTTTTGGGGTTTTCGGTGTAACCTCCGGAGCTGAAATTTCTTTGGAACATAGATAATTCTTTCTAATCTCTGCAATTTCTCAATTAATACCCACCCCGTCGTCATTTTATCAGGTTTTGGGGAAGATCTGACGCCCTTCAAATTTTGACCATTTTTTAAACCCGCGGCCTGTCGTTTTTTTTTTGGGTTTTCGGCGTAACCTCCGGAGCTTAAATTTCTTTGGAACAAAGATAATTCTTTCTAATCTCTGCAATTTCTCAATTAATACCCACCCTGTTGTCATTATATCAGGCTTTGGGGAAGATCTGACGCCCTTTAAATTTTGACCATATTTTCAACCCGCGGCCTGACGTTTTCTAAGAGTTTTCGGCGTAACCTCCGGAGCTGAAATTTCTTTGGAACAAAGATAAATCTCTCTAATCTCTGCAATTTCTCGATTAATACCCACCCTGTTGTCATTTTATCTGATTTTGGGGAAGATCTGACGCCCTTTAAATTTTGACCATTTTTTCAACCCGCGGCTTGTCGTTTTTTTCGACGTTTCGGCGTAACCTCCGGAGCTGAAATTTCTTTGGAACAAAGATGAATCTCTCTAATCTCTGCAATTTCTAGATTAATACCCACCCTGTTGTCATTTTATCAGGTTTTGGGGAAGATCTGACGCCATTCAAATTTTGACCATTTTTTCAAACCGCGGCCTGTCGTTTTTTTCGAGTTTTCGGCGTAACCTCCGGAGCTGAAATTTCTTTGGAACAACAATAATTCTCTCTAATCTCTGCAATTTCTCAATTAATACCCACCCCGTCGTCATTTTATCAGGTTTTGGGGAAGATCTGATGCCCTTCGAATTTTGACCATTTTTTCAACCCGCGGCCTGTCGATTGTTTCAGGTTTTCGGCGTAACCACCGGAACTGAAATTTCTTTGGAACAAAGATAAATCTCTCTAATCTCTGCAATTTCTCGATTAATACCCACCCTGTTGTCATTTCATCTGATTTTGGGGAAGATCTGACGCCCTTTAAATTTTGACCATTTTTTCAACCCGCGGCCTGTCGTTTTTTTCGGGTTTTCGGCATAACCTCCGGAGCTGAAATTTCTTTGGAACAAAGATAATTCTCTCTAATCTCTGCAATTTCTCAATTAATACCCACCCCGTCGTCATTTTATCAGGTTTTGGGGAAGATCTGACGCCCTTTAAATTTTGACCATTTTTTCAACCCGCGGCCTGACGTTTTCTAGGAGTTTTCGGCGTAACCTCCGGAGCTGAAATTTCTTTGGAACAAAGATAAATCTCTCTAATCTCTGCAATTTCTCGATTAATACCCACCCTGTTGTCATTTCATCTGATTTTGGGGAAGATATGATGCCCTTTAAATTTTGACCATTTTTTCAACCCGCGGCCTTTTGTTTTTTTGGGGTTTTCGGCGTAACCTCCAGAGCTGAAATTTCTTTGGAACATAGATAATTCTTTCTAATCTCTGCAATTTCTCAATTAATACCCACCCCATCGTCATTTTATCAGGTTTTGGGGAAGATCTGACGCCCTTTAAATTTTGACCAGTTTTTCAACCCGCGGCCTTTTGTGTTTTTTGGGTTTTCGGCGTAACCTCCGGAGCTGAAATTTCTTTGGAACAAAGATAATTCTTTCTAATCTCTGCAATTTCTCAATTAATACCCACCCCGTTGTCATTTTATCAGGTTTTGGGGAAGATCTGATGCCCTTCGAATTTTGACCATTTTTTCAACCCGCGGCCTTTTGTTTTTTTGGGGTTTTCGGCGTAACCTCCAGAGCTGAAATTTCTTTGGAACGTAGATAATTCTTTCTAATCTCTGCAATTTCTCAATTAATACCCACCCCATCGTCATTTTATCAGGTTTTGGGGAAGATCTGACGCCCTTTAAATTTTGACCAGTTTTTCAACCCGCGGCCTTTTGTGTTTTTTGGGTTTTCGGCGTAACCTCCGGAGCTGAAATTTCTTTGGAACAAAGATAATTCTTTCTAATCTCTGCAATTTCTCAATTAATACCCACCCCGTTGTCATTTTATCAGGTTTTGGGGAAGATCTGATGCCCTTCGAATTTTGACCATTTTTTCAACCCGCGGCCTGTCGATTGTTTCAGGTTTTCGGCGTAACCACCGGAACTGAAATTTCTTTGGAACAAAGATAATTCTCTCTAATCTCTGCAATTTCTCAATTAATACCCACCCCGTCGTCATTTTATCAGGTTTTGGGGAAGATCTGACGCCCTTCAAATTTTGACCATTTTTTCAACCCGCGGCCTGTCGTTTTTTTTTTTTCGGGTTTTCGGCGTAACCTCCGGAGCTGAAATTTCTTTGGAACAAAGATAAATCTCTCTAATCTCTGCAATTTCTCGATTAATACCCACCCTGTTGTCATTTTATCAGGTTTTGGGGAAGATATGATGCCCTTTAAATTTTGACCATTTTTTCAACCCGCGGCCTGTCGCTTTTTTCGGGTTTTCGGCATAACCTCCGGAGCTGAAATTTCTTTGGAACAAAGATAATTCTCTCTAATCTCTGCAATTTCTCAATTAATACCCACCCCGTCGTCATTTTATCAGGTTTTGGGGAAGATCTGACGCCCTTTAAATTTTGACCATTTTTTCAACCCGCGGCCTGACGTTTTCTAGGAGTTTTCGGCGTAACCTCCGCAGCTGAAATTTCTTTGGAACAAAGATAAATCTCTCTAATCTTTGCAATTTCTCGATTAATACCCACCCTGTTGTCATTTCATCTGATTTTAGGGAAGATATGATGCCCTTTAAATTTTGAACATTTTTTCAACCCGCAGCCTGTCGCTTTTTTCGGGTTTTTGGCATAACCTCCGGAGCTGAAATTTCTTTGGAACAAAGATAATTCTCTCTAATCTCTGCAATTTCTCAATTAATACCCACCCCGTCGTCATTTTATCAGGTTTTGGGGAAGATCTGACGCCCTTTAAATTTTGACCATTTTTTCAACCCGCGGCCTGACGTTTTCTAGGAGTTTTCGGCGTAACCTCCGGAGCTGAAATTTCTTTGGAACAAAGATAAATCTCTCTAATCTCTGCAATTTCTCGATTAATACCCACCCTGTTGTCATTTTATCTGATTTTGGGGAAGATATGATGCCCTTTAAATTTTGACCATTTTTTCAACACGCGGCCTGTCGCTTTTTTTGGGGTTTTCGGCGTAACCTCCAGATCTGAAATTTCTTTGGAACATAGATAATTCTTTCTAATCTCTGCAATTTCTCAATTAATACCCACCCCATCGTCATTTTATCAGGTTTTGGGGAAGATCTGACGCCCTTTAAATTTTGACCAGTTTTTCAACCCGCGGCCTTTTGTGTTTTTTGGGTTTTCGGCGTAACCTCCGGAGCTGAAATTTCTTTGGAACAAAGATAATTCTTTCTAATCTCTGCAATTTCTCAATTAATACCCACCCCGTTGTCATTTTATCAGGTTTTGGGGAAGATCTGATGCCCTTCGAATTTTGACCATTTTTTCAACCCGCGGCCTGTCGATTGTTTCAGGTTTTCGGCGTAACCACCGGAACTGAAATTTCTTTGGAACAAAGATAAATCTCTCTAATCTCTGCAATTTCTCGATTAATACCCACCCTGTTGTCATTTCATCTGATTTTGGGGAAGATCTGACGCCCTTTAAATTTTGACCATTTTTTCAACCCGCGGCCTGTCGTTTTTTTCGGGTTTTCGGCATAACCTCCGGAGCTGAAATTTCTTTGGAACAAAGATAATTCTCTCTAATCTCTGCAATTTCTCAATTAATACCCACCCCGTCGTCATTTTATCAGGTTTTGGGGAAGATCTGACGCCCTTTAAATTTTGACCATTTTTTCAACCCGCGGCCTGACGTTTTCTAGGAGTTTTCGGCGTAACCTCCGGAGCTGAAATTTCTTTGGAACAAAGATAAATCTCTCTAATCTCTGCAATTTCTCGATTAATACCCACCCTGTTGTCATTTCATCTGATTTTGGGGAAGATATGATGCCCTTTAAATTTTGACCATTTTTTCAACCCGCGGCCTTTTGTTTTTTTGGGGTTTTCGGCGTAACCTCCAGAGCTGAAATTTCTTTGGAACATAGATAATTCTTTCTAATCTCTGCAATTTCTCAATTAATACCCACCCCATCGTCATTTTATCAGGTTTTGGGGAAGATCTGACGCCCTTTAAATTTTGACCAGTTTTTCAACCCGCGGCCTTTTGTGTTTTTTGGGTTTTCGGCGTAACCTCCGGAGCTGAAATTTCTTTGGAACAAAGATAATTCTTTCTAATCTCTGCAATTTCTCAATTAATACCCACCCCGTTGTCATTTTATCAGGTTTTGGGGAAGATCTGATGCCCTTCGAATTTTGACCATTTTTTCAACCCGCGGCCTTTTGTTTTTTTGGGGTTTTCGGCGTAACCTCCAGAGCTGAAATTTCTTTGGAACGTAGATAATTCTTTCTAATCTCTGCAATTTCTCAATTAATACCCACCCCATCGTCATTTTATCAGGTTTTGGGGAAGATCTGACGCCCTTTAAATTTTGACCAGTTTTTCAACCCGCGGCCTTTTGTGTTTTTTGGGTTTTCGGCGTAACCTCCGGAGCTGAAATTTCTTTGGAACAAAGATAATTCTTTCTAATCTCTGCAATTTCTCAATTAATACCCACCCCGTTGTCATTTTATCAGGTTTTGGGGAAGATCTGATGCCCTTCGAATTTTGACCATTTTTTCAACCCGCGGCCTGTCGATTGTTTCAGGTTTTCGGCGTAACCACCGGAACTGAAATTTCTTTGGAACAAAGATAATTCTCTCTAATCTCTGCAATTTCTCAATTAATACCCACCCCGTCGTCATTTTATCAGGTTTTGGGGAAGATCTGACGCCCTTCAAATTTTGACCATTTTTTCAACCCGCGGCCTGTCGTTTTTTTTTTTTCGGGTTTTCGGCGTAACCTCCGGAGCTGAAATTTCTTTGGAACAAAGATAAATCTCTCTAATCTCTGCAATTTCTCGATTAATACCCACCCTGTTGTCATTTTATCAGGTTTTGGGGAAGATATGATGCCCTTTAAATTTTGACCATTTTTTCAACCCGCGGCCTGTCGCTTTTTTCGGGTTTTCGGCATAACCTCCGGAGCTGAAATTTCTTTGGAACAAAGATAATTCTCTCTAATCTCTGCAATTTCTCAATTAATACCCACCCCGTCGTCATTTTATCAGGTTTTGGGGAAGATCTGACGCCCTTTAAATTTTGACCATTTTTTCAACCCGCGGCCTGACGTTTTCTAGGAGTTTTCGGCGTAACCTCCGCAGCTGAAATTTCTTTGGAACAAAGATAAATCTCTCTAATCTTTGCAATTTCTCGATTAATACCCACCCTGTTGTCATTTCATCTGATTTTAGGGAAGATATGATGCCCTTTAAATTTTGAACATTTTTTCAACCCGCAGCCTGTCGCTTTTTTCGGGTTTTTGGCATAACCTCCGGAGCTGAAATTTCTTTGGAACAAAGATAATTCTCTCTAATCTCTGCAATTTCTCAATTAATACCCACCCCGTCGTCATTTTATCAGGTTTTGGGGAAGATCTGACGCCCTTTAAATTTTGACCATTTTTTCAACCCGCGGCCTGACGTTTTCTAGGAGTTTTCGGCGTAACCTCCGGAGCTGAAATTTCTTTGGAACAAAGATAAATCTCTCTAATCTCTGCAATTTCTCGATTAATACCCACCCTGTTGTCATTTTATCTGATTTTGGGGAAGATATGATGCCCTTTAAATTTTGACCATTTTTTCAACACGCGGCCTGTCGCTTTTTTTGGGGTTTTCGGCGTAACCTCCAGAGCTGAAATTTCTTTGGAACATAGATAATTCTTTCTAATCTCTGCAATTTCTCAATTAATACCCACCCCATCGTCATTTTATCAGGTTTTGGGGAAGATCTGACGCCCTTTAAATTTTGACCAGTTTTTCAACCCGCGGCCTTTTGTGTTTTTTGGGTTTTCGGCGTAACCTCCGGAGCTGAAATTTCTTTGGAACAAAGATAATTCTTTCTAATCTCTGCAATTTCTCAATTAATACCCACCCCGTTGTCATTTTATCAGGTTTTGGGGAAGATCTGATGCCCTTCGAATTTTGACCATTTTTTCAACCCGCGGCCTGTCGATTGTTTCAGGTTTTCGGCGTAACCACCGGAACTGAAATTTCTTTGGAACAAAGATAATTCTCTCTAATCTTTGCAATTTCTCGATTAATACCCACCCTGTTGTCATTTCATCTGATTTTGGGGAAGATATGATGCCCTTTAAATATTGACCATTTTTTCAACCCGCGGCCTGTCGCTTTTTTCGGGTTTTCGGCATAACCTCCGGAGCTGAAATTTCTTTGGAACAAAGATAATTCTCTCTAATCTCTGCAATTTCTCAATTAATACCCACCCCGTCGTCATTTTATCAGGTTTTGGGGAAGATCTGACGCCCTTTAAATTTTGACCATTTTTTCAACCCGCGGCCTGACGTTTTCTAGGAGTTTTCGGCGTAACCTCCGGAGCTGAAATTTCTTTGGAACAAAGATAAATCTCTCTAATCTCTGCAATTTCTCGATTAATACCCACCCTGTTGTCATTTTATCAGGTTTTGGGGAAGATCTGACGCCCTTCAAATTTTGACCATTTTTTCAACCCGCGGCCTGTCGTTTTTTTTTTTTCGGGTTTTCGGCGTAACCTCCGGAGCTGAAATTTCTTTGGAACAAAGATAAATCTCTCTAATCTCTGCAATTTCTCGATTAATACCCACCCTGTTGTCATTTTATCAGGTTTTGGGGAAGATATGATGCCCTTTAAATTTTGACCATTTTTTCAACCCGCGGCCTGTCGCTTTTTTCGGGTTTTCGGCATAACCTCCGGAGCTGAAATTTCTTTGGAACAAAGATAATTCTCTCTAATCTCTGCAATTTCTCAATTAATACCCACCCCGTCGTCATTTTATCAGGTTTTGGGGAAGATCTGACGCCCTTTAAATTTTGACCATTTTTTCAACCCGCGGCCTGACGTTTTCTAGGAGTTTTCGGCGTAACCTCCGCAGCTGAAATTTCTTTGGAACAAAGATAAATCTCTCTAATCTTTGCAATTTCTCGATTAATACCCACCCTGTTGTCATTTCATCTGATTTTGGGGAAGATATGATGCCCTTTAAATTTTGACCATTTTTTCAACCCGCGGCCTGTCGCTTTTTTCGGGTTTTCGGCATAACCTCCGGAGCTGAAATTTCTTTGGAACAAAGATAATTCTCTCTAATCTCTGCAATTTCTCAATTAATACCCACCCCGTCGTCATTTTATCAGGTTTTGGGGAAGATCTGACGCCCTTTAAATTTTGACCATTTTTTCAACCCGCGGCCTGACGTTTTCTAGGAGTTTTCGGCGTAACCTCCGCAGCTGAAATTTCTTTGGAACAAAGATAAATCTCTCTAATCTTTGCAATTTCTCGATTAATACCCACCCTGTTGTCATTTCATCTGATTTTAGGGAAGATATGATGCCCTTTAAATTTTGAACATTTTTTCAACCCGCAGCCTGTCGCTTTTTTCGGGTTTTCGGCATAACCTCCGGAGCTGAAATTTCTTTGGAACAAAGATAATTCTCTCTAATCTCTGCAATTTCTCAATTAATACCCACCCCGTCGTCATTTTATCAGGTTTTGGGGAAGATCTGATGCCCTTCGAATTTTGACCATTTTTTCAACCCGCGGCCTGACGTTTTCTAGGAGTTTTCGGCGTAACCTCCGCAGCTGAAATTTCTTTGGAACAAAGATAAATCTCTCTAATCTCTGCAATTTCTCGATTAATACCCACTCTGTTGTCATTTCATCTGATTTTGGGGAAGATATGATGCCCTTTAAATTTTGACCATTTTCTCAACCCGCGGCCTGTCGCTTTTTTCGGGTTTTCGGCATAACCTCCGGAGCTGAAATTTCTTTGGAACAAAGATAATTCTCTCTAATCTCTGCAATTTCTCAATTAATACCCACCCCGTTGTCATTTTATCAGGTTTTGGGGAAGATCTGACGCCCTTTAAATTTTGACCATTTTTTCAACCCGCGGCCTGACGTTTTCTAGGAGTTTTCGGCGTAACCTCCGGAGCTGAAATTTCTTTGGAACAAAGATAAATCTCTCTAATCTTTGCAATTTCTCGATTAATACCCACCCTGTTGTCATTTTATCTGATTTTGGGGAAGATATGATGCCCTTTAAATTTTGACCATTTTTTCAACCCGCAGCCTTTTGTTTTTTTGGGGTTTTCGGCGTAACCTCCGGAGCTGAAATTTCTTTGGAACAACGATAATTCTTTCTAATCTCTGCAATTTCTCAATTAATACCCACCCCGTCGTCATTTTATCAGGTTTTGGGGAAGATCTGACGCCCTTTAAATTTTGACCATTTTTTCAACCCGCGGCCTGACGTTTTCTAGGAGTTTTCGGCGTAACCTCCGCAGCTGAAATTTCTTTGGAACAAAGATAAATCTCTCTAATCTTTGCAATTTCTCGATTAATACCCACCCTGTTGTCATTTCATCTGATTTTAGGGAAGATATGATGCCCTTTAAATTTTGAACATTTTTTCAACCCGCGGCCTGTCGCTTTTTTCGGGTTTTCGGCATAACCTCCGGAGCTGAAATTTCTTTGGAACAAAGATAATTCTCTCTAATCTCTGCAATTTCTCAATTAATACCCACCCCGTCGTCATTTTATCAGGTTTTGGGGAAGATCTGACGCCCTTTAAATTTTGACCATTTTTTCAACCCGCGGCCTGACGTTTTCTAGGAGTTTTCGGCGTAACCTCCGCAGCTGAAATTTCTTTGGAACAAAGATAAATCTCTCTAATCTCTGCAATTTCTCGATTAATACCCACTCTGTTGTCATTTCATCTGATTTTGGGGAAGATATGATGCCCTTTAAATTTTGACCATTTTTTCAACCCGCGGCCTGTCGCCTTTTTCGGGTTTTCGGCATAACCTCCGGAGCTGAAATTTCTTTGGAACAAAGATAATTCTCTCTAATCTCTGCAATTTCTCAATTAATACCCACCCCGTTGTCATTTTATCAGGTTTTGGGGAAGATCTGACGCCCTTTAAATTTTGACCATTTTTTCAACCTGCGGCCTGACGTTTTCTAGGAGTTTTCGGCGTAACCTCCGGAGCTGAAATTTCTTTGGAACAAAGATAAATCTCTCTAATCTCTGCAATTTCTCGATTAATACCCACCCTGTTGTCATTTTATCTGATTTTGGGGAAGATATGATGCCCTTTAAATTTTGACCATTTTTTCAACCCGCAGCCTTTTGTTTTTTTGGGGTTTTCGGCGTAACCTCCGGAGCTGAAATTTCTTTGGAACAACGATAATTCTTTCTAATCTCTGCAATTTCTCAATTAATACCCACCCCGTCGTCATTCTATCAGGTTTTGGGGAAGATCTGACGCCCTTCAAATTTTGACCATTTTTTCAACCCGCGGCCTGTCGTTTTTTTTTTTTCGGGTTTTCGGCGTAACCTCCGGAGCTGAAATTTCTTTGGAACAAAGATAAATCTCTCTAATCTCTGCAATTTCTCGATTAATACCCACCCTGTTGTCATTTTATCAGGTTTTGGGGAAGATATGATGCCCTTTAAATTTTGACCATTTTTTCAACCTGCGGCCTTTTGTTTTTTTGGGGTTTTCGGTGTAACCTCCGGAGCTGAAATTTCTTTGGAACATAGATAATTCTTTCTAATCTCTGCAATTTCTCAATTAATACCCACCCCGTCGTCATTTTATCAGGTTTTGGGGAAGATCTGACGCCCTTCAAATTTTGACCATTCTTTAAACCCGCGGCCTGTTGTTTTTTTTTGGGTTTTCGGCGTAACCTCCGGAGCTGAAATTTCTTTGGAACAAAGATAATTCTTTCTAATCTCTGCAATTTCTCAATTAATACCCACCCTGTTGTCATTATATCAGGCTTTGGGGAAGATCTGACGCCCTTTAAATTTTGACCATATTTTCAACCCGCGGCCTGACGTTTTCTAAGAGTTTTCGGCGTAACCTCCGGAGCTGAAATTTCTTTGGAACAAAGATAAATCTCTCTAATCTCTGCAATTTCTCGATTAATACCCACCCTGTTGTCATTTTATCTGATTTTGGGGAAGATCTGACGCCCTTTAAATTTTGACCATTTTTTCAACCCGCGGCCTGTCGTTTTTTTCGACGTTTCGGCGTAACCTCCGGAGCTGAAATTTCTTTGGAACAAAGATGAATCTCTCTAATCTCTGCAATTTCTAGATTAATACCCACCCTGTTGTCATTTTATCAGGTTTTGGGGAAGATCTGACGCCATTCAAATTTTGACCATTTTTTCAAACCGTGGCCTGTCGTTTTTTTCGAGTTTTCGGCGTAACCTCCGGAGCTGAAATTTCTTTGGAACAACAATAATTCTCTCTAATCTCTGCAATTTCTCAATTAATACCCACCCCGTCGTCATTTTATCAGGTTTTGGGGAAGATCTGATGCCCTTCGAATTTTGACCATTTTTTCAACCCGCGGCCTGTCGATTGTTTCAGGTTTTCGGCGTAACCATTGGAACTGAAATTTCTTTGGAACAAAGATAAATCTCTCTAATCTCTGCAATTTCTCAATTAATACCCACCCCGTTGTCATTTTATCAGGTTTTGGGGAAGATCTGACGCCCTTTAAATTTTGACCATTTTTTCAACCCGCGGCCTGACGTTTTCTAGGAGTTTTCGGCGTAACCTCCGCAGCTTAAATTTCTTTGGAACAAAGATAAATCTCTCTAATCTCTGCAATTTCTCGATTAATACCCACCCTGTTGTCATTTCATCTGATTTTGGGGAAGATATGATGCCCTTTAAATTTAGACCATTTTTTCAACCCGCGGCCTGTCGCTTTTTTCGGGTTTTCGGCATAACCTCCGGAGCTGAAATTTCTTTGGAACAAAGATAATTCTCTCTAATCTCTGCAATTTCTCAATTAATACCCACCCCGTCGTCATTTTATCAGGTTTTGGGGAAGATCTGACGCCATTTAAATTTTGACCATTTTTTCAACCCGCGGCCTGACGTTTTCTAGGAGTTTTCGGCGTAACCTCCGGAGCTGAAATTTCTTTGGAACAAAGATAAATCTCTCTAATCTCTGCAATTTCTCGATTAATACCCACCCTGTTGTCATTTTATCTGATTTTGGGGAAGATATGATGCCCTTTAAATTTTGACCATTTTTTCAATCCGCGGCCTTTTGTTTTTTTGGGGTTTTCGGCGTAACCTCCAGAGCTGAAATTTCTTTGGAACATAGATAATTCTTTCTAATCTCTGCAATTTCTCAATTAATACCCACCCCATCGTCATTTTATCAGGTTTTGGGGAAGATCTGACGCCCTTTAAATTTTGACCAGTTTTTCAACCCGCGGCCTTTTGTGTTTTTTGGGTTTTCGGCGTAACCTCCGGAGCTGAAATTTCTTTGGAACAAAGATAATTCTTTCTAATCTCTGCAATTTCTCAATTAATACCCACCCCGTTGTCATTTTATCAGGTTTTGGGGAAGATCTGATGCCCTTCGAATTTTGACCATTTTTTCAACCCGCGGCCTGTCGATTGTTTCAGGTTTTCGGCGTAACCACCGGAACTGAAATTTCTTTGGAACAAAGATAATTCTCTCTAATCTTTGCAATTTCTCGATTAATACCCACCCTGTTGTCATTTCATCTGATTTTGGGGAAGATATGATGCCCTTTAAATTTTGACCATTTTTTCAACCCACGGCCTGTCGCTTTTTTCGGGTTTTCGGCATAACCTCCGGAGCTGAAATTTCTTTGGAACAAAGATAATTCTCTCTAATCTCTGCAATTTCTCAATTAATACCCACCCCGTCGTCATTTTATCAGGTTTTGGGGAAGATCTGACGCCCTTTAAATTTTGACCATTTTTTCAACCCGCGGCCTGACGTTTTCTAGGAGTTTTCGGCGTAACCTCCGGAGCTGAAATTTCTTTGGAACAAAGATAAATCTCTCTAATCTCTGCAATTTCTCGATTAATACCCACCCTGTTGTCATTTTATCTGATTTTGGGGAAGATATGATGCCCTTTAAATTTTGACCATTTTTTCAAACCGCAGCCTTTTGTTTTTTTGGGGTTTTCGGCGTAACCTCCGGAGCTGAAATTTCTTTGGAACAACGATAATTCTTTCTAATCTCTGCAATTTCTCGATTAATACCCACCCTGTTGTCATTTTATCAGGTTTTGGGGAAGATCTGACGCCCTTCAAATTTTGACCATTTTTTCAACCCGCGGCCTGTCGTTTTTTTTTTTTCGGGTTTTCGGCGTAACCTCCGGAGCTGAAATTTCTTTGGAACAAAGATAATTCTCTCTAATCTCTGCAATTTCTCAATTAATACCCACCCCGTCGTCATTTTATCAGGTTTTGGGGAAGATCTGACGCCCTTTAAATTTTGACCATTTTTTCAACCCGCGGCCTGACGTTTTCTAGGAGTTTTCGGCGTAACCTCCGCAGCTGAAATTTCTTTGGAACAAAGATAAATCTCTCTAATCTTTGCAATTTCTCGATTAATACCCACCCTGTTGTCATTTCATCTGATTTTGGGGAAGATATGATGCCCTTTAAATTTTGACCATTTTTTCAACCCGCGGCCTGTCGCTTTTTTCGGGTTTTCGGCGTAACCTCCGGAGCTGAAATTTCTTTGGAACAAAGATAAATCTCTCTAATCTCTGCAATTTCTCGATTAATACCCACCCTGTTGTCATTTTATCTGATTTTGGGGAAGATATGATGCCCTTTAAATTTTGACCATTTTTTCAACCCGCAGCCTTTTGTTTTTTTGGGGTTTTCGGCGTAACCTCCGGAGCTGAAATTTCTTTGGAACAACGATAATTCTTTCTAATCTCTGCAATTTCTCAATTAATACCCACCCCGTCGTCATTTTATCAGGTTTTGGAGAAGATCTGACGCCCTTCAAATTTTGACCATTTTTTCAACCCGCGGCCTGTCGTTTTTTTTTTTTCGGGTTTTCGGCGTAACCTCCGGAGCTGAAGTTTCTTTGGAACAAAGATAAATCTCTCTAATCTCTGCAATTTCTCAATTAATACCCACCCCGTTGTCATTTTATCAGGTTTTGGGGAAGATCTGACGCCCTTTAAATTTTGACCATTTTTTCAACCCGCGGCCTGTCGTTTTTTTCGAGTTTTCGGCGTAACCTCCGGAGCTGAAATTTCTTTGGAACAAAGATAATTCTTTCTAATCTCTCCAATTTCTCAATTAATACCCACCCCGTTGTCATTATATCAGGCTTTGGGGAAGATCTGAGGCCCTTTAAATTTTGACCATATTTTCAACCCGCGGCCTGACGTTTTCTAGGAGTTTTCGGCGTAACCTACGGAGGTGAAATTTCTTTGGAACAAAGATAAATCTCTCTAATCTCTGCAATTTCTCGATTAATACCCACCCTGTTGTCATTTTATCTGATTTTGGGGAAGATATGATGCCCTTTAAATTTTGACCATTTTTTCAACCCGCGGCCTTTTGTTTTTTTGGGGTTTTCGGCGTAACCTCCGGAGCTGAAATTTCTTTGGAACATAGATAATTCTTTCTAATCTCTGCAATTTCTCAATTAATACCCACCCCGTCGTCATTTTATCAGGTTTTGGGGAAGATCTGACGCCCTTCAAATTTTGACCATTTTTTCAACCTGCGGCCTTTTATGTTTTTTGGGTTTTCGGCGTAACCTCCGGAGCTGAAATTTCTTTGGAACAAAGATAAATCTCTCTAATCTCTGCAATTTCTCAATTAATACCCACCCCGTTGTCATTTTATCAGGTTTTGGGGAAGATCTGACGCCCTTTAAATTATGACCATTTTTTCAACCCGCGGCCTGACGCTTTCTAGGAGTTTTCGGCGTAACCTCCGCAGCTGAAATTTCTTTGGAACAAAGATAAATCTCTCTAATCTCTGCAATTTCTCGATTAATACCCACCCTGTTGTCATTTTATCAGGTTTTGGGGAAGATCTGACGCCATTCAAAATTTGACCATTTTTTCAAATCGCGGCCTGTCGTTTTTTTCGAGTTTTCGGCGTAACCTCCGGAGCTGAAATTTCTTTGGAACAAAGATAAATCTCTCTAATCGCTGCAATTTCTCAATTAATACCCACCCCGTTGTCATTTTATCAGGTTTTGGGGAAGATCTGACACCCTTTAAATTTTGACCATTTTCTCAACCCGCGGCCTGACGCTTTCTAGGAGTTTTCGGCGTAACCTCCGCAGCTGAAATTTCTTTGGAACAAAGATAAATCTCTCTAATCTCTGCAATTTCTCGATTAATACCCACCCTGTTGTCATTCTATCAGGTTTTGGGGAAGATCTGACGCCATTCAAAATTTGACCATTTTTTCAAATCGCGGCCTGTCGTTTTTTTCGAGTTTTCGGCGTAACCTCCGGAGCTGAAATTTCTTTGGAACAAAGATAATTCTTTCTAATCTCTGCAATTTCTCAATTAATACCCACCCCGTTGTCATTTTATCAGGCTTTGGGGAAGATCTGACGCCCTTTAAATTTTGACCATATTTTCAACCCGCGGCCTGACGTTTTCTAGGAGTTTTCGGCGTAACCTCCGGAGCTGAAGTTTCTTTGGAACAAAGATAAATCTCTCTAATCTCTGCAATTTCTCGATTAATACCCACCCTGTTGTCATTTTATCTGATTTTGGGGAAGATATGATGCCCTTTAAATTTTGACCATTTTTTCAACCCGCGGCCTGTCGTTTTTTTTGGGTTTTCGCCATAACCTCCGGAGCAGAAATTTCTTTGGAACAAAGATAATTCTTTCTAATCTCTGCAATTTCTCAATTAATACCCGCCCCATTGTCATTTTATCAGGTTTTGGGGAAGATCTGACGCCCTTCAAATTTTGACCATTTTTTCAACCCACGGCCTAATGTTTTTTACGAGTTTTCGGCGTAACCTCCGGAGCTGAAATTTCTTTGGAACATAGATAATTCTTTCTAATGTCTGCAATTTCTCAATTAATACCCACCCCGTCGTCATTTTATCAGGTTTTGGGGAAGATCTGACGCCCTTCAAATTTTGACCATTTTTTCAAACCGCGGCCTGTCGTATTTTTCGAGTTTTCGGCGTAACCTCCGGAGCTGAAATTTCTTTGGAACAAAGATAATTCTTTCTAATCTCTGCAATTTCTCAATTAATACCCACCCCGTTGTCAATATATCAGGTTTTGGGGAAGATCTGACGCCCTTTAAATTTTGACCATATTTTCAACCCGCGGCCTGACGTTTTCTAGGAGTTTTCGGCGTAACCTCCGCAGCTGAAATTTCTTTGGAACAAAGATAAATCTCTCTAATCTCTGCAATTTCTCGATTAATACCCACCCTGTTGTCATTTTATCTGATTTTGGGGAAGATATGATGCCCTTTAAATTTTGACCATTTTTTCAACCCGCGGCCTTTTTTTTGGGGTTTTCGGCGTAACCTCCGGAGCTGAAATTTCTTTGGAACATAGATAATTCTTTCTAATCTCTGCAATTTCTCAATTAATACCCACCCCGTCGTCATTTTATCAGGTTTTGGGGAAGATCTGACGCCCTTCAAATTTTGACCATTTTTTCAACCCGCGACCTGTCGTTTTTTTTGAGTTTTCGGCGTAACCTCCGGAGCTGAAATTTCTTTGGAACAAAGATAATTCTTTCTAATCTCTGCAATTTCTCAATTAATACCCACCCCGTTGTCATTTTATCAGGCTTTGGGGAAGATCTGACGCCCTTTAAATTTTGACCATATTTTCAACCCGCGGCCTGACGTTTTCTAGGAGTTTTCGGCGTAACCTCCGGAGCTGAAATTTCTTTGGAACAAAGATAAATCTCTCTAATCTCTGCAATTTCTCGATTAATACCCACCCTGTTGTCATTTTATCTGATTTTGGGGAAGATATGATGCCCTTTAAATTTTGACCATTTTTTCAACCCGCGGCCTTTTGTTTTTTTGGGGTTTTCGGCGTAACCTCCAGAGCTGAAATTTCTTTGGAACGTAGATAATTCTTTCTAATCTCTGCAATTTCTCAATTAATACCCACCCCATCGTCATTTTATCAGGTTTTGGGGAAGATCTGACGCCCTTTAAATTTTGACCAGTTTTTCAACCCGCGGCCTTTTGTGTTTTTTGGGTTTTCGGCGTAACCTCCGGAGCTGAAATTTCTTTGGAACAAAGATAATTCTTTCTAATCTCTGCAATTTCTCAATTAATACCCACCCCGTTGTCATTTTATCAGGTTTTGGGGAAGATCTGATGCCCTTCGAATTTTGACCATTTTTTCAACCCGCGGCCTGTCGATTGTTTCAGGTTTTCGGCGTAACCACCGGAACTGAAATTTCTTTGGAACAAAGATAAATCTCTCTAATCTTTGCAATTTCTCGATTAATACCCACCCTGTTGTCATTTCATCTGATTTTGGGGAAGATATGATGCCCTTTAAATTTTGACCATTTTTTCAACCCGCGGCCTGTCGCTTTTTTCGGGTTTTCGGCATAACCTCCGCAGCTGAAATTTCTTTGGAACAAAGATAATTCTCTCTAATCTCTGCAATTTCTCAATTAATACCCACCCCGTCGTCATTTTATCAGGTTTTGGGGAAGATCTGACGCCCTTTAAATTTTGACCATTTTTTCAACCCGCGGCCTGACGTTTTCTAGGAGTTTTCGGCGTAACCTCCGGAGCTGAAATTTCTTTGGAACAAAGATAAATCTCTCTAATCTCTGCAATTTCTCGATTAATACCCACCCTGTTGTCATTTTATCTGATTTTGGGGAAGATATGATGCCCTTTAAATTTTGACCATTTTTTCAACCCGCAGCCTTTTGTTTTTTTGGGGTTTTCGGCGTAACCTCCGGAGCTGAAATTTCTTTGGAACAACGATAATTCTTTCTAATCTCTGTAATTTCTCGATTAATACCCACCCTGTTGTCATTTTATCAGGTTTTGGGGAAGATCTGACGCCCTTCAAATTTTGACCATTTTTTCAACCCGCGGCCTGTCGTTTTTTTTTTTTCGGGTTTTCGGCGTAACCTCCGGAGCTGAAATTTCTTTGGAACAAAGATAAATCTCTCTAATCTCTGCAATTTCTCGATTAATACCCACCCTGTTGTCATTTTATCAGGTTTTGGGGAAGATATGATGCCCTTTAAATTTTGACCATTTTTTCAACCCGCGGCCTGTCGCTTTTTTCGGGTTTTCGGCATAACCTCCGGAGCTGAAATTTCTTTGGAACAAAGATAATTCTCTCTAATCTCTGCAATTTCTCAATTAATACCCACCCCGTCGTCATTTTATCAGGTTTTGGGGAAGATCTGACGCCCTTTAAATTTTGACCATTTTTTCAACCCGCGGCCTGACGTTTTCTAGGAGTTTTCGGCGTAACCTCCGCAGCTGAAATTTCTTTGGAACAAAGATAATTCTTTCTAATCTCTGCAATTTCTCAATTAATACCCACCCCGTTGTCATTTTATCAGGTTTTGGGGAAGATCTGATGCCCTTCGAATTTTGACCATTTTTTCAACCCGCGGCCTGTCGATTGTTTCAGGTTTTCGGCGTAACCACCGGAACTGAAATTTCTTTGGAACAAAGATAATTCTCTCTAATCTTTGCAATTTCTCGATTAATACCCACCCTGTTGTCATTTCATCTGATTTTGGGGAAGATATGATGCCCTTTAAATATTGACCATTTTTTCAACCCGCGGCCTGTCGCTTTTTTCGGGTTTTCGGCATAACCTCCGGAGCTGAAATTTCTTTGGAACAAAGATAATTCTCTCTAATCTCTGCAATTTCTCAATTAATACCCACCCCGTCGTCATTTTATCAGGTTTTGGGGAAGATCTGACGCCCTTTAAATTTTGACCATTTTTTCAACCCGCGGCCTGACGTTTTCTAGGAGTTTTCGGCGTAACCTCCGGAGCTGAAATTTCTTTGGAACAAAGATAAATCTCTCTAATCTCTGCAATTTCTCGATTAATACCCACCCTGTTGTCATTTTATCTGATTTTGGGGAAGATATGATGCCCTTTAAATTTTGACCATTTTTTCAACCCGCAGCCTGACGTTTTTTTGGGGTTTTCGGCGTAACCTCCGGAGCTGAAATTTCTTTGGAACAACGATAATTCTTTCTAATCTCTGCAATTTCTCGATTAATACCCACCCTGTTGTCATTTTATCAGGTTTTGGGGAAGATCTGACGCCCTTCAAATTTTGACCATTTTTTCAACCCGCGGCCTGTCGTTTTTTTTTTTTCGGGTTTTCGGCGTAACCTCCGGAGCTGAAATTTCTTTGGAACAAAGATAAATCTCTCTAATCTCTGCAATTTCTCGATTAATACCCACCCTGTTGTCATTTTATCAGGTTTTGGGGAAGATATGATGCCCTTTAAATTTTGACCATTTTTTCAACCCGCGGCCTGTCGCTTTTTTCGGGTTTTCGGCATAACCTCCGGAGCTGAAATTTCTTTGGAACAAAGATAATTCTCTCTAATCTCTGCAATTTCTCAATTAATACCCACCCCGTCGTCATTTTATCAGGCTTTGGGGAAGATCTGACGCCCTTTAAATTTTGACCATTTTTTCAACCCGCGGCCTGACGTTTTCTAGGAGTTTTCGGCGTAACCTCCGCAGCTGAAATTTCTTTGGAACAAAGATAAATCTCTCTAATCTTTGGAATTTCTCGATTAATACCCACCCTGTTGTCATTTCATCTGATTTTGGGGAAGATATGATGCCCTTTAAATTTAGACCATTTTTTCAACCCGCGGCCTGTCGCTTTTTTCGGGTTTTCGGCATAACCTCCGGAGCTGAAATTTCTTTGGAACAAAGATAATTCTCTCTAATCTCTGCAATTTCTCAATTAATACCCACCCCGTCGTCATTTTATCAGGTTTTGGGGAAGATCTGACGCCCTTTAAATTTTGACCATTTTTTCAACCCGCGGCCTGACGTTTTCTAGGAGTTTTCGGCGTAACCTCCGGAGCTGAAATTTCTTTGGAACAAAGATAAATCTCTCTAATCTCTGCAATTTCTCGATTAATACCCACCCTGTTGTCATTTTATCTGATTTTGGGGAAGATATGATGCCCTTTAAATTTTGACCATTTTTTCAACCTGCGGCCTTTTGTTTTTTTGGGGTTTTCGGCGTAACCTCCAGAGCTGAAATTTCTTTGGAACATAGATAATTCTTTCTAATCTCTGCAATTTCTCAATTAATACCCACCCCATCGTCATTTTATCAGGTTTTGGGGAAGATCTGACGCCCTTTAAATTTTGACCAGTTTTTCAACCCGCGGCCTTTTGTGTTTTTTGGGTTTTCGGCGTAACCTCCGGAGCTGAAATTTCTTTGGAACAAAGATAATTCTTTCTAATCTCTGCAATTTCTCAATTAATACCCACCCCGTTGTCATTTTATCAGGTTTTGGGGAAGATCTGATGCCCTTCGAATTTTGACCATTTTTTCAACCCGCGGCCTTTTGTTTTTTTGGGGTTTTCGGCGTAACCTCCAGAGCTGAAATTTCTTTGGAACGTAGATAATTCTTTCTAATCTCTGCAATTTCTCAATTAATACCCACCCCATCGTCATTTTATCAGGTTTTGGGGAAGATCTGACGCCCTTTAAATTTTGACCAGTTTTTCAACCCGCGGCCTTTTGTGTTTTTTGGGTTTTCGGCGTAACCTCCGGAGCTGAAATTTCTTTGGAACAAAGATAATTCTTTCTAATCTCTGCAATTTCTCAATTAATACCCACCCCGTTGTCATTTTATCAGGTTTTGGGGAAGATCTGATGCCCTTCGAATTTTGACCATTTTTTCAACCCGCGGCCTGTCGATTGTTTCAGGTTTTCGGCGTAACCACCGGAACTGAAATTTCTTTGGAACAAAGATAAATCTCTCTAATCTTTGCAATTTCTCGATTAATACCCACCCTGTTGTCATTTCATCTGATTTTGGGGAAGATATGATGCCCTTTAAATTTTGACCATTTTTTCAACCCGCGGCCTGTCGCTTTTTTCGGGTTTTCGGTATAACCTCCGCAGCTGAAATTTCTTTGGAACAAAGATAATTCTCTCTAATCTCTGCAATTTCTCAATTAATACCCACCCCGTCGTCATTTTATCAGGTTTTGGGGAAGATCTGACGCCCTTTAAATTTTGACCATTTTTTCAACCCGCGGCCTGACGTTTTCTAGGAGTTTTCGGCGTAACCTCCGGAGCTGAAATTTCTTTGGAACAAAGATAAATCTCTCTAATCTCTGCAATTTCTCGATTAATACCCAGCCTGTTGTCATTTTATCTGATTTTGGGGAAGATATGATGCCCTTTAAATTTTGACCATTTTTTCAACCCGCAGCCTTTTGTTTTTTTGGGGTTTTCGGCGTAACCTCCGGAGCTGAAATTTCTTTGGAACAACGATAATTCTTTCTAATCTCTGTAATTTCTCGATTAATACCCACCCTGTTGTCATTTTATCAGGTTTTGGGGAAGATCTGACGCCCTTCAAATTTTGACCATTTTTTCAACCCGCGGCCTGTCGTTTTTTTTTTTTCGGGTTTTCGGCGTAACCTCCGGAGCTGAAATTTCTTTGGAACAAAGATAAATCTCTCTAATCTCTGCAATTTCTCGATTAATACCCACCCTGTTGTCATTTTATCAGGTTTTGGGGAAGATATGATGCCCTTTAAATTTTGACCATTTTTTCAACCCGCGGCCTGTCGCTTTTTTCGGGTTTTCGGCATAACCTCCGGAGCTGAAATTTCTTTGGAACAAAGATAATTCTCTCTAATCTCTGCAATTTCTCAATTAATACCCACCCCGTCGTCATTTTATCAGGTTTTGGGGAAGATCTGACGCCCTTTAAATTTTGACCATTTTTTCAACCCGTGGCCTGACGTTTTCTAGGAGTTTTCGGCGTAACCTCCGCAGCTGAAATTTCTTTGGAACAAAGATAATTCTTTCTAATCTCTGCAATTTCTCAATTAATACCCACCCCGTTGTCATTTTATCAGGTTTTGGGGAAGATCTGATGCCCTTCGAATTTTGACCATTTTTTCAACCCGCGGCCTGTCGATTGTTTCAGGTTTTCGGCGTAACCACCGGAACTGAAATTTCTTTGGAACAAAGATAATTCTCTCTAATCTTTGCAATTTCTCGATTAATACCCACCCTGTTGTCATTTCATCTGATTTTGGGGAAGATATGATGCCCTTTAAATATTGACCATTTTTTCAACCCGCGGCCTGTCGCTTTTTTCGGGTTTTCGGCATAACCTCCGGAGCTGAAATTTCTTTGGAACAAAGATAATTCTCTCTAATCTCTGCAATTTCTCAATTAATACCCACCCCGTCGTCATTTTATCAGGTTTTGGGGAAGATCTGACGCCCTTTAAATTTTGACCATTTTTTCAACCCGCGGCCTGACGTTTTCTAGGAGTTTTCGGCGTAACCTCCGGAGCTGAAATTTCTTTGGAACAAAGATAAATCTCTCTAATCTCTGCAATTTCTCGATTAATACCCACCCTGTTGTCATTTTATCTGATTTTGGGGAAGATATGATGCCCTTTAAATTTTGACCATTTTTTCAACCCGCAGCCTTTTGTTTTTTTGGGGTTTTCGGCGTAACCTCCGGAGCTGAAATTTCTTTGGAACAAAGATAATTCTTTCTAATCTCTGCAATTTCTCGATTAATACCCACCCTGTTGTCATTTTATCAGGTTTTGGGGAAGATCTGACGCCCTTTAAATTTTGACCATTTTTTCAACCCGCGGTCTGACGTTTTCTAGGAGTTTTCGGCGTAACCTCCGGAGCTGAAATTTCTTTGGAACAAAGATAAATCTCTCTAATCTCTGCAATTTCTCGATTAATACCCACCCTGTTGTCATTTTATCTGATTTTGGGGAAGATATGATGCCCTTTAAATTTTGACCATTTTTTCAACCCGCAGCCTTTTGTTTTTTTGGGGTTTTCGGCGTAACCTCCGGAGCTGAAATTTCTTTGGAACAACGATAATTCTTTCTAATCTCTGTAATTTCTCGATTAATACCCACCCTGTTGTCATTTTATCAGGTTTTGGGGAAGATCTGACGCCCTTTAAATTTTGACCATTTTTTCAACCCGCGGCCTGTCGTTTTTTTTTTTTCGGGTTTTCGGCGTAACCTCCGGAGCTGAAATTTCTTTGGAACAAAGATAAATCTCTCTAATCTCTGCAATTTCTCGATTAATACCCACCCTGTTGTCATTTTATCAGGTTTTGGGGAAGATATGATGCCCTTTAAATTTTGACCATTTTTTCAACCCGCGGCCTGTCGCTTTTTTCGGGTTTTCGGCATAACCTCCGGAGCTGAAATTTCTTTGGAACAAAGATAATTCTCTCTAATCTCTGCAATTTCTCAATTAATACCCACCCCGTCGTCATTTTATCAGGTTTTGGGGAAGATCTGACGCCCTTTAAATTTTGACCATTTTTTCAACCCGCGGCCTGACGTTTTCTAGGAGTTTTCGGCGTAACCTCCGCAGCTGAAATTTCTTTGGAACAAAGATAAATCTCTCTAATCCTTGCAATTTCTCGATTAATACCCACCCTGTTGTCATTTCATCTGATTTTGGGGAAGATATGATGCCCTTTAAATTTTGACCATTTTTTCAACCAGCGGCCTGTCGCTTTTTTCGGGTTTTCGGCATAACCTCCGGAGCTGAAATTTCTTTGGAACAAAGATAATTCTCTCTAATCTCTGCAATTTCTCAATTAATACCCACCCCGTCGTCATTTTATCAGGTTTTGGGGAAGATCTGACGCCCTTTAAATTTTGACCATTTTTTCAACCCGCGGCCTGACGTTTTCTAGGAGTTTTCGGCGTAACCTCCGCAGCTGAAATTTCTTTGGAACAAAGATAAATCTCTCTAATCTTTGCAATTTCTCGATTAATACCCACCCTGTTGTCATTTCATCTGATTTTAGGGAAGATATGATGCCCTTTAAATTTTGAACATTTTTTCAACCCGCGGCCTGTCGCTTTTTTCGGGTTTTCGGCATAACCTCCGGAGCTGAAATTTCTTTGGAACAAAGATAATTCTCTCTAATCTCTGCAATTTCTCAATTAATACCCACCCCGTCGTCATTTTATCAGGTTTTGGGGAAGATCTGACGCCCTTTAAATTTTGACCATTTTTTCAACCCGCGGCCTGACGTTTTCTAGGAGTTTTCGGCGTAACCTCCGCAGCTGAAATTTCTTTGGAACAAAGATAAATCTCTCTAATCTTTGCAATTTCTCGATTAATACCCACCCTGTTGTCATTTCATCTGATTTTGGGGAAGATATGATGCCCTTTAAATTTAGACCATTTTTTCAACCCGCGGCCTGTCGCTTTTTTCGGGTTTTCGGCATAACCTCCGGAGCTGAAATTTCTTTGGAACAAAGATAATTCTCTCTAATCTCTGCAATTTCTCAATTAATACCCACCCCGTCGTCATTTTATCAGGTTTTGGGGAAGATCTGACGCCCTTTAAATTTTGACCATTTTTTCAACCCGCGGCCTGACGTTTTCTAGGAGTTTTCGGCGTAACCTCCGGAGCTGAAATTTCTTTGGAACAAAGATAAATCTCTCTAATCTCTGCAATTTCTCGATTAATACCCACCCTGTTGTCATTTTATCTGATTTTGGGGAAGATATGATGCCCTTTAAATTTTGACCATTTTTTCAACCTGCGGCCTTTTGTTTTTTTGGGGTTTTCGGCGTAACCTCCAGAGCTGAAATTTCTTTGGAACATAGATAATTCTTTCTAATCTCTGCAATTTCTCAATTAATACCCACCCCATCGTCATTTTATCAGGTTTTGGGGAAGATCTGACGCCCTTTAAATTTTGACCAGTTTTTCAACCCGCGGCCTTTTGTGTTTTTTGGGTTTTCGGCGTAACCTCCGGAGCTGAAATTTCTTTGGAACAAAGATAATTCTTTCTAATCTCTGCAATTTCTCAATTAATACCCACCCCGTTGTCATTTTATCAGGTTTTGGGGAAGATCTGATGCCCTTCGAATTTTGACCATTTTTTCAACCCACGGCCTTTTGTTTTTTTGGGGTTTTCGGCGTAACCTCCAGAGCTGAAATTTCTTTGGAACGTAGATAATTCTTTCTAATCTCTGCAATTTCTCAATTAATACCCACCCCATCGTCATTTTATCAGGTTTTGGGGAAGATCTGACGCCCTTTAAATTTTGACCAGTTTTTCAACCCGCGGCCTTTTGTGTTTTTTGGGTTTTCGGCGTAACCTCCGGAGCTGAAATTTCTTTGGAACAAAGATAATTCTTTCTAATCTCTGCAATTTCTCAATTAATACCCACCCCGTTGTCATTTTATCAGGTTTTGGGGAAGATCTGATGCCCTTCGAATTTTGACCATTTTTTCAACCCGCGGCCTGTCGATTGTTTCAGGTTTTCGGCGTAACCACCGGAACTGAAATTTCTTTGGAACAAAGATAAATCTCTCTAATCTTTGCAATTTCTCGATTAATACCCACCCTGTTGTCATTTCATCTGATTTTGGGGAAGATATGATGCCCTTTAAATTTTGACCATTTTTTCAACCCGCGGCCTGTCGCTTTTTTCGGGTTTTCGGTATAACCTCCGCAGCTGAAATTTCTTTGGAACAAAGATAATTCTCTCTAATCTCTGCAATTTCTCAATTAATACCCACCCCGTCGTCATTTTATCAGGTTTTGGGGAAGATCTGACGCCCTTTAAATTTTGACCATTTTTTCAACCCGCGGCCTGACGTTTTCTAGGAGTTTTCGGCGTAACCTCCGGAGCTGAAATTTCTTTGGAACAAAGATAAATCTCTCTAATCTCTGCAATTTCTCGATTAATACCCAGCCTGTTGTCATTTTATCTGATTTTGGGGAAGATATGATGCCCTTTAAATTTTGACCATTTTTTCAACCCGCAGCCTTTTGTTTTTTTGGGGTTTTCGGCGTAACCTCCGGAGCTGAAATTTCTTTGGAACAACGATAATTCTTTCTAATCTCTGTAATTTCTCGATTAATACCCACCCTGTTGTCATTTTATCAGGTTTTGGGGAAGATCTGACGCCCTTCAAATTTTGACCATTTTTTCAACCCGCGGCCTGTCGTTTTTTTTTTTTCGGGTTTTCGGCGTAACCTCCGGAGCTGAAATTTCTTTGGAACAAAGATAAATCTCTCTAATCTCTGCAATTTCTCGATTAATACCCACCCTGTTGTCATTTTATCAGGTTTTGGGGAAGATATGATGCCCTTTAAATTTTGACCATTTTTTCAACCCGTGGCCTGACGTTTTCTAGGAGTTTTCGGCGTAACCTCCGCAGCTGAAATTTCTTTGGAACAAAGATAATTCTTTCTAATCTCTGCAATTTCTCAATTAATACCCACCCCGTTGTCATTTTATCAGGTTTTGGGGAAGATCTGATGCCCTTCGAATTTTGACCATTTTTTCAACCCGCGGCCTGTCGATTGTTTCAGGTTTTCGGCGTAACCACCGGAACTGAAATTTCTTTGGAACAAAGATAATTCTCTCTAATCTTTGCAATTTCTCGATTAATACCCACCCTGTTGTCATTTCATCTGATTTTGGGGAAGATATGATGCCCTTTAAATTTTGACCATTTTTTCAACCCGCGGCCTGTCGCTTTTTTCGGGTTTTCGGCATAACCTCCGGAGCTGAAATTTCTTTGGAACAAAGATAATTCTCTCTAATCTCTGCAATTTCTCAATTAATACCCACCCCGTCGTCATTTTATCAGGTTTTGGGGAAGATCTGACGCCCTTTAAATTTTGACCATTTTTTCAACCCGCGGCCTGACGTTTTCTAGGAGTTTTCGGCGTAACCTCCGGAGCTGAAATTTCTTTGGAACAAAGATAAATCTCTCTAATCTCTGCAATTTCTCGATTAATACCCACCCTGTTGTCATTTTATCTGATTTTGGGGAAGATATGATGCCCTTTAAATTTTGACCATTTTTTCAACCCGCGGCCTTTTGTTTTTTTGGGGTTTTCGGCGTAACCTCCAGAGCTGAAATTTCTTTGGAACATAGATAATTCTTTCTAATCTCTGCAATTTCTCAATTAATACCCACCCCATCGTCATTTTATCAGGTTTTGGGGAAGATCTGACGCCCTTTAAATTTTGACCAGTTTTTCAACCCGTGGCCTTTTGTGTTTTTTGGGTTTTCGGCGTAACCTCCGGAGCTGAAATTTCTTTGGAACAAAGATAATTCTTTCTAATCTCTGCAATTTCTCAATTAATACCCACCCCGTTGTCATTTTATCAGGTTTTGGGGAAGATCTGATGCCCTTCGAATTTTGACCATTTTTTCAACCCGCGGCCTGTCGATTGTTTCAGGTTTTCGGCGTAACCACCGGAACTGAAATTTCTTTGGAACAAAGATAATTCTCTCTAATCTTTGCAATTTCTCGATTAATACCCACCCTGTTGTCATTTCATCTGATTTTGGGGAAGATATGATGCCCTTTAAATATTGACCATTTTTTCAACCCGCGGCCTGTCGCTTTTTTCGGGTTTTCGGCATAACCTCCGGAGCTGAAATTTCTTTGGAACAAAGATAATTCTCTCTAATCTCTGCAATTTCTCAATTAATACCCACCCCGTCGTCATTTTATCAGGTTTTGGGGAAGATCTGACGCCCTTTAAATTTTGACCATTTTTTCAACCCGCGGCCTGACGTTTTCTAGGAGTTTTCGGCGTAACCTCCGGAGCTGAAATTTCTTTGGAACAAAGATAAATCTCTCTAATCTCTGCAATTTCTCGATTAATACCCACCCTGTTGTCATTTTATCTGATTTTGGGGAAGATATGATGCCCTTTAAATTTTGACCATTTTTTCAACCCGCAGCCTTTTGTTTTTTTGGGGTTTTCGGCGTAACCTCCGGAGCTGAAATTTCTTTGGAACAACGATAATTCTTTCTAATCTCTGCAATTTCTCGATTAATACCCACCCTGTTGTCATTTTATCAGGTTTTGGGGAAGATCTGACGCCCTTCAAATTTTGACCATTTTTTCAACCCGCGGCCTGTCGTTTTTTTTTTTTCGGGTTTTCGGCGTAACCTCCGGAGCTGAAATTTCTTTGGAACAAAGATAAATCTCTCTAATCTCTGCAATTTCTCGATTAATACCCACCCTGTTGTCATTTTATCAGGTTTTGGGGAAGATATGATGCCCTTTAAATTTTGACCATTTTTTCAACCCGCGGCCTGTCGCTTTTTTCGGGTTTTCGGCATAACCTCCGGAGCTGAAATTTCTTTGGAACAAAGATAATTCTTTCTAATCTCTGCAATTTCTCAATTAATACCCACCCCGTTGTCATTTTATCAGGTTTTGGGGAAGATCTGATGCCCTTCGAATTTTGACCATTTTTTCAACCCGCGGCCTGTCGATTGTTTCAGGTTTTCGGCGTAACCACCGGAACTGAAATTTCTTTGGAACAAAGATAATTCTCTCTAATCTTTGCAATTTCTCGATTAATACCCACCCTGTTGTCATTTCATCTGATTTTGGGGAAGATATGATGCCCTTTAAATATTGACCATTTTTTCAACCCGCGGCCTGTCGCTTTTTTCGGGTTTTCGGCATAACCTCCGGAGCTGAAATTTCTTTGGAACAAAGATAATTCTCTCTAATCTCTGCAATTTCTCAATTAATACCCACCCCGTCGTCATTTTATCAGGTTTTGGGGAAGATCTGACGCCCTTTAAATTTTGACCATTTTTTCAACCCGCGGCCTGACGTTTTCTAGGAGTTTTCGGCGTAACCTCCGGAGCTGAAATTTCTTTGGAACAAAGATAAATCTCTCTAATCTCTGCAATTTCTCGATTAATACCCACCCTGTTGTCATTTTATCTGATTTTGGGGAAGATATGATGCCCTTTAAATTTTGACCATTTTTTCAACCCGCAGCCTTTTGTTTTTTTGGGGTTTTCGGCGTAACCTCCGGAGCTGAAATTTCTTTGGAACAACGATAATTCTTTCTAATCTCTGCAATTTCTCGATTAATACCCACCCTGTTGTCATTTTATCAGGTTTTGGGGAAGATCTGACGCCCTTCAAATTTTGACCATTTTTTCAACCCGCGGCCTGTCGTTTTTTTTTTTTCGGGTTTTCGGCGTAACCTCCGGAGCTGAAATTTCTTTGGAACAAAGATAAATCTCTCTAATCTCTGCAATTTCTCGATTAATACCCACCCTGTTGTCATTTTATCAGGTTTTGGGGAAGATATGATGCCCTTTAAATTTTGACCATTTTTTCAACCCGCGGCCTGTCGCTTTTTTCGGGTTTTCGGCATAACCTCCGGAGCTGAAATTTCTTTGGAACAAAGATAATTCTCTCTAATCTCTGCAATTTCTCAATTAATACCCACCCCGTCGTCATTTTATCAGGTTTTGGGGAAGATCTGACGCCCTTTAAATTTTGACCATTTTTTCAACCCGCGGCCTGACGTTTTCTAGGAGTTTTCGGCGTAACCTCCGCAGCTGAAATTTCTTTGGAACAAAGATAAATCTCTCTAATCTTTGCAATTTCTCGATTAATACCCACCCTGTTGTCATTTCATCTGATTTTGGGGAAGATATGATGCCCTTTAAATTTTGACCATTTTTTCAACCCGCGGCCTGTCGCTTTTTTCGGGTTTTCGGCATAACCTCCGGAGCTGAAATTTCTTTGGAACAAAGATAATTCTCTCTAATCTCTGCAATTTCTCAATTAATACCCACCCCGTCGTCATTTTATCAGGTTTTGGGGAAGATCTGACGCCCTTTAAATTTTGACCATTTTTTCAACCCGCGGCCTGACGTTTTCTAGGAGTTTTCGGCGTAACCTCCGCAGCTGAAATTTCTTTGGAACAAAGATAAATCTCTCTAATCTTTGCAATTTCTCGATTAATACCCACCCTGTTGTCATTTCATCTGATTTTAGGGAAGATATGATGCCCTTTAAATTTTGAACATTTTTTCAACCCGCAGCCTGTCGCTTTTTTCGGGTTTTCGGCATAACCTCCGGAGCTGAAATTTCTTTGGAACAAAGATAATTCTCTCTAATCTCTGCAATTTCTCAATTAATACCCACCCCGTCGTCATTTTATCAGGTTTTGGGGAAGATCTGACGCCCTTTAAATTTTGACCATTTTTTCAACCCGCGGCCTGACGTTTTCTAGGAGTTTTCGGCGTAACCTCCGGAGCTGAAATTTCTTTGGAACAAAGATAAATCTCTCTAATCTCTGCAATTTCTCGATTAATACCCACCCTGTTGTCATTTTATCTGATTTTGGGGAAGATATGATGCCCTTTAAATTTTGACCATTTTTTCAACACGCGGCCTGTCGCTTTTTTTGGGGTTTTCGGCGTAACCTCCAGAGCTGAAATTTCTTTGGAACATAGATAATTCTTTCTAATCTCTGCAATTTCTCAATTAATACCCACCCCATCGTCATTTTATCAGGTTTTGGGGAAGATCTGACGCCCTTTAAATTTTGACCAGTTTTTCAACCCGCGGCCTTTTGTGTTTTTTGGGTTTTCGGCGTAACCTCCGGAGCTGAAATTTCTTTGGAACAAAGATAATTCTTTCTAATCTCTGCAATTTCTCAATTAATACCCACCCCGTTGTCATTTTATCAGGTTTTGGGGAAGATCTGATGCCCTTCGAATTTTGACCATTTTTTCAACCCGCGGCCTGTCGATTGTTTCAGGTTTTCGGCGTAACCACCGGAACTGAAATTTCTTTGGAACAAAGATAATTCTCTCTAATCTTTGCAATTTCTCGATTAATACCCACCCTGTTGTCATTTCATCTGATTTTGGGGAAGATATGATGCCCTTTAAATATTGACCATTTTTTCAACCCGCGGCCTGTCGCTTTTTTCGGGTTTTCGGCATAACCTCCGGAGCTGAAATTTCTTTGGAACAAAGATAATTCTCTCTAATCTCTGCAATTTCTCAATTAATACCCACCCCGTCGTCATTTTATCAGGTTTTGGGGAAGATCTGACGCCCTTTAAATTTTGACCATTTTTTCAACCCGCGGCCTGACGTTTTCTAGGAGTTTTCGGCGTAACCTCCGGAGCTGAAATTTCTTTGGAACAAAGATAAATCTCTCTAATCTCTGCAATTTCTCGATTAATACCCACCCTGTTGTCATTTTATCAGGTTTTGGGGAAGATCTGACGCCCTTCAAATTTTGACCATTTTTTCAACCCGCGGCCTGTCGTTTTTTTTTTTTCGGGTTTTCGGCGTAACCTCCGGAGCTGAAATTTCTTTGGAACAAAGATAAATCTCTCTAATCTCTGCAATTTCTCGATTAATACCCACCCTGTTGTCATTTTATCAGGTTTTGGGGAAGATATGATGCCCTTTAAATTTTGACCATTTTTTCAACCCGCGGCCTGTCGCTTTTTTCGGGTTTTCGGCATAACCTCCGGAGCTGAAATTTCTTTGGAACAAAGATAATTCTCTCTAATCTCTGCAATTTCTCAATTAATACCCACCCCGTCGTCATTTTATCAGGTTTTGGGGAAGATCTGACGCCCTTTAAATTTTGACCATTTTTTCAACCCGCGGCCTGACGTTTTCTAGGAGTTTTCGGCGTAACCTCCGCAGCTGAAATTTCTTTGGAACAAAGATAAATCTCTCTAATCTTTGCAATTTCTCGATTAATACCCACCCTGTTGTCATTTCATCTGATTTTGGGGAAGATATGATGCCCTTTAAATTTTGACCATTTTTTCAACCCGCGGCCTGTCGCTTTTTTCGGGTTTTCGGCATAACCTCCGGAGCTGAAATTTCTTTGGAACAAAGATAATTCTCTCTAATCTCTGCAATTTCTCAATTAATACCCACCCCGTCGTCATTTTATCAGGTTTTGGGGAAGATCTGACGCCCTTTAAATTTTGACCATTTTTTCAACCCGCGGCCTGACGTTTTCTAGGAGTTTTCGGCGTAACCTCCGCAGCTGAAATTTCTTTGGAACAAAGATAAATCTCTCTAATCTTTGCAATTTCTCGATTAATACCCACCCTGTTGTCATTTCATCTGATTTTAGGGAAGATATGATGCCCTTTAAATTTTGAACATTTTTTCAACCCGCAGCCTGTCGCTTTTTTCGGGTTTTCGGCATAACCTCCGGAGCTGAAATTTCTTTGGAACAAAGATAATTCTCTCTAATCTCTGCAATTTCTCAATTAATACCCACCCCGTCGTCATTTTATCAGGTTTTGGGGAAGATCTGACGCCCTTTAAATTTTGACCATTTTTTCAACCCGCGGCCTGACGTTTTCTAGGAGTTTTCGGCGTAACCTCCGCAGCTGAAATTTCTTTGGAACAAAGATAAATCTCTCTAATCTCTGCAATTTCTCGATTAATACCCACTCTGTTGTCATTTCATCTGATTTTGGGGAAGATATGATGCCCTTTAAATTTTGACCATTTTCTCAACCCGCGGCCTGTCGCTTTTTTCGGGTTTTCGGCATAACCTCCGGAGCTGAAATTTCTTTGGAACAAAGATAATTCTCTCTAATCTCTGCAATTTCTCAATTAATACCCACCCCGTTGTCATTTTATCAGGTTTTGGGGAAGATCTGACGCCCTTTAAATTTTGACCATTTTTTCAACCCGCGGCCTGACGTTTTCTAGGAGTTTTCGGCGTAACCTCCGGAGCTGAAATTTCTTTGGAACAAAGATAAATCTCTCTAATCTCTGCAATTTCTCGATTAATACCCACCCTGTTGTCATTTTATCTGATTTTGGGGAAGATATGATGCCCTTTAAATTTTGACCATTTTTTCAACCCGCAGCCTTTTTTTTTTTTGGGGTTTTCGGCGTAACCTCCGGAGCTGAAATTTCTTTGGAACAACGATAATTCTTTCTAATCTCTGCAATTTCTCAATTAATACCCACTCCGTCGTCATTTTATCAGGTTTTGGGGAAGATCTGACGCCCTTTAAATTTTGACCATTTTTTCAACCCGCGGCCTGACGTTTTCTAGGAGTTTTCGGCGTAACCTCCGCAGCTGAAATTTCTTTGGAACAAAGATAAATCTCTCTAATCTTTGCAATTTCTCGATTAATACCCACCCTGTTGTCATTTCATCTGATTTTAGGGAAGATATGATGCCCTTTAAATTTTGAACATTTTTTCAACCCGCGGCCTGTCGCTTTTTTCGGGTTTTCGGCATAACCTCCGGAGCTGAAATTTCTTTGGAACAAAGATAATTCTCTCTAATCTCTGCAATTTCTCAATTAATACCCACCCCGTCGTCATTTTATCAGGTTTTGGGGAAGATCTGACGCCCTTTAAATTTTGACCATTTTTTCAACCCGCGGCCTGACGTTTTCTAGGAGTTTTCGGCGTAACCTCCGCAGCTGAAATTTCTTTGGAACAAAGATAAATCTCTCTAATCTCTGCAATTTCTCGATTAATACCCACTCTGTTGTCATTTCATCTGATTTTGGGGAAGATATGATGCCCTTTAAATTTTGACCATTTTTTCAACCCGCGGCCTGTCGCTTTTTTCGGGTTTTCGGCATAACCTCCGGAGCTGAAATTTCTTTGGAACAAAGATAATTCTCTCTAATCTCTGCAATTTCTCAATTAATACCCACCCCGTCGTCATTTTATCAGGTTTTGGGGAAGATCTGACGCCCTTTAAATTTTGACCATTTTTTCAACCCGCGGCCTGACGTTTTCTAGGAGTTTTCGGCGTAACCTCCGCAGCTGAAATTTCTTTGGAACAAAGATAAATCTCTCTAATCTTTGCAATTTCTCGATTAATACCCACCCTGTTGTCATTTCATCTGATTTTGGGGAAGATATGATGCCCTTTAAATTTTGACCATTTTTTCAACCCGCGGCCTGTCGCTTTTTTCGGGTTTTCGGCATAACCTCCGGAGCTGAAATTTCTTTGGAACAAAGATAATTCTCTCTAATCTCTGCAATTTCTCAATTAATACCCACCCCGTCGTCATTTTATCAGGTTTTGGGGAAGATCTGACGCCCTTTAAATTTTGACCATTTTTTCAACCCGCGGCCTGACGTTTTCTAGGAGTTTTCGGCGTAACCTCCGCAGCTGAAATTTCTTTGGAACAAAGATAAATCTCTCTAATCTTTGCAATTTCTCGATTAATACCCACCCTGTTGTCATTTCATCTGATTTTAGGGAAGATATGATGCCCTTTAAATTTTGAACATTTTTTCAACCCGCGGCCTGTCGCTTTTTTCGGGTTTTCGGCATAACCTCCGGAGCTGAAATTTCTTTGGAACAAAGATAATTCTCTCTAATCTCTGCAATTTCTCAATTAATACCCACCCCGTCGTCATTTTATCAGGTTTTGGGGAAGATCTGACGCCCTTTAAATTTTGACCATTTTTTCAACCCGCGGCCTGACGTTTTCTAGGAGTTTTCGGCGTAACCTCCGCAGCTGAAATTTCTTTGGAACAAAGATAAATCTCTCTAATCTTTGCAATTTCTCGATTAATACCCACCCTGTTGTCATTTCATCTGATTTTGGGGAAGATATGATGCCCTTTAAATTTAGACCATTTTTTCAACCCGCGGCCTGTCGCTTTTTTCGGGTTTTCGGCATAACCTCCGGAGCTGAAATTTCTTTGGAACAAAGATAATTCTCTCTAATCTCTGCAATTTCTCAATTAATACCCACCCCGTCGTCATTTTATCAGGTTTTGGGGAAGATCTGACGCCCTTTAAATTTTGACCATTTTTTCAACCCGCGGCCTGACGTTTTCTAGGAGTTTTCGGCGTAACCTCCGGAGCTGAAATTTCTTTGGAACAAAGATAAATCTCTCTAATCTCTGCAATTTCTCGATTAATACCCACCCTGTTGTCATTTTATCTGATTTTGGGGAAGATATGATGCCCTTTAAATTTTGACCATTTTTTCAACCTGCGGCCTTTTGTTTTTTTGGGGTTTTCGGCGTAACCTCCAGAGCTGAAATTTCTTTGGAACATAGATAATTCTTTCTAATCTCTGCAATTTCTCAATTAATACCCACCCCATCGTCATTTTATCAGGTTTTGGGGAAGATCTGACGCCCTTTAAATTTTGACCAGTTTTTCAACCCGCGGCCTTTTGTGTTTTTTGGGTTTTCGGCGTAACCTCCGGAGCTGAAATTTCTTTGGAACAAAGATAATTCTTTCTAATCTCTGCAATTTCTCAATTAATACCCACCCCGTTGTCATTTTATCAGGTTTTGGGGAAGATCTGATGCCCTTCGAATTTTGACCATTTTTTCAACCCGCGGCCTTTTGTTTTTTTGGGGTTTTCGGCGTAACCTCCAGAGCTGAAATTTCTTTGGAACGTAGATAATTCTTTCTAATCTCTGCAATTTCTCAATTAATACCCACCCCATCGTCATTTTATCAGGTTTTGGGGAAGATCTGACGCCCTTTAAATTTTGACCAGTTTTTCAACCCGCGGCCTTTTGTGTTTTTTGGGTTTTCGGCGTAACCTCCGGAGCTGAAATTTCTTTGGAACAAAGATAATTCTTTCTAATCTCTGCAATTTCTCAATTAATACCCACCCCGTTGTCATTTTATCAGGTTTTGGGGAAGATCTGATGCCCTTCGAATTTTGACCATTTTTTCAACCCGCGGCCTGTCGATTGTTTCAGGTTTTCGGCGTAACCACCGGAACTGAAATTTCTTTGGAACAAAGATAAATCTCTCTAATCTTTGCAATTTCTCGATTAATACCCACCCTGTTGTCATTTCATCTGATTTTGGGGAAGATATGATGCCCTTTAAATTTTGACCATTTTTTCAACCCGCGGCCTGTCGCTTTTTTCGGGTTTTCGGTATAACCTCCGCAGCTGAAATTTCTTTGGAACAAAGATAATTCTCTCTAATCTCTGCAATTTCTCAATTAATACCCACCCCGTCGTCATTTTATCAGGTTTTGGGGAAGATCTGACGCCCTTTAAATTTTGACCATTTTTTCAACCCGCGGCCTGACGTTTTCTAGGAGTTTTCGGCGTAACCTCCGGAGCTGAAATTTCTTTGGAACAAAGATAAATCTCTCTAATCTCTGCAATTTCTCGATTAATACCCAGCCTGTTGTCATTTTATCTGATTTTGGGGAAGATATGATGCCCTTTAAATTTTGACCATTTTTTCAACCCGCAGCCTTTTGTTTTTTTGGGGTTTTCGGCGTAACCTCCGGAGCTGAAATTTCTTTGGAACAACGATAATTCTTTCTAATCTCTGTAATTTCTCGATTAATACCCACCCTGTTGTCATTTTATCAGGTTTTGGGGAAGATCTGACGCCCTTCAAATTTTGACCATTTTTTCAACCCGCGGCCTGTCGTTTTTTTTTTTTCGGGTTTTCGGCGTAACCTCCGGAGCTGAAATTTCTTTGGAACAAAGATAAATCTCTCTAATCTCTGCAATTTCTCGATTAATACCCACCCTGTTGTCATTTTATCAGGTTTTGGGGAAGATATGATGCCCTTTAAATTTTGACCATTTTTTCAACCCGCGGCCTGTCGCTTTTTTCGGGTTTTCGGCATAACCTCCGGAGCTGAAATTTCTTTGGAACAAAGATAATTCTCTCTAATCTCTGCAATTTCTCAATTAATACCCACCCCGTCGTCATTTTATCAGGTTTTGGGGAAGATCTGACGCCCTTTAAATTTTGACCATTTTTTCAACCCGTGGCCTGACGTTTTCTAGGAGTTTTCGGCGTAACCTCCGCAGCTGAAATTTCTTTGGAACAAAGATAATTCTTTCTAATCTCTGCAATTTCTCAATTAATACCCACCCCGTTGTCATTTTATCAGGTTTTGGGGAAGATCTGATGCCCTTCGAATTTTGACCATTTTTTCAACCCGCGGCCTGTCGATTGTTTCAGGTTTTCGGCGTAACCACCGGAACTGAAATTTCTTTGGAACAAAGATAATTCTCTCTAATCTTTGCAATTTCTCGATTAATACCCACCCTGTTGTCATTTCATCTGATTTTGGGGAAGATATGATGCCCTTTAAATTTTGACCATTTTTTCAACCCGCGGCCTGTCGCTTTTTTCGGGTTTTCGGCATAACCTCCGGAGCTGAAATTTCTTTGGAACAAAGATAATTCTCTCTAATCTCTGCAATTTCTCAATTAATACCCACCCCGTCGTCATTTTATCAGGTTTTGGGGAAGATCTGACGCCCTTTAAATTTTGACCATTTTTTCAACCCGCGGCCTGACGTTTTCTAGGAGTTTTCGGCGTAACCTCCGGAGCTGAAATTTCTTTGGAACAAAGATAAATCTCTCTAATCTCTGCAATTTCTCGATTAATACCCACCCTGTTGTCATTTTATCTGATTTTGGGGAAGATATGATGCCCTTTAAATTTTGACCATTTTTTCAACCCGCGGCCTTTTGTTTTTTTGGGGTTTTCGGCGTAACCTCCAGAGCTGAAATTTCTTTGGAACATAGATAATTCTTTCTAATCTCTGCAATTTCTCAATTAATACCCACCCCATCGTCATTTTATCAGGTTTTGGGGAAGATCTGACGCCCTTTAAATTTTGACCAGTTTTTCAACCCGTGGCCTTTTGTGTTTTTTGGGTTTTCGGCGTAACCTCCGGAGCTGAAATTTCTTTGGAACAAAGATAATTCTTTCTAATCTCTGCAATTTCTCAATTAATACCCACCCCGTTGTCATTTTATCAGGTTTTGGGGAAGATCTGATGCCCTTCGAATTTTGACCATTTTTTCAACCCGCGGCCTGTCGATTGTTTCAGGTTTTCGGCGTAACCACCGGAACTGAAATTTCTTTGGAACAAAGATAATTCTCTCTAATCTTTGCAATTTCTCGATTAATACCCACCCTGTTGTCATTTCATCTGATTTTGGGGAAGATATGATGCCCTTTAAATATTGACCATTTTTTCAACCCGCGGCCTGTCGCTTTTTTCGGGTTTTCGGCATAACCTCCGGAGCTGAAATTTCTTTGGAACAAAGATAATTCTCTCTAATCTCTGCAATTTCTCAATTAATACCCACCCCGTCGTCATTTTATCAGGTTTTGGGGAAGATCTGACGCCCTTTAAATTTTGACCATTTTTTCAACCCGCGGCCTGACGTTTTCTAGGAGTTTTCGGCGTAACCTCCGGAGCTGAAATTTCTTTGGAACAAAGATAAATCTCTCTAATCTCTGCAATTTCTCGATTAATACCCACCCTGTTGTCATTTTATCTGATTTTGGGGAAGATATGATGCCCTTTAAATTTTGACCATTTTTTCAACCCGCAGCCTTTTGTTTTTTTGGGGTTTTCGGCGTAACCTCCGGAGCTGAAATTTCTTTGGAACAACGATAATTCTTTCTAATCTCTGCAATTTCTCGATTAATACCCACCCTGTTGTCATTTTATCAGGTTTTGGGGAAGATCTGACGCCCTTCAAATTTTGACCATTTTTTCAACCCGCGGCCTGTCGTTTTTTTTTTTTCGGGTTTTCGGCGTAACCTCCGGAGCTGAAATTTCTTTGGAACAAAGATAAATCTCTCTAATCTCTGCAATTTCTCGATTAATACCCACCCTGTTGTCATTTTATCAGGTTTTGGGGAAGATATGATGCCCTTTAAATTTTGACCATTTTTTCAACCCGCGGCCTGTCGCTTTTTTCGGGTTTTCGGCATAACCTCCGGAGCTGAAATTTCTTTGGAACAAAGATAATTCTCTCTAATCTCTGCAATTTCTCAATTAATACCCACCCCGTCGTCATTTTATCAGGTTTTGGGGAAGATCTGACGCCCTTTAAATTTTGACCATTTTTTCAACCCGCGGCCTGACGTTTTCTAGGAGTTTTCGGCGTAACCTCCGCAGCTGAAATTTCTTTGGAACAAAGATAAATCTCTCTAATCTTTGCAATTTCTCGATTAATACCCACCCTGTTGTCATTTCATCTGATTTTGGGGAAGATATGATGCCCTTTAAATTTTGACCATTTTTTCAACCCGCGGCCTGTCGCTTTTTTCGGGTTTTCGGCATAACCTCCGGAGCTGAAATTTCTTTGGAACAAAGATAATTCTCTCTAATCTCTGCAATTTCTCAATTAATACCCACCCCGTCGTCATTTTATCAGGTTTTGGGGAAGATCTGACGCCCTTTAAATTTTGACCATTTTTTCAACCCGCGGCCTGACGTTTTCTAGGAGTTTTCGGCGTAACCTCCGCAGCTGAAATTTCTTTGGAACAAAGATAAATCTCTCTAATCTTTGCAATTTCTCGATTAATACCCACCCTGTTGTCATTTCATCTGATTTTAGGGAAGATATGATGCCCTTTAAATTTTGAACATTTTTTCAACCCGCAGCCTGTCGCTTTTTTCGGGTTTTCGGCATAACCTCCGGAGCTGAAATTTCTTTGGAACAAAGATAATTCTCTCTAATCTCTGCAATTTCTCAATTAATACCCACCCCGTCGTCATTTTATCAGGTTTTGGGGAAGATCTGACGCCCTTTAAATTTTGACCATTTTTTCAACCCGCGGCCTGACGTTTTCTAGGAGTTTTCGGCGTAACCTCCGGAGCTGAAATTTCTTTGGAACAAAGATAAATCTCTCTAATCTCTGCAATTTCTCGATTAATACCCACCCTGTTGTCATTTTATCTGATTTTGGGGAAGATATGATGCCCTTTAAATTTTGACCATTTTTTCAACACGCGGCCTGTCGCTTTTTTTGGGGTTTTCGGCGTAACCTCCAGAGCTGAAATTTCTTTGGAACATAGATAATTCTTTCTAATCTCTGCAATTTCTCAATTAATACCCACCCCATCGTCATTTTATCAGGTTTTGGGGAAGATCTGACGCCCTTTAAATTTTGACCAGTTTTTCAACCCGCGGCCTTTTGTGTTTTTTGGGTTTTCGGCGTAACCTCCGGAGCTGAAATTTCTTTGGAACAAAGATAATTCTTTCTAATCTCTGCAATTTCTCAATTAATACCCACCCCGTTGTCATTTTATCAGGTTTTGGGGAAGATCTGATGCCCTTCGAATTTTGACCATTTTTTCAACCCGCGGCCTGTCGATTGTTTCAGGTTTTCGGCGTAACCACCGGAACTGAAATTTCTTTGGAACAAAGATAATTCTCTCTAATCTTTGCAATTTCTCGATTAATACCCACCCTGTTGTCATTTCATCTGATTTTGGGGAAGATATGATGCCCTTTAAATATTGACCATTTTTTCAACCCGCGGCCTGTCGCTTTTTTCGGGTTTTCGGCATAACCTCCGGAGCTGAAATTTCTTTGGAACAAAGATAATTCTCTCTAATCTCTGCAATTTCTCAATTAATACCCACCCCGTCGTCATTTTATCAGGTTTTGGGGAAGATCTGACGCCCTTTAAATTTTGACCATTTTTTCAACCCGCGGCCTGACGTTTTCTAGGAGTTTTCGGCGTAACCTCCGGAGCTGAAATTTCTTTGGAACAAAGATAAATCTCTCTAATCTCTGCAATTTCTCGATTAATACCCACCCTGTTGTCATTTTATCAGGTTTTGGGGAAGATCTGACGCCCTTCAAATTTTGACCATTTTTTCAACCCGCGGCCTGTCGTTTTTTTTTTTTCGGGTTTTCGGCGTAACCTCCGGAGCTGAAATTTCTTTGGAACAAAGATAAATCTCTCTAATCTCTGCAATTTCTCGATTAATACCCACCCTGTTGTCATTTTATCAGGTTTTGGGGAAGATATGATGCCCTTTAAATTTTGACCATTTTTTCAACCCGCGGCCTGTCGCTTTTTTCGGGTTTTCGGCATAACCTCCGGAGCTGAAATTTCTTTGGAACAAAGATAATTCTCTCTAATCTCTGCAATTTCTCAATTAATACCCACCCCGTCGTCATTTTATCAGGTTTTGGGGAAGATCTGACGCCCTTTAAATTTTGACCATTTTTTCAACCCGCGGCCTGACGTTTTCTAGGAGTTTTCGGCGTAACCTCCGCAGCTGAAATTTCTTTGGAACAAAGATAAATCTCTCTAATCTTTGCAATTTCTCGATTAATACCCACCCTGTTGTCATTTCATCTGATTTTGGGGAAGATATGATGCCCTTTAAATTTTGACCATTTTTTCAACCCGCGGCCTGTCGCTTTTTTCGGGTTTTCGGCATAACCTCCGGAGCTGAAATTTCTTTGGAACAAAGATAATTCTCTCTAATCTCTGCAATTTCTCAATTAATACCCACCCCGTCGTCATTTTATCAGGTTTTGGGGAAGATCTGACGCCCTTTAAATTTTGACCATTTTTTCAACCCGCGGCCTGACGTTTTCTAGGAGTTTTCGGCGTAACCTCCGCAGCTGAAATTTCTTTGGAACAAAGATAAATCTCTCTAATCTTTGCAATTTCTCGATTAATACCCACCCTGTTGTCATTTCATCTGATTTTAGGGAAGATATGATGCCCTTTAAATTTTGAACATTTTTTCAACCCGCAGCCTGTCGCTTTTTTCGGGTTTTCGGCATAACCTCCGGAGCTGAAATTTCTTTGGAACAAAGATAATTCTCTCTAATCTCTGCAATTTCTCAATTAATACCCACCCCGTCGTCATTTTATCAGGTTTTGGGGAAGATCTGACGCCCTTTAAATTTTGACCATTTTTTCAACCCGCGGCCTGACGTTTTCTAGGAGTTTTCGGCGTAACCTCCGCAGCTGAAATTTCTTTGGAACAAAGATAAATCTCTCTAATCTCTGCAATTTCTCGATTAATACCCACTCTGTTGTCATTTCATCTGATTTTGGGGAAGATATGATGCCCTTTAAATTTTGACCATTTTCTCAACCCGCGGCCTGTCGCTTTTTTCGGGTTTTCGGCATAACCTCCGGAGCTGAAATTTCTTTGGAACAAAGATAATTCTCTCTAATCTCTGCAATTTCTCAATTAATACCCACCCCGTTGTCATTTTATCAGGTTTTGGGGAAGATCTGACGCCCTTTAAATTTTGACCATTTTTTCAACCCGCGGCCTGACGTTTTCTAGGAGTTTTCGGCGTAACCTCCGGAGCTGAAATTTCTTTGGAACAAAGATAAATCTCTCTAATCTCTGCAATTTCTCGATTAATACCCACCCTGTTGTCATTTTATCTGATTTTGGGGAAGATATGATGCCCTTTAAATTTTGACCATTTTTTCAACCCGCAGCCTTTTTTTTTTTTGGGGTTTTCGGCGTAACCTCCGGAGCTGAAATTTCTTTGGAACAACGATAATTCTTTCTAATCTCTGCAATTTCTCAATTAATACCCACTCCGTCGTCATTTTATCAGGTTTTGGGGAAGATCTGACGCCCTTTAAATTTTGACCATTTTTTCAACCCGCGGCCTGACGTTTTCTAGGAGTTTTCGGCGTAACCTCCGCAGCTGAAATTTCTTTGGAACAAAGATAAATCTCTCTAATCTTTGCAATTTCTCGATTAATACCCACCCTGTTGTCATTTCATCTGATTTTAGGGAAGATATGATGCCCTTTAAATTTTGAACATTTTTTCAACCCGCGGCCTGTCGCTTTTTTCGGGTTTTCGGCATAACCTCCGGAGCTGAAATTTCTTTGGAACAAAGATAATTCTCTCTAATCTCTGCAATTTCTCAATTAATACCCACCCCGTCGTCATTTTATCAGGTTTTGGGGAAGATCTGACGCCCTTTAAATTTTGACCATTTTTTCAACCCGCGGCCTGACGTTTTCTAGGAGTTTTCGGCGTAACCTCCGCAGCTGAAATTTCTTTGGAACAAAGATAAATCTCTCTAATCTCTGCAATTTCTCGATTAATACCCACTCTGTTGTCATTTCATCTGATTTTGGGGAAGATATGATGCCCTTTAAATTTTGACCATTTTTTCAACCCGCGGCCTGTCGCTTTTTTCGGGTTTTCGGCATAACCTCCGGAGCTGAAATTTCTTTGGAACAAAGATAATTCTCTCTAATCTCTGCAATTTCTCAATTAATACCCACCCCGTCGTCATTTTATCAGGTTTTGGGGAAGATCTGACGCCCTTTAAATTTTGACCATTTTTTCAACCCGCGGCCTGACGTTTTCTAGGAGTTTTCGGCGTAACCTCCGCAGCTGAAATTTCTTTGGAACAAAGATAAATCTCTCTAATCTTTGCAATTTCTCGATTAATACCCACCCTGTTGTCATTTCATCTGATTTTGGGGAAGATATGATGCCCTTTAAATTTTGACCATTTTTTCAACCCGCGGCCTGTCGCTTTTTTCGGGTTTTCGGCATAACCTCCGGAGCTGAAATTTCTTTGGAACAAAGATAATTCTCTCTAATCTCTGCAATTTCTCAATTAATACCCACCCCGTCGTCATTTTATCAGGTTTTGGGGAAGATCTGACGCCCTTTAAATTTTGACCATTTTTTCAACCCGCGGCCTGACGTTTTCTAGGAGTTTTCGGCGTAACCTCCGCAGCTGAAATTTCTTTGGAACAAAGATAAATCTCTCTAATCTTTGCAATTTCTCGATTAATACCCACCCTGTTGTCATTTCATCTGATTTTAGGGAAGATATGATGCCCTTTAAATTTTGAACATTTTTTCAACCCGCAGCCTGTCGCTTTTTTCGGGTTTTCGGCATAACCTCCGGAGCTGAAATTTCTTTGGAACAAAGATAATTCTCTCTAATCTCTGCAATTTCTCAATTAATACCCACCCCGTCGTCATTTTATCAGGTTTTGGGGAAGATCTGACGCCCTTTAAATTTTGACCATTTTTTCAACCCGCGGCCTGACGTTTTCTAGGAGTTTTCGGCGTAACCTCCGCAGCTGAAATTTCTTTGGAACAAAGATAAATCTCTCTAATCTCTGCAATTTCTCGATTAATACCCACTCTGTTGTCATTTCATCTGATTTTGGGGAAGATATGATGCCCTTTAAATTTTGACCATTTTCTCAACCCGCGGCCTGTCGCTTTTTTCGGGTTTTCGGCATGACCTCCGGAGCTGAAATTTCTTTGGAACAAAGATAATTCTCTCTAATCTCTGCAATTTCTCAATTAATACCCACCCCGTTGTCATTTTATCAGGTTTTGGGGAAGATCTGACGCCCTTTAAATTTTGACCATTTTTTCAACCCGCGGCCTGACGTTTTCTAGGAGTTTTCGGCGTAACCTCCGGAGCTGAAATTTCTTTGGAACAAAGATAAATCTCTCTAATCTCTGCAATTTCTCGATTAATACCCACCCTGTTGTCATTTTATCTGATTTTGGGGAAGATATGATGCCCTTTAAATTTTGACCATTTTTTCAACCCGCAGCCTTTTTTTTTTTTGGGGTTTTCGGCGTAACCTCCGGAGCTGAAATTTCTTTGGAACAACGATAATTCTTTCTAATCTCTGCAATTTCTCAATTAATACCCACTCCGTCGTCATTTTATCAGGTTTTGGGGAAGATCTGACGCCCTTTAAATTTTGACCATTTTTTCAACCCGCGGCCTGACGTTTTCTAGGAGTTTTCGGCGTAACCTCCGCAGCTGAAATTTCTTTGGAACAAAGATAAATCTCTCTAATCTTTGCAATTTCTCGATTAATACCCACCCTGTTGTCATTTCATCTGATTTTAGGGAAGATATGATGCCCTTTAAATTTTGAACATTTTTTCAACCCGCGGCCTGTCGCTTTTTTCGGGTTTTCGGCATAACCTCCGGAGCTGAAATTTCTTTGGAACAAAGATAATTCTCTCTAATCTCTGCAATTTCTCAATTAATACCCACCCCGTCGTCATTTTATCAGGTTTTGGGGAAGATCTGACGCCCTTTAAATTTTGACCATTTTTTCAACCCGCGGCCTGACGTTTTCTAGGAGTTTTCGGCGTAACCTCCGCAGCTGAAATTTCTTTGGAACAAAGATAAATCTCTCTAATCTCTGCAATTTCTCGATTAATACCCACTCTGTTGTCATTTCATCTGATTTTGGGGAAGATATGATGCCCTTTAAATTTTGACCATTTTTTCAACCCGCGGCCTGTCGCTTTTTTCGGGTTTTCGGCATAACCTCCGGAGCTGAAATTTCTTTGGAACAAAGATAATTCTCTCTAATCTCTGCAATTTCTCAATTAATACCCACCCCGTTGTCATTTTATCAGGTTTTGGGGAAGATCTGACGCCCTTTAAATTTTGACCATTTTTTCAACCTGCGGCCTGACGTTTTCTAGGAGTTTTCGGCGTAACCTCCGGAGCTGAAATTTCTTTGGAACAAAGATAAATCTCTCTAATCTCTGCAATTTCTCGATTAATACCCACCCTGTTGTCATTTTATCTGATTTTGGGGAAGATATGATGCCCTTTAAATTTTGACCATTTTTTCAACCCGCAGCCTTTTGTTTTTTTGGGGTTTTCGGCGTAACCTCCAGAGCTGAAATTTCTTTGGAACAACGATAATTCTTTCTAATCTCTGCAATTTCTCAATTAATACCCACCCCGTCGTCATTCTATCAGGTTTTGGGGAAGATCTGACGCCCTTCAAATTTTGACCATTTTTTCAACCCGCGGCCTGTCGTTTTTTTTTTTTTCGGGTTTTCGGCGTAACCTCCGGAGCTGAAATTTCTTTGGAACAAAGATAAATCTCTCTAATCTCTGCAATTTCTCGATTAATACCCACCCTGTTGTCATTTTATCAGGTTTTGGGGAAGATATGATGCCCTTTAAATTTTGACCATTTTTTCAACCTGCGGCCTTTTGTTTTTTTGGGGTTTTCGGTGTAACCTCCGGAGCTGAAATTTCTTTGGAACATAGATAATTCTTTCTAATCTCTGCAATTTCTCAATTAATACCCACCCCGTCGTCATTTTATCAGGTTTTGGGGAAGATCTGACGCCCTTCAAATTTTGACCATTTTTTAAACCCGCGGCCTGTTGTTTTTTTTCGGGTTTTCGGCGTAACCTCCGGAGCTGAAATTTCTTTGGAACAAAGATAATTCTTTCTAATCTCTGCAATTTCTCAATTAATACCCACCCTGTTGTCATTATATCAGGCTTTGGGGAAGATCTGACGCCCTTTAAATTTTGACCATATTTTCAACCCGCGGCCTGACGTTTTCTAAGAGTTTTCGGCGTAACCTCCGGAGCTGAAATTTCTTTGGAACAAAGATAAATCTCTCTAATCTCTGCAATATCTCGATTAATACCCACCCTGTTGTCATTTTATCTGATTTTGGGGAAGATCTGACGCCCTTTAAATTTTGACCATTTTTTCAACCCGCGGCCTGTCGTTTTTTTCGACGTTTCGGCGTAACCTCCGGAGCTGAAATTTCTTTGGAACAAAGATGAATCTCTCTAATCTCTGCAATTTCTAGATTAATACCCACCCTGTTGTCATTTTATCAGGTTTTGGGGAAGATCTGACGCCATTCAAATTTTGACCATTTTTTCAAACCGTGGCCTGTCGTTTTTTTCGAGTTTTCGGCGTAACCTCCGGAGCTGAAATTTCTTTGGAACAACAATAATTCTCTCTAATCTCTGCAATTTCTCAATTAATACCCACCCCGTCGTCATTTTATCAGGTTTTGGGGAAGATCTGATGCCCTTCGAATTTTGACCATTTTTTCAACCCGCGGCCTGTCGATTGTTTCAGGTTTTCGGCGTAACCACTGGAACTGAAATTTCTTTGGAACAAAGATAAATCTCTCTAATCTCTGCAATTTCTCAATTAATACCCACCCCGTTGTCATTTTATCAGGTTTTGGGGAAGATCTGACGCCCTTTAAATTTTGACCATTTTTGCAACCCGCGGCCTGACGTTTTCTAGGAGTTTTCGGCGTAACCTCCGCAGCTTAAATTTCTTTGGAACAAAGATAAATCTCTCTAATCTCTGCAATTTCTCGATTAATACCCACCCTGTTGTCATTTCATCTGATTTTGGGGAAGATATGATGCCCTTTAAATTTAGACCATTTTTTCAACCCGCGGCCTGTCGCTTTTTTCGGGTTTTCGGCATAACCTCCGGAGCTGAAATTTCTTTGGAACAAAGATAATTCTCTCTAATCTCTGCAATTTCTCAATTAATACCCACCCCGTCGTCATTTTATCAGGTTTTGGGGAAGATCTGACGCCATTTAAATTTTGACCATTTTTTCAACCCGCGGCCTGACGTTTTCTAGGAGTTTTCGGCGTAACCTCCGGAGCTGAAATTTCTTTGGAACAAAGATAAATCTCTCTAATCTCTGCAATTTCTCGATTAATACCCACCCTGTTGTCATTTTATCTGATTTTGGGGAAGATATGATGCCCTTTAAATTTTGACCATTTTTTCAACCCGCGGCCTTTTGTTTTTTTGGGGTTTTCGGCGTAACCTCCAGAGCTGAAATTTCTTTGGAACATAGATAATTCTTTCTAATCTCTGCAATTTCTCAATTAATACCCACCCCATCGTCATTTTATCAGGTTTTGGGGAAGATCTGACGCCCTTTAAATTTTGACCAGTTTTTCAACCCGCGGCCTTTTGTGTTTTTTGGGTTTTCGGCGTAACCTCCGGAGCTGAAATTTCTTTGGAACAAAGATAATTCTTTCTAATCTCTGCAATTTCTCAATTAATACCCACCCCGTTGTCATTTTATCAGGTTTTGGGGAAGATCTGATGCCCTTCGAATTTTGACCATTTTTTCAACCCGCGGCCTGTCGATTGTTTCAGGTTTTCGGCGTAACCACCGGAACTGAAATTTCTTTGGAACAAAGATAATTCTCTCTAATCTTTGCAATTTCTCGATTAATACCCACCCTGTTGTCATTTCATCTGATTTTGGGGAAGATATGATGCCCTTTAAATTTTGACCATTTTTTCAACCCGCGGCCTGTCGCTTTTTTCGGGTTTTCGGCATAACCTCCGGAGCTGAAATTTCTTTGGAACAAAGATAATTCTCTCTAATCTCTGCAATTTCTCAATTAATACCCACCCCGTCGTCATTTTATCAGGTTTTGGGGAAGATCTGACGCCCTTTAAATTTTGACCATTTTTTCAACCCGCGGCCTGACGTTTTCTAGGAGTTTTCGGCGTAACCTCCGCAGCTGAAATTTCTTTGGAACAAAGATAAATCTCTCTAATCTCTGCAATTTCTCGATTAATACCCACTCTGTTGTCATTTCATCTGATTTTGGGGAAGATATGATGCCCTTTAAATTTTGACCATTTTTTCAACCCGCGGCCTGTCGCTTTTTTCGGGTTTTCGGCATAACCTCCGGAGCTGAAATTTCTTTGGAACAAAGATAATTCTCTCTAATCTCTGCAATTTCTCAATTAATACCCACCCCGTTGTCATTTTATCAGGTTTTGGGGAAGATCTGACGCCCTTTAAATTTTGACCATTTTTTCAACCCGCGGCTTGACGTTTTCTAGGAGTTTTCGGCGTAACCTCCGCAGCTGAAATTTCTTTGGAACAACGATAATTCTTTCTAATCTCTGCAATTTCTCGATTAATACCCACCCTGTTGTCATTTTATCAGGTTTTGGGGAAGATCTGACGCCCTTCAAATTTTGACCATTTTTTCAACCCGCGGCCTGTCGTTTTTTTTTTTTCGGGTTTTCGGCGTAACCTCCGGAGCTGAAATTTCTTTGGAACAAAGATAAATCTCTCTAATCTCTGCAATTTCTCGATTAATACCCACCCTGTTGTCATTTTATCTGATTTTGGGGAAGATATGATGCCCTTTAAATTTTGACCATTTTTTCAACCCGCAGCCTTTTGTTTTTTTGGGGTTTTCGGCGTAACCTCCGGAGCTGAAATTTCTTTGGAACAACGATAATTCTTTCTAATCTCTGCAATTTCTCAATTAATACCCACCCCGTCGTCATTTTATCAGGTTTTGGGGAAGATCTGACGCCCTTCAAATTTTGACCATTTTTTCAACCCGCGGCCTGTCGTTTTTTTTTTTTCGGGTTTTCGGCGTAACCTCCGGAGCTGAAATTTCTTTGGAACAAAGATAAATCTCTCTAATCTCTGCAATTTCTCGATTAATACCCACCCTGTTGTCATTTTATCAGGTTTTGGGGAAGATATGATGCCCTTTAAATTTTGACCATTTTTTCAACCTGCGGCCTTTTGTTTTTTTGGGGTTTTCGGTGTAACCTCCGGAGCTGAAATTTCTTTGGAACATAGATAATTCTTTCTAATCTCTGCAATTTCTCAATTAATACCCACCCCGTCGTCATTTTATCAGGTTTTGGGGAAGATCTGACGCCCTTCAAATTTTGACCATTTTTTAAACCCGCGGCCTGTCGTTTTTTTTTGGGTTTTCGGCGTAACCTCCGGAGCTGAAATTTCTTTGGAACAAAGATAATTCTTTCTAATCTCTGCAATTTCTCAATTAATACCCACCCTGTTGTCATTATATCAGGCTTTGGGGAAGATCTGACGCCCTTTAAATTTTGACCATATTTTCAACCCCGGCCTGACGTTTTCTAAGAGTTTTCGGCGTAACCTCCGGAGCTGAAATTTCTTTGGAACAAAGATAAATCTCTCTAATCTCTGCAATTTCTCGATTAATACCCACCCTGTTGTCATTTTATCTGATTTTGGGGAAGATATGATGCCCTTTAAATTTTGACCATTTTTTCAACCCGCGGCCTTTTGTTTTTTTGGGGTTTTCGGCGTAACCTCCAGAGCTGAAATTTCTTTGGAACATAGATAATTCTTTCTAATCTCTGCAATTTCTCAATTAATACCCACCCCATCGTCATTTTATCAGGTTTTGGGGAAGATCTGACGCCCTTTAAATTTTGACCAGTTTTTCAACCCGCGGCCTTTTGTGTTTTTTGGGTTTTCGGCGTAACCTCCGGAGCTGAAATTTCTTTGGAACAAAGATAATTCTTTCTAATCTCTGCAATTTCTCAATTAATACCCACCCCGTTGTCATTTTATCAGGTTTTGGGGAAGATCTGATGTCCTTCGAATTTTGACCATTTTTTCAACCCGCGGCCTGTCGATTGTTTCAGGTTTTCGGCGTAATCACCGGAACTGAAATTTCTTTGGAACAAAGATAATTCTCTCTAATCTTTGCAATTTCTCGATTAATACCCACCCTGTTGTCATTTCATCTGATTTTGGGGAAGATATGATGCCCTTTAAATTTTGACCATTTTTTCAACCCGCGGCCTGTCGCTTTTTTCGGGTTTTCGGCATAACCTCCGGAGCTGAAATTTCTTTGGAACAAAGATAATTCTCTCTAATCTCTGCAATTTCTCAATTAATACCCACCCCGTCGTCATTTTATCAGGTTTTGGGGAAGATCTGACGCCCTTTAAATTTTGACCATTTTTTCAACCCGCGGCCTGACGTTTTCTAGGAGTTTTCGGCGTAACCTCCGCAGCTGAAATTTCTTTGGAACAAAGATAAATCTCTCTAATCTCTGCAATTTCTCGATTAATACCCACTCTGTTGTCATTTCATCTGATTTTGGGGAAGATATGATGCCCTTTAAATTTTGACCATTTTTTCAACCCGCGGCCTGTCGCTTTTTTCGGGTTTTCGGCATAACCTCCGGAGCTGAAATTTCTTTGGAACAAAGATAATTCTCTCTAATCTCTGCAATTTCTCAATTAATACCCACCCCGTTGTCATTTTATCAGGTTTTGGGGAAGATCTGACGCCCTTTAAATTTTGACCATTTTTTCAACCCGCGGCTTGACGTTTTCTAGGAGTTTTCGGCGTAACCTCCGCAGCTGAAATTTCTTTGGAACAACGATAATTCTTTCTAATTTCTGCAATTTCTCGATTAATACCCACCCTGTTGTCATTTTATCAGGTTTTGGGGAAGATCTGACGCCCTTCAAATTTTGACCATTTTTTCAACCCGCGGCCTGTCGTTTTTTTTTTTTCGGGTTTTCGGCGTAACCTCCGGAGCTGAAATTTCTTTGGAACAAAGATAAATCTCTCTAATCTCTGCAATTTCTCGATTAATACCCACCCTGTTGTCATTTTATCTGATTTTGGGGAAGATATGATGCCCTTTAAATTTTGACCATTTTTTCAACCCGCGGCCTGTCGCTTTTTTCGGGTTTTCGGCATAACCTCCGGAGCTGAAATTTCTTTGGAACAAAGATAATTCTCTCTAATCTCTGCAATTTCTCAATTAATACCCACCCCGTTGTCATTTTATCAGGTTTTGGGGAAGATCTGACGCCCTTTAAATTTTGACCATTTTTTCAACCCGCGGCTTGACGTTTTCTAGGAGTTTTCGGCGTAACCTCCGCAGCTGAAATTTCTTTGGAACAACGATAATTCTTTCTAATTTCTGCAATTTCTCGATTAATACCCACCCTGTTGTCATTTTATCAGGTTTTGGGGAAGATCTGACGCCCTTCAAATTTTGACCATTTTTTCAACCCGCGGCCTGTCGTTTTTTTTTTTTTCGGGTTTTCGGCGTAACCTCCGGAGCTGAAATTTCTTTGGAACAAAGATAAATCTCTCTAATCTCTGCAATTTCTCGATTAATACCCACCCTGTTGTCATTTTATCTGATTTTGGGGAAGATATGATGCCCTTTAAATTTTGACCATTTTTTCAACCCGCAGCCTTTTGTTTTTTTGGGGTTTTCGGCGTAACCTCCGGAGCTGAAATTTCTTTGGAACAACGATAATTCTTTCTAATCTCTGCAATTTCTCAATTAATACCCACCCCGTCGTCATTTTATCAGGTTTTGGGGAAGATCTGACGCCCTTCAAATTTTGACCATTTTTTCAACCCGCGGCCTGTCGTTTTTTTTTTTTCGGGTTTTCGGCGTAACCTCCGGAGCTGAAATTTCTTTGGAACAAAGATAAATCTCTCTAATCTCTGCAATTTCTCGATTAATACCCACCCTGTTGTCATTTTATCAGGTTTTGGGGAAGATATGATGCCCTTTAAATTTTGACCATTTTTTCAACCTGCGGCCTTTTGTTTTTTTTTGGGTTTTCGGCGTAACCTCCGGAGCTGAAATTTCTTTGGAACAAAGATAATTCTTTCTAATCTCTGCAATTTCTCAATTAATACCCACCCTGTTGTCATTATATCAGGCTTTGGGGAAGATCTGACGCCCTTTAAATTTTGACCATATTTTCAACCCGCGGCCTGACGTTTTCTAAGAGTTTTCGGCGTAACCTCCGGAGCTGAAATTTCTTTGGAACAAAGATAAATCTCTCTAATCTCTGCAATTTCTCGATTAATACCCACCCTGTTGTCATTTTATCTGATTTTGGGGAAGATATGATGCCCTTTAAATTTTGACCATTTTTTCAACCCGCGGCCTTTTGTTTTTTTGGGGTTTTCGGCGTAACCTCCAGAGCTGAAATTTCTTTGGAACATAGATAATTCTTTCTAATCTCTGCAATTTCTCAATTAATACCCACCCCATCGTCATTTTATCAGGTTTTGGGGAAGATCTGACGCCCTTTAAATTTTGACCAGTTTTTCAACCCGCGGCCTTTTGTGTTTTTTGGGTTTTCGGCGTAACCTCCGGAGCTGAAATTTCTTTGGAACAAAGATAATTCTTTCTAATCTCTGCAATTTCTCAATTAATACCCACCCCGTTGTCATTTTATCAGGTTTTGGGGAAGATCTGATGCCCTTCGAATTTTGACCATTTTTTCAACCCGCGGCCTGTCGATTGTTTCAGGTTTTCGGCGTAACCACCGGAACTGAAATTTCTTTGGAACAAAGATAATTCTCTCTAATCTTTGCAATTTCTCGATTAATACCCACCCTGTTGTCATTTCATCTGATTTTGGGGAAGATATGATGCCCTTTAAATTTTGACCATTTTTTCAACCCGCGGCCTGTCGCTTTTTTCGGGTTTTCGGCATAACCTCCGGAGCTGAAATTTCTTTGGAACAAAGATAATTCTCTCTAATCTCTGCAATTTCTCAATTAATACCCACCCCGTCGTCATTTTATCAGGTTTTGGGGAAGATCTGACGCCCTTTAAATTTTGACCATTTTTTCAACCCGCGGCCTGACGTTTTCTAGGAGTTTTCGGCGTAACCTCCGCAGCTGAAATTTCTTTGGAACAAAGATAAATCTCTCTAATCTCTGCAATTTCTCGATTAATACCCACTCTGTTGTCATTTCATCTGATTTTGGGGAAGATATGATGCCCTTTAAATTTTGACCATTTTTTCAACCCGCGGCCTGTCGCTTTTTTCGGGTTTTCGGCATAACCTCCGGAGCTGAAATTTCTTTGGAACAAAGATAATTCTCTCTAATCTCTGCAATTTCTCAATTAATACCCACCCCGTCGTCATTTTATCAGGTTTTGGGGAAGATCTGACGCCCTTCAAATTTTGACCATTTTTTCAACCCGCGGCCTGTCGTTTTTTTTTTTTCGGGTTTTCGGCGTAACCTCCGGAGCTGAAATTTCTTTGGAACAAAGATAAATCTCTCTAATCTCTGCAATTTCTCGATTAATACCCACCCTGTTGTCATTTTATCAGGTTTTGGGGAAGATATGATGCCCTTTAAATTTTGACCATTTTTTCAACCTGCGGCCTTTTGTTTTTTTGGGGTTTTCGGCGTAACCTCCGGAGCTGAAATTTCTTTGGAACATAGATAATTCTTTCTAATCTCTGCAATTTCTCAATTAATACCCACCCCGTCGTCATTTTATCAGGTTTTGGGGAAGATCTGACGCCCTTCAAATTTTGACCATTTTTTAAACCAGCGGCCTGTCGTTTTTTTTTGGGTTTTCGGCGTAACCTCCGGAGCTGAAATTTCTTTGGAACAAAGATAATTCTTTCTAATCTCTGCAATTTCTCAATTAATACCCACCCTGTTGTCATTATATCAGGCTTTGGGGAAGATCTGACGCCCTTTAAATTTTGACCATATTTTCAATCCGCGGCCTGACGTTTTCTAAGAGTTTTCGGCGTAACCTCCGGAGCTGAAATTTCTTTGGAACAAAGATAAATCTCTCTAATCTCTGCAATTTCTCGATTAATACCCACCCTGTTGTCATTTTATCAGGTTTTGGGGAAGATCTGACGCCCTTCAAATTTTGACCATTTTTTCAACCCGCGGCCTGTCGTTTTTTTTTTTCGGGTTTTCGGCGTAACCTCCGGAGCTGAAATTTCTTTGGAACAAAGATAAATCTCTCTAATCTCTGCAATTTCTCGATTAATACCCACCCTGTTGTCATTTTATCAGGTTTTGGGGAAGATATGATGCCCTTTAAATTTTGACCATTTTTTCAACCCGCGGCCTGTCGCTTTTTTCGGGTTTTCGGCATAACCTCCGGAGCTGAAATTTCTTTGGAACAAAGATAATTCTCTCTAATCTCTGCAATTTCTCAATTAATACCCACCCCGTCGTCATTTTATCAGGTTTTGGGGAAGATCTGACGCCCTTTAAATTTTGACCATTTTTTCAACCCGCGGCCTGACGTTTTCTAGGAGTTTTCGGCGTAACCTCCGCAGCTGAAATTTCTTTGGAACAAAGATAAATCTCTCTAATCTTTGCAATTTCTCGATTAATACCCACCCTGTTGTCATTTCATCAGATTTTGGGGAAGATATGATGCCCTTTAAATTTTGACCATTTTTTCAACCCGCGGCCTGTCGCTTTTTTCGGGTTTTCGGCATAACCTCCGGAGCTGAAATTTCTTTGGAACAAAGATAATTCTCTCTAATCTCTGCAATTTCTCAATTAATACCCACCCCGTCGTCATTTTATCAGGTTTTGGGGAAGATCTGACGCCCTTTAAATTTTGACCATTTTTTCAACCCGCGGCCTGACGTTTTCTAGGAGTTTTCGGCGTAACCTCCGCAGCTGAAATTTCTTTGGAACAAAGATAAATCTCTCTAATCTTTGCAATTTCTCGATTAATACCCACCCTGTTGTCATTTCATCTGATTTTAGGGAAGATATGATGCCCTTTAAATTTTGAACATTTTTTCAACCCGCGGCCTGTCGCTTTTTTCGGGTTTTCGGCATAACCTCCGGAGCTGAAATTTCTTTGGAACAAAGATAATTCTCTCTAATCTCTGCAATTTCTCAATTAATACCCACCCCGTCGTCATTTTATCAGGTTTTGGGGAAGATCTGACGCCCTTTAAATTTTGACCATTTTTTCAACCCGCGGCCTGACGTTTTCTAGGAGTTTTCGGCGTAACCTCCGCAGCTGAAATTTCTTTGGAACAAAGATAAATCTCTCTAATCTCTGCAATTTCTCGATTAATACCCACTCTGTTGTCATTTCATCTGATTTTGGGGAAGATATGATGCCCTTTAAATTTTGACCATTTTTTCAACCCGCGGCCTGTCGCTTTTTTCGGGTTTTCGGCATAACCTCCGGAGCTGAAATTTCTTTGGAACAAAGATAATTCTCTCTAATCTCTGCAATTTCTCAATTAATACCCACCCCGTTGTCATTTTATCAGGTTTTGGGGAAGATCTGACGCCCTTTAAATTTTGACCATTTTTTCAACCCGCGGCTTGACGTTTTCTAGGAGTTTTCGGCGTAACCTCCGGAGCTGAAATTTCTTTGGAACAAAGATAAATCTCTCTAATCTCTGCAATTTCTCGATTAATACCCACCCTGTTGTCATTTTATCTGATTTTGGGGAAGATATGATGCCCTTTAAATTTTGACCATTTTTTCAACCCGCAGCCTTTTGTTTTTTTGGGGTTTTCGGCGTAACCTCCGGAGCTGAAATTTCTTTGGAACAACGATAATTCTTTCTAATCTCTGCAATTTCTCAATTAATACCCACCCCGTCGTCATTTTATCAGGTTTTGGGGAAGATCTGACGCCCTTCAAATTTTGACCATTTTTTCAACCCGCGGCCTGTCGTTTTTTTTTTTTCGGGTTTTCGGCGTAACCTCCGGAGCTGAAATTTCTTTGGAACAAAGATAAATCTCTCTAATCTCTGCAATTTCTCGATTAATACCCACCCTGTTGTCATTTTATCAGGTTTTGGGGAAGATATGATGCCCTTTAAATTTTGACCATTTTTTCAACCTGCGGCCTTTTGTTTTTTTGGGGTTTTCGGTGTAACCTCCGGAGCTGAAATTTCTTTGGAACATAGATAATTCTTTCTAATCTCTGCAATTTCTCAATTAATACCCACCCCGTCGTCATTTTATCAGGTTTTGGGGAAGATCTGACGCCCTTCAAATTTTGACCATTTTTTAAACCCGCGGCCTGTCGTTTTTTTTTGGGTTTTCGGCGTAACCTCCGGAGCTTAAATTTCTTTGGAACAAAGATAATTCTTTCTAATCTCTGCAATTTCTCAATTAATACCCACCCTGTTGTCATTATATCAGGCTTTGGGGAAGATCTGACGCCCTTTAAATTTTGACCATATTTTCAACCCGCGGCCTGACGTTTTCTAAGAGTTTTCGGCGTAACCTCCGGAGCTGAAATTTCTTTGGAACAAAGATAAATCTCTCTAATCTCTGCAATTTCTCGATTAATACCCACCCTGTTGTCATTTTATCAGGTTTTGGGGAAGATCTGACGCCCTTCAAATTTTGACCATTTTTTCAACCCGCGGCCTGTCGTTTTTTTTTTTTCGGGTTTTCGGCGTAACCTCCGGAGCTGAAATTTCTTTGGAACAAAGATAAATCTCTCTAATCTCTGCAATTTCTCGATTAATACCCACCCTGTTGTCATTTTATCTGATTTTGGGGAAGATATGATGCCCTTTAAATTTTGACCATTTTTTCAACCCGCAGCCTTTTGTTTTTTTGGGGTTTTCGGCGTAACCTCCGGAGCTGAAATTTCTTTGGAACAACGATAATTCTTTCTAATCTCTGCAATTTCTCAATTAATACCCACCCCGTCGTCATTTTATCAGGTTTTGGGGAAGATCTGACGCCCTTCAAATTTTGACCATTTTTTCAACCCGCGGCCTGTCGTTTTTTTTTTTTTCGGGTTTTCGGCGTAACCTCCGGAGCTGAAATTTCTTTGGAACAAAGATAAATCTCTCTAATCTCTGCAATTTCTCGATTAATACCCACCCTGTTGTCATTTTATCAGGTTTTGGGGAAGATATGATGCCCTTTAAATTTTGACCATTTTTTCAACCTGCGGCCTTTTGTTTTTTTTTGGGTTTTCGGCGTAACCTCCGGAGCTGAAATTTCTTTGGAACAAAGATAATTCTTTCTAATCTCTGCAATTTCTCAATTAATACCCACCCTGTTGTCATTATATCAGGCTTTGGGGAAGATCTGACGCCCTTTAAATTTTGACCATATTTTCAACCCGCGGCCTGACGTTTTCTAAGAGTTTTCGGCGTAACCTCCGGAGCTGAAATTTCTTTGGAACAAAGATAAATCTCTCTAATCTCTGCAATTTCTCGATTAATACCCACCCTGTTGTCATTTTATCTGATTTTGGGGAAGATATGATGCCCTTTAAATTTTGACCATTTTTTCAACCCGCGGCCTTTTGTTTTTTTGGGGTTTTCGGCGTAACCTCCAGAGCTGAAATTTCTTTGGAACATAGATAATTCTTTCTAATCTCTGCAATTTCTCAATTAATACCCACCCCATCGTCATTTTATCAGGTTTTGGGGAAGATCTGACGCCCTTTAAATTTTGACCAGTTTTTCAACCCGCGGCCTTTTGTGTTTTTTGGGTTTTCGGCGTAACCTCCGGAGCTGAAATTTCTTTGGAACAAAGATAATTCTTTCTAATCTCTGCAATTTCTCAATTAATACCCACCCCGTTGTCATTTTATCAGGTTTTGGGGAAGATCTGATGCCCTTCGAATTTTGACCATTTTTTCAACCCGCGGCCTGTCGATTGTTTCAGGTTTTCGGCGTAACCACCGGAACTGAAATTTCTTTGGAACAAAGATAATTCTCTCTAATCTTTGCAATTTCTCGATTAATACCCACCCTGTTGTCATTTCATCTGATTTTGGGGAAGATATGATGCCCTTTAAATTTTGACCATTTTTTCAACCCGCGGCCTGTCGCTTTTTTCGGGTTTTCGGCATAACCTCCGGAGCTGAAATTTCTTTGGAACAAAGATAATTCTCTCTAATCTCTGCAATTTCTCAATTAATACCCACCCCGTCGTCATTTTATCAGGTTTTGGGGAAGATCTGACGCCCTTTAAATTTTGACCATTTTTTCAACCCGCGGCCTGACGTTTTCTAGGAGTTTTCGGCGTAACCTCCGCAGCTGAAATTTCTTTGGAACAAAGATAAATCTCTCTAATCTCTGCAATTTCTCGATTAATACCCACTCTGTTGTCATTTCATCTGATTTTGGGGAAGATATGATGCCCTTTAAATTTTGACCATTTTTTCAACCCGCGGCCTGTCGCTTTTTTCGGGTTTTCGGCATAACCTCCGGAGCTGAAATCTCTTTGGAACAAAGATAATTCTCTCTAATCTCTGCAATTTCTCAATTAATACCCACCCCGTCGTCATTTTATCAGGTTTTGGGGAAGATCTGACGCCCTTCAAATTTTGACCATTTTTTCAACCCGCGGCCTGTCGTTTTTTTTTTTTCGGGTTTTCGGCGTAACCTCCGGAGCTGAAATTTCTTTGGAACAAAGATAAATCTCTCTAATCTCTGCAATTTCTCGATTAATACCCACCCTGTTGTCATTTTATCAGGTTTTGGGGAAGATATGATGCCCTTTAAATTTTGACCATTTTTTCAACCTGCGGCCTTTTGTTTTTTTGGGGTTTTCGGCGTAACCTCCGGAGCTGAAATTTCTTTGGAACATAGATAATTCTTTCTAATCTCTGCAATTTCTCAATTAATACCCACCCCGTCGTCATTTTATCAGGTTTTGGGGAAGATCTGACGCCCTTCAAATTTTGACCATTTTTTAAACCAGCGGCCTGTCGTTTTTTTTTGGGTTTTCGGCGTAACCTCCGGAGCTGAAATTTCTTTGGAACAAAGATAATTCTTTCTAATCTCTGCAATTTCTCAATTAATACCCACCCTGTTGTCATTATATCAGGCTTTGGGGAAGATCTGACGCCCTTTAAATTTTGACCATATTTTCAATCCGCGGCCTGACGTTTTCTAAGAGTTTTCGGCGTAACCTCCGGAGCTGAAATTTCTTTGGAACAAAGATAAATCTCTCTAATCTCTGCAATTTCTCGATTAATACCCACCCTGTTGTCATTTTATCAGGTTTTGGGGAAGATCTGACGCCCTTCAAATTTTGACCATTTTTTCAACCCGCGGCCTGTCGTTTTTTTTTTTCGGGTTTTCGGCGTAACCTCCGGAGCTGAAATTTCTTTGGAACAAAGATAAATCTCTCTAATCTCTGCAATTTCTCGATTAATACCCACCCTGTTGTCATTTTATCAGGTTTTGGGGAAGATATGATGCCCTTTAAATTTTGACCATTTTTTCAACCCGCGGCCTGTCGCTTTTTTCGGGTTTTCGGCATAACCTCCGGAGCTGAAATTTCTTTGGAACAAAGATAATTCTCTCTAATCTCTGCAATTTCTCAATTAATACCCACCCCGTCGTCATTTTATCAGGTTTTGGGGAAGATCTGACGCCCTTTAAATTTTGACCATTTTTTCAACCCGCGGCCTGACGTTTTCTAGGAGTTTTCGGCGTAACCTCCGCAGCTGAAATTTCTTTGGAACAAAGATAAATCTCTCTAATCTTTGCAATTTCTCGATTAATACCCACCCTGTTGTCATTTCATCAGATTTTGGGGAAGATATGATGCCCTTTAAATTTTGACCATTTTTTCAACCCGCGGCCTGTCGCTTTTTTCGGGTTTTCGGCATAACCTCCGGAGCTGAAATTTCTTTGGAACAAAGATAATTCTCTCTAATCTCTGCAATTTCTCAATTAATACCCACCCCGTCGTCATTTTATCAGGTTTTGGGGAAGATCTGACGCCCTTTAAATTTTGACCATTTTTTCAACCCGCGGCCTGACGTTTTCTAGGAGTTTTCGGCGTAACCTCCGCAGCTGAAATTTCTTTGGAACAAAGATAAATCTCTCTAATCTTTGCAATTTCTCGATTAATACCCACCCTGTTGTCATTTCATCTGATTTTAGGGAAGATATGATGCCCTTTAAATTTTGAACATTTTTTCAACCCGCGGCCTGTCGCTTTTTTCGGGTTTTCGGCATAACCTCCGGAGCTGAAATTTCTTTGGAACAAAGATAATTCTCTCTAATCTCTGCAATTTCTCAATTAATACCCACCCCGTCGTCATTTTATCAGGTTTTGGGGAAGATCTGACGCCCTTTAAATTTTGACCATTTTTTCAACCCGCGGCCTGACGTTTTCTAGGAGTTTTCGGCGTAACCTCCGCAGCTGAAATTTCTTTGGAACAAAGATAAATCTCTCTAATCTCTGCAATTTCTCGATTAATACCCACTCTGTTGTCATTTCATCTGATTTTGGGGAAGATATGATGCCCTTTAAATTTTGACCATTTTTTCAACCCGCGGCCTGTCGCTTTTTTCGGGTTTTCGGCATAACCTCCGGAGCTGAAATTTCTTTGGAACAAAGATAATTCTCTCTAATCTCTGCAATTTCTCAATTAATACCCACCCCGTTGTCATTTTATCAGGTTTTGGGGAAGATCTGACGCCCTTTAAATTTTGACCATTTTTTCAACCCGCGGCTTGACGTTTTCTAGGAGTTTTCGGCGTAACCTCCGGAGCTGAAATTTCTTTGGAACAAAGATAAATCTCTCTAATCTCTGCAATTTCTCGATTAATACCCACCCTGTTGTCATTTTATCTGATTTTGGGGAAGATATGATGCCCTTTAAATTTTGACCATTTTTTCAACCCGCAGCCTTTTGTTTTTTTGGGGTTTTCGGCGTAACCTCCGGAGCTGAAATTTCTTTGGAACAACGATAATTCTTTCTAATCTCTGCAATTTCTCAATTAATACCCACCCCGTCGTCATTTTATCAGGTTTTGGGGAAGATCTGACGCCCTTCAAATTTTGACCATTTTTTCAACCCGCGGCCTGTCGTTTTTTTTTTTTTCGGGTTTTCGGCGTAACCTCCGGAGCTGAAATTTCTTTGGAACAAAGATAAATCTCTCTAATCTCTGCAATTTCTCGATTAATACCCACCCTGTTGTCATTTTATCAGGTTTTGGGGAAGATATGATGCCCTTTAAATTTTGACCATTTTTTCAACCTGCGGCCTTTTGTTTTTTTGGGGTTTTCGGTGTAACCTCCGGAGCTGAAATTTCTTTGGAACATAGATAATTCTTTCTAATCTCTGCAATTTCTCAATTAATACCCACCCCGTCGTCATTTTATCAGGTTTTGGGGAAGATCTGACGCCCTTCAAATTTTGACCATTTTTTAAACCCGCGGCCTGTCGTTTTTTTTTGGGTTTTCGGCGTAACCTCCGGAGCTTAAATTTCTTTGGAACAAAGATAATTCTTTCTAATCTCTGCAATTTCTCAATTAATACCCACCCTGTTGTCATTATATCAGGCTTTGGGGAAGATCTGACGCCCTTTAAATTTTGACCATATTTTCAACCCGCGGCCTGACGTTTTCTAAGAGTTTTCGGCGTAACCTCCGGAGCTGAAATTTCTTTGGAACAAAGATAAATCTCTCTAATCTCTGCAATTTCTCGATTAATACCCACCCTGTTGTCATTTTATCTGATTTTGGGGAAGATCTGACGCCCTTTAAATTTTGACCATTTTTTCAACCCGCGGCTTGTCGTTTTTTTCGACGTTTCGGCGTAACCTCCGGAGCTGAAATTTCTTTGGAACAAAGATGAATCTCTCTAATCTCTGCAATTTCTAGATTAATACCCACCCTGTTGTCATTTTATCAGGTTTTGGGGAAGATCTGACGCCATTCAAATTTTGACCATTTTTTCAAACCGCGGCCTGTCGTTTTTTTCGAGTTTTCGGCGTAACCTCCGGAGCTGAAATTTCTTTGGAACAACAATAATTCTCTCTAATCTCTGCAATTTCTCAATTAATACCCACCCCGTCGTCATTTTATCAGGTTTTGGGGAAGATCTGATGCCCTTCGAATTTTGACCATTTTTTCAACCCGCGGCCTGTCGATTGTTTCAGGTTTTCGGCGTAACCACCGGAACTGAAATTTCTTTGGAACAAAGATAAATCTCTCTAATCTCTGCAATTTCTCGATTAATACCCACCCCGTTGTCATTTTATCAGGTTTTGGGGAAGATATGACGGCCTTTAAATTTTGACCATTTTTTCAACCCGCGGCCTGTCGTTTTTTTCGGGTTTTCGGCATAACCTCCGGAGCTGAAATTTCTTTGGAACAAAGATAATTCTCTCTAATCTCTGCAATTTCTCAATTAATACCCACCCCGTCGTCATTTTATCAGGTTTTGGGGAAGATCTGACGCCCTTTAAATTTTGACCATTTTTTCAACCCGCGGCCTGACGTTTTCTAGGAGTTTTCGGCGTAACCTCCGGAGCTGAAATTTCTTTGGAACAAAGATAAATCTCTCTAATCTCTGCAATTTCTCGATTAATACCCACCCTGTTGTCATTTCATCTGATTTTGGGGAAGATATGATGCCCTTTAAATTTTGACCATTTTTTCAACCCGCGGCCTTTTGTTTTTTTGGGGTTTTCGGCGTAACCTCCGGAGCTGAAATTTCTTTGGAACATAGATAATTCTTTCTAATCTCTGCAATTTCTCAATTAATACCCACCCCGTCGTCATTTTATCAGGTCTTGGGGAAGATCTGACGCCCTTTAAATTTTGACCATTTTTTCAACCCGCGGCCTGACGTTTTCTAGGAGTTTTCGGCGTAACCTCCGGAGCTGAAATTTCTTTGGAACAAAGATAAATCTCTCTAATCTCTGCAATTTCTCGATTAATACCCACCCTGTTGTCATTTTATCTGATTTTGGGGAAGATATGATGCCCTTTAAATTTTGACCATTTTTTCAACCTGCGGCCTTTTGTTTTTTTGGGGTTTTCGGCGTAACCTCCAGAGCTGAAATTTCTTTGGAACATAGATAATTCTTTCTAATCTCTGCAATTTCTCAATTAATACCCACCCCATCGTCATTTTATCAGGTTTTGGGGAAGATCTGACGCCCTTTAAATTTTGACCAGTTTTTCAACCCGCGGCCTTTTGTGCTTTTTGGGTTTTCGGCGTAACCTCCGGAGCTGAAATTTCTTTGGAACAAAGATAATTCTTTCTAATCTCTGCAATTTCTCAATTAATACCCACCCCGTTGTCATTTTATCAGGTTTTGGGGAAGATCTGATGCCCTTCGAATTTTGACCATTTTTTCAACCCGCGGCCTTTTGTGTTTTTTGGGTTTTCGGCGTAACCTCCGGAGCTGAAATTTCTTTGGAACAAAGATAATTCTTTCTAATCTCTGCAATTTCTCAATTAATACCCACCCCGTTGTCATTTTATCAGGTTTTGGGGAAGATCTGATGCCCTTCGAATTTTGACCATTTTTTCAACCCGCGGCCTTTTGTTTTTTTGGGGTTTTCGGCGTAACCTCCAGAGCTGAAATTTCTTTGGAACGTAGATAATTCTTTCTAATCTCTGCAATTTCTCAATTAATACCCACCCCATCGTCATTTTATCAGGTTTTGGGGAAGATCTGACGCCCTTTAAATTTTGACCAGTTTTTCAACCCGCGGCCTTTTGTGTTTTTTGGGTTTTCGGCGTAACCTCCGGAGCTGAAATTTCTTTGGAACAAAGATAATTCTTTCTAATCTCTGCAATTTCTCAATTAATACCCACCCCGTTGTCATTTTATCAGGTTTTGGGGAAGATCTGATGCCCTTCGAATTTTGACCATTTTTTCAACCCGCGGCCTGTCGATTGTTTCAGGTTTTCGGCGTAACCACCGGAACTGAAATTTCTTTGGAACAAAGATAAATCTCTCTAATCTTTGCAATTTCTCGATTAATACCCACCCTGTTGTCATTTCATCTGACTTTGGGGAAGATATGATGCCCTTTAAATTTTGACCATTTTTTCAACCCGCGGCCTGTCGCTTTTTTCGGGTTTTCGGCATAACCTCCGCAGCTGAAATTTCTTTGGAACAAAGATAATTCTCTCTAATCTCTGCAATTTCTCAATTAATACCCACCCCGTCGTCATTTTATCAGGTTTTGGGGAAGATCTGACGCCCTTTAAATTTTGACCATTTTTTCAACCCGCGGCCTGACGTTTTCTAGGAGTTTTCGGCGTAACCTCCGGAGCTGAAATTTCTTTGGAACAAAGATAAATCTCTCTAATCTCTGCAATTTCTCGATTAATACCCACCCTGTTGTCATTTTATCTGATTTTGGGGAAGATATGATGCCCTTTAAATTTTGACCATTTTTTCAACCCGCAGCCTTTTGTTTTTTTGGGGTTTTCGGCGTAACCTCCGGAGCTGAAATTTCTTTGGAACAACGATAATTCTTTCTAATCTCTGTAATTTCTCGATTAATACCCACCCTGTTGTCATTTTATCAGGTTTTGGGGAAGATCTGACGCCCTTCAAATTTTGACCATTTTTTCAACCCGCGGCCTGTCGTTTTTTTTTTTTCGGGTTTTCGGCGTAACCTCCGGAGCTGAAATTTCTTTGGAACAAAGATAAATCTCTCTAATCTCTGCAATTTCTCGATTAATACCCACCCTGTTGTCATTTTATCAGGTTTTGGGGAAGATATGATGCCCTTTAAATTTTGACCATTTTTTCAACCCGCGGCCTGTCGCTTTTTTCGGGTTTTCGGCATAACCTCCGGAGCTGAAATTTCTTTGGAACAAAGATAATTCTCTCTAATCTCTGCAATTTCTCAATTAATACCCACCCCGTCGTCATTTTATCAGGTTTTGGGGAAGATCTGACGCCCTTTAAATTTTGACCATTTTTTCAACCCGTGGCCTGACGTTTTCTAGGAGTTTTCGGCGTAACCTCCGCAGCTGAAATTTCTTTGGAACAAAGATAATTCTTTCTAATCTCTGCAATTTCTCAATTAATACCCACCCCGTTGTCATTTTATCAGGTTTTGGGGAAGATCTGATGCCCTTCGAATTTTGACCATTTTTTCAACCCGCGGCCTGTCGATTGTTTCAGGTTTTCGGCGTAACCACCGGAACTGAAATTTCTTTGGAACAAAGATAATTCTCTCTAATCTTTGCAATTTCTCGATTAATACCCACCCTGTTGTCATTTCATCTGATTTTGGGGAAGATATGATGCCCTTTAAATATTGACCATTTTTTCAACCCGCGGCCTGTCGCTTTTTTCGGGTTTTCGGCATAACCTCCGGAGCTGAAATTTCTTTGGAACAAAGATAATTCTCTCTAATCTCTGCAATTTCTCAATTAATACCCACCCCGTCGTCATTTTATCAGGTTTTGGGGAAGATCTGACGCCCTTTAAATTTTGACCATTTTTTCAACCCGCGGCCTGACGTTTTCTAGGAGTTTTCGGCGTAACCTCCGGAGCTGAAATTTCTTTGGAACAAAGATAAATCTCTCTAATCTCTGCAATTTCTCGATTAATACCCACCCTGTTGTCATTTTATCTGATTTTGGGGAAGATATGATGCCCTTTAAATTTTGACCATTTTTTCAACCCGCAGCCTTTTGTTTTTTTGGGGTTTTCGGCGTAACCTCCGGAGCTGAAATTTCTTTGGAACAAAGATAATTCTTTCTAATCTCTGCAATTTCTCGATTAATACCCACCCTGTTGTCATTTTATCAGGTTTTGGGGAAGATCTGACGCCCTTCAAATTTTGACCATTTTTTCAACCCGCGGCCTGTCGTTTTTTTTTTCGGGTTTTCGGCGTAACCTCCGGAGCTGAAATTTCTTTGGAACAAAGATAAATCTCTCTAATCTCTGCAATTTCTCGATTAATACCCACCCTGTTGTCATTTTATCAGGTTTTGGGGAAGATATGATGCCCTTTAAATTTTGACCATTTTTTCAACCCGCGGCCTGTCGCTTTTTTCGGGTTTTCGGCATAACCTCCGGAGCTGAAATTTCTTTGGAACAAAGATAATTCTCTCTAATCTCTGCAATTTCTCAATTAATACCCACCCCGTCGTCATTTTATCAGGTTTTGGGGAAGATCTGACGCCCTTTAAATTTTGACCATTTTTTCAACCCGCGGCCTGACGTTTTCTAGGAGTTTTCGGCGTAACCTCCGCAGCTGAAATTTCTTTGGAACAAAGATAAATCTCTCTAATCTCTGCAATTTCTCGATTAATACCCACTCTGTTGTCATTTCATCTGATTTTGGGGAAGATATGATGCCCTTTAAATTTTGACCATTTTTTCAACCCGCGGCCTGTCGCTTTTTTCGGGTTTTCGGCATAACCTCCGGAGCTGAAATTTCTTTGGAACAAAGATAATTCTCTCTAATCTCTGCAATTTCTCAATTAATACCCACCCCGTTGTCATTTTATCAGGTTTTGGGGAAGATCTGACGCCCTTTAAATTTTGACCATTTTTTCAACCCGCGGCTTGACGTTTTCTAGGAGTTTTCGGCGTAACCTCCGGAGCTGAAATTTCTTTGGAACAAAGATAAATCTCTCTAATCTCTGCAATTTCTCGATTAATACCCACCCTGTTGTCATTTTATCTGATTTTGGGGAAGATATGATGCCCTTTAAATTTTGACCATTTTTTCAACCCGTAGCCTTTTGTTTTTTTGGGGTTTTCGGCGTAACCTCCGGAGCTGAAATTTCTTTGGAACAACGATAATTCTTTCTAATCTCTGCAATTTCTCAATTAATACCCACCCCGTCGTCATTTTATCAGGTTTTGGGGAAGATCTGACGCCCTTCAAATTTTGACCATTTTTTCAACCCGCGGCCTGTCGTTTTTTTTTTTTCGGGTTTTCGGCGTAACCTCCGGAGCTGAAATTTCTTTGGAACAAAGATAAATCTCTCTAATCTCTGCAATTTCTCGATTAATACCCACCCTGTTGTCATTTCATCTGATTTTGGGGAAGATATGATGCCCTTTAAATTTTGACCATTTTTTCAACCCGCGGCCTTTTGTTTTTTTGGGGTTTTCGGCGTAACCTCCGGAGCTGAAATTTCTTTGGAACATAGATAATTCTTTCTAATCTCTGCAATTTCTCAATTAATACCCACCCCGTCGTCATTTTATCAGGTCTTGGGGAAGATCTGACGCCCTTTAAATTTTGACAATTTTTTCAACCCGCGGCCTGACGTTTTCTAGGAGTTTTCGGCGTAACCTCCGGAGCTGAAATTTCTTTGGAACAAAGATAAATCTCTCTAATCTCTGCAATTTCTCGATTAATACCCACCCTGTTGTCATTTTATCTGATTTTGGGGAAGATATGATGCCCTTTAAATTTTGACCATTTTTTCAACCTGCGGCCTTTTGTTTTTTTGGGGTTTTCGGCGTAACCTCCAGAGCTGAAATTTCTTTGGAACATAGATAATTCTTTCTAATCTCTGCAATTTCTCAATTAATACCCACCCCATCGTCATTTTATCAGGTTTTGGGGAAGATCTGACGCCCTTTAAATTTTGACCAGTTTTTCAACCCGCGGCCTTTTGTGTTTTTTGGGTTTTCGGCGTAACCTCCGGAGCTGAAATTTCTTTGGAACAAAGATAATTCTTTCTAATCTCTGCAATTTCTCAATTAATACCCACCCCGTTGTCATTTTATCAGGTTTTGGGGAAGATCTGATGCCCTTCGAATTTTGACCATTTTTTCAACCCGCGGCCTTTTGTGTTTTTTGGGTTTTCGGCGTAACCTCCGGAGCTGAAATTTCTTTGGAACAAAGATAATTCTTTCTAATCTCTGCAATTTCTCAATTAATACCCACCCCGTTGTCATTTTATCAGGTTTTGGGGAAGATCTGATGCCCTTCGAATTTTGACCATTTTTTCAACCCGCGGCCTTTTGTTTTTTTGGGGTTTTCGGCGTAACCTCCAGAGCTGAAATTTCTTTGGAACGTAGATAATTCTTTCTAATCTCTGCAATTTCTCAATTAATACCCACCCCATCGTCATTTTATCAGGTTTTGGGGAAGATCTGACGCCCTTTAAATTTTGACCAGTTTTTCAACCCGCGGCCTTTTGTGTTTTTTGGGTTTTCGGCGTAACCTCCGGAGCTGAAATTTCTTTGAAACAAAGATAATTCTTTCTAATCTCTGCAATTTCTCAATTAATACCCACCCCGTTGTCATTTTATCAGGTTTTGGGGAAGATCTGATGCCCTTCGAATTTTGACCATTTTTTCAACCCGCGGCCTGTCGATTGTTTCAGGTTTTCGGCGTAACCACCGGAACTGAAATTTCTTTGGAACAAAGATAAATCTCTCTAATCTTTGCAATTTCTCGATTAATACCCACCCTGTTGTCATTTCATCTGATTTTGGGGAAGATATGATGCCCTTTAAATTTTGACCATTTTTTCAACCCGCGGCCTGTCGCTTTTTTCGGGTTTTCGGCATAACCTCCGCAGCTGAAATTTCTTTGGAACAAAGATAATTCTCTCTAATCTCTGCAATTTCTCAATTAATACCCACCCCGTCGTCATTTTATCAGGTTTTGGGGAAGATCTGACGCCCTTTAAATTTTGACCATTTTTTCAACCCGCGGCCTGACGTTTTCTAGGAGTTTTCGGCGTAACCTCCGGAGCTGAAATTTCTTTGGAACAAAGATAAATCTCTCTAATCTCTGCAATTTCTCGATTAATACCCACCCTGTTGTCATTTTATCTGATTTTGGGGAAGATATGATGCCCTTTAAATTTTGACCATTTTTTCAACCCGCAGCCTTTTGTTTTTTTGGGGTTTTCGGCGTAACCTCCGGAGCTGAAATTTCTTTGGAACAACGATAATTCTTTCTAATCTCTGTAATTTCTCGATTAATACCCACCCTGTTGTCATTTTATCAGGTTTTGGGGAAGATCTGACGCCCTTCAAATTTTGACCATTTTTTCAACCCGCGGCCTGTCGTTTTTTTTTTTTCGGGTTTTCGGCGTAACCTCCGGAGCTGAAATTTCTTTGGAACAAAGATAAATCTCTCTAATCTCTGCAATTTCTCGATTAATACCCACCCTGTTGTCATTTTATCAGGTTTTGGGGAAGATATGATGCCCTTTAAATTTTGACCATTTTTTCAACCCGCGGCCTGTCGCTTTTTTCGGGTTTTCGGCATAACCTCCGGAGCTGAAATTTCTTTGGAACAAAGATAATTCTCTCTAATCTCTGCAATTTCTCAATTAATACCCACCCCGTCGTCATTTTATCAGGTTTTGGGGAAGATCTGACGCCCTTTAAATTTTGACCATTTTTTCAACCCGTGGCCTGACGTTTTCTAGGAGTTTTCGGCGTAACCTCCGCAGCTGAAATTTCTTTGGAACAAAGATAATTCTTTCTAATCTCTGCAATTTCTCAATTAATACCCACCCCGTTGTCATTTTATCAGGTTTTGGGGAAGATCTGATGCCCTTCGAATTTTGACCATTTTTTCAACCCGCGGCCTGTCGATTGTTTCAGGTTTTCGGCGTAACCACCGGAACTGAAATTTCTTTGGAACAAAGATAATTCTCTCTAATCTTTGCAATTTCTCGATTAATACCCACCCTGTTGTCATTTCATCTGATTTTGGGGAAGATATGATGCCCTTTAAATATTGACCATTTTTTCAACCCGCGGCCTGTCGCTTTTTTCGGGTTTTCGGCATAACCTCCGGAGCTGAAATTTCTTTGGAACAAAGATAATTCTCTCTAATCTCTGCAATTTCTCAATTAATACCCACCCCGTCGTCATTTTATCAGGTTTTGGGGAAGATCTGACGCCCTTTAAATTTTGACCATTTTTTCAACCCGCGGCCTGACGTTTTCTAGGAGTTTTCGGCGTAACCTCCGGAGCTGAAATTTCTTTGGAACAAAGATAAATCTCTCTAATCTCTGCAATTTCTCGATTAATACCCACCCTGTTGTCATTTTATCTGATTTTGGGGAAGATATGATGCCCTTTAAATTTTGACCATTTTTTCAACCCGCAGCCTTTTGTTTTTTTGGGGTTTTCGGCGTAACCTCCGGAGCTGAAATTTCTTTGGAACAAAGATAATTCTTTCTAATCTCTGCAATTTCTCGATTAATACCCACCCTGTTGTCATTTTATCAGGTTTTGGGGAAGATCTGACGCCCTTCAAATTTTGACCATTTTTTCAACCCGCGGCCTGTCGTTTTTTTTTTCGGGTTTTCGGCGTAACCTCCGGAGCTGAAATTTCTTTGGAACAAAGATAAATCTCTCTAATCTCTGCAATTTCTCGATTAATACCCACCCTGTTGTCATTTTATCAGGTTTTGGGGAAGATATGATGCCCTTTAAATTTTGACCATTTTTTCAACCCGCGGCCTGTCGCTTTTTTCGGGTTTTCGGCATAACCTCCGGAGCTGAAATTTCTTTGGAACAAAGATAATTCTCTCTAATCTCTGCAATTTCTCAATTAATACCCACCCCGTCGTCATTTTATCAGGTTTTGGGGAAGATCTGACGCCCTTTAAATTTTGACCATTTTTTCAACCCGCGGCCTGAAGTTTTCTAGGAGTTTTCGGCGTAACCTCCGCAGCTGAAATTTCTTTGGAACAAAGATAAATCTCTCTAATCTTTGCAATTTCTCGATTAATACCCACCCTGTTGTCATTTCATCTGATTTTGGGGAAGATATGATGCCCTTTAAATTTTGACCATTTTTTCAACCCGCGGCCTGACGTTTTCTAGGAGTTTTCGGCGTAACCTCCGGAGCTGAAATTTCTTTGGAACAAAGATAAATCTCTCTAATCTCTGCAATTTCTCGATTAATACCCACCCTGTTGTCATTTTATCTGATTTTGGGGAAGATATGATGCCCTTTAAATTTTGACCATTTTTTCAACCCGCAGCCTTTTGTTTTTTTGGGGTTTTCGGCGTAACCTCCGGAGCTGAAATTTCTTTGGAACAAAGATAATTCTTTCTAATCTCTGCAATTTCTCGATTAATACCCACCCTGTTGTCATTTTATCAGGTTTTGGGGAAGATCTGACGCCCTTCAAATTTTGACCATTTTTTCAACCCGCGGCCTGTCGTTTTTTTTTTCGGGTTTTCGGCGTAACCTCCGGAGCTGAAATTTCTTTGGAACAAAGATAAATCTCTCTAATCTCTGCAATTTCTCGATTAATACCCACCCTGTTGTCATTTTATCAGGTTTTGGGGAAGATATGATGCCCTTTAAATTTTGACCATTTTTTCAACCCGCGGCCTGTCGCTTTTTTCGGGTTTTCGGCATAACCTCCGGAGCTGAAATTTCTTTGGAACAAAGATAATTCTCTCTAATCTCTGCAATTTCTCAATTAATACCCACCCCGTCGTCATTTTATCAGGTTTTGGGGAAGATCTGACGCCCTTTAAATTTTGACCATTTTTTCAACCCGCGGCCTGAAGTTTTCTAGGAGTTTTCGGCGTAACCTCCGCAGCTGAAATTTCTTTGGAACAAAGATAAATCTCTCTAATCTTTGCAATTTCTCGATTAATACCCACCCTGTTGTCATTTCATCTGATTTTGGGGAAGATATGATGCCCTTTAAATTTAGACCATTTTTTCAACCCGCGGCCTGTCGCTTTTTTCGGGTTTTCGGCATAACCTCCGGAGCTGAAATTTCTTTGGAACAAAGATAATTCTCTCTAATCTCTGCAATTTCTCAATTAATACCCACCCCGTCGTCATTTTATCAGGTTTTGGGGAAGATCTGACGCCCTTTAAATTTTGACCATTTTTTCAACCCGTGGCCTGACGTTTTCTAGGAGTTTTCGGCGTAACCTCCGCAGCTGAAATTTCTTTGGAACAAAGATAATTCTTTCTAATCTCTGCAATTTCTCAATTAATACCCACCCCGTTGTCATTTTATCAGGTTTTGGGGAAGATCTGATGCCCTTCGAATTTTGACCATTTTTTCAACCCGCGGCCTGTCGATTGTTTCAGGTTTTCGGCGTAACCACCGGAACTGAAATTTCTTTGGAACAAAGATAATTCTCTCTAATCTTTGCAATTTCTCGATTAATACCCACCCTGTTGTCATTTCATCTGATTTTGGGGAAGATATGATGCCCTTTAAATATTGACCATTTTTTCAACCCGCGGCCTGTCGCTTTTTTCGGGTTTTCGGCATAACCTCCGGAGCTGAAATTTCTTTGGAACAAAGATAATTCTCTCTAATCTCTGCAATTTCTCAATTAATACCCACCCCGTCGTCATTTTATCAGGTTTTGGGGAAGATCTGACGCCCTTTAAATTTTGACCATTTTTTCAACCCGCGGCCTGACGTTTTCTAGGAGTTTTCGGCGTAACCTCCGGAGCTGAAATTTCTTTGGAACAAAGATAAATCTCTCTAATCTCTGCAATTTCTCGATTAATACCCACCCTGTTGTCATTTTATCTGATTTTGGGGAAGATATGATGCCCTTTAAATTTTGACCATTTTTTCAACCCGCAGCCTTTTGTTTTTTTGGGGTTTTCGGCGTAACCTCCGGAGCTGAAATTTCTTTGGAACAAAGATAATTCTTTCTAATCTCTGCAATTTCTCGATTAATACCCACCCTGTTGTCATTTTATCAGGTTTTGGGGAAGATCTGACGCCCTTCAAATTTTGACCATTTTTTCAACCCGCGGCCTGTCGTTTTTTTTTTCGGGTTTTCGGCGTAACCTCCGGAGCTGAAATTTCTTTGGAACAAAGATAAATCTCTCTAATCTCTGCAATTTCTCGATTAATACCCACCCTGTTGTCATTTTATCAGGTTTTGGGGAAGATATGATGCCCTTTAAATTTTGACCATTTTTTCAACCCGCGGCCTGTCGCTTTTTTCGGGTTTTCGGCATAACCTCCGGAGCTGAAATTTCTTTGGAACAAAGATAATTCTCTCTAATCTCTGCAATTTCTCAATTAATACCCACCCCGTCGTCATTTTATCAGGTTTTGGGGAAGATCTGACGCCCTTTAAATTTTGACCATTTTTTCAACCCGCGGCCTGAAGTTTTCTAGGAGTTTTCGGCGTAACCTCCGCAGCTGAAATTTCTTTGGAACAAAGATAAATCTCTCTAATCTTTGCAATTTCTCGATTAATACCCACCCTGTTGTCATTTCATCTGATTTTGGGGAAGATATGATGCCCTTTAAATTTTGACCATTTTTTCAACCCGCGGCCTGACGTTTTCTAGGAGTTTTCGGCGTAACCTCCGGAGCTGAAATTTCTTTGGAACAAAGATAAATCTCTCTAATCTCTGCAATTTCTCGATTAATACCCACCCTGTTGTCATTTTATCTGATTTTGGGGAAGATATGATGCCCTTTAAATTTTGACCATTTTTTCAACCCGCAGCCTTTTGTTTTTTTGGGGTTTTCGGCGTAACCTCCGGAGCTGAAATTTCTTTGGAACAAAGATAATTCTTTCTAATCTCTGCAATTTCTCGATTAATACCCACCCTGTTGTCATTTTATCAGGTTTTGGGGAAGATCTGACGCCCTTCAAATTTTGACCATTTTTTCAACCCGCGGCCTGTCGTTTTTTTTTTCGGGTTTTCGGCGTAACCTCCGGAGCTGAAATTTCTTTGGAACAAAGATAAATCTCTCTAATCTCTGCAATTTCTCGATTAATACCCACCCTGTTGTCATTTTATCAGGTTTTGGGGAAGATATGATGCCCTTTAAATTTTGACCATTTTTTCAACCCGCGGCCTGTCGCTTTTTTCGGGTTTTCGGCATAACCTCCGGAGCTGAAATTTCTTTGGAACAAAGATAATTCTCTCTAATCTCTGCAATTTCTCAATTAATACCCACCCCGTCGTCATTTTATCAGGTTTTGGGGAAGATCTGACGCCCTTTAAATTTTGACCATTTTTTCAACCCGCGGCCTGAAGTTTTCTAGGAGTTTTCGGCGTAACCTCCGCAGCTGAAATTTCTTTGGAACAAAGATAAATCTCTCTAATCTTTGCAATTTCTCGATTAATACCCACCCTGTTGTCATTTCATCTGATTTTGGGGAAGATATGATGCCCTTTAAATTTAGACCATTTTTTCAACCCGCGGCCTGTCGCTTTTTTCGGGTTTTCGGCATAACCTCCGGAGCTGAAATTTCTTTGGAACAAAGATAATTCTCTCTAATCTCTGCAATTTCTCAATTAATACCCACCCCGTCGTCATTTTATCAGGTTTTGGGGAAGATCTGACGCCCTTTAAATTTTGACCATTTTTTCAACCCGCGGCCTGACGTTTTCTAGGAGTTTTCGGCGTAACCTCCGGAGCTGAAATTTCTTTGGAACAAAGATAAATCTCTCTAATCTCTGCAATTTCTCGATTAATACCCACCCTGTTGTCATTTTATCTGATTTTGGGGAAGATATGATGCCCTTTAAATTTTGACCATTTTTTCAACCTGCGGCCTTTTGTTTTTTTGGGGTTTTCGGCGTAACCTCCAGAGCTGAAATTTCTTTGGAACATAGATAATTCTTTCTAATCTCTGCAATTTCTCAATTAATACCCACCCCATCGTCATTTTATCAGGTTTTGGGGAAGATCTGACGCCCTTTAAATTTTGACCAGTTTTTCAACCCGCGGCCTTTTGTGTTTTTTGGGTTTTCGGCGTAGCCTCCGGAGCTGAAATTTCTTTGGAACAAAGATAATTCTTTCTAATCTCTGCAATTTCTCAATTAATACCCACCCCGTTGTCATTTTATCAGGTTTTGGGGAAGATCTGATGCCCTTCGAATTTTGACCATTTTTTCAACCCGCGGCCTGTCGATTGTTTCAGGTTTTCGGCGTAACCACCGGAACTGAAATTTCTTTGGAACAAAGATAAATCTCTCTAATCTTTGCAATTTCTCGATTAATACCCACCCTGTTGTCATTTCATCTGATTTTGGGGAAGATATGATGCCCTTTAAATTTTGACCATTTTTTCAACCCGCGGCCTGTCGCTTTTTTCGGGTTTTCGGCATAACCTCCGGAGCTGAAATTTCTTTGGAACAAAGATAATTCTCTCTAATCTCTGCAATTTCTCAATTAATACCCACCCCGTCGTCATTTTATCAGGTTTTGGGGAAGATCTGACGCCCTTTAAATTTTGACCATTTTTTCAACCCGCGGTCTGACGTTTTCTAGGAGTTTTCGGCGTAACCTCCGGAGCTGAAATTTCTTTGGAACAAAGATAAATCTCTCTAATCTCTGCAATTTCTCGATTAATACCCACCCTGTTGTCATTTTATCTGATTTTGGGGAAGATATGATGCCCTTTAAATTTTGACCATTTTTTCAACCCGCAGCCTTTTGTTTTTTTGGGGTTTTCGGCGTAACCTCCGGAGCTGAAATTTCTTTGGAACAACGATAATTCTTTCTAATCTCTGTAATTTCTCGATTAATACCCACCCTGTTGTCATTTTATCAGGTTTTGGGGAAGATCTGACGCCCTTCAAATTTTGACCATTTTTTCAACCCGCGGCCTGTCGTTTTTTTTTTTTCGGGTTTTCGGCGTAACCTCCGGAGCTGAAATTTCTTTGGAACAAAGATAAATCTCTCTAATCTCTGCAATTTCTCGATTAATACCCACCCTGTTGTCATTTTATCAGGTTTTGGGGAAGATATGATGCCCTTTAAATTTTGACCATTTTTTCAACCCGCGGCCTGTCGCTTTTTTCGGGTTTTCGGCATAACCTCCGGAGCTGAAATTTCTTTGGAACAAAGATAATTCTCTCTAATCTCTGCAATTTCTCAATTAATACCCACCCCGTCGTCATTTTATCAGGTTTTGGGGAAGATCTGACGCCCTTTAAATTTTGACCATTTTTTCAACCCGCGGCCTGACGTTTTCTAGGAGTTTTCGGCGTAACCTCCGCAGCTGAAATTTCTTTGGAACAAAGATAAATCTCTCTAATCCTTGCAATTTCTCGATTAATACCCACCCTGTTGTCATTTCATCTGATTTTGGGGAAGATATGATGCCCTTTAAATTTTGACCATTTTTTCAACCAGCGGCCTGTCGCTTTTTTCGGGTTTTCGGCATAACCTCCGGAGCTGAAATTTCTTTGGAACAAAGATAATTCTCTCTAATCTCTGCAATTTCTCAATTAATACCCACCCCGTCGTCATTTTATCAGGTTTTGGGGAAGATCTGACGCCCTTTAAATTTTGACCATTTTTTCAACCCGCGGCCTGACGTTTTCTAGGAGTTTTCGGCGTAACCTCCGCAGCTGAAATTTCTTTGGAACAAAGATAAATCTCTCTAATCTTTGCAATTTCTCGATTAATACCCACCCTGTTGTCATTTCATCTGATTTTAGGGAAGATATGATGCCCTTTAAATTTTGAACATTTTTTCAACCCGCGGCCTGTCGCTTTTTTCGGGTTTTCGGCATAACCTCCGGAGCTGAAATTTCTTTGGAACAAAGATAATTCTCTCTAATCTCTGCAATTTCTCAATTAATACCCACCCCGTCGTCATTTTATCAGGTTTTGGGGAAGATCTGACGCCCTTTAAATTTTGACCATTTTTTCAACCCGCGGCCTGACGTTTTCTAGGAGTTTTCGGCGTAACCTCCGGAGCTGAAATTTCTTTGGAACAAAGATAAATCTCTCTAATCTCTGCAATTTCTCGATTAATACCCACCCTGTTGTCATTTTATCTGATTTTGGGGAAGATATGATGCCCTTTAAATTTTGACCATTTTTTCAACACGCGGCCTGTCGCTTTTTTTGGGGTTTTCGGCGTAACCTCCAGAGCTGAAATTTCTTTGGAACATAGATAATTCTTTCTAATCTCTGCAATTTCTCAATTAATACCCACCCCATCGTCATTTTATCAGGTTTTGGGGAAGATCTGACGCCCTTTAAATTTTGACCAGTTTTTCAACCCGCGGCCTTTTGTGTTTTTTGGGTTTTCGGCGTAACCTCCGGAGCTGAAATTTCTTTGGAACAAAGATAATTCTTTCTAATCTCTGCAATTTCTCAATTAATACCCACCCCGTTGTCATTTTATCAGGTTTTGGGGAAGATCTGATGCCCTTCGAATTTTGACCATTTTTTCAACCCGCGGCCTGTCGATTGTTTCAGGTTTTCGGCGTAACCACCGGAACTGAAATTTCTTTGGAACAAAGATAATTCTCTCTAATCTTTGCAATTTCTCGATTAATACCCACCCTGTTGTCATTTCATCTGATTTTGGGGAAGATATGATGCCCTTTAAATATTGACCATTTTTTCAACCCGCGGCCTGTCGCTTTTTTCGGGTTTTCGGCATAACCTCCGGAGCTGAAATTTCTTTGGAACAAAGATAATTCTCTCTAATCTCTGCAATTTCTCAATTAATACCCACCCCGTCGTCATTTTATCAGGTTTTGGGGAAGATCTGACGCCCTTTAAATTTTGACCATTTTTTCAACCCGCGGCCTGACGTTTTCTAGGAGTTTTCGGCGTAACCTCCGGAGCTGAAATTTCTTTGGAACAAAGATAAATCTCTCTAATCTCTGCAATTTCTCGATTAATACCCACCCTGTTGTCATTTTATCAGGTTTTGGGGAAGATCTGACGCCCTTCAAATTTTGACCATTTTTTCAACCCGCGGCCTGTCGTTTTTTTTTTTTCGGGTTTTCGGCGTAACCTCCGGAGCTGAAATTTCTTTGGAACAAAGATAAATCTCTCTAATCTCTGCAATTTCTCGATTAATACCCACCCTGTTGTCATTTTATCAGGTTTTGGGGAAGATATGATGCCCTTTAAATTTTGACCATTTTTTCAACCCGCGGCCTGTCGCTTTTTTCGGGTTTTCGGCATAACCTCCGGAGCTGAAATTTCTTTGGAACAAAGATAATTCTCTCTAATCTCTGCAATTTCTCAATTAATACCCACCCCGTCGTCATTTTATCAGGTTTTGGGGAAGATATGACGCCCTTTAAATTTTGACCATTTTTTCAACCCGCGGCCTGACGTTTTCTAGGAGTTTTCGGCGTAACCTCCGCAGCTGAAATTTCTTTGGAACAAAGATAAATCTCTCTAATCTTTGCAATTTCTCGATTAATACCCACCCTGTTGTCATTTCATCTGATTTTGGGGAAGATATGATGCCCTTTAAATTTTGACCATTTTTTCAACCCGCGGCCTGTCGCTTTTTTCGGGTTTTCGGCATAACCTCCGGAGCTGAAATTTCTTTGGAACAAAGATAATTCTCTCTAATCTCTGCAATTTCTCAATTAATACCCACCCCGTCGTCATTTTATCAGGTTTTGGGGAAGATCTGACGCCCTTTAAATTTTGACCATTTTTTCAACCCGCGGCCTGACGTTTTCTAGGAGTTTTCGGCGTAACCTCCGCAGCTGAAATTTCTTTGGAACAAAGATAAATCTCTCTAATCTTTGCAATTTCTCGATTAATACCCACCCTGTTGTCATTTCATCTGATTTTAGGGAAGATATGATGCCCTTTAAATTTTGAACATTTTTTCAACCCGCAGCCTGTCGCTTTTTTCGGGTTTTCGGCATAACCTCCGGAGCTGAAATTTCTTTGGAACAAAGATAATTCTCTCTAATCTCTGCAATTTCTCAATTAATACCCACCCCGTCGTCATTTTATCAGGTTTTGGGGAAGATCTGACGCCCTTTAAATTTTGACCATTTTTTCAACCCGCGGCCTGACGTTTTCTAGGAGTTTTCGGCGTAACCTCCGCAGCTGAAATTTCTTTGGAACAAAGATAAATCTCTCTAATCTCTGCAATTTCTCGATTAATACCCACCCTGTTGTCATTTTATCTGATTTTGGGGAAGATATGATGCCCTTTAAATTTTGACCATTTTTTCAACCCGCAGCCTTTTGTTTTTTTGGGGTTTTCGGCGTAACCTCCGGAGCTGAAATTTCTTTGGAACAACGATAATTCTTTCTAATCTCTGCAATTTCTCAATTAATACCCACCCCGTCGTCATTTTATCAGGTTTTGGGGAAGATCTGACGCCCTTTAAATTTTGACCATTTTTTCAACCCGCGGCCTGACGTTTTCTAGGAGTTTTCGGCGTAACCTCCGCAGCTGAAATTTCTTTGGAACAAAGATAAATCTCTCTAATCTTTGCAATTTCTCGATTAATACCCACCCTGTTGTCATTTCATCTGATTTTAGGGAAGATATGATGCCCTTTAAATTTTGAACATTTTTTCAACCCGCGGCCTGTCGCTTTTTTCGGGTTTTCGGCATAACCTCCGGAGCTGAAATTTCTTTGGAACAAAGATAATTCTCTCTAATCTCTGCAATTTCTCAATTAATACCCACCCCGTCGTCATTTTATCAGGTTTTGGGGAAGATCTGACGCCCTTTAAATTTTGACCATTTTTTCAACCCGCGGCCTGACGTTTTCTAGGAGTTTTCGGCGTAACCTCCGCAGCTGAAATTTCTTTGGAACAAAGATAAATCTCTCTAATCTCTGCAATTTCTCGATTAATACCCACTCTGTTGTCATTTCATCTGATTTTGGGGAAGATATGATGCCCTTTAAATTTTGACCATTTTTTCAACCCGCGGCCTGTCGCTTTTTTCGGGTTTTCGGCATAACCTCCGGAGCTGAAATTTCTTTGGAACAAAGATAATTCTCTCTAATCTCTGCAATTTCTCAATTAATACCCACCCCGTTGTCATTTTATCAGGTTTTGGGGAAGATCTGACGCCCTTTAAATTTTGACCATTTTTTCAACCTGCGGCCTGACGTTTTCTAGGAGTTTTCGGCGTAACCTCCGGAGCTGAAATTTCTTTGGAACAAAGATAAATCTCTCTAATCTCTGCAATTTCTCGATTAATACCCACCCTGTTGTCATTTTATCTGATTTTGGGGAAGATATGATGCCCTTTAAATTTTGACCATTTTTTCAACCCGCAGCCTTTTGTTTTTTTGGGGTTTTCGGCGTAACCTCCGGAGCTGAAATTTCTTTGGAACAACGATAATTCTTTCTAATCTCTGCAATTTCTCAATTAATACCCACCCCGTCGTCATTCTATCAGGTTTTGGGGAAGATCTGACGCCCTTCAAATTTTGACCATTTTTTCAACCCGCGGCCTGTCGTTTTTTTTTTTTCGGGTTTTCGGCGTAACCTCCGGAGCTGAAATTTCTTTGGAACAAAGATAAATCTCTCTAATCTCTGCAATTTCTCGATTAATACCCACCCTGTTGTCATTTTATCAGGTTTTGGGGAAGATATGATGCCCTTTAAATTTTGACCATTTTTTCAACCTGCGGCCTTTTGTTTTTTTGGGGTTTTCGGTGTAACCTCCGGAGCTGAAATTTCTTTGGAACATAGATAATTCTTTCTAATCTCTGCAATTTCTCAATTAATACCCACCCCGTCGTCATTTTATCAGGTTTTGGGGAAGATCTGACGCCCTTCAAATTTTGACCATTTTTTAAACCCGCGGCCTGTTGTTTTTTTTTGGGTTTTCGGCGTAACCTCCGGAGCTGAAATTTCTTTGGAACAAAGATAATTCTTTCTAATCTCTGCAATTTCTCAATTAATACCCACCCTGTTGTCATTATATCAGGCTTTGGGGAAGATCTGACGCCCTTTAAATTTTGACCATATTTTCAACCCGCGGCCTGACGTTTTCTAAGAGTTTTCGGCGTAACCTCCGGAGCTGAAATTTCTTTGGAACAAAGATAAATCTCTCTAATCTCTGCAATATCTCGATTAATACCCACCCTGTTGTCATTTTATCTGATTTTGGGGAAGATCTGATGCCCTTTAAATTTTGACCATTTTTTCAACCCGCGGCCTGTCGTTTTTTTCGACGTTTCGGCGTAACCTCCGGAGCTGAAATTTCTTTGGAACAAAGATGAATCTCTCTAATCTCTGCAATTTCTAGATTAATACCCACCCTGTTGTCATTTTATCAGGTTTTGGGGAAGATCTGACGCCATTCAAATTTTGACCATTTTTTCAAACCGTGGCCTGTCGTTTTTTTCGAGTTTTCGGCGTAACCTCCGGAGCTGAAATTTCTTTGGAACAACAATAATTCTCTCTAATCTCTGCAATTTCTCAATTAATACCCACCCCGTCGTCATTTTATCAGGTTTTGGGGAAGATCTGATGCCCTTCGAATTTTGACCATTTTTTCAACCCGCGGCCTGTCGATTGTTTCAGGTTTTCGGCGTAACCACTGGAACTGAAATTTCTTTGGAACAAAGATAAATCTCTCTAATCTCTGCAATTTCTCAATTAATACCCACCCCGTTGTCATTTTATCAGGTTTTGGGGAAGATCTGACGCCCTTTAAATTTTGACTATTTTTGCAACCCGCGGCCTGACGTTTTCTAGGAGTTTTCGGCGTAACCTCCGCAGCTTAAATTTCTTTGGAACAAAGATAAATCTCTCTAATCTCTGCAATTTCTCGATTAATACCCACCCTGTTGTCATTTCATCTGATTTTGGGGAAGATATGATGCCCTTTAAATTTAGACCATTTTTTCAACCCGCGGCCTGTCGCTTTTTTCGGGTTTTCGGCATAACCTCCGGAGCTGAAATTTCTTTGGAACAAAGATAATTCTCTCTAATCTCTGCAATTTCTCAATTAATACCCACCCCGTCGTCATTTTATCAGGTTTTGGGGAAGATCTGACGCCCTTTAAATTTTGACCAGTTTTTCAACCCGCGGCCTTTTGTGTTTTTTGGGTTTTCGGCGTAACCTCCGGAGCTGAAATTTCTTTGGAACAAAGATAATTCTTTCTAATCTCTGCAATTTCTCAATTAATACCCACCCCGTTGTCATTTTATCAGGTTTTGGGGAAGATCTGATGCCCTTCGAATTTTGACCATTTTTTCAACCCGCGGCCTGTCGATTGTTTCAGGTTTTCGGCGTAACCACCGGAACTGAAATTTCTTTGGAACAAAGATAATTCTCTCTAATCTTTGCAATTTCTCGATTAATACCCACCCTGTTGTCATTTCATCTGATTTTGGGGAAGATATGATGCCCTTTAAATTTTGACCATTTTTTCAACCCACGGCCTGTCGCTTTTTTCGGGTTTTCGGCATAACCTCCGGAGCTGAAATTTCTTTGGAACAAAGATAATTCTCTCTAATCTCTGCAATTTCTCAATTAATACCCACCCCGTCGTCATTTTATCAGGTTTTGGGGAAGATCTGACGCCCTTTAAATTTTGACCATTTTTTCAACCCGCGGCCTGACGTTTTCTAGGAGTTTTCGGCGTAACCTCCGGAGCTGAAATTTCTTTGGAACAAAGATAAATCTCTCTAATCTCTGCAATTTCTCGATTAATACCCACCCTGTTGTCATTTTATCTGATTTTGGGGAAGATATGATGCCCTTTAAATTTTGACCATTTTTTCAAACCGCAGCCTTTTGTTTTTTTTGGGGTTTTCGGCGTAACCTCCGGAGCTGAAATTTCTTTGGAACAACAATAATTCTTTCTAATCTCTGCAATTTCTCGATTAATACCCACTCTGTTGTCATTTTATCAGGTTTTGGGGAAGATCTGACGCCCTTCAAATTTTGACCATTTTTTCAACCCGCGGCCTGTCGTTTTTTTTTTTTCGGGTTTTCGGCGTTACCTCCGGAGCTGAAATTTCTTTGGAACAAAGATAATTCTCTCTAATCTCTGCAATTTCTCAATTAATACCCACCCCGTCGTCATTTTATCAGGTTTTGGGGAAGATCTGACGCCCTTTAAATTTTGACCATTTTTTCAACCCGCGGCCTGACGTTTTCTAGGAGTTTTCGGCGTAACCTCCGCAGCTGAAATTTCTTTGGAACAAAGATAAATCTCTCTAATCTTTGCAATTTCTCGATTAATACCCACCCTGTTGTCATTTCATCTGATTTTGGGGAAGATATGATGCCCTTTAAATTTTGACCATTTTTTCAACCCGCGGCCTGTCGCTTTTTTCGGGTTTTCGGCATAACCTCCGGAGCTGAAATTTCTTTGGAACAAAGATAAATCTCTCTAATCTCTGCAATTTCTCGATTAATACCCACCCTGTTGTCATTTTATCTGATTTTGGGGAAGATATGATGCCCTTTAAATTTTGACCATTTTTTCAACCCGCAGCCTTTTGTTTTTTTGGGGTTTTCGGCGTAACCTCCGGAGCTGAAATTTCTTTGGAACAACGATAATTCTTTCTAATCTCTGCAATTTCTCAATTAATACCCACCCCGTCGTCATTTTATCAGGTTTTGGGGAAGATCTGACGCCCTTCAAATTTTGACCATTTTTTCAACCCGCGGCCTGTCGTTTTTTTTTTTTCGGGTTTTCGGCGTAACCTCCGGAGCTGAAATTTCTTTGGAACAAAGATAAATCTCTCTAATCTCTGCAATTTCTCGATTAATACCCACCCTGTTGTCATTTTATCAGGTTTTGGGGAAGATATGATGCCCTTTAAATTTTGACCATTTTTTCAACCTGCGGCCTTTTGTTTTTTTGGGGTTTTCGGCGTAACCTCCGGAGCTGAAATTTCTTTGGAACATAGATAATTCTTTCTAATCTCTGCAATTTCTCAATTAATACCCACCCCGTCGTCATTTTATCAGGTTTTGGGGAAGATCTGACGCCCTTCAAATTTTGACCATTTTTTAAACCCGCGGCCTGTCGTTTTTTTTTGGGTTTTCGGCGTAACCTCCGGAGCTGAAATTTCTTTGGAACAAAGATAATTCTTTCTAATCTCTGCAATTTCTCAATTAATACCCACCCTGTTGTCATTATATCAGGCTTTGGGGAAGATCTGACGCCCTTTAAATTTTGACCATATTTTCAACCCGCGGCCTGACGTTTTCTAAGAGTTTTCGGCGTAACCTCCGGAGCTGAAATTTCTTTGGAACAAAGATAAATCTCTCTAATCTCTGCAATTTCTCGATTAATACCCACCCTGTTGTCATTTTATCTGATTTTGGGGAAGATATGATGCCCTTTAAATTTTGACCATTTTTTCAACCCGCGGCCTTTTGTTTTTTTGGGGTTTTCGGCGTAACCTCCAGAGCTGAAATTTCTTTGGAACATAGATAATTCTTTCTAATCTCTGCAATTTCTCAATTAATACCCACCCCATCGTCATTTTATCAGGTTTTGGGGAAGATCTGACGCCCTTTAAATTTTGACCAGTTTTTCAACCCGCGGCCTTTTGTGTTTTTTGGGTTTTCGGCGTAACCTCCGGAGCTGAAATTTCTTTGGAACAAAGATAATTCTTTCTAATCTCTGCAATTTCTCAATTAATACCCACCCCGTTGTCATTTTATCAGGTTTTGGGGAAGATCTGATGCCCTTCGAATTTTGACCATTTTTTCAACCCGCGGCCTGTCGATTGTTTCAGGTTTTCGGCGTAACCACCGGAACTGAAATTTCTTTGGAACAAAGATAATTCTCTCTAATCTTTGCAATTTCTCGATTAATACCCACCCTGTTGTCATTTCATCTGATTTTGGGGAAGATATGATGCCCTTTAAATTTTGACCATTTTTTCAACCCGCGGCCTGTCGCTTTTTTCGGGTTTTCGGCATAACCTCCGGAGCTGAAATTTCTTTGGAACAAAGATAATTCTCTCTAATCTCTGCAATTTCTCAATTAATACCCACCCCGTCGTCATTTTATCAGGTTTTGGGGAAGATCTGACGCCCTTTAAATTTTGACCATTTTTTCAACCCGCGGCCTGACGTTTTCTAGGAGTTTTCGGCGTAACCTCCGCAGCTGAAATTTCTTTGGAACAAAGATAAATCTCTCTAATCTCTGCAATTTCTCAATTAATACCCACCCCGTTGTCATTTTATCAGGTTTTGGGGAAGATCTGACGCCCTTTAAATTTTGACCATTTTTTCAACCCGCGGCTTGACGTTTTCTAGGAGTTTTCGGCGTAACCTCCGCAGCTGAAATTTCTTTGGAACAACGATAATTCTTTCTAATCTCTGCAATTTCTCAATTAATACCCACCCCGTCGTCATTTTATCAGGTTTTGGGGAAGATCTGACGCCCTTCAAATTTTGACCATTTTTTCAACCCGCGGCCTGTCGTTTTTTTTTTTTCGGGTTTTCGGCGTAACCTCCGGAGCTGAAATTTCTTTGGAACAAAGATAAATCTCTCTAATCTCTGCAATTTCTCGATTAATACCCACCCTGTTGTCATTTTATCAGGTTTTGGGGAAGATATGATGCCCTTTAAATTTTGACCATTTTTTCAACCTGCGGCCTTTTGTTTTTTTGGGGTTTTCGGCGTAACCTCCGGAGCTGAAATTTCTTTGGAACATAGATAATTCTTTCTAATCTCTGCAATTTCTCAATTAATACCCACCCCGTCGTCATTTTATCAGGTTTTGGGGAAGATCTGACGCCCTTCAAATTTTGACCATTTTTTAAACCAGCGGCCTGTCGTTTTTTTTTGGGTTTTCGGCGTAACCTCCGGAGCTGAAATTTCTTTGGAACAAAGATAATTCTTTCTAATCTCTGCAATTTCTCAATTAATACCCACCCTGTTGTCATTATATCAGGCTTTGGGGAAGATCTGACGCCCTTTAAATTTTGACCATATTTTCAACCCGCGGCCTGACGTTTTCTAAGAGTTTTCGGCGTAACCTCCGGAGCTGAAATTTCTTTGGAACAAAGATAAATCTCTCTAATCTCTGCAATTTCTCGATTAATACCCACCCTGTTGTCATTTTATCAGGTTTTGGGGAAGATCTGACGCCCTTCAAATTTTGACCATTTTTTCAACCCGCGGCCTGTCGTTTTTTTTTTTCGGGTTTTCGGCGTAACCTCCGGAGCTGAAATTTCTTTGGAACAAAGATAAATCTCTCTAATCTCTGCAATTTCTCGATTAATACCCACCCTGTTGTCATTTTATCAAGTTTTGGGGAAGATATGATGCCCTTTAAATTTTGACCATTTTTTCAACCCGCGGCCTGTCGCTTTTTTCGGGTTTTCGGCATAACCTCCGGAGCTGAAATTTCTTTGGAACAAAGATAATTCTCTCTAATCTCTGCAATTTCTCAATTAATACCCACCCCGTCGTCATTTTATCAGGTTTTGGGGAAGATCTGACGCCCTTTAAATTTTGACCATTTTTTCAACCCGCGGCCTGACGTTTTCTAGGAGTTTTCGGCGTAACCTCCGCAGCTGAAATTTCTTTGGAACAAAGATAAATCTCTCTAATCTTTGCAATTTCTCGATTAATACCCACCCTGTTGTCATTTCATCTGATTTTGGGGAAGATATGATGCCCTTTAAATTTTGACCATTTTTTCAACCCGCGGCCTGTCGCTTTTTTCGGGTTTTCGGCATAACCTCCGGAGCTGAAATTTCTTTGGAACAAAGATAATTCTCTCTAATCTCTGCAATTTCTCAATTAATACCCACCCCGTCGTCATTTTATCAGGTTTTGGGGAAGATCTGACGCCCTTTAAATTTTGACCATTTTTTCAACCCGCGGCCTGACGTTTTCTAGGAGTTTTCGGCGTAACCTCCGCAGCTGAAATTTCTTTGGAACAAAGATAAATCTCTCTAATCTTTGCAATTTCTCGATTAATACCCACCCTGTTGTCATTTCATCTGATTTTAGGGAAGATATGATGCCCTTTAAATTTTGAACATTTTTTCAACCCGCGGCCTGTCGCTTTTTTCGGGTTTTCGGCATAACCTCCGGAGCTGAAATTTCTTTGGAACAAAGATAATTCTCTCTAATCTCTGCAATTTCTCAATTAATACCCACCCCGTCGTCATTTTATCAGGTTTTGGGGAAGATCTGACGCCCTTTAAATTTTGACCATTTTTTCAACCTGTGGCCTGACGTTTTCTAGGAGTTTTCGGCGTAACCTCCGCAGCTGAAATTTCTTTGGAACAAAGATAAATCTCTCTAATCTCTGCAATTTCTCGATTAATACCCACTCTGTTGTCATTTCATCTGATTTTGGGGAAGATATGATGCCCTTTAAATTTTGACCATTTTTTCGACCCGCGGCCTGTCGCTTTTTTCGGGTTTTCGGCATAACCTCCGGAGCTGAAATTTCTTTGGAACAAAGATAATTCTCTCTAATCTCTGCAATTTCTCAATTAATACCCACCCCGTTGTCATTTTATCAGGTTTTGGGGAAGATCTGACGCCCTTTAAATTTTGACCATTTTTTCAACCCGCGGCTTGACGTTTTCTAGGAGTTTTCGGCGTAACCTCCGGAGCTGAAATTTCTTTGGAACAAAGATAAATCTCTCTAATCTCTGCAATTTCTCGATTAATACCCACCCTGTTGTCATTTTATCTGATTTTGGGGAAGATATGATGCCCTTTAAATTTTGACCATTTTTTCAACCCGCAGCCTTTTGTTTTTTTGGGGTTTTCGGCGTAACCTCCGGAGCTGAAATTTCTTTGGAACAACGATAATTCTTTCTAATCTCTGCAATTTCTCAATTAATACCCACCCCGTCGTCATTTTATCAGGTTTTGGGGAAGATCTGACGCCCTTCAAATTTTGACCATTTTTTCAACCCGCGGCCTGTCGTTTTTTTTTTTTCGGGTTTTCGGCGTAACCTCCGGAGCTGAAATTTCTTTGGAACAAAGATAAATCTCTCTAATCTCTGCAATTTCTCGATTAATACCCACCCTGTTGTCATTTTATCAGGTTTTGGGGAAGATCTGACGCCATTCAAATTTTGACCATTTTTTCAAACCGCGGCCTGTCGTTTTTTTCGAGTTTTCGGCGTAACCTCCGGAGCTGAAATTTCTTTGGAACAACAATAATTCTCTCTAATCTCTGCAATTTCTCAATTAATACCCACCCCGTCGTCATTTTATCAGGTTTTGGGGAAGATCTGATGCCCTTCGAATTTTGACCATTTTTTCAACCCGCGGCCTGTCGATTGTTTCAGGTTTTCGGCGTAACCACCGGAACTGAAATTTCTTTGGAACAAAGATAAATCTCTCTAATCTCTGCAATTTCTCAATTAATACCCACCCCGTTGTCATTTTATCAGGTTTTGGGGAAGATCTGACGCCCTTTAAATTTTGACCATTTTTTCAACCCGCGGCCTGTCGTTTTTTTCGGGTTTTCGGCATAACCTCCGGAGCTGAAATTTCTTTGGAACAAAGATAATTCTCTCTAATCTCTGCAATTTCTCAATTAATACCCACCCCGTCGTCATTTTATCAGGTTTTGGGGAAGATCTGACGCCCTTTAAATTTTGACCATTTTTTCAACCCGCGGCCTGACGTTTTCTAGGAGTTTTCGGCGTAACCTCCGGAGCTGAAATTTCTTTGGAACAAAGATAAATCTCTCTAATCTCTGCAATTTCTCGATTAATACCCACCCTGTTGTCATTTCATCTGATTTTGGGGAAGATATGATGCCCTTTAAATTTTGACCATTTTTTCAACCCGCGGCCTTTTGTTTTTTTGGGGTTTTCGGCGTAACCTCCGGAGCTGAAATTTCTTTGGAACATAGATAATTCTTTCTAATCTCTGCAATTTCTCAATTAATACCCACCCCGTCGTCATTTTATCAGGTCTTGGGGAAGATCTGACGCCCTTTAAATTTTGACCATTTTTTCAACCCGCGGCCTGTCGTTTTTTTTTGGGTTTTCAGCGTAACCTCCGGAGCTGAAATTTCTTTGGAACAAAGATGAATCTCTCTAATCTCTGCAATTTCTCGATTAATACCCACCCTGTTGTCATTTTATCAGGTTTTGGGGAAGATCTGACGCCATTCAAATCTTGACCATTTTTTCAAACCGCGGCCTATCGTTTTTTTCGAGTTTTCGGCGTAACCTCCGGAGCTGAAATTTCTTTGGAACAAAGATAAATCTCTCTAATCTCTGCAATTTCTCAATTAACACCCACCCTTTTGTCATTTTATCTGATTTTGGGGAAGATATGATGCCCTTTAAATTTTGACCATTTTTTCAACCCGCGGCCTTTTGTTTTTTTGGGGTTTTCGGTGTAACCTCCGGAGCTGAAATTTCTTCGGAACATAGATAATTCTTTCTAATCTCTGCAATTTCTCAATTAATACCCACACCGTTGTCATTTTATCAGGTTTTGGGGAAGTTCTGACGCCCTTTGAATTTTTTCCATTTTTTCAACCCGCGGCCTGACGTTTTTTACGGGTTTTCGGCATAACCTCCGGAGCTGAAATTTCTTTGGAACAACAATAATTCTCTCTAATCTCTGCAATTTCTCAATTAATACCCACCCCGTCGTCATTTTATCAGGTTTGGGGGAAGATCTGACGCCCTTTAAATTTTGACCAGTTTTTCAACCTGCGGCCTTTTGTGTTTTTTGGGTTTTCGGCGTAACCTCCGGAGCTGAAATTTCTTTGGAACAAAGATAATTCTTTCTAATCTCTGCAATTTCTCAATTAATACCCACCCCGTTGTCATTTTATCAGGTTTTGGGGAAGATCTGATGCCCTTCGAATTTTGACCATTTTTTCAACCCGCGGCCTGTCGATTGTTTCAGGTTTTCGGCGTAACCACCGGAACTGAAATTTCTTTGGAACAAAGATAAATCTCTCTAATCTCTGCAATTTCTCAATTAATACCCACCCCGTTGTCATTTTATCAGGTTTTGGGGAAGATCTGACGCCCTTTAAATTTTGACCATTTTTTCAACCCGCGGCCTGACGTTTTCTAGGAGTTTTCGGCGTAACCTCCGCAGCTGAAATTTCTTTGGAACAAAGATAAATCTCTCTAATCTCTGCAATTTCTCGATTAATACCCACCCTGTTGTCATTTCATCTGATTTTGGGGAAGATATGATGCCCTTTAAATTTTGACCATTTTTTCAACCCGCGGCCTGTCGCTTTTTTCGGGTTTTCGGCATAACCTCCGGAGCTGAAATTTCTTTGGAACATAGATAATTCTTTCTAATCTCTGCAATTTCTCAATTAATACCCACCCCGTCGTCATTTTATCAGGTTTTGGGGAAGATCTGACGCCTTTCAAATTTTGACCATTTTTTCAACCCGCGGCCTGTCGTTTTCTTTGGGGTTTTCGGCGTAACCTCCGGAGCTGAAATTTCTTTGGAACAAAGATAATTCTTTCTAATCTCTGCAATTTCTCAATTAATACCCACCCCGTTGTCATTATATCAGGCTTTGGGGAAGATCTGACGCCCTTTAAATTTTGACCATATTTTCAACCCGCGGCCTGACGTTTTCTAAGAGTTTTCGGCGTAACCTCCGGAGCTGAAATTTCTTTGGAACAAAGATAAATCTCTCTAATCTCTGCAATTTCTCGATTAATACCCACCCTGTTGTCATTTTATCTGATTTTGGGGAAGATCTGACGCCCTTTAAATTTTGACCATTTTTTCAACCCGCGGCTTGTCGTTTTTTTCGACGTTTCGGCGTAACCTCCGGAGCTGAAATTTCTTTGGAACAAAGATGAATCTCTCTAATCTCTGCAATTTCTAGATTAATACCCACCCTGTTGTCATTTTATCAGGTTTTGGGGAAGATCTGACGCCATTCAAATTTTGACCATTTTTTCAAACCGCGGCCTGTCGTTTTTTTCGAGTTTTCGGCGTAACCTCCGGAGCTGAAATTTCTTTGGAACAACAATAATTCTCTCTAATCTCTGCAATTTCTCAATTAATACCCACCCCGTCGTCATTTTATCAGGTTTTGGGGAAGATCTGATGCCCTTCGAATTTTGACCATTTTTTCAACCCGCGGCCTGTCGATTGTTTCAGGTTTTCGGCGTAACCACCGGAACTGAAATTTCTTTGGAACAAAGATAAATCTCTCTAATCTCTGCAATTTCTCGATTAATACCCACCCCGTTGTCATTTTATCAGGTTTTGGGGAAGATATGACGCCCTTTAAATTTTGACCATTTTTTCAACCCGCGGCCTGTCGTTTTTTTCGGGTTTTCGGCATAACCTCCGGAGCTGAAATTTCTTTGGAACAAAGATAATTCTCTCTAATCTCTGCAATTTCTCAATTAATACCCACCCCGTCGTCATTTTATCAGGTTTTGGGGAAGATCTGACGCCCTTTAAATTTTGACCATTTTTTCAACCCGCGGCCTGACGTTTTCTAGGAGTTTTCGGCGTAACCTCCGGAGCTGAAATTTCTTTGGAACAAAGATAAATCTCTCTAATCTCTGCAATTTCTCGATTAATACCCACCCTGTTGTCATTTCATCTGATTTTGGGGAAGATATGATGCCCTTTAAATTTTGACCATTTTTTCAACCCGCGGCCTTTTGTTTTTTTGGGGTTTTCGGCGTAACCTCCGGAGCTGAAATTTCTTTGGAACATAGATAATTCTTTCTAATCTCTGCAATTTCTCAATTAATACCCACCCCGTCGTCATTTTATCAGGTCTTGGGGAAGATCTGACGCCCTTTAAATTTTGACCATTTTTTCAACCCGCGGCCTGACGTTTTCTAGGAGTTTTCGGCGTAACCTCCGGAGCTGAAATTTCTTTGGAACAAAGATAAATCTCTCTAATCTCTGCAATTTCTCGATTAATACCCACCCTGTTGTCATTTTATCTGATTTTGGGGAAGATATGATGCCCTTTAAATTTTGACCATTTTTTCAACCTGCGGCCTTTTGTTTTTTTGGGGTTTTCGGCGTAACCTCCAGAGCTGAAATTTCTTTGGAACATAGATAATTCTTTCTAATCTCTGCAATTTCTCAATTAATACCCACCCCATCGTCATTTTATCAGGTTTTGGGGAAGATCTGACGCCCTTTAAATTTTGACCAGTTTTTCAACCCGCGGCCTTTTGTGTTTTTTGGGTTTTCGGCGTAACCTCCGGAGCTGAAATTTCTTTGGAACAAAGATAATTCTTTCTAATCTCTGCAATTTCTCAATTAATACCCACCCCGTTGTCATTTTATCAGGTTTTGGGGAAGATCTGATGCCCTTCGAATTTTGACCATTTTTTCAACCCGCGGCCTTTTGTTTTTTTGGGGTTTTCGGCGTAACCTCCAGAGCTGAAATTTCTTTGGAACGTAGATAATTCTTTCTAATCTCTGCAATTTCTCAATTAATACCCACCCCATCGTCATTTTATCAGGTTTTGGGGAAGATCTGACGCCCTTTAAATTTTGACCAGTTTTTCAACCCGCGGCCTTTTGTGTTTTTTGGGTTTTCGGCGTAACCTCCGGAGCTGAAATTTCTTTGGAACAAAGATAGTTCTTTCTAATCTCTGCAATTTCTCAATTAATACCCACCCCGTTGTCATTTTATCAGGTTTTGGGGAAGATCTGATGCCCTTCGAATTTTGACCATTTTTTCAACCCGCGGCCTGTCGATTGTTTCAGGTTTTCGGCGTAACCACCGGAACTGAAATTTCTTTGGAACAAAGATAAATCTCTCTAATCTTTGCAATTTCTCGATTAATACCCACCCTGTTGTCATTTCATCTGATTTTGGGGAAGATATGATGCCCTTTAAATTTTGACCATTTTTTCAACCCGCGGCCTGTCGCTTTTTTCGGGTTTTCGGCATAACCTCCGCAGCTGAAATTTCTTTGGAACAAAGACAATTCTCTCTAATCTCTGCAATTTCTCAATTAATACCCACCCCGTCGTCATTTTATCAGGTTTTGGGGAAGATCTGACGCCCTTTAAATTTTGACCATTTTTTCAACCCGCGGCCTGACGTTTTCTAGGAGTTTTCGGCGTAACCTCCGGAGCTGAAATTTCTTTGGAACAAAGATAAATCTCTCTAATCTCTGCAATTTCTCGATTAATACCCACCCTGTTGTCATTTTATCTGATTTTGGGGAAGATATGATGCCCTTTAAATTTTGACCATTTTTTCAACCCGCAGCCTTTTGTTTTTTTGGGGTTTTCGGCGTAACCTCCGGAGCTGAAATTTCTTTGGAACAACGATAATTCTTTCTAATCTCTGTAATTTCTCGATTAATACCCACCCTGTTGTCATTTTATCAGGTTTTGGGGAAGATCTGACGCCCTTCAAATTTTGACCATTTTTTCAACCCGCGGCCTGTCGTTTTTTTTTTTTCGGGTTTTCGGCGTAACCTCCGGAGCTGAAATTTCTTTGGAACAAAGATAAATCTCTCTAATCTCTGCAATTTCTCGATTAATACCCACCCTGTTGTCATTTTATCAGGTTTTGGGGAAGATATGATGCCCTTTAAATTTTGACCATTTTTTCAACCCGCGGCCTGTCGCTTTTTTCGGGTTTTCGGCATAACCTCCGGAGCTGAAATTTCTTTGGAACAAAGATAATTCTCTCTAATCTCTGCAATTTCTCAATTAATACCCACCCCGTCGTCATTTTATCAGGTTTTGGGGAAGATCTGACGCCCTTTAAATTTTGACCATTTTTTCAACCCGTGGCCTGACGTTTTCTAGGAGTTTTCGGCGTAACCTCCGCAGCTGAAATTTCTTTGGAACAAAGATAATTCTTTCTAATCTCTGCAATTTCTCAATTAATACCCACCCCGTTGTCATTTTATCAGGTTTTGGGGAAGATCTGATGCCCTTCGAATTTTGACCATTTTTTCAACCCGCGGCCTGTCGATTGTTTCAGGTTTTCGGCGTAACCACCGGAACTGAAATTTCTTTGGAACAAAGATAATTCTCTCTAATCTTTGCAATTTCTCGATTAATACCCACCCTGTTGTCATTTCATCTGATTTTGGGGAAGATATGATGCCCTTTAAATATTGACCATTTTTTCAACCCGCGGCCTGTCGCTTTTTTCGGGTTTTCGGCATAACCTCCGGAGCTGAAATTTCTTTGGAACAAAGATAATTCTCTCTAATCTCTGCAATTTCTCAATTAATACCCACCCCGTCGTCATTTTATCAGGTTTTGGGGAAGATCTGACGCCCTTTAAATTTTGACCATTTTTTCAACCCGCGGCCTGACGTTTTCTAGGAGTTTTCGGCGTAACCTCCGGAGCTGAAATTTCTTTGGAACAAAGATAAATCTCTCTAATCTCTGCAATTTCTCGATTAATACCCACCCTGTTGTCATTTTATCTGATTTTGGGGAAGATATGATGCCCTTTAAATTTTGACCATTTTTTCAACCCGCAGCCTTTTGTTTTTTTGGGGTTTTCGGCGTAACCTCCGGAGCTGAAATTTCTTTGGAACAAAGATAATTCTTTCTAATCTCTGCAATTTCTCGATTAATACCCACCCTGTTGTCATTTTATCAGGTTTTGGGGAAGATCTGACGCCCTTCAAATTTTGACCATTTTTTCAACCCGCGGCCTGTCGTTTTTTTTTTTTCGGGTTTTCGGCGTAACCTCCGGAGCTGAAATTTCTTTGGAACAAAGATAAATCTCTCTAATCTCTGCAATTTCTCGATTAATACCCACCCTGTTGTCATTTTATCAGGTTTTGGGGAAGATATGATGCCCTTTAAATTTTGACCATTTTTTCAACCCGCGGCCTGTCGCTTTTTTCGGGTTTTCGGCATAACCTCCGGAGCTGAAATTTCTTTGGAACAAAGATAATTCTCTCTAATCTCTGCAATTTCTCAATTAATACCCACCCCGTCGTCATTTTATCAGGTTTTGGGGAAGATCTGACGCCCTTTAAATTTTGACCATTTTTTCAACCCGCGGCCTGAAGTTTTCTAGGAGTTTTCGGCGTAACCTCCGCAGCTGAAATTTCTTTGGAACAAAGATAAATCTCTCTAATCTCTGCAATTTCTCGATTAATACCCACCCTGTTGTCATTTTATCTGATTTTGGGGAAGATATGATGCCCTTTAAATTTTGACCATTTTTTCAACCCGCGGCCTGTCGCTTTTTTCGGGTTTTCGGCATAACCTCCGGAGCTGAAATTTCTTTGGAACAAAGATAATTCTCTCTAATCTCTGCAATTTCTCAATTAATACCCACCCCGTCGTCATTTTATCAGGTTTTGGGGAAGATCTGACGCCCTTTAAATTTTGACCATTTTTTCAACCCGCGGCCTGTCGTTTTTTTTTTTTCGGGTTTTCGGCGTAACCTCCGGAGCTGAAATTTCTTTGGAACAAAGATAAATCTCTCTAATCTCTGCAATTTCTCGATTAATACCCACCCTGTTGTCATTTTATCAGGTTTTGGGGAAGATATGATGCCCTTTAAATTTTGACCATTTTTTCAACCCGCGGCCTGTCGCTTTTTTCGGGTTTTCGGCATAACCTCCGGAGCTGAAATTTCTTTGGAACAAAGATAATTCTCTCTAATCTCTGCAATTTCTCAATTAATACCCACCCCGTCGTCATTTTATCAGGTTTTGGGGAAGATCTGACGCCCTTTAAATTTTGACCATTTTTTCAACCCGCGGCCTGACGTTTTCTAGGAGTTTTCGGCGTAACCTCCGGAGCTGAAATTTCTTTGGAACAAAGATAAATCTCTCTAATCTCTGCAATTTCTCGATTAATACCCACCCTGTTGTCATTTTATCTGATTTTGGGGAAGATATGATGCCCTTTAAATTTTGACCATTTTTTCAACCTGCGGCCTTTTGTTTTTTTGGGGTTTCCGGCGTAACCTCCAGAGCTGAAATTTCTTTGGAACATAGATAATTCTTTCTAATCTCTGCAATTTCTCAATTAATACCCACCCCATCGTCATTTTATCAGGTTTTGGGGAAGATCTGACGCCCTTTAAATTTTGACCAGTTTTTCAACCCGCGGCCTTTTGTGTTTTTTGGGTTTTCGGCGTAACCTCCGGAGCTGAAATTTCTTTGGAACAAAGATAATTCTTTCTAATCTCTGCAATTTCTCAATTAATACCCACCCCGTTGTCATTTTATCAGGTTTTGGGGAAGATCTGATGCCCTTCGAATTTTGACCATTTTTTCAACCCGCGGCCTGTCGATTGTTTCAGGTTTTCGGCGTAACCACCGGAACTGAAATTTCTTTGGAACAAAGATAAATCTCTCTAATCTTTGCAATTTCTCGATTAATACCCACCCTGTTGTCATTTCATCTGATTTTGGGGAAGATATGATGCCCTTTAAATTTTGACCATTTTTTCAACCCACGGCCTGTCGCTTTTTTCGGGTTTTCGGCATAACCTCCGGAGCTGAAATTTCTTTGGAACAAAGATAATTCTCTCTAATCTCTGCAATTTCTCAATTAATACCCACCCCGTCGTCATTTTATCAGGTTTTGGGGAAGATCTGACGCCCTTTAAATTTTGACCATTTTTTCAACCCGCGGTCTGACGTTTTCTAGGAGTTTTCGGCGTAACCTCCGGAGCTGAAATTTCTTTGGAACAAAGATAAATCTCTCTAATCTCTGCAATTTCTCGATTAATACCCACCCTGTTGTCATTTTATCTGATTTTGGGGAAGATATGATGCCCTTTAAATTTTGACCATTTTTTCAACCCGCAGCCTTTTGTTTTTTTGGGGTTTTCGGCGTAACCTCCGGAGCTGAAATTTCTTTGGAACAACGATAATTCTTTCTAATCTCTGTAATTTCTCGATTAATACCCACCCTGTTGTCATTTTATCAGGTTTTGGGGAAGATCTGACGCCCTTCAAATTTTGACCATTTTTTCAACCCGCGGCCTGTCGTTTTTTTTTTTTCGGGTTTTCGGCGTAACCTCCGGAGCTGAAATTTCTTTGGAACAAAGATAAATCTCTCTAATCTCTGCAATTTCTCGATTAATACCCACCCTGTTGTCATTTTATCAGGTTTTGGGGAAGATATGATGCCCTTTAAATTTTGACCATTTTTTCAACCCGCGGCCTGTCGCTTTTTTCGGGTTTTCGGCATAACCTCCGGAGCTGAAATTTCTTTGGAACAAAGATAATTCTCTCTAATCTCTGCAATTTCTCAATTAATACCCACCCCGTCGTCATTTTATCAGGTTTTGGGGAAGATCTGACGCCCTTTAAATTTTGACCATTTTTTCAACCCGCGGCCTGACGTTTTCTAGGAGTTTTCGGCGTAACCTCCGCAGCTGAAATTTCTTTGGAACAAAGATAAATCTCTCTAATCCTTGCAATTTCTCGATTAATACCCACCCTGTTGTCATTTCATCTGATTTTGGGGAAGATATGATGCCCTTTAAATTTTGACCATTTTTTCAACCAGCGGCCTGTCGCTTTTTTCGGGTTTTCGGCATAACCTCCGGAGCTGAAATTTCTTTGGAACAAAGATAATTCTCTCTAATCTCTGCAATTTCTCAATTAATACCCACCCCGTCGTCATTTTATCAGGTTTTGGGGAAGATCTGACGCCCTTTAAATTTTGACCATTTTTTCAACCCGCGGCCTGACGTTTTCTAGGAGTTTTCGGCGTAACCTCCGCAGCTGAAATTTCTTTGGAACAAAGATAAATCTCTCTAATCTTTGCAATTTCTCGATTAATACCCACCCTGTTGTCATTTCATCTGATTTTAGGGAAGATATGATGCCCTTTAAATTTTGAACATTTTTTCAACCCGCGGCCTGTCGCTTTTTTCGGGTTTTCGGCATAACCTCCGGAGCTGAAATTTCTTTGGAACAAAGATAATTCTCTCTAATCTCTGCAATTTCTCAATTAATACCCACCCCGTCGTCATTTTATCAGGTTTTGGGGAAGATCTGACGCCCTTTAAATTTTGACCATTTTTTCAACCCGCGGCCTGACGTTTTCTAGGAGTTTTCGGCGTAACCTCCGGAGCTGAAATTTCTTTGGAACAAAGATAAATCTCTCTAATCTCTGCAATTTCTCGATTAATACCCACCCTGTTGTCATTTTATCTGATTTTGGGGAAGATATGATGCCCTTTAAATTTTGACCATTTTTTCAACCCGCGGCCTTTTGTTTTTTTGGGGTTTTCGGCGTAACCTCCAGAGCTGAAATTTCTTTGGAACATAGATAATTCTTTCTAATCTCTGCAATTTCTCAATTAATACCCACCCCATCGTCATTTTATCAGGTTTTGGGGAAGATCTGACGCCCTTTAAATTTTGACCAGTTTTTCAACCCGTGGCCTTTTGTGTTTTTTGGGTTTTCGGCGTAACCTCCGGAGCTGAAATTTCTTTGGAACAAAGATAATTCTTTCTAATCTCTGCAATTTCTCAATTAATACCCACCCCGTTGTCATTTTATCAGGTTTTGGGGAAGATCTGATGCCCTTCGAATTTTGACCATTTTTTCAACCCGCGGCCTGTCGATTGTTTCAGGTTTTCGGCGTAACCACCGGAACTGAAATTTCTTTGGAACAAAGATAATTCTCTCTAATCTTTGCAATTTCTCGATTAATACCCACCCTGTTGTCATTTCATCTGATTTTGGGGAAGATATGATGCCCTTTAAATATTGACCATTTTTTCAACCCGCGGCCTGTCGCTTTTTTCGGGTTTTCGGCATAACCTCCGGAGCTGAAATTTCTTTGGAACAAAGATAATTCTCTCTAATCTCTGCAATTTCTCAATTAATACCCACCCCGTCGTCATTTTATCAGGTTTTGGGGAAGATCTGACGCCCTTTAAATTTTGACCATTTTTTCAACCCGCGGCCTGACGTTTTCTAGGAGTTTTCGGCGTAACCTCCGGAGCTGAAATTTCTTTGGAACAAAGATAATTCTTTCTAATCTCTGCAATTTCTCAATTAATACCCACCCCGTTGTCATTTTATCAGGTTTTGGGGAAGATCTGACGCCCTTTAAATTTTGACCATATTTTCAACCCGCGGCCTGACGTTTTCTAGGAGTTTTCGGCGTAACCTCCGGAGCTGAAATTTCTTTGGAACAAAGATAAATCTCTCTAATCTCTGCAATTTCTCGATTAATACCCACCCTGTTGTCATTTTATCTGATTTTGGGGAAGATATGATGCCCTTTAAATTTTGACCATTTTTTCAACCCGAGGCCTTTTGTTTTTTTGGGGTTTTCGGCGTAACCTCCGGAGCTGAAATTTCTTCGGAACATAGATAATTCTTTCTAATCTCTGCAATTTCTCAATTAATACCCACACCGTTGTCATTTTATCAGGTTTTGGGGAAGTTCTGACGCCCTTTGAATTTTGACCATTTTTTCAACCCGCGGCCTGTCGCTTTTTTCGGGTTTTCGGCATAACCTCCGGAGCTGAAATTTCTTTGGAACAAAGATAATTCTCTCTAATCTCTGCAATTTCTCAATTAATACCCACCCCGTCGTCATTTTATCAGGTTTTGGGGAAGATCTGACGCCCTTTAAATTTTGACCATTTTTTCAACCCGCGGCCTGACGTTTTCTAGGAGTTTTCGGCGTAACCTCCGGAGCTGAAATTTCTTTGGAACAAAGATAAATCTCTCTAATCTCTGCAATTTCTCGATTAATACCCACCCTGTTGTCATTTTATCTGATTTTGGGGAAGATATGATGCCCTTTAAATTTTGACCATTTTTTCAACCCGCGGCCTTTTGTTTTTTTGGGGTTTTCGGCGTAACCTCCAGAGCTGAAATTTCTTTGGAACATAGATAATTCTTTCTAATCTCTGCAATTTCTCAATTAATACCCACCCCATCGTCATTTTATCAGGTTTTGGGGAAGATCTGACGCCCTTTAAATTTTGACCAGTTTTTCAACCCGTGGCCTTTTGTGTTTTTTGGGTTTTCGGCGTAACCTCCGGAGCTGAAATTTCTTTGGAACAAAGATAATTCTTTCTAATCTCTGCAATTTCTCAATTAATACCCACCCCGTTGTCATTTTATCAGGTTTTGGGGAAGATCTGATGCCCTTCGAATTTTGACCATTTTTTCAACCCGCGGCCTGTCGATTGTTTCAGGTTTTCGGCGTAACCACCGGAACTGAAATTTCTTTGGAACAAAGATAATTCTCTCTAATCTTTGCAATTTCTCGATTAATACCCACCCTGTTGTCATTTCATCTGATTTTGGGGAAGATATGATGCCCTTTAAATATTGACCATTTTTTCAACCCGCGGCCTGTCGCTTTTTTCGGGTTTTCGGCATAACCTCCGGAGCTGAAATTTCTTTGGAACAAAGATAATTCTCTCTAATCTCTGCAATTTCTCAATTAATACCCACCCCGTCGTCATTTTATCAGGTTTTGGGGAAGATCTGACGCCCTTTAAATTTTGACCATTTTTTCAACCCGCGGCCTGACGTTTTCTAGGAGTTTTCGGCGTAACCTCCGGAGCTGAAATTTCTTTGGAACAAAGATAAATCTCTCTAATCTCTGCAATTTCTCGATTAATACCCACCCTGTTGTCATTTTATCTGATTTTGGGGAAGATATGATGCCCTTTAAATTTTGACCATTTTTTCAACCCGCAGCCTTTTGTTTTTTTGGGGTTTTCGGCGTAACCTCCGGAGCTGAAATTTCTTTGGAACAACGATAATTCTTTCTAATCTCTGCAATTTCTCGATTAATACCCACCCTGTTGTCATTTTATCAGGTTTTGGGGAAGATCTGACGCCCTTCAAATTTTGACCATTTTTTCAACCCGCGGCCTGTCGTTTTTTTTTTTTCGGGTTTTCGGCGTAACCTCCGGAGCTGAAATTTCTTTGGAACAAAGATAAATCTCTCTAATCTCTGCAATTTCTCGATTAATACCCACCCTGTTGTCATTTTATCAGGTTTTGGGGAAGATATGATGCCCTTTAAATTTTGACCATTTTTTCAACCCGCGGCCTGTCGCTTTTTTCGGGTTTTCGGCATAACCTCCGGAGCTGAAATTTCTTTGGAACAAAGATAATTCTCTCTAATCTCTGCAATTTCTCAATTAATACCCACCCCGTCGTCATTTTATCAGGTTTTGGGGAAGATCTGACGCCCTTTAAATTTTGACCATTTTTTCAACCCGCGGCCTGACGTTTTCTAGGAGTTTTCGGCGTAACCTCCGCAGCTGAAATTTCTTTGGAACAAAGATAAATCTCTCTAATCTTTGCAATTTCTCGATTAATACCCACCCTGTTGTCATTTCATCTGATTTTGGGGAAGATATGATGCCCTTTAAATTTTGACCATTTTTTCAACCCGCGGCCTGTCGCTTTTTTCGGGTTTTCGGCATAACCTCCGGAGCTGAAATTTCTTTGGAACAAAGATAATTCTCTCTAATCTCTGCAATTTCTCAATTAATACCCACCCCGTCGTCATTTTATCAGGTTTTGGGGAAGATCTGACGCCCTTTAAATTTTGACCATTTTTTCAACCCGCGGCCTGACGTTTTCTAGGAGTTTTCGGCGTAACCTCCGCAGCTGAAATTTCTTTGGAACAAAGATAAATCTCTCTAATCTTTGCAATTTCTCGATTAATACCCACCCTGTTGTCATTTCATCTGATTTTAGGGAAGATATGATGCCCTTTAAATTTTGAACATTTTTTCAACCCGCAGCCTGTCGCTTTTTTCGGGTTTTCGGCATAACCTCCGGAGCTGAAATTTCTTTGGAACAAAGATAATTCTCTCTAATCTCTGCAATTTCTCAATTAATACCCACCCCGTCGTCATTTTATCAGGTTTTGGGGAAGATCTGACGCCCTTTAAATTTTGACCATTTTTTCAACCCGCGGCCTGACGTTTTCTAGGAGTTTTCGGCGTAACCTCCGGAGCTGAAATTTCTTTGGAACAAAGATAAATCTCTCTAATCTCTGCAATTTCTCGATTAATACCCACCCTGTTGTCATTTTATCTGATTTTGGGGAAGATATGATGCCCTTTAAATTTTGACCATTTTTTCAACACGCGGCCTGTCGCTTTTTTTGGGGTTTTCGGCGTAACCTCCAGAGCTGAAATTTCTTTGGAACATAGATAATTCTTTCTAATCTCTGCAATTTCTCAATTAATACCCACCCCATCGTCATTTTATCAGGTTTTGGGGAAGATCTGACGCCCTTTAAATTTTGACCAGTTTTTCAACCCGCGGCCTTTTGTGTTTTTTGGGTTTTCGGCGTAACCTCCGGAGCTGAAATTTCTTTGGAACAAAGATAATTCTTTCTAATCTCTGCAATTTCTCAATTAATACCCACCCCGTTGTCATTTTATCAGGTTTTGGGGAAGATCTGATGCCCTTCGAATTTTGACCATTTTTTCAACCCGCGGCCTGTCGATTGTTTCAGGTTTTCGGCGTAACCACCGGAACTGAAATTTCTTTGGAACAAAGATAATTCTCTCTAATCTTTGCAATTTCTCGATTAATACCCACCCTGTTGTCATTTCATCTGATTTTGGGGAAGATATGATGCCCTTTAAATATTGACCATTTTTTCAACCCGCGGCCTGTCGCTTTTTTCGGGTTTTCGGCATAACCTCCGGAGCTGAAATTTCTTTGGAACAAAGATAATTCTCTCTAATCTCTGCAATTTCTCAATTAATACCCACCCCGTCGTCATTTTATCAGGTTTTGGGGAAGATCTGACGCCCTTTAAATTTTGACCATTTTTTCAACCCGCGGCCTGACGTTTTCTAGGAGTTTTCGGCGTAACCTCCGGAGCTGAAATTTCTTTGGAACAAAGATAAATCTCTCTAATCTCTGCAATTTCTCGATTAATACCCACCCTGTTGTCATTTTATCAGGTTTTGGGGAAGATCTGACGCCCTTCAAATTTTGACCATTTTTTCAACCCGCGGCCTGTCGTTTTTTTTTTTTCGGGTTTTCGGCGTAACCTCCGGAGCTGAAATTTCTTTGGAACAAAGATAAATCTCTCTAATCTCTGCAATTTCTCGATTAATACCCACCCTGTTGTCATTTTATCTGATTTTGGGGAAGATATGATGCCCTTTAAATTTTGACCATTTTTTCAACCCGCAGCCTTTTGTTTTTTTGGGGTTTTCGGCGTAACCTCCGGAGCTGAAATTTCTTTGGAACAACGATAATTCTTTCTAATCTCTGCAATTTCTCAATTAATACCCACCCCGTCGTCATTTTATCAGGTTTTGGGGAAGATCTGACGCCCTTTAAATTTTGACCATTTTTTCAACCCGCGGCCTGACGTTTTCTAGGAGTTTTCGGCGTAACCTCCGCAGCTGAAATTTCTTTGGAACAAAGATAAATCTCTCTAATCTTTGCAATTTCTCGATTAATACCCACCCTGTTGTCATTTCATCTGATTTTAGGGAAGATATGATGCCCTTTAAATTTTGAACATTTTTTCAACCCGCGGCCTGTCGCTTTTTTCGGGTTTTCGGCATAACCTCCGGAGCTGAAATTTCTTTGGAACAAAGATAATTCTCTCTAATCTCTGCAATTTCTCAATTAATACCCACCCCGTCGTCATTTTATCAGGTTTTGGGGAAGATCTGACGCCCTTTAAATTTTGACCATTTTTTCAACCCGCGGCCTGACGTTTTCTAGGAGTTTTCGGCGTAACCTCCGCAGCTGAAATTTCTTTGGAACAAAGATAAATCTCTCTAATCTCTGCAATTTCTCGATTAATACCCACTCTGTTGTCATTTCATCTGATTTTAGGGAAGATATGATGCCCTTTAAATTTTGACCATTTTTTCAACCCGCGGCCTGTCGCTTTTTTCGGGTTTTCGGCATAACCTCCGGAGCTGAAATTTCTTTGGAACAAAGATAATTCTCTCTAATCTCTGCAATTTCTCAATTAATACCCACCCCGTTGTCATTTTATCAGGTTTTGGGGAAGATCTGACGCCCTTTAAATTTTGACCATTTTTTCAACCTGCGGCCTGACGTTTTCTAGGAGTTTTCGGCGTAACCTCCGGAGCTGAAATTTCTTTGGAACAAAGATAAATCTCTCTAATCTCTGCAATTTCTCGATTAATACCCACCCTGTTGTCATTTTATCTGATTTTGGGGAAGATATGATGCCCTTTAAATTTTGACCATTTTTTCAACCCGCAGCCTTTTGTTTTTTTGGGGTTTTCGGCGTAACCTCCGGAGCTGAAATTTCTTTGGAACAACGATAATTCTTTCTAATCTCTGCAATTTCTCAATTAATACCCACACCGTCGTCATTCTATCAGGTTTTGGGGAAGATCTGACGCCCTTCAAATTTTGACCATTTTTTCAACCCGCGGCCTGTCGTTTTTTTTTTTTCGGGTTTTCGGCGTAACCTCCGGAGCTGAAATTTCTTTGGAACAAAGATAAATCTCTCTAATCTCTGCAATTTCTCGATTAATACCCACCCTGTTGTCATTTTATCAGGTTTTGGGGAAGATATGATGCCCTTTAAATTTTGACCATTTTTTCAACCTGCGGCCTTTTGTTTTTTTGGGGTTTTCGGTGTAACCTCCGGAGCTGAAATTTCTTTGGAACATAGATAATTCTTTCTAATCTCTGCAATTTCTCAATTAATACCCACCCCGTCGTCATTTTATCAGGTTTTGGGGAAGATCTGACGCCCTTCAAATTTTGACCATTTTTTAAACCCGCGGCCTGTTGTTTTTTTTTGGGTTTTCGGCGTAACCTCCGGAGCTGAAATTTCTTTGGAACAAAGATAATTCTTTCTAATCTCTGCAATTTCTCAATTAATACCCACCCTGTTGTCATTATATCAGGCTTTGGGGAAGATCTGACGCCCTTTAAATTTTGACCATATTTTCAACCCGCGGCCTGACGTTTTCTAAGAGTTTTCGGCGTAACCTCCGGAGCTGAAATTTCTTTGGAACAAAGATAAATCTCTCTAATCTCTGCAATATCTCGATTAATACCCACCCTGTTGTCATTTTATCTGATTTTGGGGAAGATCTGACGCCCTTTAAATTTTGACCATTTTTTCAACCCGCGGCCTGTCGTTTTTTTCGACGTTTCGGCGTAACCTCCGGAGCTGAAATTTCTTTGGAACAAAGATGAATCTCTCTAATCTCTGCAATTTCTAGATTAATACCCACCCTGTTGTCATTTTATCAGGTTTTGGGGAAGATCTGACGCCATTCAAATTTTGACCATTTTTTCAAACCGTGGCCTGTCGTTTTTTTCGAGTTTTCGGCGTAACCTCCGGAGCTGAAATTTCTTTGGAACAACAATAATTCTCTCTAATCTCTGCAATTTCTCAATTAATACCCACCCCGTCGTCATTTTATCAGGTTTTGGGGAAGATCTGATGCCCTTCGAATTTTGACCATTTTTTCAACCCGCGGCCTGTCGATTGTTTCAGGTTTTCGGCGTAACCACTGGAACTGAAATTTCTTTGGAACAAAGATAAATCTCTCTAATCTCTGCAATTTCTCAATTAATACCCACCCCGTTGTCATTTTATCAGGTTTTGGGGAAGATCTGACGCCCTTTAAATTTTGACCATTTTTGCAACCCGCGGCCTGACGTTTTCTAGGAGTTTTCGGCGTAACCTCCGCAGCTTAAATTTCTTTGGAACAAAGATAAATCTCTCTAATCTCTGCAATTTCTCGATTAATACCCACCCTGTTGTCATTTCATCTGATTTTGGGGAAGATATGATGCCCTTTAAATTTAGACCATTTTTTCAACCCGCGGCCTGTCGCTTTTTTCGGGTTTTCGGCATAACCTCCGGAGCTGAAATTTCTTTGGAACAAAGATAATTCTCTCTAATCTCTGCAATTTCTCAATTAATACCCACCCCGTCGTCATTTTATCAGGTTTTGGGGAAGATCTGACGCCATTTAAATTTTGACCATTTTTTCAACCCGCGGCCTGACGTTTTCTAGGAGTTTTCGGCGTAACCTCCGGAGCTGAAATTTCTTTGGAACAAAGATAAATCTCTCTAATCTCTGCAATTTCTCGATTAATACCCACCCTGTTGTCATTTTATCTGATTTTGGGGAAGATATGATGCCCTTTAAATTTTGACCATTTTTTCAACCCGCGGCCTTTTGTTTTTTTGGGGTTTTCGGCGTAACCTCCAGAGCTGAAATTTCTTTGGAACATAGATAATTCTTTCTAATCTCTGCAATTTCTCAATTAATACCCACCCCATCGTCATTTTATCAGGTTTTGGGGAAGATCTGACGCCCTTTAAATTTTGACCAGTTTTTCAACCCGCGGCCTTTTGTGTTTTTTGGGTTTTCGGCGTAACCTCCGGAGCTGAAATTTCTTTGGAACAAAGATAATTCTTTCTAATCTCTGCAATTTCTCAATTAATACCCACCCCGTTGTCATTTTATCAGGTTTTGGGGAAGATCTGATGCCCTTCGAATTTTGACCATTTTTTCAACCCGCGGCCTGTCGATTGTTTCAGGTTTTCGGCGTAACCACCGGAACTGAAATTTCTTTGGAACAAAGATAAATTCTCTCTAATCTTTGCAATTTCTCGATTAATACCCACCCTGTTGTCATTTCATCTGATTTTGGGGAAGATATGATGCCCTTTAAATTTTGACCATTTTTTCAACCCACGGCCTGTCGCTTTTTTCGGGTTTTCGGCATAACCTCCGGAGCTGAAATTTCTTTGGAACAAAGATAATTCTCTCTAATCTCTGCAATTTCTCAATTAATACCCACCCCGTCGTCATTTTATCAGGTTTTGGGGAAGATCTGACGCCCTTTAAATTTTGACCATTTTTTCAACCCGCGGCCTGACGTTTTCTAGGAGTTTTCGGCGTAACCTCCGGAGCTGAAATTTCTTTGGAACAAAGATAAATCTCTCTAATCTCTGCAATTTCTCGATTAATACCCACCCTGTTGTCATTTTATCTGATTTTGGGGAAGATATGATGCCCTTTAAATTTTTGACCATTTTTTCAAACCGCAGCCTTTTGTTTTTTTGGGGTTTTCGGCGTAACCTCCGGAGCTGAAATTTCTTTGGAACAACGATAATTCTTTCTAATCTCTGCAATTTCTCGATTAATACCCACTCTGTTGTCATTTTATCAGGTTTTGGGGAAGATCTGACGCCCTTCAAATTTTGACCATTTTTTTCAACCCGCGGCCTGTCGTTTTTTTTTTTTCGGGTTTTCGGCGTTACCTCCGGAGCTGAAATTTCTTTGGAACAAAGATAATTCTCTCTAATCTCTGCAATTTCTCAATTAATACCCACCCCGTCGTCATTTTATCAGGTTTTGGGGAAGATCTGACGCCCTTTAAATTTTGACCATTTTTTCAACACCGCGGCCCTGACGTTTTCTAGGAGTTTTCGGCGTAACCTCCGCAGCTGAAATTTCTTTGGAACAAAGATAAATCTCTCTAATCTTTGCAATTTCTCGATTAATACCCACCCTGTTGTCATTTCATCTGATTTTGGGGAAGATATGATGCCCTTTAAATTTTGACCATTTTTTCAACCCGCGGCCTGTCGCTTTTTTCGGGTTTTCGGCGTAACCTCCGGAGCTGAAATTTCTTTGGAACAAAGATAAATCTCTCTAATCTCTGCAATTTCTCGATTAATACCCACCCTGTTGTCATTTTATCTGATTTTGGGGAAGATATGATGCCCTTTAAATTTTGACCATTTTTTCAACCCCGCAGCCTTTTGTTTTTTTGGGGTTTTCGGCGTAACCTCCGGAGCTGAAATTTCTTTGGAACAACGATAATTCTTTCTAATCTCTGCAATTTCTCAATTAATACCCACCCCCGTCGTCATTTTATCAGGTTTTGGGGAAGATCTGACGCCCTTCAAATTTTGACCATTTTTTTCAACCCGCGGCCTGTCGTTTTTTTTTTTTCGGGTTTTCGGCGTAACCTCCGGAGCTGAAATTTCTTTGGAACAAAGATAAATCTCTCTAATCTCTGCAATTTCTCGATTAATACCCACCCTGTTGTCATTTTATCAGGTTTTGGGGAAGATATGATGCCCTTTAAATTTTGACCATTTTTTCAACCTGCGGCCTTTTGTTTTTTTGGGGTTTTCGGCGTAACCTCCGGAGCTGAAATTTCTTTGGAACATAGATAATTCTTTCTAATCTCTGCAATTTCTCAATTAATACCCACCCCGTCGTCATTTTATCAGGTTTTGGGGAAGATCTGACGCCCTTCAAATTTTGACCATTTTTTAAAACCCGCGGCCTGTCGTTTTTTTTTGGGTTTTCGGCGTAACCTCCGGAGCTGAAATTTCTTTGGAACAAAGATAATTCTTTCTAATCTCTGCAATTTCTCAATTAATACCCACCCTGTTGTCATTATATCAGGCTTTGGGGAAGATCTGACGCCCTTTAAATTTTGACCATATTTTCAACCCGCGGCCTGACGTTTTCTAAGAGTTTTCGGCGTAACCTCCGGAGCTGAAATTTCTTTGGAACAAAGATAAATCTCTCTAATCTCTGCAATTTCTCGATTAATACCCACCCTGTTGTCATTTTATCTGATTTTGGGGAAGATATGATGCCCTTTAAATTTTGACCATTTTTTCAACCCGCGGCCTTTTGTTTTTTTGGGGTTTTCGGCGTAACCTCCAGAGCTGAAATTTCTTTGGAACATAGATAATTCTTTCTAATCTCTGCAATTTCTCAATTAATACCCACCCCATCGTCATTTTATCAGGTTTTGGGGAAGATCTGACGCCCTTTAAATTTTGACCAGTTTTTCAACCCGCGGCCTTTTGTGTTTTTTGGGTTTTCGGCGTAACCTCCGGAGCTGAAATTTCTTTGGAACAAAGATAATTCTTTCTAATCTCTGCAATTTCTCAATTAATACCCACCCCCGTTGTCATTTTATCAGGTTTTGGGGAAGATCTGATGCCCTTCGAATTTTGACCATTTTTTCAACCCGCGGCCTGTCGATTGTTTCAGGTTTTCGGCGTAACCACCGAACTGAAATTTCTTTGGAACAAAGATAATTCTCTCTAATCTTTGCAATTTCTCGATTAATACCCACCCTGTTGTCATTTCATCTGATTTTGGGGAAGATATGATGCCCTTTAAATTTTGACCATTTTTTCAACCCGCGGCCTGTCGCTTTTTTCGGGTTTTCGGCATAACCTCCGGAGCTGAAATTTCTTTGGAACAAAGATAATTCTCTCTAATCTCTGCAATTTCTCAATTAATACCCACCCCGTCGTCATTTTATCAGGTTTTGGGGGAAGATCTGACGCCCTTTAAATTTTGACCATTTTTTCAACCCGCGGCCTGACGTTTTCTAGGAGTTTTCGGCGTAACCTCCGCAGCTGAAATTTCTTTGGAACAAAGATAAATCTCTCTAATCTCTGCAATTTCTCGATTAATACCCACTCTGTTGTCATTTCATCTGATTTTGGGGAAGATATGATGCCCTTTAAATTTTGACCATTTTTTCAACCCGCGGCCTGTCGCTTTTTTCGGGTTTTCGGCATAACCTCCGGAGCTGAAATTTCTTTGGAACAAAGATAATTCTCTCTAATCTCTGCAATTTCTCAATTAATACCCACCCCGTTGTCATTTTATCAGGTTTTGGGGAAGATCTGACGCCCTTTAAATTTTGACCAT